>CM060916.1:86926666-87598750 GCA_030737875.1 Allium sativum | reverse complement strand
CTCAGGTTCTCAGAGTGGGCCTAGCACTAGTGGGCTTTGATCAGATTGCTTTATCTATCTTTTGGAGCTTGGACTCCTGAAGAAAAGCTCGGTTATCTTATGGCTATTAGTATGTAGTGGGATTATGTACTTATGTTTTAACGAGATGGATATTTTGTACTTGACTCTTGTTGGTTTTTGATATGTAACCAAACATGTTTACCTTCTGCTGCAATGAAATGATGTTTTAAATTTCAAGTATTACTTATATCTGTCTTGTTGTAAATTTTCAGTTCTATATTCACTTAAATACTCCACCGAAGCTAAGGCATTCCCTTAGTGAGTGACCTTAGCGGGTGTGGGGTGTTACACGTGGTATCAGAGCTTAAGGTTATTAGAACAGATAAAACTTTTAGAAAATTGTTTTTCTAAAAACATTTTTGGAAGAAGTATTTTCAAAAACATGTTTTTAAGAGAAATTTTTTTGAAAGAAAAGAACATAATCCCTAAGAGCCATATATCCTTCCTCCGATTCTCCGTATTGAATCTCTTCCTCTTTCTCTTTTTGAATTTCCCCTCCGCGTATAGATGTTTTTTTAAAGATAAATAAGGACTTCCGTATGAAGGACGGAAGAACCACTTCAAGGGACTAAGACGTTTGCCAGGCTAAGAAGTTAGTCCAAGAAGGTGGAAGGCTTGTCGGTATCTTTAAGATGGACGAGAGAGGAAGGTCCAAATAGCTGTTAAGTAAATAAAGGACGAAACCTTATCATGGTAAGAAGGCCACGAAAGGAGAATGTGAAGGGGAAGGCTAGTTGTTTTGGAGAAATAGGACACCTTATTAAGGTTGTCCAAAGAGGTAAGAACGAAGTACAGGATCTTCTGGAGGGTAGATGTATTCCCTCACGACGGTATACCTGATGGGGGTAGGACCGCCTAAGTTGAAATTTGGTTCTCCCGATCATCCTGTTCGAACTTTATTCGACTCTGGCGCATCACATTCGTTTATCTCATCATCATTAGTTGAGTCACTGTACCTAGACACCAGTTTAGTAGATGATCCCGTGGTTGTTTCAAACCCAATTGGGGGCTCCACTTATTTGCCCATGATATGTTTGGGTTTGAAGATCCTCATACTTAGCGTTGAGTTTAGGTGTGATGCCTTTGTTTTGGGCTTCACGGGCTATGGGTTGATTTTGGGCATGGACTGGTTATCCAGTAATGGTGTCGTTCTTGATTGCGAAAAGAGAGTTGTTAGGCTCATGACCCGCTTGGGTAACACTCTCGAGATCTCTTGTAATCCCACAGATTCTGTTATGCTAAGTTATCTTGAATCGCCTGACGCTTCGGTCGAGAGTTTGCGATCTGTTAGAGTAGTCCGGGAATACTCGGATGTGTTTGAGGAGGTGAAGGGCTTACCTCCGAAGCGGGAGATAGACCTCCGAATATATCTGGTAGATGATGCTAAACCAGTATCTTTGTCAGTGCGCCGCATGGCTCCTCGTGAGAGGAGGGAACTCCATAAGCAAGTAGGGGAGTTTCTTGAGAAGGGGTTTATAAGACGAAGTAGATCGGAGTGGGGTGCTCCAGTAGTTTTTGCCACGAAGGCGGATGGGTCCCTCAGACTTTGTGTAGACTATAGAGAACTCAACAAGCTCACAAAGAAGAATAGATACCCATGGCCGAGGATTGATGATCTCTTTGATCAGTTGGTTGGCGCCTCAGTGTTTTCGCAGTGGGACTTGGCCACGGAGTTTCATCAGTTGGGAGTGACTGAGGATAGTATAGAGAAGACCACCTTTAGGACTCCGGATGGTTTCTATGAGTGGCTGGTGATGCCATTTGGTTTGACGAATGCCCCCGCATACTTTGTTGATTTGATGAGTAGGGTGTTCAGGGAGTACCTAAATAACTTCGTAGTGGTCTTTGTGGATGACATCTTGGTCTTTTCTAAAAGCAAAATAAGTTTTCGTGTGTGCTTAATAGGTTAAGCAAAGCCAGTTATTTGATCAACGGTGGTTTTGGAGCGAGATTGGCAAGGACATCCAAAGTTGGACAAAGGCTTAATTATTTAGCCGTTTTTACTAGTATCATCTCACGTAGGTCGTCTGAATTCGAAGGAGGTGTCCCTTGGGTGTTTGTCTGATATTGGTTTAGGCCTTTGGGGCTTGCACTTGGGGGATGTCGAGTTCGACTAGGATGGTCTGCGTGAGAGAGGTGACGATTTTGTATGGGAGAATATCCTGGTTTTCTCCAAAAGTGGAGAAAAGCATGCCCTACATCTTAGGGAAGTGTTGGAGACTCTTCGAGCACATAGTCTAGAGACAACAAAGGTGGATGGAGTTCTTAGCATCCTATGATTTCGAGATAGCGTATACCCCTGGCAAGGGTAACGTGGTGGCGGACGCCTTGAGCAGAAAAAGGTTGTCTTTGAGTCCACTGTTCGTTGAACGACAAAGCTTGGAATTTATCTCGATGTTTGATTTCAGACCTTCCGTTGACTTTATACCCAGTTTGCTAGCATCCTTGGAGGTCAGACCTACTCTTTTGAGACGGATTGGCGAGGCACAGCGGGACGACCCACAGTTGGTTGAGTTGGTAGAGAGGCTCATAAGGGGGGAGTCGTCCAACCATTTGAGTAGGTACACCCTAGACGATAGGGGGTGCTTGCGTAGAGAGGGTAGACTTTGTGTACCGCAAGACGAGGGTTTGAGGAAGGCTATTCTTGATGATGCGCATCGTTCTAGGATGACCATTCATCCCGGTGGGGACAAGATGTACCAAGACATGAAGCGAGTTTTCTTTTGGGCCGGTAAGAAGAAAGATGTGGCCGAGTATGTCGCTAGATGCTTGGTGTGCCAACAGGTGAAAGCGAAGCAAAAGAAACCCGGTGGGTTGGAAGTGGGATAGCGTCTCGATGGATTTTATTGATGGGTTACCTAGATCGAGGAAGGGTAATACGGGAATTTGGGTTGTGGTAGACAGACTTACTAAGAGTGCCCATTTCATACCCATGAAGAGCAAGAGGACTGCTCCATGGCTAGCTTCAGTTTATCTTCGAGAGATAGTTCGGTTGCATAGGGAACATGACGTATTCCATGTGTCACATTTGAGGAAGTGCCTACATGAGACCGCAGAGGTGGTAGAGCCGAGCTTGCTTAGAGAAGTGGAGGTAGAGCGTGATGCGACTATTCGACGAGCTCCTACCCGCATCCTTGGGTCAGAGATTAGGAAGTTGAGAAACAGAGAGGTTCGACTAGTCAAAGTGCAAAGGGGAGAAGATGAGAGCAATGCTACTTGGGAGGCAGAAGCGAAGATGCGTTCATTGTACCTATTCCTTTTTGAGGGCATGTCTTTTAACTTCTCCTTTATCGTTTGTCTAGTACTTATCTTATCTTTAGTATGTCCTCTCAGTAGTACTTTTGACCTTTAGATAGGGTAAACCTATGGTTGAAACCTGTGTTTGAGGCATGTTATGTTTGATGGATGCGTGTGGATACAAGTGGTTGCTAGTGGTTGCTCGTGGATGCATATACACACACTCTAGGCACTAGATCGGCTCAGTCACTTCATATTGCATATTGCATATAATTGTGTGTAGGTAGCTATATTATTGGATGTATAATGGTTGTGTTATCACATGGATGATGCATTTTGGTGAATGATTGTGCACTCATGTAGAAATAGTATGTGTCGATAGGGATCTTTCGCATACATATTGGATGCATGGCACTATCATGGTTTGCATTAAGGAGGTCAACTAAATCAGTAGACCGCCTGATTTTGCATTAGACAGGGAACATATACACACACTTTTTGCATATGTTCATACAACATTAGAAACTTTAAGGACAATGGATGCCAGTGTTTGATGGTTTGAGTAGATGGTTGTTTGGTTGGTAGGATACGTTCTTCTTGACTTAGAGATTTCGGGGACGAAATCCTTTAAGTAGGGGAGAATGTAACACCCCGTATGTTGAATAGCTTACTATAATATAAAACAGGGCAGAATTAAATTTTAAAATCTGAATCAGGGGAAACGGGCTATGCCATTGCGTTTGTCTCGGAAAAATACGCGAAATAGAGTCCGAGTTTTCGTAAATCGGAGTCCGTATGACCCAGTTAAGGCCCGAAGAAGTTTCAGAAAATTTAAAACAGATTTTAAATACAAAAATTTCGAATTTCAGAAGTGGCGGGAAAATTCCCGCCAGACCCAGGGAGTCAACCTGGGGGTCGACAGGGGTGTCGACCTGCCCACCAGGTCGACTAGGGTGTCGACCCTAGTGTCGACCTGGGGGTCGACCTCCCTGGTCGAGCCCAGGTGACCTAGGTGCACCAGTTTGGCTTTTGGGCTGTGTTTTGGTGGCTAGGACGAGATCTGACAGCTCTAATCTGATTTAGGGTTAATCTAATGGCCTTAAACACCTAACTAATCTATAAATACACCCTAAGACTACCCTAATTCATACCAAAAAAAGATACAACACCGTTATGCCGTCAAAATGCAACTTGAAGGAGCCTCCATCAAATTAAAGAGGAAGATAGCTTCTCAAATCAACTTCTAATCAACTCTAGCAACTTAATCTTCTTCTTAGGAGTGCTAATCAACAAGTTGTGAGTTTCTATAGCCTTAATGAACAATTGTTGAAATGATTATGATAGGATATAATGAGGTTATGGCTATGAATGTGGATAAATGCAAGATTATGTTATCATATGCTATGTGTTTGTGATGTTATGCAAGTTATGCTAGTTATGTGATATGTGTTCATGATGTTATGCAAGTTATGCAAGTCATATGCTATGTGATCATGATGTTATGCAAGTTATGCAAGTTATATGCTACATGTTCATGATGCTATGCAAGTTATGCAAGTTATATGCTATATGATCATGATGCTATGCAAGTTATATGCTACATGTTCATGATGTTATGCAAGATATGTAAGTCATATGCTACATGTTCATGATGCTATGCAAGTTATGCAAGTTATATGCTATATGATCATGATGCTAGGCAAGTTATGCAAGTGTTAGGCTATGTGTCCATGATGCTAGTTATGCAAATTGCTATGATAAACATTGATCCATTATGACACCATGATTATGCAAGTTTGGTGTATGATTATATGCAAGTTCATATATGATATGTTATGCAAGTTTGGTGTATGATTATATGCAAATCATATATGATATGTTATGCAAGTTTGGTGTATGATTATATGCAAGTTCATATATAACATGTTATGCAAGTTTGGTGTTTGATGATATGCAAGTAACATGTGCAAGTTTACACCTTAGTATGATATGCATACATATGCAAGTTAACCCCTTTGTATGTCATATATACATATGCAAGTTTACCCCTTTGTATGACATAAATAACTTATGCAAGTTAACCTCTTTATGACATATGTGATTCATGCAAGTTTGGGTTGATTATTTATGCTAGTTGGGTTGATGCTATATGCATGTCGACACCTTTAAACCCATGTTGATGCTAATGTTATGCAAGTTGAACCCATTGTATTTGTGATGAATCTTCCCTTTTATGTCATGTTGGCGAATTACGTGGGGAACGATGGGGTTAATATACATGTTAATGAAATGGTGTGAAGTTGGTATGATTATGCATACCATAAGGTGGATGGACATAATTGAGTCAATTATGTACATCGTTAAAATTGGAATTAATTAGGGAAAATTAATTCGAAATATGGGGGTGATTAATTAGGTGTAATTAATCGACTAAGACACGAGGTTGGACCCTTTTGTAGCGTAAGAATGCCCGGAACCGATCGGCAAATCCAGCGGCTACAAATGATTGGCCCAATGTGAGAGGTCTTAGGCACAAACTTAATACGTGACAAGTGTAAAGACACGAGGTTAGACTCGGTTATGGCGTAAGGTTGCCCGGACCCGACCGGCAAATCCAGCTGCCATAAAAGATAGTCTAATGTGAGAGGTCTTTACAACGGTTACGTTCTTAATCAATTAAGAAACACTTAACCATATTAGCATGTAGAGGGACATGAGGGGTTAAGTGGGTGCCTTGGGTGGCATGTGGAAAAATCTAGTGGTTGCCTTGGGTGGCAATAGAAAATACGATTAGAATACTTAACCAAAGTGGAACATGTAATTAAACATGATTAAAGGGTTAAGTAAGTGCCTTGGGTGGCATGGGGAAAATCTAGTGGTTGCCTTGGGTGGCAATAGAAGATACGATTAGAATACTTAACCAAAGTGGAACATGTAATTAAACATGATTAAAGGGTTAAGTAAGTGCCTTGGGTGGCATGGGGAAAATCTAGTGGTTGCCTTGGGTGGCAATGGAAGATAAGATTAAAATACTTAACCAAAGTGGAACATGTAATTAAACATGATTAAAGGGTTAAGTAAGTGTCTTGGGTGGCATGTGGAAATCAAGTAAGTGCCTTGGGTGGCGTGGGGAAATCTAGTGGGTGCCTTGAGTGGCAATTGAAATATGAGTAGATGACTTAACCAAACTTTAAACATGTAAGTGGACATGATTATTAAAAAGGGTTAAGTGGGATGCACTAGAAAAAAATGACAAGCTTAGGTGGGTAGCTTGTGGGGGCCCATTTCAACCAGAAACCCATATGTATCTTATTGGGCTCGACCCATGTCGAGGACGGGACACGCGTACTGGGCTTGACTATAAGAGGCCAAAACGGGTTAGCGGTGGCAACGCAAGTCCAACGGGTTTCATATGCGTGTGTGGACCCGGGCTAGTAGGTAAGACGTTGTTGCATCGTGTAGGTATAAGCCGTGCACCATTGATTGTATCGGGTTGCCACTTTGGGGAGTGATACACCCCACTGTGGGGCCAGCATGGGTATCTACGTTAGGGAGTCGATCGAATGGGAGTAGTGGGTACACCTAGTGGAGATAGGGGCAGACAGCACCTATGTAGTCAGCTAGGGGTACACAAAACTACTATTAAAATTACTAGGTACACCTAGTGGAGATAGGGGCAGACGGCACCTATGTAGTCAGCTAGGGGTACACGAAACTACTATTAAAAATTACTAAGTACACTTAGCGGGATCAACATTTAAGTAGGAATTACCCTTGGGTGGGTAGATCTGGTGTGGTGCAGTGTAGGAATTACCCTTGGGTGGGTAGATCTAGTGTGGTGCAGTGTAGTATTTATCCTTGGGTGGATAGGCGCGTCTTTACCGTTATCTTAGTTTATCCTAAGTCTAGTTGGCTGCTTAGTGTAGTCATTTATCCCCAGTCGTACCGTACCAGGTTTATATCATACCCTAATTACTTTAATGATTGTATTGTTAAAGTTATAGGGCTCACTCAGACTTATGTCTGACCCCGTTGTTTTTATCTTTTCCCCAACCCTCAGGTTCTCAGAGTGGGCCTAGCACCAGTGGGCTTTGATCAGATTGCTTTATCTATCTTTTGGAGCTTGGACTCTTGAAGAAAAGCTCGGTTATCTTATGGCTATTAGTATGTAGTGGGATTATGTACTTATGTTTTAACGAGATGGATATTTTGTACTTGACTCTTGTTGGTTTTTGATATGTAACCAAACTTGTTTACCTTCTGCTGCAATGAAATGATGTTTTAAATTTCAAGTATTACTTATATCTGTCTTGTTGTAATTTTTCAGTTCTATATTCACTTAAATACTCCACCGAAGCTAAGGCATTCCCTTAGTGAGTGACCTTAGCGGGTGTGGGGTGTTACAATTTTTTTACATCGTATCTATGGTAGAAACTGTTACATACATACCTCTAACAATCTTACCAATTTAGTTGCAAAGTTTCCTAAGATACATCAGAATCTTATCTGCTCGAGATTGCAACAACTGTGTCACTCTATGTTGAAAAAAACAAGGAATATGATCTAAAGAAGAGAAAGAAAAAGACGAGATTCAAAAGTAATCGAGAATGTGATCAGTATTCTTTGCATTTTATAGCAATCCACATCTATTCCGAACAGTCATGTATGTTCATTGGGTCGCACTCGTTACTCTTCACCCGCTGCTGTCCACCAAAGATCACAGCCATTCGTTTGAATTTAAATGTCGCACATCTTAAATAAATAGTACAAAAATTGCCTTTTCTAGCAAAAATAAGACACCACATTAGACCCAAACCCAAACCTGAGCTCGGCTCGGTTCCACATGGGACAAACGAGCAACACACTCTCATGTGTTTAGTCATGAGATTTAGGTCTTCGCTCTCGCACAAAAGTACCTGACCCTAAGGGTAAGTATAAGGATTGAGAATATAGTATATATATTCATAACTCTTGTATTTAATTTGGCAATAAAGGACTAATGGTATTTCATTCACCTTTGAAAATCCAACAGGTACCAGTTTGATTCATTAGTGCTTGCTTTGAATCTTGCCCTAAACAACAACTCTCCCGTGAATGATAATGCTTTTTGCAAGGATGTATGTTCCTCCGAATCAAATAAAGTTATCCAGAACAAATCACAAACCTCAAATTCATATAGGTCTGCTTATAAACATGGTTAGACACTTGGCTTTGATTGGTGATATCATACGTTCAACGATTTGAACCACAAGGCATATAGTTGAACTGCCTTTTGACAAGGCCGTCAAGATTTATGACCAAAGCACTCAAGATGTGGCTCGTGTACATTCATATGCCATGGGGTCGAACAAACCAACCCAAAACTTGGCTCTAATTCCAGCTTGGCATAGCCTGGCTCGACTAAGTTGGATACAGTGCAAAATTCGGGTCAACTACATTCTTGATCGGTGAAAAGAATGGTGGAAAATCCAGATCGACATACATCCAATTCGACTATGCCGACCCGGGTATAGAACGAACCAGATAATATTTCTTTACTGGCTCTTCTGCATTATGTCCAGGCCCACGATCTCCTTCATCTTCGGATCGGCTACCACATGTCCATAAGTGACCCGGGCCTGGATAACTCCTATAAATTTCCCACTAATTACAAAAATGGCTTTAAGGCTTAGCTTCTCATTTTTACTATCTGTAATCACTATATACTCAAGATTTCTTAATCTTATAGCCTTGTAACCTCATTTTTATCAATATTTAAAGAGAAGTTATAAAGTGAATGTAGGCTACTCTCAGCCGAACCACTATAAATTGCTTATGTGTGATTTTCTATTGTTTTCATTAACTATTTCTTCATTTTATTCTCTTTATAACAATCTTTGGGCGTTTCTGCCACTTTTTGTTGTAAAAATTCTGTTCACCAACCCTTTTTTCTAGCTACCAAAAGCAGTCCAAGACTACAAGACTTGGCCCATCGCTTGGTTCAATCTCCCAGAAGAATTGCCGAAAACTTTAGAATTTGGGCTCAGATGTAGTCGTATAAGAATAGTCAGCCCGGTTGACTATACTACTCAAATATAGCCAAAAATTCGGGATCAACACTCAACATTTGGAAGAGTTCATATCTTAAAGTGCCTCAACAACTCCGCAAAACACCAAGTCCAAAACAGTATCCCTAAAGTAACCCTCGAGATCAGTATTTCCCTTACTACCAATTTCGTATCTAGCTTCCCCCTCTCTTTTCGTATCCGACCTTATCCCAAAGCTTTTCGTATCCCAGCTTGCTTCGTATCCCTTACTCCATGTCTCCAAGCCACTACCTTTTATATCCCACTTGCCTACCACCTTTTTGTATCCTCGGACTGGATCCTATGCACCCTCCAAATATGAGATCAAAGGGGATCAGTGGAATACGATGGCAAAAATTGGCAATTGGAAATAAAAATAAGGTGCTCGAAGCAAACGAGGGAGAAAGAGCTAAGATCCTAAGAGTCGTACTGATCCCAAGGTACAAATTTTGGGATGTGGGTCCTACAGCTCACCCACTCTCATCTGTTCCACTTCCTCTAGCTTTCCAATAAATACCCTTAACCCGACAACATGAAAAGGGTTGGATTAAAGATCTTTGAGGACTTAGGGAAGAAGACCTTCCTAGAACCTCCTAAGCATATTCCATCACCCTGGGAAGAAGAAGTTCACCTTGGATACTTGGACTATTTTGGACCCCATAGGCATTTTGGGAATGGGTAGCAAATTTTGTCCTTGGAGTTCCTAGAACCTTGTTTCCACCATTGACAGTGTAACAACATGAAACTATTGTTCCTACTATTGCAAACTTGTACTTAGAGCATAATAAAAGAGCAAAAAAAATTCAAAGTGGACATAGGCCTTCGTGGGTCGAACCACTATAAACATTGCGCCATTTACTTTCATGCACTTATTTCTTCTCTAGACGTTTAATTAATTTATTATCATGGAACTCGTTGGATGTTGCGCCAACATTTGCACTTTAACATTTTGGTGCTTTCATCGAGAAAATAAAGACTTATCCTTTTGCTACCATTCATTAACCAAAACTTGGAAGTGCTATTTGGTTCTTCGAAGGCTTACAGACCTAATTTACTGATAATGGTGACCAATGGAATGACCGTCATCGTCAGACCTTTTACGGCCAATCCTAATTCGAAAAGTTCGCCTCACATCGATCCACCAAAGACCCAACCTGCGTGGAAATCACTACTTCCTCTGATCATAAGGATCCGGTTACCTGAAATCAATTTGTCGACGTCAAGAGAAAATTGAATGAAACACAAAGAAGTCCCGACAGACAAATCAAGCGAAATCTTGAGTTGAAGCAATGATTTCAAGAACATGTTCAACGAGACATCCTTGACCTTCAAGCGAACAGTTGCATTCAGTATCCTCTGAACTCTATTTCCCTAGGCTCTGTTCCTAATTCTCACCACTGTAACCGAAGCCAACATTAGACAGCCAACCATCATGGTGCCAGAATCGTCATCGAATAGGGAATGCTTCATCTTTATTGTTCCCATCTTGGGCCTAATCTTGACCAAAGAGTTAGCGCTTAACCCCTCTCTAGACAGGTCGACTCGTTGCAAATCAGAACTTGATGCCTATGCTTCGCGCAACAAACCTGGATCAAGTTCTTGCTTACCAACCTTCGTAAAGTTAAAGGACAATGATCGAATATTCTTTGAATGAAGACGACATTCATCCAAGACGTGAAGGCTGCACACTTTGGAGTTGGATCATGAACGCTGGAATCCAGCGGAGTTTCGAACATCCGTTCTCGCCAACCTAGTTCGCAGCATCATGAAAGAATCCTGGGGCCACATCACTGACGGTTGGGAAGCCAGTGCGGGACGTAACCCCTTCATTGAATATGTTCTCATCTACGAATGGCCCATACACTTCAACATGCTGCAGATATAAGCTTACCCGGGGAAATTCGATCCTCGGGACTTCATAAGCCAATATAAGTCGTGCATGGATTCCGCTCATGCTACAGACGCCGTGAAGTGCAAGTGCTTCCTAGTCTTTTTGGAAGGGGTGCCTCTTTTATTGTTCAATCGACTCCCACGAGAACAATATATCCTTCAATCAATTCGAAAATTTGATCACACAGTTCGGCATGCACATCACTCAAGGCAGTGGGGAAAGTCCGAAAAGCTATCTTGAAAGATTCAACAATGCATTAGTGGATGTTGAAGACTCGAATACCCATACTTTCCTATCCCACCTTTCTAAGGGCATTCACCATAATTCTGAAATTAGAGCATGGATTGACCAAAAGCCTCAAGAGATTTCAGAAATCTTCTATGAGAAAGCCAACAATTTCCTATGCCAAGAATAAGCACAAAGGAATCTAATTTTCTAATTCAACAACCTGCTTTGCGACGTAGCTAATGCTCTAACGACTCTAGTCCCAATGCGCTGAACAAACATGTTCAAGATGTAAACAATGGAGGTAGTCGCAAGAAGAAGAGGAAGAGTCTCAAACTCCCATCTTTCTGCCACTACATTTAGCTCAAGGACACTTTCAAGAACATTTATCTAGAGACCTGCAATGTCCTACAGTACAAGAAGCTAGCGCCTAGGGTCCATCTGACGAAAACGGTGAATTCAGAAAGCACTACTGGTTCCACAGCTCCATAGACATGACACAATGTATGTCGTTACTTGTAGGACAACATTGAGAAGATCGTCCACAAGGGAAAGCTTGAGAAGTACACACTATGTAACAACCTAGAATTTGGGGCCAATTTAAAACTTTCATTTTAGAGATTTTATGGGTGTTTAAATATTTAAAATAAATTATTTCAAATAAAAATGAATGAAAATTTATTTTGAGCAAAGTTAATGCAAATATATTCAAATAAATTGCATAAAGAATTAGAAATAGGATGGTAATTTGAAAAGTCAAACTTGAACTTTGACTAACTACACAGGATGCAGAATAAACCGGATTTTGGTGAAACGAAAAATATTTAAATCTGTTAATCAATATCTTTCTAACAAATCCGAAAAATCGAAGTTTCATAGCGAAAATCAAAAGTTATGGCCGAATGAATTTTCAGAAAGGTCGCCACAGAGAATATATCACCCTTGAAAATCGACATTTTGCATACGACCTCAGAATTCGAAGAAACCACTTTTGTTGGGTCCGGGATGTAAAATTATTGCTAGGTTTCAAATTTCATGATTTTTGAAGCTAGTATGTGAGCATGGCAAAAGAAACTGTGGTTTGTCAATTTCGGTCAAAATTAATTGACTAAAAAATAGCCATTTTTCAAACAATCTCAGAATTCGACGAAATAAATTTTGTTAGGATCGTATCGCCATAAGAAAGCCAAAAAGAATTTTTCTGGATTTTTCTGACTTCGTATGTGACCCCAGTAAGATTAGAAAGTACGTTCGAATTAAAAATAAAAGAATTAATTTGAAAATAAAGAAAACACACTGTAAACTTCAAAATTGGACTTCGGCAATAGCGCCATTGCGTTTAGAAGGCGTCAAAACCTATTGTTCGACAGTCGTTGAGCGCGAATTGGAGTTCGAACGGAAAAAACCTATTTTTCGGAATTAAATAAATTAAATAAAATAGAGAATACGTGGAAAATACGCGTATATATATGGACCATGTACATCGTCTTCTTCCCGATCGCAAGAACCCATAGCCGCCACCCCTTTCATTTCTTCCTCCACAAAATTCTCTCTCCACACACAAAATTAAGCCATACTCCTTTGGAGTTTTCCGAAAGGTTCTTCCTCCTCTCCATTCTCATACCCGAACCAACCTCCCTCGTGCCCCGGTCTCCGAGAACCGCGCCTCCAATATCGACGCCGTTCGACCGCCACCGCCCCCAGCACAGGCCGCCGCACCCCCCACGACGCCAGGCACACGTGCGCCTCTCCTAGCCACACCACGTCCAACCACCAGCACCTCCTATCGATCATCCAATCTCCCGATTTCTTGATCCAAAGTTTTGAACGTTATGAAAATATAAAGGTAAAATCAATTTCAGATTTGCGACGCTTTTAAGCGTTACAGCGACAGTTGTTAAAAGTCAGTTCTGATTTATTTGTATGAATTTCGAATTGAAATATTTCAAATCCGAAACTGCCGTGACCTTGAACACGAGATCTGATCAAATTCGAACCTTCATTCCAGTCCCGAGCAAGGTGAGAATTTATTTTTAATATAATTTAATTAATTTAATTATTATTATTATTGCGTTATGTGAGATTGAAAATCAAACACAAGTAGATCTGCGATGAATGTTGCCATGGGATGGATTCAAATTGTTGTGATGCTATGATTTTAGATCCGTTATTTTTAATCATAGATCTGTTAATTAAAAACATAGATCGGTAGGAAAAATTAGATTTTTCCTCATTTAAATTTGTTGAAGTATGCCTTATGGATATGAATCATGTATAAATCTATCATCATTTACGTCGTTATGCAACTCACATTATTTTAACGTGAATTAAAGTAGGAATTTACATCATTGTGAAATTTACATTGTTATGCAACTTACATTATTTTGTCGTGAATTAAAGTAGGAATTCATATCGTTAGGAAATTTACATCGATATGTAATTTACATTATTGTTATTGTGAATTAAAGTAGAGGATTTGAGACGACCCGAACTTCCCCGTGAAGGAAAGCACGGATTGCGCTGAGGACAAGACAAATCAGAACGCAGACGGAAGAACATTTCATTGTTAATTACACCAATTCCATCAGAATACAAGAATATACAGAGTATAAATTAATATTATACAATCGATAAATATCAGAGATTACAATAAATTACATAGCAGCGAAAAAAAAACACAACTGAAAGTAATACACGGATACAGAGCTTTCCGAGCATCGTTCCAGCTGTAAATCAGGATACTGTGAATATAAATCTGCAAAACAAAAACTACTAGCTGCCCGTGTTGAAAATAGGGGCACCCAGAGTTTAGGTTAAAACAATAAACTTCAGGTCAGTCATGTGACTGGTGTGAGAACTAAAACAGTTATTAATCTTTATTTTAAAAGTTAGTAATTCAAGGGACCACGCCGTATATCACGGAACGGGTTTCCTCCCAAGAATACTAGTGCATAGAATAAACAATGCAATGCTTTTTGGAAAAATGAAGCTATTATAAGACCCAGGTCCCATCACACAATGCAACGCAAGCCGGAGGATAGGGTTTTCCCTTATAATAGCCAAACATGCTTGGTACGTTTAAAACAAATCATTTTATACTATTATAAGTGTATAGTGTCAAAACAATTCAAATCATAAATATCAATCATAGGCGACATGGGTACCATCTATCATGTCGCCATATTAGTTCTACAATTAAAAATGCAATATCACGTATTGGAAATTGGATTTCCGTCATGAGTCGAGGCAAGGGGCAAGCTCCTCTCCGATTCGAGACACTCTAGCAAATGTCTCAGGACCCCACCCTGATCCTTGGATCTACAGGGCCGGTCCTCACCTAACTTTGGAGGATTAGTTATTCCTGAGCACACGTTTCCCGGTCCTTACAGACCTATATCCGAGGCGCCTCGTATCCAACAACCACACAGGTGAAAAGTATATAAATGTCAGGGCTGGTAGGTCACTGACACCACCTTAGCAAGAAAGAAACGTCGTGCTCTCCCTGCAGTCACTATCCCGTTTCTGACTCATACCGAGGTGTGAGGCTCGCGAATTCACGTTATACACAAAGCTACGTCACACAGACCATGCTTTGATCATCAACCACAAGACTTTTCTTTTCAACAGAAGCCTTGATCAATTGCCACTTACGCGTGCCACACTGGCAATTCACTCCATGCGACTGATGTCCATCGATATACAACCTCTGAGCTCGTGCGTCTCAAAGAAGGGCGTTAAGAAAGAGAATAAATTCTCCGTCACCGAACAGATGTATATTTAATAGAGATCAATCAACACAGAATAAAATCCAATGTCAGACACACAGTCCATTTACAAGTTCGTTCTGGGTCTGAACGAAACCGGAGGCACTTTCCTCGCATATCCATCCATCTCCAAGTACGTCTGGACGATCACCAACTGTTTCCCTCATCTTGGGTGTACAGCCCAATCGAGATCATCAGTAATCACCCAAACGATGTGAAGACTTCCGGTCTTCAACCACCGTCTTCATCTTCGACATCTCGTCGAATCGGTTATTCAGAATGGGTATAAACCCGGCCTTTCCAAATAACCCGTGTATATAATAAACACGTGTTACACAAACACAACATACGCCTCATTCCAATTCAGAATATTCTTTTATTCTAGTTTTCACATTCGTAGGGAATAGGTTCCCATTAATTTTATCAAAGATAAATTCTTCTAAATTTATTCTTTAATCTTCCTTTGGATATCATTTCAAACCGTATTATGGTTTTACAAACTAGTCGGGATTAGCGAACCACACCAAAGTAATTATTTATTCTATTTCCCAATCCCAATCTATTCATCCCATGGAGCAAAACTGGTGATACTCCATTTCTAACACCAAGGTGTTATCGGTAAAATTAATTACCATTTCACGTTCAAATCTAATTAAAGATTTAACTATCGCTTTGGAGCAAAACTGGTGATACTCCATTCTCGATCACTTTTCAGATTTGATAGTTTAAATTATCAATTCACATTTCAATCTAATTAAAGATTCATTAAAACTCCACTTAGTTTTAATCTTCTTAAAAATCAATATCCTGTCTTTAACTGGGTTAAAGAACCAATGTCATCTAAAACACGATTCACGATAAACCCAAAATCACACTCTATTGTTAATCGGGTTAAAGAACAGGTGTTATTCAAAACACCGCTCACGATAAACCCAAAAACCAATTCAAATTCAATTCCAATTAAATATTATTTAATTGATACACTTCATTAAATCTAAATAGAAAGATTTAATCTTTTTCTCTATTGGGCTTAAGAACAGTGTTAATGAAGACACCATTCACGACAAACCCAAATCACATTTGATATTAAATACAAGGCTCTGAATAGAAAATATACCGGCTTATATTCAGTATCAAATCCTGAAACCAACAAATATCGTATTGGAAATAACGATATAAAATATATCTTTCAAATTCCCATAACAATATCTGTATAGTGACGAAATCCAACATCGAAATATTCCGAAGATAATTTCGATTCAACTCCAGTCCAATTCACGTATTGGGAATATTGATTATTTTTAAAATCACTTTCAAATTCAATTTATTTATTTCAAAAATAAATTGATTTTAATTCTAGTTCAAAACTAGTTCATTTCGACAAAAATATATTTTTTCCTTTCAAATGTGGAATTTTTCATCCCAGTTCTTTCCAATTCACATATTATGATTTTACACAAATTATTAATATTTTTAATAATTTTATCAAGGCCCGTACAGTCGATTTCCATCAATGGCCATCGAACTGCACTTACAGCGACCTTTTCCAAATTTGATTTGGACATAATTTCAAATCCAACCGTTAGATTTCAAATTTCCAATATTCGTTGGAATGCTCTTTTTGATACGAACCCAACGGTTCCGGTTTTAGCAGAATCCGACGGTCGGATCTCCTGCAACATCAATTCGAAGTCAATGGTCGAAATTCACGAACTGCCGCGGCGCGGCGCTTTCTATTCAGACCATTATATATATATATATTATATATATTTCATCAATTACCTTTTTAAAACGTATTTTATAAATTGTTTTAAATTCGTTTTCAAAACCATTTCAACTATATATTCAATTTCTAATCAAAATTGAATATTTCATATCATTACTATATAAATGATAATATTTTCAAAACGTTATATTTTGAAATCACTTCTTTTCTATATTCATTATAAAAATGAATATAATCGGTATAACTATCATTCACGTCAAAATGGCGCAACTCTAATCAACACGGCTTTTTATATATATATTTCAATAAATTCGTTATTCTATTCAACAAATGAATATTTATTCTATTCAACACATGAATCTATATTTCTTTCAACACACGAACAATCTCAACACATGAGTATGGTCAACGCACAACTATTTTTGTTATGTAAAATATTTTATAAAATTTTGGTATCTATCGTTTGATTTTCAATCAGACTCCACCGTGAAGTAGTTTCTAATTTTAAATATGATAAAGATGTAAATTTTATTATTAAAATATTTTACTCAACACATAAATAGTTTCAACACATGAACATCGTCAACACATGACTATTTTTATATTCAACACATGAATTTTCTTTTATAATATTCCTTATTTTCCCGATTGGAATGAGGCCCAATCAATTACAATATAACGTTAATTATATGGATTCCATACAACACATGTATATAATAGCAACGATAAACAATCAACCATCATCCAAAGTTGTGACGGCCCGCCCCGCACCAGCCTGCATTTCCTCCGAAAGTGCGTTGTACACATGCCGACTAGCACGGGACAGTTGTCAGAAGAAAGGAAAGAAGGGAATTAACTAACGAGGAACCTGTAGAATGTCTCACAGCGCATGGAATAAAATATAATAATAACATACTTGACATAAAACAGGTGAGACAGTGCATAAGCCGATAACTAAAACCAACATCAACATCAGTGCAGCGGAAATCCAAATACAGCTTATTACAACTTTCCAAATTTACTGTCTCTAAAACAAAAGAAAACTGAAGTAGAAGATGCACTACTAATGCCCAAGCAGTGATCTTCAACAACACAGGGAGAATACTATATATATATCATACGTGGAAGCCTCCTGCTCGTCTCCGGATCATCTACCCATGCATCACCAGCTAACCTATCTCTAGTCTGCTCGTGTGAGCACCTAGAGTAATAAGAGGAGACATAAAACTCTGGGTCAGACATAAAGCCTGGTATGAGCAATAAGCATCTAAACAGAACAATAACAGGTATACTAAACCATACCTGAACCTGGACCTGCAACCAAAGAGTTAGTACCACGTACCGTACAATACTCTAAGGTGCCATAATAAATAGTGTAAAGAATACGGGGGTGGGGTGTGCATGTCATAATGATGGCAAACAAATCAACCATAGCAACCATCCTCACATCTCTCGCTCAGTGCGTAAAGAATACGATGTCCACCACTGTCAATCACTAGACCCATCGAAGTAGTGACGGAGTTCAACTTGTACAACTACTGCTACTACCAAGCTTACTACATGGAGTCATGAAAAAATCTTTACAAATGACCCCACTTCATTGGTCTATAGCCCTTAAGTCGTATCTAGGCCATTGTGGCGCTGAATCCGTTCACGTACCTCCCATACATAGTGATCCAAAGTCATAGACATCGATAGCCCCTTGGCACACGTCCCGTAGCAAAGCCCAATCATGAAGTGAACTCATCGGTTCCCAACTGGATCCTGAGCTCTAACTTCCCATATTGGACTACCTTTGCATCTCGGGTTATTGGTCAATACTGGGTCGGGTTCCCCTTCTAGCCATCGGTTCGGGTCGGTTCCTCTACTTTGAATTGGTTCGGTTCGTAGTCTTCCCCTGTAGCGGTTCGGTTCGGGTCCACAACGTTGCATCGGTTCGGGTCGGGTGTCCCACTTCGGGTCGGGTCGGGTTGCCATCTCCCATTCAGTTTGTGCTCTCGCTCCGATCAGCTCCCTCGTTCTTCATTTACTCCGATCCGATCCCTTCTCCTTACTCCAGTCCGAGCCCTTCATCCTTAAGTCGATCTGATCCGAGCCCTTCGTCCTTGAGTCGATCTGATCCCCAGCTTAACCAACATGGCCTTCCTTTTTGCCAAGCCTCTTTTGTGCCAGATTCCAGTTCGGGTCGGATTCCTTGCCCAGCTCTCCGATCCGATCCGAGCCCATACCCGATCCGATCCGAAACCCTGCACAACTTTCTGCAACTTTTTCTAGCAACTTGTTTACGCCATTCGACGACGTTTTCGACCAATCTAACTATTCTAATCAACCACAAATCATTCCAAACAGTCATAGCAACATAGCAAACTAACCACAAACACCAAAACAATGAATTTACATGTCAAAATGGATCAAATATACCCAAAACCCTATATTTTCCCTTAAGCATGTTTAAGCAAAACTAATCATAGGGTTAACAAAACTTAACCAAACTAAACCAAATTTCTACCAGAGGCATAAAATATTATTTTCGGATTTATAGATATTTTTCCAGAATTTATTAGTGTGTAAATTCGCTAATCTTCACTAATTACCCTTAATTAACTGTAATTAGTGTCAAAACAATGCTAATCACTCACCTTGGCCACAAATAAAATTCTCAGAACTGAAACCTCGCTGATTTGGGTGAATACTGATGTCTAACAGCAGCTCTACCCTTTCTTTCGTGTTTTCTCTCCTTAATTTGATGTAGATTAAGCCAAAACTTGATTAGAAAGTGATTAGAAGGTGATTTGGGTGTTGGAGGCCATTGCTAGGGTTCCAAGAATGAAAGTGGCGGCTGAAGGAAATGTTTTCTAACCCTAATCAGTCCCCATACATCTCCAATCCCGAAATCCGCTTTGGGCCTAGCTGCTAATTACCCGGTTAAGCCCAATCAAGTTGTTTTTCACCATCTGAAACTTGTTTCAGCCATATCTCCCAAACGGTGAGTCCGTTTGGCAAATGTGACCACTCTACGGAATTGTAAACCATCATCCGAAGCCAATGGAAGTGGTTTCAGGTCAAAATTCCTTTCTAGTCAAAAGTTATGGCAAAACAATACCAACTAGGGGTAAAATGGTCATTTAAAAATCGACAAAAATCATGAACATGGGAAATGACCCCAATAGTCGTCTCCCAAAGTTAAATGACCATACGACTTCGTATGTGAAATAAATAAATATTCTACGATCCTATGATGCGTAGAATACGGGTCGTTACACTCTCCCCCCCTTAAGAAATTTCGTCCCCGAAATTCCTTAACCCAAAACATACAAAGGATCCCGCATGCCTAACAACCACATACGACAATCAAACATGAAATCAAGCAAACAAGCCTATCCTAGCATGCGGAAAACTAAATCGAAGTTAAAATCTTACCAGGCGAAGAGTTCTGGATATGTCTTCCTAATGTTCTCCTCTGTCTCCCAAATGCAATCATTCTCGTCCTCGCCCCACTGAACCTTGACTAGCTTCACTGCCTTCCTTCGAAGTTGCTTCATGTCGTGCTTGACAATACGGGCCGGCTTGCGGTTCCCAACCGCCTCGGGTTCTACTTCGAAGTCCTCTAACTGATCAGGTGAAATAGTCATATCTGGGTCGTGAACGAACTTCCTTAGTTGGGAAACATGAAATACGTTGTGAACTCCTGCCATCTTCTCTGGTAAGCCAACTCTATATGCCAAATTACCGACTGGTTCAAGAACAGGGAATGGGCCAACAAATCTTGGTGCCAACTTGCCTCTCCTGCCAAATCGTATCACGCTCTTCAACGGAGAAATCTTGACAAACACTAAGTCACCAACGGAGAATTTTAAGTCTGTTCTCCTCTTATCAGCATAACTCTTTTGCCTATCTTGGGCAGCCTTCATTCGTTGTTGGATGATCTTGATCTTATCTGAAGTTTCCCTCACCACATCTGGTCCAAGCATAAACTTCTCGCCAGTCTCTATCCAACATGATGGTGAGTTGCACGGTCTTCCATACAAAGCTTCATATTGAGCCATACCAATACTGGATTGGTAGCTATTATTATATGCAAACTCTACTAGATGTAGATGGTCATCCCATGATCCACCAAAATCCAATATACATGCTCTCAAGAGATCTTCCAAAATACGATTCACTCTCTCCGTATGACCGTCGGTCTGAGGATGATATGCGGTACTGAGATGTAACTCTGACCCTAGAGCCTCTTGTAAGCTCTTCCAAAACCCACTAGTGAACAACGGGTCTCGGTCACTCACAATGCTTTTAGGTACTCCATGAAATCTCACCACCCACTTCATATACAATTCTGCTAACTTAGCTGTCGTTCTGGTCGATTTGACTGGTATAAATCTTGCGTTTTAGTCAATCGATCCACAATTACCCAAATGCTATCATATCCCGACTTAGTCCTTGGTAAACCATCATGAAATCCATCGAGACTTGCTCCCATTTCCATTCGGGAATTTCTAATGGTTGCAACAACCCACTAGGCTTCTTTTGCTCGGCTTTAACTAGCTAGCAATTCATGCATTCGGATATAAACTTCCCAACATCTCTTTTCATCCCTTCCCAGTAGTAAGTCTGTCTCATGTCTCGATACATCTTATTACCACCGGGGTGTATAGTCAGTTTTGAGTGATGACACTCTCTAAGCACTTCATCCCTCAATCCATTGACATTGGGTACAACAAGCTTTCCATTCTTTCTAAGCCATCCATCTCGATCAAGCCCATACTTGTTCATCTCCTCATCGATACCCATCTCTAACTTGGAGATGATTTCCAATAGTTTAGGATCGTCCCTCTGACTAGAGCCGATCCGCTTAATCAAAGTGGGTCTGATCGTCAAACTTGCTAACATTTCTGGATCCAATTCGCAATTTGGTCTGAAATCATACCCAACGATGTACTCCAGTTGCTTCCATTCTAGAAACATAGCCCCTAAACTGGCATGTCTCCTACTCAATGCATCAGCCACCGCATTTCACTTTCCCGGTGTATATGCGATGTCGAAATCATAGGAAGCTAAGAATTCTAACCACCTTTGCTGCCGGAGATTTTGATCCTTCTGAGAGAAAAGATACTTCAACGACTTATGATCTGTAAACAACTCAAATCTTTCTCCCAAGAGATAATGTCTCCACACCTTCAATGCGAACACGATCGCTGCCAATTCCAAATCATGGGTAGGGTATCTTCTCTCATGCGGTTTCAATTGCCGACATGCATAAGCTACAACCCTACCGCCTTGCATCAATACAACACCTAGTCCGGTACCACAAGCATCCGTGTATACTGTCATTTCTTCATTCCCTTTAGGAATGACTAACACTGGCGCACTCGTCAACTTTTCTTTTAGAATCTTGAATGCATTCTTTCACCTTTCATCCCAGACAAAAGCTTGATTCTTCTTGGTCAAATGGGTCAATGATGCTGCTATCTTGGAGAAACCTTGGATAAACTTACGATAATATCCAGCTAATCCCAAGAAACTTCTTACATCTGTTGCATTCTTGGGCGTAGGCCAATCCTGTACCGTAGCCACCTTCGCAGGGTCCACGGCAATACCATTCTCGGAAACAACATGACCCAAGAACCTCACTTCCCTCCTCCAGAAGTGACACTTAGAAAACTTTGCTTTCAATTGGTGTTTTCTCAACACCTCCATCACTATTCTTAAATGTTCCTTGTGTTCTTCCTCTGTCCTCGAATAGACCAAAATATCATCAACGAACACAAGGACAAACTTATTTAACTGATCTATGAATACCCTATTCATAAGATCCACAAAATATGCTAGGGCATTGGTCTGCCCGAATGGCATGACCAACCACTCATAAAATCCAGACGGCGTCCGAAATGCCATTTTAGCTATACTCTCAGCTTCCACTCTAAGCTGATGAAAACCTGTCGCGAGATCCAACTGAGAAAATACCCCTGCGCCACTCAACTGATCGAACAAATCATCTATCCGCGGTAGAGGATACTTGTTCTTCCTCGTCACTTTATTCAACTCGCGGTAGTCTACACACGAACGAAGGGAACCATCCGCCTTGGTAGCAAACACAACTGGTGCTCCCCATTCAGAAACAATCCTTCTGATAAATCCCTTCTTCAAAAGATCGCTGACTTGCACCTCGAGCTCTCGCTGTTCCCTTAGTGCCATACGACGAAGTGGCATCACTATAGGTCTGGCATATTTCACCAAATCAATACGGAACTCAGTCTCTCGATGTGGTGGAAGCCCGGTCACTTCTTCGAAAACATCCGGATACTGGCCAACCACGGGCAAACCTGACAACTCACTATGCAGAATGTCGAGGGAGTTTAGAAAACTAGCCAGTACCCCCTCACTGGGTAGACCACAAAACACTATCCTCCGTCCATCATCCGCTCTAGCTGTCACCAAAAAGCCCTCACAGTCTACCACCAACCCATATCTTTGGAGCCAATCTACTCCCAAAATAATGCCAAACCCAGTAAAGCCCAAAACAAAGCAATCACAAACAAACATGCATCCATGACTCGATAAGACCACATTACGACAAATCATGCTAAGGTTAGTCGAACCACCAATCGGGTTCGTCACTACTAAAGGTCTATCGACAATCTCGGGCTCCAATCCCAACCTATCTACCAGGTCACTAGATATGAAAGAACTGGAAGCTCCGGTATCAAACAAAACTCTAACAGGAACATCATAAACAGAAAGCATACCTTGAATGACGACATTCTTTCCCTTCTCCGCCGCAGTTGGGGCATTCGACGAAGAAGGAATAGCATTAAGGGCATAGGCTTTCACCATTTGCTTTTCTTTGGTAGGTTGCGGACACTTGTCCTTGTGATGTCCCATTTGGCCACAGTTGAAGCACTTCCTATCCGCTGGCTTGGCCCGACAATTACTAGCATAATGGCCCTTCTTACCACAGCTGAAGCACTCAACATCTTGCTTATTCTTTTTCTTCTGACCATCCTTAGTCTGACTCTGCTTTCTCTTATTCTGGGAACCACCCTTGCCTCCACCACTTGCTTGTGGTTTTGGCTCTTCTGCTGATGCAACCTCAGTCTTCGGCTTAGGGTAGAGACTTTCTGATCTCAAAGCTTTCCCCACAATCGATTCAAACGTCTCATCAATGTGGTTAATAAGCCTTTCCCCCAAGTATTGATCCAAACCAGTTATGAATTTCTCATTCTTCTTCTCGGCACTATCAATAAGAGATAACCCATACTTTGACAAAGTGTCGAATTCAGCAATATACTCCGAGACAGCTCTGCCATTCTGCTTGAGCTCCAAGAATTTCTTAAACAACACTGACTTCTGAGCAGCTGGAATGAACTTCTCGCTAAAGCGAACCTTAAACTGCTCCCAAGTAATCTGATCTTCAGGAGTAGCTGCCTTTATAGCATTCCACCAATTCATTGCCCGCCCTTGCAGCTGACGGGACGCTAGCTTTCTCTTCATCGCATCCTCGATATCCAAATCCTCGAAGATACGTTCGCAACTATCCAACCAATCCTGAACATCCGTGGCCGACTCCGTTCCGTGAAACGGCTTCCCACCAAGACTAGTATAATCCTTGTTCAGCTTGGCAAAATCGGCCCTAGGCGCCTGCACTATTGGACCACCACCATTTCCACCATTGGGAGCTGCCCTCTGCACATCTCTAAGCATCTCTCTCATGAGGTCAGTAAACATCGTCCTCATGTCAGCGACATTCCCATTATTGGCTCCCCTACCAGAACCTCTAGTATATCGGCTCATCGTCAATCTGAAAAAGGGGAACGATTAACGACCCCATAATGGTGCTAGTGCAGTATGACTTCACCATTATACTACCAATAGTATATACATATATAGCTTTTAAAAAACAAAGTAATCACAAATACGCTCTCTCGTATACGTATATTATCTCTCCCTGATAACTTCCCTAGGTTAACTACGCAACCTAGAGCTCTGATACCAAGTGTGACGGCCCGCCCTGCACCAGCCTGCATTTCCTCCGAAAGTGCGTTGTACACATGCTCGACTAGCACGGGACGGTTGTCAGAAGAAAGGAAAGAAGGGAATTAACTAACGAGGAACCTGTAGAATGTCTCACAGCGTATGGAATAAAATATAATAATAACATACTTGACATAAAACAGGTGAGACAGTGCATAAGCCGATAACTAAAACCAACATCAACATCAGAGCAACGGAAATCCAAATACAGCTTATTACAACTTTCCAAATTTACTGTCTCTAAAACAAAAGAAAACTGAAGTAGAAGATGCACTACTAATGCCCAAGCAGTGATCTTCAACAACACAGGGAGAATACTATATATATATCATACGTGGAAGCCTCCTGCTCGTCTCCGGATCATCTACCCGTGCATCACCAGCTAACCTGTCTCTAGTCTGCTCGTGTGAGCACCCAGAGTAATAAGAGGAGATATAAAACTCTGGGTCAGACATAAAGCCTGGTATGAGCGATAAGCATCTAAACAGAACAATAACAGGTATACTAAACCATACCTGAACCTGGACCTGCAACCAAAGAGTTAGTACCACGTACCGTACAATACTCTAAGGTGCCATAATAAATAGTGTAAAGAATACGGGGGTGGGGTGTGCATGTCATAATGATGGAAAACAAATCAACCATAGCAACCATCCTCACATCTCTCACTCAGTGCGTAAAGCATACGATGTCCACCACTGTCAATCACTAGACCCATCGAAGTAGTGACGGAGTTCAACTTGTACAACTACTGCTACTACCAAGCTTACCACATGGAGTCATGACCAAATCTTTACAAATGACCCCACTTCATTGGTCTATATCCCTTAAGTCGTACCTAGGCCACTATGGCCCTGAATCCGTTCACATACCTCCCATACATAGTGATCCAAAGTCATAGACATCGATAGCCCCTTGGCACATGTCCCGCAGCAAAGCCCAATCATGAAGTGATCTCATCGGTTCCCGACTGGATCCTGTGCTCTAACTTCCCATATCGGACTACCTTTGCATCTCGGGTTATTGGTCAATACTGGGTCGGGTCGGGTTCCCCTTCTAGCCATCGGTTCGGGTCGGTTCCTCTACTTTGAATTGGTTCGGTTCGTAGTCTTCCCCTGTAGTGGTTCGGTCCGAGTCCACAGCGTTGCATCGGTTCGGGTCGGGTGTCCCACTTCGGGTCGGGTCGGGTTGCCATCTCCCATTCAGTTCATGCTCCCGCTCCGATCAACTCCCTCGTTCTTCATTTACTCCGATCCGATCCCTTCGCCTTACTCCAGTTCGAGCCCTTCATCCTTAAGTCGATCCGATCCGAGCCCTTCGTACTTGAGTCGATCCGATCCCCAGCTTAACCAACATGGCCTTCCTTTTTGCCAAGCCTCTTTTGTGCCAGATTCCAGTTCGGGTCGGATTCCTTGCCCAGCTCTCCGATCTGATCCGAGCCCACACCCGATCCGATCCGAAACCCTACACAACTTTCTACAACTTTTTCCAGCAACTTGTTTACGCCATTCGACGACGTTTTCGACCAATCTAACTATTCTAATCAACCACAAATCATTCCAAACAGTCATAGCAGCATAGCAAACTAACCACAAACACCAAAACAATGAATTTACATGTCAATATGGATCAAATATACCCAAAAGCCCATATTTTCCCTTAAGCATGTTTAAGCAAAACTAATCATAGGGTTAACAAAACTTAACCAAATTAAACCAAATTTCTACCAGAGGGATAAAATATTATTTTCGGATTTATAGATATTTTTCCAGAATTTATTAGTGCGTAAATTCGCTAATCTTCACTAATTACCCTTAATTAACTATAATTAGTGTCAAAACAATGCTAATCACTCACCTTGGCCACAAATAAAATTCTCAGAACTGAAACCTCGCTGATTTGGGTGAATACTGATGTCTAACAGCAGTTCTAACCTTGCTTTCGTGTTTTCTCTCCTTAATTTGATGTAGATTAAGCCAAAACTTGATTAGAAAGTGATTAGAAGGTGATTTGGGTGTTGGAGGCCATTGCTAGGGTTCCAAGAATGAAAGTGGCGGCTGAAGGAAATGTTTTCTAACCCTAATCAGCCCCCATACATCTCCAATCCCGAAATCCCCTTTGGGCCAAGCTGCTAATTACCCGGTTAAGCCCAATCTAGCTGTTTTTCACCATCTGAAACTCGTTTCAGCCATATCTCCCAAACGGTGAGTCCGTTTGGCTAATGTGACCAATCTACGGAATTGTAAACCATCATCCGAAGCCAATGGAAGCGGTTTTAGGTCAAAATTCATTTCCAGTCAAAAGTTATGGCCAAAAGAGTACCAACTAGGGGTAAAATGGTCATTTAAAAATCGACAAAAATCATGAACATGGGAATGACCCCAGTAGTCGTCTTCCAAAGTTACATGACCATACGACTTCATATGTGAAAGAAATAAATATTCTACGATCCTATGGTGCGTAGAATACGGGTCGTTACAAAAGTGCACCACATAACTGCATAAACATCAAATATAAATAATTAACGCTTACACAGCATATCGACCGATCGATCGACATACAATTAAATAATTGGGATTAGTGTACGCCAAATATCATCCCAACACCCGTGTGGGGTTTCAAATCAACAAACACATATTTTTATTTGTGCAGTTGGGCGGTGTGTAAAATTTATCATCCCAATCAATATCAGTCAAATCAGAGTATATAAACAAATCGGCCGATTTGTTTATAAATATTCATTTATTCACATTCACGTTAAAATTTATATTTTCAACGATAATTTATTTATTTCAACTATCTACATTTTATTATCGCTTTCACATCAACATCACAAACAAATTTCACAACACATCAAACAAGCATACCAGCCGTCCATGGTCTGTGGACGACGGGTGTCGGGTGCTGCTAAGCACCGTCTGCATCTTAGTATATATATAACTAGAAAAAGAAATTTAAAGTGAGAAGTTCTCACCAAAGCTATCCCAATTCCATGACACTTCAAATGTAGGGAATCATCACTATTCTCGCCTTTTGTCACTTTCGTTGCCCGTAGCCACTACATATATAAAAATCACATTTTTATATTGTTGCTATGTATATAAAAATTATATTTTTATACTACTACTATATTGATAAAAATTATATTTTTACACCGCTACTATATAGATAAAAGTTCTATTTTTACATCGATACTATATAGATAAAAATTCTATTTTTACATTGATGTTCATATAATAAAGATTATATTTTTATCACGCTATTCTCTATATAAAGATTTCGCCTTTTCAAATATAAAGATTTCATCTTTTCAAAATAAAGATTTCGCCTTTTCAAAGTAAAGATTTCGCCTTTTCAAAATAAAGATTTCGCCATTTCAAAATAAAGATTTTTTTTTAAAAAAAAATCATGACTTTCATATTTAAAAATCGCTTCTTTATCTCTTTTAAAAATCCCTCCTTTCTCGAATTAAAAATCTTGACTTTTCTTTTTGATGATAAAAATCAAATCTCTACTTAAATATAAAATTCCTAACCTTTCATATATATATATATATATATATATATATATATATAAACAGATTTTTATTGGTTAAATAACCTAAAATAAAAATAAAATAAATAAGAAAACAAAATAAAACTTACCGATTAAAGAAGGGGGAGGGGTTTTCACTCGACGGTCAGATGGGGCTTGCTGGAGTCGTGGTCGGTCGTGCGGGGGACGAGGCACAGGTGCAGATTTCAATTGGAGGAGGAGGGAAAGGGGGTGTAGCGGATCGGAGGGGGTGGAAGGGAAAGGCGGCGGTGGTTTAAGGTGGAGGGAGGAAGGAGCGGAGAAGAAGAAGAGGAGGAGGGCGTCGCGGCGGTGGCTGGGCAAGGGGGGTCTCAATGCGGGTGAACGCGAGGGAGGAGAAGGGGAAGAAGGGGGCGAGGCTGAAGGGTGGCGCCATCCACGGCGGCGCGGTGGCGGCTCCGATGGGAGGAGCGACGGCGCTCCTCCCCCCTCTTCGTCATCTTTTTTTTATTTAGTTTTTCGAAATGAATTTTAAAGGGGGGGGGGACTGAAGGCATATAGGAGAAGGGAGATTTTTTTTATTTAATTAATTTAATTTCAAAAAGGTGCTTTTATTTTTGAACTCGAAATGGGACCCACCGCCTGTCGTCCATAGCTTATTACCCCCATTCCGAACACAATGAGATATGTATCATAGGCTGATTCGATCATTTCGATCAGTTTTCGTCAAAATCAAAATATAACTTTATATATTGATTTTGAACGCGCATTTCAATTTACTGGGGTCACATACTAACTCTAAAAATTCCAGAAAAATATTTTCTAGCTTCGTATTGACCATACGGTCCTAACAAACTAGTTTCGTCGAATTCTGAGACCGTTGGAAAAATGGCCATTTTCCAGTCGATTAAAATCAACTGAAACTGGTCAAACGCGTTTTCCTTTGCCACACTCACATATTGATTCGAAAAATTATGAAATTTGAAACATAGCAATAACTTGACATCACGGATCCAACAAAAGTGGTTTCGTCGAAATCCGAGGTCGTTTGCAAAATGGCTATTTTTAAGGGCCTGAATTCCATAGCGACTATTCTAAAATTTCAACTGGGCATATCTTTTTACCCTCGCTATGAAATTTCGATTTTTCGGATTCTTTGGAAAGATATTTTCAAATAGATCTTATTATTTTTGGTTTCGTTAAAATCCAGTTTATTTTGCACCCGGTACGTTCAATTTTAGTTTGAAATCGAATTATCGAACTACCGCGCCATTTTCAATTCCTTTTATAATTATATATAATTATTATATTCTAACGACGACGTATATAAATATATACGTTCTAAATATATTCAAAATAAATTTCTCGTCGATATTATTTAAAATAATTCATTTTAAATGTTCAAAATTCATTAAAATTGCCAAAATAAAAAATTTTAAATTGGCTCGCATTTCCGGGTTGTTACAGGATTTACATTTTTATAATGTTAAATTAAAGTAGATTTTGCATAGTGGGAAAGATTACATTTTTCTATGTAAATTATAAAGTGAATTTATGCCGTATGTTAAAAATTACATTTTTCTTTGTAATTAACATGTGAATTCCATCGTATGACAAAATTTACATTTTTATTTGTAAATTATAAAGTGAATTTATGTCGTATGTTAAAAATTACATTTTTCTTTGTAATTAACATGTGAATTCCATCGTATGATAAAATTTACATTTTTATATGTAAATTATAAAGTGAATTTATGTCGTATGTTAAAAATTACATTTTTCTTTGTAATTAACATGTGAATTCCACCGTATGATAAAATTTACATTTTTATATGTAAATTATAAAGTGAATTTATGCCGTATGTTAAAAATTACATTTTTCTTTGTAATTAACATGTGAATTCCATCGTATGATAAAATTTATATTTTTATATGAAAATTATAAAGTGAATTTATGTCATATGTTAAAAATTACATTTTTCTTTGTAATTAACATGTGAATTCCATCGTATGTTAAAATTTACATTTTTATATGTAAATTATAAAGTGAATTTATGTCGTATGTTAAATATTACATTTTTCTTTGTAATTAACATGTGAATTTCATCGTATGATAAAAATTTACATTTTTATTTGTAAATTATATAGGAAATTATACTGTATGTTAAAAATTACATTTTTCTTTGTAATTAACAAGTGAATTTCATCGTATGTTAAAATTTACATTTTTTATATGTAAATTATATAGGGAATTACACCGTAGGATAAAAATTACATTTTTATAGGTAATTAAAACATGAATTTACATTGTATGTTAAATATTACATTTTTATATGTAATGTATGTAGGAAATTATACCGTATGTTAAAAATTACATTTTTCCTATGTAATTAAAAGATGCATTTACATCGTATGATAAAATTCACATTTTCTTTTTTATATATATGTAACATAGGATGAGAATGAACATTAGAAATAAAATTTATTTATTTTATATGTAAATATGATGTAGGAATGTGGCTTGTAATTAAAACCATAGTTTTACAATGTAAATTAGAAGTAGAGTTTGCATTGTAATCAAAAATCATATTTTTACAATGTAAATTAGAAGTAGAGTTTGCATTGTAATTAAAAATCATATTTTTACAATGTAAATTAGAAGTAGAGTTTGCATTGTAATCAAAAATCATATTTTTACAATGTAAATTAGAAGTAAAGTTGCATTGTTATTAAAAATCATATTTTTACAGTGTAAATAGGAAGTAGAGTTTTGCATTGTAATTAAATTTACATTTTTATATGTAAATTTAGAATAGGATTCACTGCAAATATTAGTTACATTTTTATTATGTAACTAAGATGAGAATGTACATGGAAGTTGGAATCTACATTTTTATATGTAATTTAAAAGTAGGATTTTGAATGTATCAAAATTTACATTTGTTTTACATGTAAATAAAAAAATATTGGAATTTGCATGGGAAATTAATTTACATTTTTATGTAAATAAAAAGGATGGGATTTACATTTTCAATGTAACTAAAAGAATGAATTTAGGATGCGATAATATTATTTTCATTTTCAAATGAATTAAAATTTAGTAAGTATCGGTAATTGTATAGAGCATTGTTCTAATTAAACGACGTTATTACGATTCAATGGTTATATATATATATATTAATATAATTAAAGTTAAACGAATGGGGCGTGGTAGTTCGCGTTTTGAAATCGTACCTTTAACGACTATACAAGAAGATCCGACCGTCGGATTTTCTTGAAACTGAAACCGTTAGGACCGTCTTGAAAAAATCTTTCCAACGATATATATTACGTTAAGATCCAATGGTTAGATTCTGAGAAACGTAGAAATAAAAATTGGTTGAATGCAGCGCCATAGTCGCCCATTGACTTAAGGCGTCGTAATATAAAAGTTAATTTATTTTAAATAATTAAAATAGGAAGTAATCATTATAAAATGATATTAACATGTACGAAGGATTTTAAATATATATATATATAAACGAGGATTATTTGGAAAGTCCGAGTTCTCCCATTCTAAATAATCAAACGACGTTAATTGAAGTATGAAGATGGCGTATGAAGACCGTAAATCTTCCCTCGAATGGACAATGATCGAGGCCCTGATTTGACTTGCTCCTAATTCAAGGGTCATGGTCATTGCCTAAACGTACGTGTTGATTTCACGGGCTTGGCTTTCGCTCAGACCCAGAGCATAAGCTAATAAATGGATTGTGTGTCGACATCATACTTTATCAAATATCATGTTATTGATCTTTTGTCGAATGTATGGATGTTTGGTGGTTGGGAATTTATTCTCTTGCTTAACACCCGTTCATATATTTCTTCAAAGGATTGGTAGTGTGATATGGAGTGATGATGTGGCATGCTAAGATGCATAGGATCAAAGTTTTGTTGAAAAGCAAGCCTTGTGGGACGATCAAAGCATAGCCTGTCTAGGCATAGCTTTGTGTACAGCGTGACTTCGCGAGCCTCACACACCGGTGGAGTCTAAAACGGGAGAAGGGAACGCAGGGAGAGCAGCACGTTTCTTTCTAGCTAGAAGTGGTGATTAGGCTTTAACACGACCCAACATTTTACTTATGTGGATGATGGAATGAGGCGCCTCGGATGATAGGTCCTATAGGACTGGGAAACGTGTGTTCAGGAATAACTAATCCGCAACTTGTATGGTGGACCGACCCTGCAACTTTCCAAGGGTTCACTGCGGGGGATCCTGAGACATTAGCTAGAGTGTCTCGAATCGGTAGGAGCTCCTCCCTAGCCTTGACTCATGATGGAAACCAAAATCCAAATATGACCCTACGAATTTGATTGTATTACTAGCATGGAGGCATAGTAGTATGGGATACTATTCTTCCTAGGATTTATACATTTACTTTGAAAATGTTTTGATATATACTAATAATAATATTAAACTCGTATTTGCCGTATTTAGCATGTTTAATCACTATAAGATAAAACCCTATCCTCTGGTTTGTGTTGCATTGTATGATGGGACCTGGATCTTATGGTGATTCCATTTTTCTAAAAAGCATAACGTTGTTGTATGATTTACTTATTAGTTGTTTCTGACACTTTTATGCACGGCAATCCATTAGAGTAAACCCTTTCCGCATTAGCGGCGTGGTCTTTGGATTTGCCCTATTAATAGTGATTAATTAGTTAAGAATTCTCACACCAGTCCCACGACTGACCCGTTGTTTGTTTCCACCTTTTTGCAAACTCGGGTGCCCTCCTTCCTACACAGGCAGCCAAGTAAACATGTTTATTCTTCGCTTGGAGTCTTTACTTTGGAGCTGCTTACTATCTTCCTTGAATTTGCTTTTGTGGAGAGGTGATGACTTGGAGTTTTGAAGACATCTATCATTCGCTGCTTTTGCATTTTTCTTTTTTTTTATTCCAGACATTAAACTTGGTTTATTCCACGTTGTTTAAGTTGGAGTTGGAACTTATTTCTTTTCTGCAAACTTGATGTAATAATTTAGAATTCTGTGACTGTGGATTTTCTGTGGTTGATGACATTATATTTCCGCTGCTATGATGTTGTTACTCTATGAATTTTGTAACACCCCACTCCCACTAAGGTCACTCACAAAGGGAATGCCTTTGCTTCGGTGGAGTATTTAAGTGAATATAGAACTGAAAAATTACAACAAGACAGATATAAGTAATACTTGAAATTTAAAACATCATTTCAATGCAGCAGAAGGTAAACATGTTTGGTTACATCTCAAAAACCAACAAGAGTCAAGTACAAAATATCCATCTCGTTAAAACATAAGTACATAATCCCACTACATACTAATAGCCATAATAGAAAAAGATAACCGAGCTTTTCTTCAAGAGTCCAAGCTCCAAAAGATAGAAAAAGCAATCTGATCAAAGCCCACTAGTGCTAGGCCCACTCTGAGAACCTGAGGGTTGGGGAAAAATATAAAAACAACAGGGTCAGACATAAGTCTGAGTGAGCCCTATAACCTTAACAATACAATCATTAAAGTAATTAGGGTATGATATAAACCTGGTACGGTACGACTGGGGATAAATGACTACACTAAGTAGCCAACTAGACTTAGGATAAACTAAGATAACGGTAAAGACGCGCCTATCCACCCAAGGATAAATACTATTCTGCACCACACTAGATCTACTCACACAAGGATAATTCCTATACTGCACCACACCAGTTCCACCTACCCAAGTGTAATTCCTACTTAAAGGTTGATCCCCACTAAGTGTACTTAGTAATTTTTAATAGTAGTTTCGTATACCCCTGGCTGACTACATAGGTGTCGTCTACCCCTATCTCCACTAGGTGTACGTGCTACTCCCCAAGCGATCGGCTCCCTACCGTAGATACCCGTGCTGGCCCCACAGTGGGGTGTATCACTCCCCAAAGTGGCAACCCGAAAATGGTGCACGGCTTATATCTACACGATGCAACAACGTCTTACCTACCAGCCCGGGTCCACACACGCATATGAAACCCGTTGGACTCGCGTTGCCACCGCTACCCCGTTTTGGCCTCTTATAGTCAAGCCCAGTACGCGTGTCCCGTCCTCGACATGGGTCGAGCCTAATAAGATACATATGGGTTACTGGTTGAAATGGGCCCCCACAAGCTACTACTTAAGCTTGTCATTTTATCTAGTGCATCCCACTTAACCCCTTTTTATAATCATGCCCACTTACATGTTAAGGTTTGGTTAAGTCATCTAATCATATATCAATTGCCACTCAAGGCCCCCACAAGCTACTACTTAAGCTTGTCATTTAATCATATTTCAATTGCCACTCAAGGCCCCTACAAGCTACTACTTAAGCTTGTCATTTAATCATATTTCAATTGCCACTCAAGGCCCCCACAAGCTACTACTTAAGCTTGTCATTTAATCATATTTCAATTGCCACTTAAGGCCCCCACAAGCTACTACTTAAGCTTGTCATTTAATCTAGTGCATCCCACTTAACCCCTTTTCATAATCATGCCCACTTACATGTTAAGGTTTGGTTAATTCATCTAATCATATTTCAATTGCCACTCAAGGCACCCACTAGATTCCTACATGCCACCCAAGGCACCCACTTAACCCTTTAATCATGTTTAGTTACATGTTCCACTTTGGTTAAGTATTCAAATCTTATCTTCTATTGCCACCCAAGGCAACCACTAGATTTTCCCATGCCACCCAAGGCACTTACTTAACCCTTTAATCATGTTTAATTACATGTTCCACTTCGGTTAAGTATTCTAATCGTATTTTCTATTGCCACCCAAGGAAACTACTAGATTTTTCACATGCCACCCAAGGCACTACTTGATTTCCACATGCCACCCAAGGCACCCACTTAACCCCTCATGCCCACTACATGCTTATCTGGTTAAGTGTTTCTTAATTGATTAAGAACGTGACCGTTGTAAAGACCTCTCAATTAGACTATCTTTTATGGCAGCTGGATTTGCCGGTTGGGTCCGGGCAGCCTTACGCAATAACCGAGTCTAACCTCGTGTCTATACACTTGTCACGTATTTGGTTTGTGCCTAAGACCTCTCACATTGGGCCAATTATTTGTAGCCGCTGGATTTGCCGGTAGGTTCCGGGCAGTCTTATGCTACAAAAGGGTCCAACCTCGTGTCTTAGTCGATTAATTACACCTAATTAATCACCCCCGAATTAATTTTCCCTAATTAATTCCAATTTTAACGATGTACATAATTGACTCAATTATGTCCATCACTTTATGGTATGCATAATCATACCAACTTCACACCATTTCATTAACATGTTTATTAACCCCATCGTTCCCCACGTAATTCGCTAACATGACATAAAATGGAAGATTCATCATAAATGTAATGGGTTCAACTTGCATAACATTAGCATCAACATGGGTTTAAAGGTGTCAACATGCATATAGCATCAAACCCAATTAGCATAGATAATCAACCCAAACTTGCATGAATCACATATGTCATAAGGAGGGTAACTTGCATAAGTTTCTTATGTCATACAAAGGGGTAAACTTGCATATGTATGTATGACATGTAAAGGGGTTAACTTGCATATGTATGCATATCATACTAAGGTGTAAACTTGCACATGTCTCTTGCATATAATCAAACATCATACTTGCATAACATGTCATATGTGAACTTGCATATTATCATACTCCAAACTTGCATACATATCATACATGAACTTGCATATCATCATAAACCCAACTTGCATAATCATGGTGTCATAGTGGATCAATGTTTATCATAGCAACTAGCATCATGAACACTTGCATAACTTGCATAACATCATGATCATATAGCATATAGCTTGCATAACATCATGAACATGTAACTTGTGACTTGCATAACTTGCATAACATCATGAACATGTAACATATGGCTTGCATAACTTGCATAGCATCTCAAATATGTAGCATATTACTTGCATAACTTGCATAATATCACAAACATATAGCATATAACTTGCACGACATGCATAACATCATTAACACATACCACATAACTTGCATAACATGCATAACATCATTAACACATAGCTTACAACTTGCATAACGTGCATTGATCCACATTCATAGCCATAACCTCATTATATCCTATCATAATCATTTCAATAATTGGTCATTAAGGCTATAGAAAACTCACCACTTGTTGATTAGCCTTCTTATGAATATATTAAAAGATTGAGACGAAGCCACTAAGCTATCAACTCAAAAACTCCAAATAAGAATGCTCCAAATGAAAACCCTTGAGCCAAATCAATAATAAAGATCCTAGCTTTGATGAAGAAAAGCCTTGAATCAAACTTAGAAACACTTAAGCAAGCTTAGGAACTCTTATACTTCTTTAGAAACTCTCTCATATGATTAGAGATGGAGATTATGACAAGAGGATGAGGGTGGAGGCCATGAGAGAACATTTTGGCATAGTTTAGCTATAGGATTGAATAATGAGCATTTAGGTTTAGGTTAGGGGTCTTTTTATAGAAGACTAGGATAGTTTTAGCCATAGGATTAACCTTAGTTTAGATCCTAGCCATCAAAGCATGTCTTGGGGAAGAAGTCAAGTGCAGGAACCATCTAGGGCCTTTAGATTAAAGCTGAACCATGAGAACCATTCAAATGCAAAATCTGCATTTGAGCGAATCGGCCCACGGGTTGACAGCCAAACACCCTGGATTAACCCCTAGTCGACCCAGCGAGCTCGGGTCGACCTCAAAAACCGGCCGGTTCGGTTATTCCCCTCTCCCAATTCGCTGTTTTGAACATTTTTGCATATTTATTTATTTAATTTTCAATTATATATATATCAATATATATATTTCTCTGCGCAACCCATTTCACTTAATTAAGTATACTTTAATTTGTGAATTTTTATGTTCAAATTACGGGGTGTTACAAATTTCCCATGCTATGTTGTATCTGTGATATGTATTATTGTATTTATGTGGTATTCCAAATGATTATTCCTTACTTTCATTCCGTGGAAGTTTGGGGTCATCACAGTTGGTATCAGAGCTTTGGTTAAACTTAGCTTTGGGATATAACATATTTATGATAATTCGTTTACATAGAATCCCAATATTCTATGGCGAACATTTCATGAGATACATAATAGCCAGTCACTTTACCATCATCTTTCCATTCATCCTTCGATCTTTTCTATCTATTTGAATCACCATTACAGTTGTTCTGACTCTTTCCTTGATCGTACAGAACCAACTAAAAATGAGTACTTGTGCCGCTAGAATTGCTAGAGTTAGAACAATGGGGCAAAATGTTATTGGAACCAAGGAGCCCGCAGTTCAACAACCACCACCGCAGCCCTTTGACTTGGTGAGGGTAGTGAAGAATTTTAAGAAATTAGATGGAGTTCCGTTCACAGGTACAGAGACCGTGACGCAGGCTCGGGCATGGCTTAAGAATTGTGAAAGGATATTTAGAGCGCTAGAACTGGAAGATCAAAAGAAGAGATTTGTGGCTTCATGGATGCTCCAAGGCGAAGCACAACTTTGGTGGGAAGAGGTCAATGTAGGAGGAGATGAAGAAAATATGACTTGGACTAAATTTAAAGAGCTGCTGAATGAAGAGTATATTGCAAGGCAAGAGGTGGAAAGGCTTCATGATAAGTTTGCATGTCGCTATGAGAAGAAGTCTGAAGAAAGCAGTTCTGGAGCCGCTAAGACTCATGATAAGACTAAGCTGCAATGCTACCACTGCCAGAAGTTTGGACACTATAGCAAGGACTACGGGAATCCAAAGAAGGCCAGAACAGAGGACACTAGAAGATGCTATAACTGCCATAAAAAGGGTCACATCAAACATAATTGTCCACTATTAAGGAGTTCCCAAGTTGCCCATGTGTACGAGGGAGCAAGTGCACCACCTTCTTCCGCACCTACTTCTTCTGAAGGAGCAGGTAAGCCTGATGTTTTAGGTGGTACTATTTCTGTTAAAAACATTCTTTATGTCGGTTCCTACCCTTCTATTATTCCCTTTTTCTTTTCGAGGACGAAAAGTTCTTAAGCGGGGGAGATTGTAACAACCTAGAATTTGGGGCCAATTTAAAATTTTCATTTTAGAGATTTTAGGGGTGTTTAAATATTTCAAATAAATTATTTCAAATAAAAATGAATGGAAATTTATTTTGAGCAAAGTTAATGCAAATATACACAAATAAATTGTACAAATAAATTGCATAAAGAATTAGAAATAGGATGGTAGTTTGAAAAGTCAAACTTGAACTTTGATTAACTACATAGGATGCAGAATAAACCGGATTTTGGTGAAACGAAAAATATTTAAATATGTTAATGAATATCTTTCTAACGAATCTGAAAAATCGAAGTTTCATAGCGGAAATCAAAAGTTATGGCCAAATGAATTTTCAGAAAGGTCGCTATAGAGATTATATCGCCCTTAAAAATCGACATTTGCATACGACCTCGGAATTCGACGAAACCACTTTTGTTGGGTCCGGGATGTAAAATTATTTCTAGGTTTCAAATTTCATGATTTTTGAAGCTAGTATGTGAGCGTGGCAAAAGAAACTGTGGTTTGTCAATTTCGGTCAAAATTAATTGACTGAAAATAGCCATTTTTCAAACAGTCTCAGAATTCGATGAAATAAATTTTGTTAGGATCGTATCGCCATAAGAAAGCCAAAAATAATTTTTCTGGATTTTTCTGACTTCGTATGTGACCCCAGTAAGATTAGAAAGTACGTTCGAATTAAAAATAAAAGAATTAATTTGAAAATAAAGAAAACACACTGTAAACTTCAGAATTGGACTTCTGCAATAGCGCCATTGCGTTCAGAAGGCGTCAAAACCTATTGTTCGACAGTCGTTGAGCGCGAATTGGAGTTCGAACGGAAAAACCCTATTTTCCGGAATTAAATAAATTAAATAAAATAGAGAATACGTGGAAAATACGCGTATAAATACGGACCCTGTACATCGTCTTCTTCCCGATCACAAGAACCCATAGCCGCCACCCCTTTCATTTCTTCCTCCACGAAATTCTCTCTCCACACACAAAATTAAGCCATACTCCTTTGGAGTTTTCCAAAGGGTTCTTCCTTCTCTCCATTCTCATACCCGAACCAACCTCCCTCGTGCCCCGGTCTCCGAGAATCGCGCCTACAAAGTCGACGCCGTTCGACCGCCGCCACCCCCAGCACAGGCCACCGCAACCCCCACGATGCCAGTCGCACGTGCGCCTCTCCTAGTCGCACCACGTCCAACCACCTGCACCTCCTATCGATCATCCAATCTCCCAATTTCTTGATCCAAAGTTTTGAACGTTATGAAAATATAAAGGTAAAATCAATTTTAGATTTGCGACGCTTTTAAGCGTTACAGCGACAGTTGTTAAAAGTCAGTTCTGATTTATTTGTATGAACTTCGAATTGAAATCTTTCAGATCCGAAACTGCCGTGACCTTGAACACAAGATCTGATCAAATCCGAACCTTCATTCCAGTCCCGAGCAAGGTGAGAATTTATTTTTAATATAATTTAATTAATATAATTATTATTATTATTATTATTGCGTTATGTGAGATTGAAAATCAAACACAAGTAGATCTGCGATGAATGTTGCCATGGGATGGATTCAAATTGTTGTGATGCTATGATTTTAGATCCGTTATTATTAATCATATATCTGTTAATTATAAACATAGATCGGTAGGAAAAATTAGATTTTTCCTCATTTAAATTTGTTGAAGTATGCCTTATGGATATGAATCATGTATAAATCTATCATCATTTACATCGTTATGCAACTCACATTATTTTAACGTGAATTAAAGTAGGAATTTACATCGTTGTGAAATTTACATTGTTATGCAACTTACATTATTTTGTCGTGAATTAAAGTAGGAACTCAAATCGTTAGGAAATTTACATCGATATGTAATTTACATTATTGTTGTTGTGAAATAAAGTAGAGGATTTACATTTTTATAATGTTAAATTAAAGTAGATTTTGCATAGTGGGAAAGATTACATTTTTCTATGTAAATTATAAAGTGAATTTATGCCGTATGTTAAAAATTACATTTTTCTTTGTAATTAACTTGTGAATTCCATCGTATGATAAAATTTACATTTTTATATGTAAATTATAAAGTGAATTTATGCCGTATGTTAAAAATTACATTTTTCTTTGTAATTAACATGTGAATTCCATCGTATGATGAAATTTACATTTTTATATGTAAATTATAAAGTGAATTTATGTCGTATGTTAAAAATTACATTTTTCTTTGTAATTAACATGTGAATTCCATCGTATGATAAAATTTACATTTTTATATGTAAATTATAAAGTGAATTTATGTCGTATGTTAAAAATTACATTTTTCTTTGTAATTAACATGTGAATTCCATTGTATGATAAAATTTACATTTTTATATGTAAATTATAAAGTGAATTTATGTCGTATGTTAAAAATTACATTTATCTTTGTAATTAACATGTGAATTCCATCATATGTTAAAATTTACATTTTTATATGTAAATTATAAAGTGAATTTATGTTGTATGTTAAAAATTACATTTTTCTTTGTAATTAACATGTGAATTTCAACGTATGTTAAAAATTTACATTTTTATACGTAAATTATATAGGAAATTATACTATATGTTAAAAATTACATTTTTCTTTGTAATTAACAAGTGAATTTCATCGCATGTTAAAATTTCCATTTTTTATATGTAAATTATATGGGGAATTACACCGTAGGATAAAAATTACATTTTTATAGGTAATTAAAACATGAATTTACATTGTATGTTAAATATTACATTTTTATATGTAATGTATGTAGGAAATTATACCGTATGTTAAAAGTTACATTTTTCCTATGTAATTAAAAGATGCATTTACATCGTATGATAGAATTCACATTTTCTTTTTTATATATATGTAACATAGGATGAGAATGAACATTAGAAATAAAATTTATTTATTTTATATGTAAATAAGATGTAGGAATGTGGCTTGTAATTAAAATCATATTTTTACAATGTAAATTAGAAGTAGAGTTTGCATTGTAATCAAAAATCATATTTTGACAATATAAATTAGAAGTAGAGTTTGCATTGTAATTAAAAATCATATTTTTACAATGTAAATTAGAAGTAGAGTTTGCATTGCAATCAAAAATCATATTTTTACAATGTAAATTAGAAGTAGAGTTGCATTGTAATTAAAAATCATATTTTTACAATGTAAATAGGAAGTAGAGTTTTGCATTGTAATTAAACTTACATTTTTATATGTAAATTTAGAATAGGATTCACTGCAAATATAAGTTACAATTTTATTATGTAACTAAGATGAGAATGTACATGGAAGTTGGAATTTACATTTTTATATGTAATTTAAAAGTAGGATTTTGAATGTATCAAAATTTAGATTTGTTTTACATGTAAATAAAAAAATATAGGAATTTGCATGGGAATTAAATTTACATTTTTATGTAAATAAAAAGTATGGGATTTACATTTTCAATGTAAGTAAAAGAATGAATTTAGGATGCGATAATATTATTTTCATTTTCAAATGAATTAAAATTTAGTAAGTATCAGTAATTGTATAGAGCGTTGTTCTAATCAAACGACGTTGTTACGATTCAATGATTATACATAAATATTAATATAATTAAAGTTAAATGAATGGGGCGTGGTAGTTCGCGTTTTGAAATTGTACCTTTAAACGACTATACAAGAAGATTCGACCGTCAGATTTTCTTGAAACTGAAACCGTTAGGACCGTCTTGGAAAAATCTTTCCAACTATATATATATTACGTTAAGATCCAACGGTTAGATTCTGAGAAATGTCGAAATCAAAATTGGTTGAATGCAGCGCCATAGTCGCCCATTGACTTAAGGCGTCGTTATATAAAAGTTAATTTATTTTAAATAATTAAAATAGGAAGTAATCATTATAAAATGATATTAACATGTACGAAGGATTTTAAAATATATATATATATATATATATATATATATATAAACGAGGATTATTTGGAAAGTCCGAGTTCTCTCATTCTAAATAATCAAACGACGTTAATTGAAGTATGAAGATAGCGTATGAAGACCGTAAATCTTCTCTCGAATGGACAACGATCGAGGCCCTGATTTGATTTGCTCCCAATTCAACGGTCATGGTCATTGCCCAAACGTACGTGTTGATTTCACGGGTTTGGCTTTCGCTCAGACCCAGAGCATAAGCTAATAAATGGATTGTGTGTCTGACATCATACTCTATCAAATATCATGTTATTGATCTTTTGTCGAATGTATGGATGTTTGGTTGTCGAATGTATGGATGTTTGGTGGCGGGGAATTTATTCTCTTGCTTAACACACGTTCATATGTTTCTTCAAACGATTGGTAGTGTGATATGGAGTGATGATGTGGCATGCTAAGATGCATAGGATCAAGGTTTTGTTGAAAAGCAGGCCTTGTGGGACGATCAAAGCATAGCATGTCTAGGCATAGCTTTGTGTACAGCGTGACTTCGCGAGCCTCACACAACGGCGGAGTTTAAACGGGAGAAGGGATCGCAGGGAGAGCAACACGTTTCTTTCTAGCTAGAAGTGTTGATTGGGCTTTAACACGGCCCAACATTTTACTTATGTGGATGATGGAATGAGGCGCCTCGGATGATAGGTCCTATGGGACTGGGAAACGTTTGTTCAGGAATAACTAATCCGCAACTCATATGGTGGACTGGCCCTGCAGCTTTCCAAGGGTTCACTGCGGGGGATCCTGAAACATTAGCTAGAGTGTCTCGAATCGGTAGGAGCTCTTCCCTAGCCTTGACTCATGATGGAAACCAAAATCCAAATGCGACCCAACGAATTTGATTGTATTACTAGTATGGAGGCATAGTAGTATAGGATACTATTCTTCCATGGATTTATACATTTACTTTGAAAATGTTTTGATATATACTAATAATAATATTAAACTCATATTTGCCGTATCTAGCATGTTTAATCACTAAAAGATAAAACCCTATCCTCTGGTTTGTGTTGCATTGTGTGATGGGACCTGGGTCTTATGGTGATTCCATTTTTCTAAAATGCATAACGTTGTTGTATGATTTACTTATTAGTTGTTTCTGACACTTTTATGCACGACAATCCATTAGAGTAAACCCGTTCCGCATTAGTGGCGTGGTCTTTGGATTTGCCCTATTAATAGTGATTTATTAGTTAAGAATTCTCACACCAGTCCCACGAATGACCCGTTGTTTGTTTCCACCTTTTTGCAAACTCGGGTGCCCTCCTTCCTACACGGGCAGCCAAGTAAACATGTTTATTCTTCGCTTGGAGTCTTTTATTTGGAGCTGCTTACTATCTTCCTTGAATTTGCTTTTGTGGATAGGTGATGACTTGGAGTTTTGAAGACATCTATCATTCGCTGCTTTTGCATTTTTCTTTTTTTTTATTCCAGACATTAAACTTGGTTTATTCCACGTTGTTTAAGTTGGAGTTGGAACTTATTTCTTTTCTGCAAACTTGATGTAATAATTTAGAATTATGTGACTGTGGATTTTCTGTGGTTGATGACATTATATTTCCGCTGCTACGATGTTGTTACTCTATGAATTTCCTATGCTATGTTGTATCTGTGATATGTATTATCGTATTTATGTGGTGTTCCAAATGATTATTCCTTACTTTCATTCCGTGGAAGTTTGGGGTCATCACACACTAGGTCCCCTACAATAAATTTTTGTGCCATCCAACGGTAACACTCTACACTCCTTTAAGCCCAAATTTCGACCAAAATAGAAACTCAAACTCATCCAAGCATGGTGCGTATAAATTTGGTATCTGCAAATAAATAAGGATAAACATAATCAGACTACAATAAAATAAGATAAAATAACTCACAGTGGAAATAGAATAGGATAGACTAGTATCAACTCGGGTAACAACCTTATAATTGTAAGTCACTACGCTAGTACCGAGCATGAGAGAGAATGAGAACTGAAACTGAAATTGAACACCTGCTAAGAACTAACCATCTCGAGATAACCTGGAAGTTGTAATGAGGAGGGGCCAGAACAATAAGTTCTGCTGAGTATAAAGAGCATAACATTGTCTACAATACACGGAGTATCCCAATTGGTTCAACTAGAGACATATGTCTAAAAAGGCTATTAATTCTAACCTAACCATGTAAACACTTACGCACAACTAACAAACATACCCAAGGTAGCATTTCCAAATGATAATGATGTTGATATAAAACATTTACGCATAATTCTAAAGCCTTCTAAACCACTACTCAACTACAACTAAAACTAAGAGGCAGACTTTCCAACTGCCAACACTATATAAGAAGGTATATTATGATATATATAGCCACTTAATAGCCTTCCTACTAGTATGGTATAAGGGTGGATCCTACCAATCACTTAAGACCCAATGTGAATCCATCGATCACTTAAGGCTTTTTTAGGTGGTTGAGAGGTTAGTGCATCTTGCCCAAGGAAAACCCGAGGTTAGATAGAGTTGTGGTGTAAAACTGCCCGGAACCTCCCGGCACATCCAGTAACCACAACAATACATATCTAATGTGAGAGGTTGGTGCATTAATAAATCAATTAATGCTAATGAACAAGATGAATGACTAGGGTTAAGTTAATGAGAAACACTTAACCAATATAACTTGATTTGTGGTAAGGTTAAGTTAAAACAAGAGGACAACAGTTAACCAAAATAACTTGATCTGTGGTAGGGTTAAGTATAACACAAGAAGCCAACACTTGACCAAAGTAGCATGACAAGTAGGTGGGTTAAGTAACTTGAATTGATTGATGACACTTAACTAATACAACATGATGAACACGTGGGGTTAAGTTAACAAGAAACACTTGACCAATACAACTTGATGGACGAACGGGGTTAAGTTAATAGGAAACACTTAACCAATCCAACATGATAAGCGAGGAGGGTTAAGATAATAAGAAACACTTAACTAACATGACATGACGAATGTGTGGGTTAAGTTAACATGAATGGACAACACTTAACCAATACGACATAATGTACGGAAAGTTAAGTACATATCGGGCTGGTGGGTAATATTAGTAAATATAGGCCCACAAACTTAACTGTTAAATAAACATGCTTGAATCGATGGGAGGGTTAAGTATATCTCATGTAGGTGGGTAATATTAGTACATATAGGCCCACAAACTTAACCATTGAGTAAACATGCTACAATCGGTGGGTGGGTTAAGTAAATCTTGTGTAGGTGGGTAATATTTGTATATATAGGTCCACAAACTTAACCAATGGAAAACCCTAGTAACGGAGACCCATTTCAGCAGTAACCCACATAGATGTATCATGGTACCATGAAACTAGGCAGGGTGGGGGCATGATTACTGGGCTAATTATAAGCAGTCAAAACAGCGGAATGGGTTACGTTAGTGTAGGTTTGACGGTTTACGGGCATGCACGTACTCCGGGGTGGGAAAAAGCAGGCACTAGGTACCGGTAGTTATACACTGTGCATCTTAAATCGTGTCGGGTCGCTGTCATAAGGATTGATACACCTTGTGGTGGGACCAGCACAAGGTATCTACACGCAAGAGAGGGCCGATTGACACAGACATATGGAACGTTAATGCAAGTAAGGAGTCGATCGATAGGGTAGTAAGGGTACTTCTAACACATTCATTGCAATTAGGCAGATTGAGGTGGAATCCTCATAATAGATGTACACCTGAAGGCTACCACAATTGCGGGGATTGGGATCATGTTATCATATGATCATTTTATATAGATTACTAGTTGGGACACTAGTTAGGTGGTGCGGAGAAGTAAAATGGGTGCGATAACATATTCAGCCTTATTATCTTATTTCTAGGGTAATGTCCTAGATTCAGTTTATTCATGTCATAACCTTTTTCTTGTTTACATGCTAAATATTCACTGGACTTACCAGACTCATGTCTGACCCATTTTCTTTCGTCTTCTTTTCTTCCGTTCCCCCCAAGGTCCGCAGGGAGGGAATACTTCATCTTAGATCGGATCATTTCCATCTTGAAGAAAGTAGATGTATTACTTGGAATCTTTTTCCTTGGGCTATTGCTTTGGATACTCTCTTATTGGGGATTTATGCTACCTTACTGTTGTTTTAATGCTTCTTTATGATTTAATTCAAGATAGAGATTTTGTTGTAATAATTTGGAAGTTGGTTTGAGACAGTTGTTGTAATGTTTTAACTGAACCATGTATTTATGAAATAAATTTACTTTTTCGGCTGTTTATATGTCTATCTTGTTAATTATCTGTATCTTTTACCTATAATGCTCCACCGGAGTTAAGGCATTCCCTTTGTGAGTGACCTTAACGAAGGCGGGGTGTTTCAGAAATTGCTGAACAAAGCTTGAACCCCCAAATCAAATCTCTAATTGAAATAAAATTGTTGAACAAGGCCTGAACCCCTAAATCAAAGCCCTAATCGAACCGAAGAATCAAAATGTTTTTTCTGATTGCAAAAGAAAAAGTTAATTGGTTAACGAAATTGGGAAGGGTGAAATGAAAATAAGATGGCAGGGTACGAAATGAACTGCGCCAAAGAAAAATTATTGTTTGGATCAGAAGCGATCAGGATTGATGAGGTGTCATGTTCGATAATGTAGGTTCTAATTCACATAGATCGGTGCTAAGATATGGAAATGTCTGCTATAGCAACATTATATAATGTTGCATTGTTTTACACTTGTTTAGCTAGGCCAACACATATTTATTGCTAAGGTAACATCCAAAATAGAACGTTGTAGTAGGACCAATAATATACATATTGTCAAATTTTGGCTGGCAACCCTTGCAAAATCGTTGCATTAGGCTGTTTGTGGTGTAGTGAACTATAAAGAATAGTCGCATCCTAATATGCAGATATTTAGAATACAAGCATAGTTCAGTGCAGGCATTCAGAATTATTGCATACTGTATGCATCTATTCAGAATAAATGTATACTTTTATGCAAATATTTTGAATAGTTGCATACATATATGCATATATACAGGAAAAAATTGGATACTTATATTCAAACATCACAGAAATATCTAACTATGAACATCATAGGAAAAAACATAAAATTATAAATCAAATTGCAAATATCACAGAAATATTCAAAACAATTACAAATAGTAAACACTAAACCAAATTTCATCAAAAAACATTAAAATACTAAACCAAATTGTAGTTAGTTTTCTTTCGAAGAAAAAGTCCTTTTGTTATGCCCCAACTTCTTGCACAACCCACATTTAATAGTCTTTGTAAATTCACCAACAGATTTTAGCTTTTTAGAAGACGATGGACAACCAGCCATTCTTCTACCTTTTGAAGGAGTTATAATTGCATCTTCAACAGAAACATCTTCGCCCATAAAGTTTATGATAGGATTGATTGGATGAGAAAAAACAAATCAAAAATAACAACTTTGAAACAATCTTCAATGTAGTCATAAACATTCAACCTGTCACAACTTAAAATACATCTAACAGCATTGAGTGCAAGAAAAACCATTAATTTGTCACATGTTACAAGAACAAACTCGACTATATAAATCAGCAGATTGATGAACCGAAGAATGAACTTCATACACATGTTCACTTTATTTGATAACAAACCATGAAGCTGCTTCTAAATGAATATTTCTTAACAGAGTTTCATTCACACGACATAAAGCGTTATTCCAAGTAGATGCAACTTCACAATGATCAAACATAATTTTCATTAACTTCAATCTAATTTTATCCAAACAAGCATTTATAGGTAAATGACTTTCCTCCAAAATCCATTTTTTAAAACTCTCTGAACAATTAGATGACATTTCACCATAGCGATAAGCAGGAAAAAAAACATTTGTAAACTTCTCAAAAGGAAATCCACTCAAAAATTTTGCCATTATGGATCTAGCAACGTCTTTAAAATTATTCAATGCAACATTAAAACCAATCAAATTGGAAGCATAAGAAACTCGTGCAAATATATCTAACAACAACTTCTTTGATTTGTAAAATTTAGATTTTAGAGCAACCTTTAAATTGTTGTTCAAATGATAAAAACAAGAACCATGAACTGAATCTGTAAACACATTTGGAATAACAACAAAAATACCAGGATGATCGGAAATGAAAAGAAAGCTTCTATTATCATCTTTAAGAAATTCTTTAAGTTGATCACAATACCAAATCCAATGTTCTTCATCTTCTCCAGACACAGTATCAATTGTTATAGGGAAAAACTTGTTAAAAGAAGCAAACCTATAGTCTAATAAACAATAAAATAAACAACAACGATAATATAAATAAGTTTTGCAGATTTTAAGAATAGTTGCACACTTGTATGCAAATATCAGAATAGTAGCATATTTATATGCAAATATTCAGAACAGTTGCATATATGTGTATCCAAATTCGAAATATTTGCATACTTATATGCAGATATTAAGGATATTTGCATACTAGTATGCAGATATTCAGAATAATTACATACTTGTTGCATGCATGTATTTTGAATTTTTGCATACTTGTATGCATGTATTCAGAATAGTTGCAAACATTCTAGATATTTTTATACCTGTATGCATTCTTTAAGAGTAGTTGCATACATGTATGAATATATTAAGAATAACTTCATACATGTACGCATATACATACAGAAAAATTCAAAAACTGTAAAAACATCGTACCTTCATTTCCATTTTTACTAGTAGCAGCCATCAACAAAATTAAAGGTCGACAATATTAAAATCCATATGCACAAGCTTTAAATTCAATAAAAACCCTCTCAAACTGACGTGTAGCATCATTACACTCCAAAACAACTTTACTCGCAGGATTAGTAGTAACAACAACATCACAAAACGACTGCAAATGATGATAAGACATGATATTGCTACCATCTAAATCTTCTAATGCCAACCTCTTCCCACTATAAGCAAAATAATTCTTCAAAATAACATTTTACTCAGTTTGAAACAAGTTAATAATGTCCTTGGTCTTCATTGATGGATTAGAATGAATATGATCATATACCAACAACTTAATCAATTTACTGGATACAACGGTATTGTTTATGTCATGAATTCCGGCACTACAAGTATGTTTAGGTTGAAATCACTTTAGAACAAAATAGCCAAGAAGATTAAACTTAAGAGAAGCATGAATCCTAAAACTACAATTTTGTTTAGAACAAACAGTTGTAAATCTTTCCTTGTCATTCTTAATAAAATTAAGGTTGTATGCAGTCTTCATACTATAAATCATCACATAAAGCCTAAATTCAGTAACACCTCCTGGAAATTACTAACCGACACCAGAAAAAATAGGGTGATTCAAATCACTTCTTAATAATTGCCTGAAGTGATTGTTCGAATCACCATTACTAGAAAAAGAAGAATCACTACCACAAGAAACATTATCTGACCTTGCATTGTTAACTGAAGAACTACTATAAGTGATCTTAACAAAAATAACCAAGTAATCCTCATGATTATGTGCAGCCAACAACAAAACAGATAGAAGATCAGAATTACTTTCAATATTCCTTCTCAAACCATCTCTAAAGGGATATTATCCAAATGAAAATGGACTTAAATCAGTCCATTTACCACAAACAACATCTCTTAAGATATCAACAGAACTATCAAAGTAAAGACGTATAGAAATGCTATCATTCCCGAACTTCAACAGCACCAATACACCAACATCAGCAGGAACACTGTTATACAAAGAAGAAAATCAACAATAATAAGACTTATCAGCAGTAATCAAATAAAACTACATATACATCTGCAATTTATTATAAATACTTGCTTACATGTATGCATATATCCAGAATATATGCATACATATATGCAACTATTCAGAATAGTTGCATTCCAAATATTCAAAATAGTTGCATACTAGTATGCAAATGTTCAGAATAGTTGCATACTTGTTTGCACGTATTCAGAATAGTTGCATACATTTTTATCCAAAAATTCTAAATAGTTTCGTACTTTTATGCACATATTAAAAAATAGTTATATACTTGTACGCACATATTCAGAATAATGGCACAAATGCATCGAAATATAATTTCACAAGTAAAGCCGCATGAACAATAACAACAATAACACCATATATCTGCAAAAATCACCAACAATGATTGAAATATATAATAACTACATTAACCATCGACAAAACTCGAGATTAATTACATCATTAGAAAAATCCTTCAACAAAAATTGAAAATAAAAATGATACACATATGCAAAAAAATAAGAACTATAAATTACCTTGAAGAAGAAACATCCATTACATCTATCGACGAAAGCCGAATTAAATCCTAGAAGAAATTCCAAAAAAATCGAATATTAGATCGAAAAAATTATAACTAAATCGCACAATGAAGACGCCATGAGCAAATAAATACGTTAATTTGAATGATGGTATTTGTGGAAAAATAATATCCGAAAAAATAGGGATGCAAAAAGTATAAATTAGAGCGGGAGGATTAAAAGTTAATTAAGTTTAATTTTAGGGATGTGTGCCTAATTTTCACTTAAATTTATTTTTCGAAAGCAAAAGTTATTTTTGAGACTTAAATATATCCCTCTAATCAAAGTTACAACATTCCTTTGATTCCTTCGAATTCTTAATTTATATCCTATCTTTTGCATAGCATGTCGGGATCCCCTAATCTTCATGAGGGTGTTCCTATCCTTGGTTAGTTTCATTGATATTTAGAAGCAAAGATGCCCGCTGAGGGACAAGAAAATGTGCAAGTTCCAGCACCCTCTGCTGCTGTTCCTCCTAACCCACCACCAACCATGGATTTCTCTAAGCTTTGTAAGGACTTCTCTACTTTAGGTGCAAAACTTTTTGGCTATGGAGATGTTTGCGGAAGCAAGCACCTAGATTAGGGAGGCTGAGAGGATTCTTGAGTTATCGAAAATAAAGATGGGATGAGGGTTCATCTTGCATTTTAGCAACTTAAGGAGGAAGATTCATTTTTGAGGGATACTATCGAAGCTGAAGGAAGGAATATGGGTTAGGCCATATTCAGAAATAGGTTTAAGAGAAAATTTCTATCACCTTCTGAAGAGGGAATGCAGTTGGAATGTTTTTTGAATCTGAAGTAAGGAGAAATGACAATAAAGGAATTTAACCTTTGATTTAACGATTTATCGAGGTTTGGTATGGACTTGGTAAATACTACTCACAAAAAGGCAGTTGGATTTGCAAGAGGGTTGAGTCAACCTCTTCATGGATTGGTTATGACACACATTTCTATGGAAGTGACTAATGAAGCTTTGATTGAGAAAGATTTGATGCAGGAGGATACGAAAGAAGAAGTAAAGGAGGGAAGAGTGATGCTCCTAGGTTCTTTGGTCCCAAGAAAAAGTCTTGGAATAAGAAAGACACATTGAAGCTAAGTGGAAATCAACAGAAAAGACCAATCAAGGTTGAGAACAAGTGTCATGGTTGTGGGATGTCAAGGCATCTCATCAAGGACTGCAGGAGGCTTAAGTGGAAGTGCTAAAGTTGTGGGCAACCAGGATACCTAAGTTGGGCATGTCCCTAGAAGAATGGATAGGGAGTTAATATCGTAGTAGCATCAGCTTAGGTGCATGTATTGGAAGAAACACCGACCAGCAGTGGCCCTGGTAGTGAAAGGAAAGTCTCTGTTAAAGGTTTGATCTCTATCTCTAATTGCTTATTCATACTCTTTTCATTCGGGAGCTTCTCATTCATTTATTTCCTGTAAGTTAGTTGACTGTTTGCACTTACAAATCTCAACTATTACCGATCCTATAGTAGTTTTAGACCCTATATGCGGCTCAATACACTTTCCTATGACTTCCAGGGTTTGACAATTTCCTTTTTTGGCATTGAGTTTGATTGTGATGCCTTATGTGTTGGGATTTAACGGGTATGGGTTGATCTTAGGGATGGATTGGTTAGTCTTGTACGGGGTCGTACTTGACTACGAGAGGAGAGTATGGGATGATCTTAGGGATGGATTGGTTGGCTATGTACGGACCCTAGACATTTCTTGCGACCCGCGAGGGTCAGTGATGTTGAGATTTCTTTACTCCCAAGGTTCTTCTGTTGATATCTATTATGTACCAGTTGTTTGTGACTATACAAACATAGTTGAGGAGGTTAGAGGACTGTCACCTAAGTGAGAGATTGATTTCCAAATTTATATTAGTGAAAACGCGAAGTTTCTTGTGCTACTAGTCCAGCATACGGCTCCAATGGAAAGGAAAAGGCTGAGCAAGCAAGTATGAGAGCTTTTAGAGAAGGATTTTATTAGACGGAGTTTTTCTGAGTAGGGAGCACCAGTTGTCTTCGCCACTAAGGTCGATGGTTCCTCTGTTTTTGTGTAGATTAACGAGAATTGAATTAAGCTCACAAATAAGAATCATTACCCTCTCCCTTGAATATATGATTTATTCGATCAATTGGAAGGAACGTCGGTATTTTCTCCTATGGATTTGGCTACTAGTTTCTATCAGATAGGTGTGGCAGAGGATAGCATCGATAATTCAACATTGTAGACTCCTGGTATTTACTTCGAGTGGTTGGTTATGCCATTTGAGCTGACCACGCACCAACATGATTTGTGGATTTGATGAGTAGGGTATCGAGAGACGTTCTGTATAAGTCTATTGTTGTTTTAGTGAATGGTACCTTTGTTTTCTCAAGGAATGAGGACGATCACCCTTGGATTTAGGAGAGGCTCTCAATACTCTCTGATCTCACCAGTTGAAGGAGAAAATTTTCACATGCCATTTTTGGAGGAAGGAGGTGCATTTCTTGGGACATATAATCCCCAAGGATGGGTTGGATGTTGATCCCGCCAAGTTAGTAGTGGTACAAAACTGGAGGACACCCAAGAATGTAACTGAGGTGAGGAGTTTTCTTGGCTTAGCCATTTACTACAAAAAGTTCATTAAGGACTTCGCATGGATCTCAACACCATTAACACGACTTACTAAGAAGAATCCGGCTTTTACTTAGGATATGGATTGTGTGGATGCTTTTCGTAGGCTAAATAATGCCCTTACCAGTGTGCCAATTCTGACATTACCCGATGGATCTAATACGTTTACAATATGTATCGACACTTGTTGGATGAGTCTAGGTGCATTATTGATGCAGGAGGGTTGGGTAGTGTGTTATGTAGTAGGTAGCTAAGGGTTCATGAGCGAATTACCCTACGCATGATTTAGAGCCGGCTGCTATAGTATTCACACTTAAGTCTTGGAGACACAACCTGCTTAAAGAAAGGTTCTGTAACTCCCCACCTCTATACTCGCATTAGCCAAGGCCATTGCAAGCAATGATGTCAACTAACCCGAAGAATAACGTTGTTGAGGAGTGACCATTTGTATATTAGCTTTGAACGAGTGTTAAACATATCGGATAATATGGTCTTACTTTTCTAAATTCTCATGAGGAAATCCGACATATCTAATTCAAGTTCAAATCTACTACACATTGGCTATATATATAATTTGGAAAGCAGTATAAAATACATAACAATAAAATCAGAGTCAGATACATATATTCACATCACTAAGGTGGAAATAGATATGAATATAACACATGGGTATAAATACATGTTAGTGGTCATAGTCGATCCACTAAACAACAAAAGAATATGTACAAGCTCTAGCCAAAGAATATGTATACAAAGATGTCACTATCTCATGTACATAAAAATCAATAACTACAACACGAATGTAGATATCAAAATCCAAGAATGGTCCCTGCTAGAAGTCATGAGATGCACCTGTAATACTCGTCTGACCCGAGTATTATTTATAGGAGTAAACAATAAATGGATCGGTCTAGCTATACTCATCATAATAAACCGAGATAGAAATAGAGATATAAACAGATAATGACACACATGTAATACACAATAATAGTCGTAGAAAATGTGAAGGCTTGAAAAATGTCTATAATATATCTCATAGAAATCTCGATGCTATAAAAGATTATCTCACTATAAAGATATAGCTACTCACGAGGAATATTAGCACACACCCAAAACAACACAAGATTGGATACAGAAGATATCTCCTATCAAGTCAACACAAGATCAATAACACGATATCAATATGACAACGACTGCTGACTCCTATCAAATAAACCCGAATTGATAACACCTACCAAAGTAACACAATATTTGATAACACAACTCGAGATGATCCGAAGATCGAGGAATACACGTTACTACTTGGAACACACAATTCTAATAAATGAACCGAAGTTCAGCAAATAGTTTAAAGACTCTCAACGATGAACCTAAGTTCCAAAAAGAGAACATAACTTGAGATGATCCGAAGATCGAGTATAGTGTAAACTACGCCAAACTAATAAATATAAGAGTCGAGCTACATGTCCCATAATCACTTGCTCTACTCGAATATTTATGAGCAAGTTGTATATTCCACTTGAAATATGAAATGATCGTTGCCACAGTGTTCAATTGAACGAGTCTAAGAATTAACTGTCAAAGCAAACACAAGGGGTCATAGTCCTTGTTTTTACTAAGGCGTTTAATTAGATTCCTCATATGAACAAGAAAAAGGTATATTAAATCATAAAAAGGCCACAATTGATCCCAAATAGTGTAAATTACTCCAAGTTTAGTTTCATTTCGAAGCTCTAAAAGATACGGTTCCAATACATCTTGTTTCGCTGAATTCTGAGTTCGTATGAAAAAGTTATGATCGTTTTAAGTAAATTAATTATTTCACCCCTTGTTTTTCACTGTTCGGTTATTTACATTGGATGTTTTCCTCCACCAAAATTTCCCATAAGCACCAAATTAGTCCAAATTAGTTTATTCGAAAGCTCTCGTCGAGATGGTTCCAACGCACCTGATTTTGCTCAATTCCGAGTTCGTACGAAAAAATTATGGCCGTTTAAAGGGTAAAAAAAATATTTTTTTTTTACTGTTCGGCCATTAATGGATGACCAAGAGCCACTCCCACGGCCATTAATGGCCGAATGGACTATTAAACTCCAAATTTTTTTATATTTTTGCCTAAAAACATGTCGGGAAGGCTATGATGTGTTATATATATATATATATATATATATATATATATATATGCAAATGAGGCTTCTAAGGCTTGCCGAAACAACATATAACACCCAAATTTACATGCACACAAGGATTCACATTATAAATCATTGAAATGAAATTGAAACACATAAATTGGAGAATGTTAAAACAAACCTCAATCAACACCACTAAACGAACACGACAGATAAGTGCCAATGGCACACTTAACAAGCATAAATGCTTAAGGAATAGATGTGAGTTCACAGAATTCGCCTTTGATGTTAAGGAAGTAAGGAAATGATCCAAAGCTTAGCTAGAATAACCCTCCTCCAATATTACTCACGAGTCTTCAATCTATACACAAAACAAACCAATTTCCTAAGAGTTAGGTTTAGGAAATCATAAAAAATTGAAGAAGAATGGAGTTAGAGAAGATGAGGAGGAAGATGGAGAAGCTTATACGAGTTGCCTCCTTGATTTTCCCCTTGATTTAGATTCCTAATAGCAACTCTAGGTTTAGGAATTTTAATTTCCCTTTCCTCTCCCAATTTCTATTTTCTTTTGAGTATTTGGAATGAATGAGAGGAAGAAGGGCAATGGGAGGATTTAAGGAAGTGGCTAGGTTGGCTAACCCAAAACCTAACCAAGGTCCCAAATTTCCCTAACTCGAAATATATCGAACTTTATAGTTAAAAAGGTTGCGAAAGATGATCCGGACTCAATGAAAGTGGTTTCGAGTCCAAATTCATCCGTATGCAAAATGTGACTTTTTGGACCTATACTCGATCAACGATTAACGATGTTATATTTAAATAAAATAATTAAATGTATTATCATTAAATATGCGGGCTATTACAGGTTCGATCTCTTTATAAATCACAAGTCACTCAAGTAATTATTCTGTTAAAGGGATCTCAATTTGTGGCAACAGAGGTGGATGGAGTTTTTGACATCATATGATTTTGAGATTTCGTATACCCCTGGCAAGGGGAATGTGGTGGCTGATGAATTAAGAAGACAAAGCGCTACATTGAATCCTATGTTCGTTGAGTGGCAGAACTTGGAGTATATAGCCATCTTCGATTTCCTACCATCTATAGACTTCACACCAGGATTGTTGGCATCATTGGAGGTGATATCTTCTTTATTAAAGGAGATTAGAGCTAGACAGAGTGAGGATCCCGAGCTTCCAAATATTTTTGATAGATTGATAAGAGGAGAGGATTATAGACACTTCCTTAGGCATACTGCGGATTGTAGGGGATGGCTTCATTAGGATGGTAGGTTACGTATTTCCCGCACGGATTATTCGACAAGTGCGGTTTTGACAAGGCTTGTTACTCTCGGATGACTATCCATCCGAGTAGTGATAAGATGTATCACGATATGAGGCGAGTCTTCTATTGGTCCAGCATGAAAAGGAGCTTGGCTAAGTTTGTAGCTAGATGTGTGGCTGGCGAAGTGGATAAGGCAGAGCAAAGGAAACCTAGGGGACTACTTCAGTCTTTGGTTGTACCAGTGTGGAAGTAGGAAAGTATTTCTATGGATTTTGTGGATGGTTTGCATAGGTCGAGGAAGGGAAACAACAACATTTGGGTCATAGTGCACCGATGACCAAGAGCGCCCATATTCTTCTCGTTAAGAGTAAACGGACGTTGGTAAGGTTGGTTTCTCTATGTATTTGCGAGATACTCAGGTTGCATGGTATTCCTTTGAGCACTGTCGGTGACAAATACTCTATTTTCACTTGCGAGTTTTAGAGGAGCCTACAGGAAGCTTTTGGAACAAAACTCAGGTTGAGTACGATGTATCACCCTCATGTGGATGGGCAGACTAAGAAGGCGAATAGGGTTATGGAAGAACTACTGAGAAGCGTAATGGTATTTATAGGTGAGTTTTGGGGGCATCAGCATGAATTTCATTCCTGATGGGATTCGAAACTGCATCCCAAAAACTTAGCAAAAAAACCAAGCTACTGAGAAAAGTCGATTGTCGAAGACATGAAATATGTATCCCAGAAAATACCTATTCCAGTCGATGTGCTCAGGCCTAATAGCCTGATCTGCATGAGGAAAATGGCTTTTCCACTTCGCCCTAGCATTTGCCAAACTTTGAATCTCAAGATCCATCTTGAGTTCGCATCCTGAATCCCTCAACGTGCACATATGAAAATTCGCGTCCAGGACGTGCTGATCCAGTGATTTTATATCCCAAAATAATGCAAAGAAATTGTATCCTCCTTTCGAGCCATATCACTTTGCGTCGCCTCCCTCTCCACTTTTCGTATCTGGAGCCAACAGTACGTACATATGAGAAATCACATCTATTTGATGTGATTCTCCTCTTTTTGAGTTTCCAAATCTCGAATCCTGGTTTGCCAAATCTACGTATCTAATCCCTAAAAACCCACTTTGCATCCCCGATGCGCACTGAAGATTTTGAGTATCCAGGGCTGATCAATCCAAGAAAATTGGCATCCCAGGCATGATGAGAATTTGGGGATGCAACTTTTCTGGAGCCATGCCAAAATTCGGAATTTCCAAGCACGGCACGCGCACATGGTTTTCAATGATTTCTCCACGCTAATCACCCTATTTTAATGCGCCGAATCCACAGTTTTGCCAAATGCTAGATTTTGATGTCGTGAGTCGCGCAAGCCATTTTGAGTGATTGTGCCATCCCGACCAGCTATTTTTTAGTGTGTGAAACCATAATTTTTCAAATCCATATATTTTTCCATGACGAGTTTAGCAACATGATCAGACCGACAAGCTCAAGGATTTTGAGCTAATCGGACCGAGTTGATCACGTATTCTTACCATGCTGAATTTTCCAAGTTTATTAATGATGATTTCGCAAATCAATGCTATTTCCAACCTTTTTCGAATACATTGTGACTTCGACTAAAGCGATTTGTGTTTTCTAGCGATGTTCTCAAGACTTTGGCACATCGCTAACAATAATCCTAACGTGTGACTACTTAGCCAAAAAGTTGGTCAACGCTGAGGGTGTTCCTATTCCTAGTTAGTTTCGTAGATATTTAGAAGCAACGATGCCCATTGAGGGACAAGAACATGCACAAGTTCTAGCATCTGCTGCGGTGGTTCCTCCTAACCCACCAGCAAGCGCAAATTTCTCTAAGCTTTGTAAGGACTTCTCTAGTTTGAACGACAAGACTTTTTCAGGTACCTAGACATTTGTGGAAGCACGTGCCTAGATTAGAGAGTCAAAAGGATTCTTCAATTGTTATAACTTGAAGATGGGATGAGGTTCAGTTTGCAGCTTGCCAACATAAGAAGGAAGCTTCGTTTTGGTGGGAGATTGTAGAAGTTAAAGGGAGGAATCTGGGTTGGGCCGTATTCAGAAATAGGTTCGAGAGAAAATTTCTATCACCTGCTAAAGAGGGAATGCAGTTGGAATGGTTTTTTAATCTGAAGCAAGGAGATATAACAATAAAGGAATATATCAAACGGTATAATGAGTTATCGAGGTTTGGCATGGACTTAGTTAATACTACTCACAAGAAGGCCGTTAGATTTTCCAAGAGGGTTGAATCAACTTCCCCAAAGGATTGCTATGACTCACATTCCTTAGGGAGTGACTTATGAGGCTTTGATTGAGATGGCTTTGATGCATTAGGATAAGAAAGAAGAATTCAAGGGAGAGAAGAGTGAGGCCCCCATGTTCTCTAGTCCTAAGAAAAAGTTTTGAAGTAAGAAAGACAAGAAGAAGCTAGTTGGAAATCCGTAGAAAGGACTAACAAGGTTGAGATCAAGTATCATGGTTGTGGCGTGCAAGGGCATCTCATCATGGACTACAGGAGGCTTAAGTGGAAGCGCTATAGGTCTCGCATATGGCTCTAAGGGAAATGAAAGAGCTAAGCAAGAAAGTAGGTGAGCTTTTGGAGAAGTCTTTTATAAGGCGGAGTTTTTCTAAGTGGGGAGCACCAATTGTCTTTTCAAATAAGGCCGATGGTTCCCTCCGTCTATGTGTAGATTAGCAAGAATTGAATAAGCTCAAAAAGAAGAATCGTTACTTACTCCGTCGGATAGATGATTCATTCGATCATTTTGTAGGCACATCAGTATTTTCTCATATGGATTATTGGGCTATAGTTTTCATCAGTTACGTGTGATCCAGGATAACACTGATAAGTTGGCATTTCGTACTCCTGAAGGTTTCTTTAAGTGGTTGGTTATGCCTTTTGGGCAGACCAACGTACCAGCGTATTTTGTGGATCTGATGAGTAGGTATTCAGAGATGTTCTGAATAAGTTTATTGTGGTTTTTTTGGATGTTATTCTGGTTTACTCAAGGAATGTAGATGAGCACGACTTGCCTTTAGGAGAGGTTCTCGGTAATCTGCGAGCTTACCAGTTGGAGGCAAAAATTTCCAAATGCCATTTTTGGATGATAGAGGTGCTTTTCTTGGGGCATATGGTCTCTAAGGATGGGTTGGCCGTCGATCCCGCTAAGATACTTGTGGCACAGAATTGGAGGACCCCCAAGGATGCAACTGAGATGAGGATTTTTCTTGGCTTAGCGGGTTACTATAGAAATTTCATTAAGGACTAGGCATGGATCTCAGCACAATTTACCCAACTTGCTAAGAATAATCTGGCCTTCTGTTCATACATGGATTGTGAGGATGCTTTTCGTAGGCTGAAGAATGCTCTTACCCGTGTGCCAGTTCTAACATTACCTGATGGATCTAAGATGTTTATAATGTATATTGATGTTTATAGGATAGTTCTAGGTGCGGTATTGATGCAAGAGGGTTGGGTAGTATGTTATGGTAGTAGGCAGCTAAGGGTTCATGAGAGAAATTACCCTATGCATGATTTGGAGTTGGGTGCTATGGTATTCACACTTAAGCCTGGGAGACACTACCTACTTGGAGAAAGGTTCGAGCTCTTTATAGACTACAAGTCACTCAAATATTTATTCTCTTAGTGGGATCTCAATTTGAGGCAACAAAGGTGGATGGAGTTCTTGGCATCATACGATTTCGAGATTTCATATACCCCTAGCAAGGGAAATGTGGTGGCCGATGCATTAAGCAGACAGAGAGTGACACTAAGTCCTTTGTTCGTTGAGTGGAAGAACTAGGAGTATATTTCCACCTTCGATTTTCGACCATCTAAAGACTTCACAGGCATCTTTAGAGGTGAGACCAACTTTATTTGAGTAGACTAAAGCTAGAAATGTGGGAAATTACGACCTTTTAGATATTAGATTGAGTAGAGTAGAGGATTTTAAACACCTCCTTAGGTATACTACGGATTGTAAGGGATGGCTTCGTCGGGATGGTAGGTTATGTGTTCCCCGCATGGGTGATTTGACGAGTGCAGTTTTGATAGAGGCACATCACTCTCGGATGACTATCCATTAGGGTGGTGAAAAGATGTATCGCCATATGAAGAGAGTCTTATATTGGTCTGACATGAAGAAGAGCCTGGCTAAGTTTGTAGCTAGATGTGTGACTTGCCAAAGTGATAAGGCAGAGCAAAGGAAACCCGGAGGACTACTTCAACCTTTGGAAATGCCAGTGTGGAAGTAGGAAAGTATTTGTATGGACTTTGTGGATGGTTTGCCTAGGTCGAGAAAGGGAAAAACCATCATTTAGGTCCTAGTGGATCGATCGACCAAGAGCTCCCCTTTCCTCCTGGTTAAGAGTAAAAGGACGACGACATAGTTGGCTTCTTTGTTTATTAGCAAGATAGTCAGGTTTCATAATATTCCTTCAAGCATTGTCAGTGACAGAGACCTTATTTTTACTAGCAAGTTTTACAGAAGCATACAAAAAGCTTTGGTAACACAACTCAGGTAGAATACCGCGTATGTAATAACCCGGAAATTCTGGGCCAGTTTAAAATTTTTATTTTGGCAATTTTAGCGAATTTGGATTATTTAAAATAGATTATTTTAAATAATATCGACGAGGAATTTATTTTGAATATATTTAGAACGTATATATTATATACGTCGTCGTTAGAATATAAATATTTATATATAATTATAAATAGAATTGAAAATGGCGCGGTAGTTCGATAATTCGATTTCAAACTTCAATTGAGTGTACCGGGTGCAAAACAATCCGGATTTTAGAGAAACCAAAAACATTAGGATCTAATTGATAATATCTTTCCAATGAATCCGACAAATCAAATTTTCATAGCGGGAATCAATAGATATGTCCAGTTGAAAATTCTGAATAGTCGCTATGGAATTCAGGCCCTTGAAAATGGATATTTTGCAAACGACCTCGGATTTCGACGAAACCAGTTTTGTTGGGTCCGTGATGTCAAATTATTGCTAGATTCCAAATTTCATAATTTTTCGATTCAATATGTGAGCGTGGCAAAGGAAAACGCGTTTGACCAGTTTCAGTTGATTTTAATCGACTGGAAAATGACCATTTTTCAAACGGTCTCAGAATTCAATGAAATTAGTTTTGTTAGGACCGTATCGTCAATACGAAGCTAGAAAATATTTTTCTGGAATTTTTCTAGTTAGTATTTGACCCCGGTAAAATGAAATGTACGTTTAAAATTCAATATAATGATTTAAATGTAAATTCAACGAAAACTGATTGTAACAGCCGAATCAGCCTACGATACATATCCCATTGTGTTCGGGATGGGGGTGAAACGCTATGGACGACAGGCGGTGGACCTCGTTTCGAGGTCGTATGTAAAAGTACCTTTTTAGAAATTAAATAATTAAATAATTAAATAAATAAAAATAAAAATTCCCTCCCTCCCCTTAAGTCCTCCTGGCCCCCCCCTCACGTTCATTATACAGATCGAAGATTAAAAAAAAAAAAACGCTGAAGACCATCGATCGCCAGCGCGAGGCCACCGCAGGCGCCGCACCTCAGCCCCACCTCCGACGAGACCTACGCCCTCCCTCCGACGCCACAACCCCCTCTCTCTCCTCGATCCACGAAACCCGCCGTTGAAGCCCCAAATCGACGACAACCAGCCAACCCCCGCCACTTCCGACCACCCACGTCGAGACGCGCCCCTCTGTCGCTTCACCACCAGGAGATCAGCCGAACTTCTGCGGCCCGCGTCAAACCCTCCCTCCGACACCACCTCAGGTGGTCTACCACCAACGAGAGCAGCTGAAACCCCCTTTTTGTGCAGTAAGTGTTTTCGTTTTTATTTCTTTTTTATTCATTTATATATAAAGCAGTTTTAAAGTAATAAAAATAGAATTTTTATATTTTTAATGTATGAAACGAGCTGATTTTTGTAAGGAAAAAAAAGCTGATTTTTATAAAAAAAGAAAAAAAAAGATTGGACATTTATTTATATGTTAATCATATAAAGAAAGGATTTTTAATTATATAAAAATACGATGTTTATATATATGATTTTGATTCATATGAAGCTATGATTTTTATTAATAAAAATATAATTTTTATACAGGTAGGAAGTCAAAAATATAATTCTTACATAATGTAGATAATAAAAATATGATTTTTTCTTCGAGAAAAATATAATCTTTATTTTTATAAAGGCGTAATCTTTATTTTTATAAAGGCGTAATCTTTATTTTTATAAAGGCGTAATCTTTATTTTTATAAAGGCATAATCTTTATTTTTATAAAGGCGAAATCTTTATGGTTGAAAGGGCGCGATTTTTATATATTAGATAGTATAGTAAAAATTCGATTTTTATATATTGAATAGCGAAGTAAAAATTCGATTTTTATATATTGAATAGCGAAGTAAAAATTCGATTTTTATATATTGAATAGCGAAGTAAAAATTCGATTTTTATATATTGAATAGCAAAGTAAAAATGTGATTTTTATATAGGTAGTGAATACGGGCAACGAAATAGACGAAAGAAAAGCACGGTGAAGATTTCCTACCCATGAAGAATTGCGTCATTCAGTTTAGCGAAAGGGTGAGAACTCCTCACTCTAAATTTCTTATTCTAGTTATGCATATATATATATATATATATATATACTATGATGCAGATGGTGCTTAGTAGCACCCGACACCCGTCATCCACGGACCAAGGATGGCTTGTTTGTTAAATTGTTTGGTTGTGTAGTTGGTTAGATTATTTGGTTTGAATGGAATTGTTTGGTGAAATGAATTGATTTGATTGATGTGTGAATGGCGTGGGCCTTCACTAGACCGGGGATAAGGCTAGGCCTTGTCCCGTTTCTAGTATCGTGCCGTTATGCCGCCGAAATTTTCTAAAATATGTTAGAAAAATAAAAATATCATTTTATTGAATAAATGAACTGAATAGAGCGTGCATAAGTTAAATAAAATATTTTATCGTTAAAAATATAGTTTTAACGTGGAAGTGAATAAAATAAAATATTCATTTACGAACCGGACGGTTTGTTTATGTACACCTATTTGAAGGACATTGATTGGGTCGATAGATTTTACACATCGCCCAACTGCACAACTAAAATCTGTGTGCGATTGTTTGAAACCCCACACGGGTGTTGGGATGAAATTTGAAGTTCACTCATCCTGGTTGATTAAATATGTCGATTGATTGATTGACAGGCTGTTATAAGCGTTGAATATCCATATTTGATGCTTATGCAGTGTAGTGCACTTTGGTTGATGGTTGATTATTTTCAATACTATTATATGCGTGTGATTGGGCCTCATTCCAATTTAGAAATTAAAGAATATTATAAAATAAAGGTTCATGTGTTGACAGTACTCATCCGTTGAGATTAGTCATGTGTTGAACAAAATATTTTAATAATAAAATTTATATCTTTATCAATATAAAATAAAGGTTCATGTGTTGACTGTACTCATCCGTGAGATTAGTCATGTGTTGAACGAAATAATTAAACAAAAATAGTCACACGTGGACAGTACTCATTCGTTGAGATTAGTCGTGTGTTGACAAAAATAAATATTCATTAGTTGAATAAAATAAAGGAATATATGAAGCTGTGTTGATTAGATTGACGCCATTTTGACGTGAACGATATTTATATCGATTTTATTCATTTTAGAAATGAATTGAAAACGATTTCGAAATGAAATGAATTGAAAACGATTTCGAAATGAAATGAATTGAAAACGATTTCGAAATGAAATGAATTGAAAACGATTTCGAAATGAAATGAATTGAAAACGATTTTCGAAATGAAATGAATTGAAAACAATTTCGAAATGAAATGAATTGAAAACGATTTGGAAATGAATTGAAAACGATTTCGAAATGAAATGAATTGAAAACGATTTCGAAATGAAATGAATTGAAAATGATTTCGAAATGAAATGAATTGAAAACGATTTTCGAAATGAAATGAATTGAAAACGATTTCGAAATGAAATGAATTGAAAACGATTTCGAAATGAATTGAATTGAAAACGAATTCAAATTGAATTGAAATTTGAATTGAATAGAAATGAATTTTAAAACGAATTTATAAAGAAGAATTCCATTTTGATTTGAATTGAAATGGAAGTTGAAATTGTTTTTGAAACGAATTCAAAGCTATTTATAAAATTCGTTTTAAATAGAAATCAACGAAATATATATTATATATATTATATATATATAATATAATGGCCTGAATAGAACGCGCCGCGCCGCGGCAGTTCGTGAATTTCGACCATTTATTTCAAACGGACATTACGAGAGATCCGACCGTCGGATTCTCCTAAAACCGGAACCGTTGGGTTCGTATCGAAAAGAGCTTTCTAACGAATATTAGAAATTTGAAATCTAACGGTTGGATTTGGAGATACGTCCAAATCAAATTTGAAAAAAGTCGCTGTAAGTGCAGTTCGATGGCCATTGATGGAAATCGACTGTACGGGCCTTGATAAAATTATTAAAAATATCAATAATTTGTGTAAAATCATTAGAAATGATTTGGGAAAATTTGGGATGAAAAACTCCATATTTGAAAAGATAAAAATAGATTTTTATCAAAATGAACTAGTTTGAACTAAATTTAAAACCCGATTTGTTTTTAAATAAATAAATTAGATTTAAAAAGGGGTTTTAAATAATCGGAATTCTTAATATATTTGAATTAAATTAAACTAGAATTGATTCATGGGTTTATCGTGAACTGTGTTTTAAATAACACAAGTTCTTTAACCCGATGATAAATAGAATGTGATTTGGGTTTATCGTGAACTGTGTTTTAAATAACACTAGTTCTTTAACCCGATGATAAATAAAATATGATTTGGGTTTGTCGTGAACTGTGTTTTAAATAACACCTAGTTCTTTAACCCAGTAAAAAGGAGTTTTAATGAATCTGCAAATTGATTGAAATGTGAATTGATAATTTAAATTATCAAATTTGGAAAGTGAGCGAGAATGGAGTATCGCCAGTTTTGCTCCAAAGCGATAGTTAAATCTTTAATTAGATTTGAACATGAAATGGTAATTAATTTTACCGATAACACTGTGGTGTTAGATATGGAGTATTACCAGTTTTGCTTCATGGGATGAATAGGTTGGGATTGGGAAATAAAATAAATAATTACTTCGTTGTGGTTCGCTAATCTCGACTAGTTGGAAAAACCATAATTTGGTTTTAAACGACATCCAAAGGAAGATTACAGGATAAATTTTAAAGGATTTATCTTGGATAAAATTAATGGGAACCTTTCCCTAAGAATGTGGAGTTTAGAAACTAGCTGTAGGTTGGCTAAGAAGAATGGTTTCCTGGGTATTGATCTGATGTTGGTTTCGGCCTTCGGGGTTAATGTTTGGGGAATTGTTCTCTTGCTAATTTGCGGTTAGTGACTAATGAATTGGAATGAGGCGTATGCTGTGTTTGTGTAACATTCGTTTTTAATATACGCGGGTTGTTCGGGAAGGCCGGGTTTACACCCATTCTGAATAACCGATTCGACGATAAGTCGAAGATGAAGACGGTGGTCGAAGACCGGAAGTCTTCACATCGTTTGGATAATTACTGACGATCCTGATTGGGCTGTACACCCAAGAGGATGGAAATAGTTGGTGGTCGTCCAGACGTACTTGGAGATGGATGGATATGCGAGGAAAGTGCCTCCGGTTTCGTTCAGACCTAGAACGGACTTGTAAATGGATGGTGTGTCTGACATTGTATTCCTTTATATTGTATTTGTTGATCTCTGCTAAATATATATCTGTTTGGCGACGGAGAATTTATTCTCTTGCTTAACGCCCTTCTCTGAGACATATGAGCTCAGAGGTTATATATTGGCAGAAATCAGTGGTACGATATGGATTGATAGTGTGGCATGCTGAGATGCAGTGATCCAGACTTTTGTTGAAAAGCAAAGTTTGGTGGTTGATGATCAAAGCGCAGCTGATATAGCATGGCTTTGTGTATAGCGTTGATCCGCGAGCCTCACACCCCGGTATGGTGGCAAACTGATGGTTTGATCAGTATGTTTTTTTCGTGGATGGGCACCTTAGTGGTGTCGTGGATTCGGTCGACCGAGATGAGCCTAGTGCTCAGGGATATATAGAGTAAGCGGTGTTTTCTCTCGCTGGGACGTAAGCCGCGGTGGTACTCTGGTCCCAAATGTGCGGATGCAGACGGTGTTTTCTCTTGTGGGGACGTAAGCCGTGGTGAATTGCATTCCGCGATCGATCTTTCGAATCAGGAGCCACCATGATGGAAATCCAATTTCCAATACGTGTATTGCGGTTTTAATTGTAGAACTAGTATGGCGACATGATATATGGTACCCATGCCGTCTATGATTTATATTTATGATTGAACTGTTTTGACACTATACACCTATTATAGTATCAAATGATTTGATTTAAACGTACTAAGCATGTTTGGCTATTATAAGGGAAAACCCTATCCTCGGCTGCGTTGCATTGTGTGATGGGACCTGGGTCTTATAATAGCTTCATTTTTCTTTAATTAGCATTGCGCTGTTGTTTTAAGCACTGGTGTTCTTGGGAGGAAACCCGTTCCGTGTTGTACGGCGTGGTCCCTTGATTTACCTAACTTTAAAAATAAAGATTAATAACTGTTTTTAGTTCTCACACCAGTCACATGACTGACCTGGAGTTTATTGTTTTAACCTAAACTCTGGGTGCCCTTATTTTGACACGGGCAGCTAGTAGTTTTGGTTTTGCAGATTTATATTCACAGGATCCTGGTTTACAGCTGGAAAGATATCCGGAAAGCTTTGTATCCGTATATCTCCTTCTAGTTGTGTATTGTATTATTTTCCGCTGCTATGTATTTAAATGTAATTTAAATCTCTGATATTTCTGTGTAATATTTATTCATTTATACTCTGTATATTCTTGTAATCTGATGCATTGTTGTAATATACAATGAAATGTTCTTATGTATGCATTCTGTTGTGGCTTGTTCTCGAACTATCCGCCGCTTTCCTTTACGGGGAAGTTACGGGTTTTCACAGTTGGTATCAGAGCTTTGGTTTATAAAGCTCAGAGGACAAGGCACCTTAGAACCAAACGAAAGAATTCATCAGAGATTGGATTAGTAATATCCAATAAGAATGACTCGTTAGAGATGGGATCAGTAGTATCCTAGAACGAGTCAAAAGGGTGTTATTTTTAAAATAAACATTTAAACAAACTTTGTTTTGGAAGTTTAAGCCATTTTATACGTATTTGAATATTTGTTTTATATTGAATTTGGACAATTCAATATATAAAGACTTTGCGTATACGCCTTGCAAACGTGTATTCGAAGTTTTAATATATTGAATAGATATAGAATCACACTCTAGTCGCCCGGAGATGATACTGATGATTGAGATCTCATCATCAGTGTTTATGTTCGAGTTTCGAAAGTGAGATATTTATATATTTCCAATAGACTGGTGTGAGAACCAAACTAGATAGATTTATTGTTATGATTTGGCATCAAAAACATGATTTTTAGTATATATATAAAAAAAAAATCTATACCTTTGGAAGTTAACCAACACATTGATTGCTAGCTGTGATGATTATTAATTCAACTAATAGAAATACTGGAATGATATATAAAGCATGAATCAAGATATTTGTTAACGAAAAGTAATGCAAACTCTCTTGATAAAATCCTCAAATATAATGTAGGAGATGGTTCTCTATGGCTTATCTAATGCTGACTTCAGTATGACTCCGAAACAAACAAGGAGGGCCCAACAGAAAGCAGAAAAAGAAAGGGAGTTGAACTTAGGAACATACGTGGGTGTTTATTGTCGTATATGCAGAGAAGAAGGGCATTATGCGGTTCGGTGCCCTGAGAGAAAGAAAATCAAGGAGAAAGAGATAAGAATGGACATAGTTTGTTTTAAGTGCAAAGAAACGGGACATTTTGTGGATAAGTGTCCAAATGTTAAGAAAAAATCCACAAAATTAGGAAAAGAAAAGAAGTGCTTCCGATGCAAAGATATAGGGCATCTAGCCCGAAATTGCCCGTTAAAGAAGGGTGATAAGAAATCCAAAGGAAAGGAGATATCTACTTTGGAAATTATGCAAGGAGGAGGCACGACTTCCTAGAAAGTTGGGTTTTAATGTAATGAACTAGCATTTTGGATATATGTATGTATGTGTATGATGCTTGTATGAACTTAAATATGCTTTTGTTTTAAAAAAAATGTATCGATATTGTATAATATAGCTAGTGTAAGAAGAATGATTGAACTAAGGTGAATTTAGCACCGCATATTAGAATGTTTTGGAATTTGATTGAAATTGCATGCATATACTTGTACTTACATTGAACAGGTCATAGCAAGGAGGCTAGAGCAGAGAATAAAATTTGTTTGCCCGACAAATAGGTACATGTTTACTACATAATTTACTGTTTTGTTTGGGTGATGATGATTTTATGAGCCTATTGGCTAGCCGCTTGGCTTTTTCTTTTTCTTTTTGAGATCTGAAGGACCGGGGAAGCTATTTGAAATTCCCCGATGCTCCCGTTGCAGGGGAGGTTATGGTGAAATTTTTCGAAAATTTAGGGTGTTAGCCAAATTTTTGAAATTTTTGGAAATTCTCAGAAACTGAAAAGTTGGAGAATGGAAGCCAGATCGAACATAGAGCTGATTAATCAAACAACTTTCGACTTTGTTCCTTTTCGGGGACGAAAAGTTTTAAGTGGGGGAGATTGTAATAACCCGGAAATTCTGGGCCATTTTAAATTTTTATTTTGGCAATTTTAGCGAATTTGGATTATTTAAAATAGATTATTTTAAATAATATCGACGAGGAATTTATTTTGAATATATTTAGAACGTATATATTATATACGTCGTCGTTAGAATATAAATATTTATATATAATTATAAATAGAATTGAAAATGGCGCGGTAGTTCGATAATTAGATTTCAAACTTCAATTGAGTGTACCGGGTGCAAAACAATCCGGATTTTAGAGAAACCAAAAACATTAGGATCTAATTGATAATATCTTTCCAACGAATCCGACAAATCAAATTTTCATAGCGGGAATCAATAGATATGTCCAGTTGAAAATTCTGAATAGTCGCTATGGAATTCAGGCCCTTGAAAATGGATATTTTGCAAACGACCTCGGATTTCGACGAAACCAGTTTTGTTGGGTCCGTGATGTCAAATTATTGCTAGATTCCAAATTTCATAATTTTTCGATTCAATATGTGAGCGTGGCAAAGGAAAACGCGTTTGACCAGTTTCAGTTGATTTTAATCGACTGGAAAATGACCATTTTTCAAACGGTCTCAGAATTCAACGAAATTAGTTTTGTTAGGACCGTATCGTCAATACGAAGCTAGAAAATATTTTTCTGGAATTTTTCTAGTTAGTATTTGACCCCGGTAAAATGAAATGTACGTTTAAAATTCAATATAATGATTTAAATGTAAATTCAACGAAAACTGATTGTAACAGCCGAATCAGCCTACGATACATATCCCATTGTGTTCGGGATGGGGGTGAAACGCTATGGACGACAGGCGGTGGACCTCGTTTCGAGGTCGTATGTAAAAGTACCTTTTTAGAAATTAAATAATTAAATAATTAAATAAATAAAAATAAAAATTCCCTCCCTCCCCTTAAGTCCTCCTGGCCCCCCCCCCTCACGTTCATTATACAGATCGAAGATTAAAAAAAAAAAAACGCTGAAGACCATCGATCGCCAGCGCGAGGCCACCGCAGGCGCCGCACCTCAGCCCCACCTCCGACGAGACCTACGCCCTCCCTCCGACGCCACAACCCCCTCTCTCTCCTCGATCCACGAAACCCGCCGTTGAAGCCCCAAATCGACGACAACCAGCCAACCCCCGCCACTTCCGACCACCCACGTTGAGACGCGCCCCTTTGTCGCTTCACCACCAGGAGATCAGCCGAACATATGCGGCCCGCGTCAAACCCTCCCTCCGACACCACCTCAGGTGGTCTACCACCAACGAGAGCAGCTGAAACCCCCTTTTTGTGCAGTAAGTGTTTTCGTTTTTATTTCTTTTTTATTCATTTATATGTAAAGCAGTTTTAAAGTAATAAAAATAGAATTTTTATATTTTTAATGTATGAAACGAGCTGATTTTTGTAAGGAAAAAAAAAGCTGATTTTTATAAAAAAAGAAAAAAAAGATTGGACATTTATTTATATGTTAATCATATAAAGAAAGGATTTTTAATTATATAAAAATACGATGTTTATATATATGATTTTGATTCATATGAAGCTATGATTTTTATTAATAAAAATATAATTTTTATACAAGTAGGAAGTCAAAAATATAATTCTTACATAATGTAGATAATAAAAATATGATTTTTACTTCGAGAAAAATATAATCTTTATTTTTATAAAGGCGTAATCTTTATTTTTATAAAGGCGTAATCTTTATTTTTATAAAGGCGAAATCTTTATGGTTGAAAGGGCGCGATTTTTATATATTAGATAGTATAGTAAAAATTCGATTTTTATATATTGAATAGCGAAGTAAAAATTCGATTTTTATATATTGAATAGCGAAGTAAAAATTCGATTTTTATATATTGAATAGCGAAGTAAAAATTCGATTTTTATATATTGAATAGCGAAGTAAAAATTCGATTTTTATATATTGAATAGCGAAGTAAAAATTCGATTTTTATAAATTGAATAGCAAAGTAAAAATGTGATTTTTATATAGGTAGTGAATACGGGCAACGAAATAGACGAAAGAAAAGCACGGTGAAGATTTCCTACCCATGAAGAATTGCGTCATTCAGTTTAGCGAAAGGGTGAGAACTCCTCACTCTAAATTTCTTATTCTAGTTATACATATATATATATATATATACTAGGATGCAGACGGTGCTTAGTAGCACCCGACACCCGTCATCCACAGACCATGGATGGCTTGTTTGTTAAATTGTTTGGTTGTGTAGTTGGTTAGATTATTTGGTTTGAATGGAATTGTTTGGTGAAATGAATTGATTTGATTGATGTGTGAATGGCGTGGGCCTTCACTAGACCGGGGATAAGGCTAGGCCTTGTCCCGTTTCTAGTATCGTGCCGTTATGCCGCCGAAATTTTCTAAAATATGTTAGAAAAATAAAAATATCATTTTATTGAATAAATGAACTGAATAGAGCGTTCATAAGTTAAATAAAATATTTTATCGTTAAAAATATAGTTTTAACGTGGAAGTGAATAAAATAAAATATTCATTTACGAACCGGACGGTTTGTTTATGTACACCTATTTGAAGGACATTGATTGGGTCGATAGATTTTACACATCGCCCAACTGCACAACTAAAATCTGTGTGCGATTGTTTGAAACCCCACACGGGTGTTGGGATGAAATTTGAAGTTCACTCATCCTGGTTGATTAAATATGTCTATCGATTGATTGACAGGCTGTTATAAGCGTTGAATATCCATATTTGATGCTTATGCAGTGTAGTGCACTTTGGTTGATGGTTGATTATTTTCAATACTATTATATGCGTGTGATGTATGAAAATCCATGTAATTAACATTATATGGTGATTGATTGGGCCTCATTCCAATTTAGAAATTAAAGAATATTATAAAATAAAGGTTCATGTGTTGACAGTACTCATCCGTTGAGATTAGTCATGTGTTGAACGAAATATTTTAATAATAAAATTTACATCTTTATCAATATAAAATAAAGGTTCATGTGTTGACTGTACTCATCCGTGAGATTAGTCATGTGTTGAACGAAATAATTAAACAAAAATAGTCACACGTGGACAGTACTCATTCGTTGAGATTAGTCGTGTGTTGACAAAAATAAATATTCATTAGTTGAATAAAATAAAGGAATATATGAAGCCGTGTTGATTAGATTGACGCCATTTTGACGTGAACGATATTTATATCGATTTTATTCATTTTAGAAATGAATTGAAAACGATTTCGAAATGAAATGAATTGAAAACGATTTCGAAATGAAATGAATTGAAAACGATTTTCGAAATGAAATGAATTGAAAACGATTTCGAAATGAAATGAATTGAAAACGATTTTGAAATGAATTGAAAACGATTTTGAAATGAAATGAATTGAAAACGATTTCGAAATGAAATGAATTGAAAACGATTTCGAAATGAAATGAATTGAAAACGATTTTCGAAATGAAATGAATTGAAAACGATTTCGAAATGAAATGAATTGAAAACGATTTCGAAATGAATTGAATTGAAAACGAATTCAAATTGAATTGAAATTTGAATTGAAATGAATTTTAAACGAATTTATAAAGAAGAATTCCATTTTGATTTGAATTGAAATGGAAGTTGAAATTGTTTTTGAAACGAATTCAAAGCTATTTATAAAATTCGTTTTAAATAGAAATCGACGAAATATATATTATATATATTATATATATAATATAATGGCCTGAATAGAACGCGCCGCGCCGCGGCAGTTCGTGAATTTCGACCATTTATTTCAAACGGACATTACGGGAGATCCGACCGTCGGATTCTCCTAAAACCGGAACCGTTGGGTTCGTATCGAAAAGAGCTTTCTAACGAATATTAGAAATTTGAAATCTAACGGTTGGATTTGGAGATACGTCCAAATCAAATTTGAAAAAAGTCGCTGTAAGTGCAGTTCGATGGCCATTGATGGAAATCGACTGTACGGGCCTTGATAAAATTATTAAAAATATCAATAATTTGTGTAAAATCATTATAAATGATTTGGGAAAATTTGGGATGAAAAACTCCATATTTGAAAAGATAAAAATAGATTTTTATCAAAATGAACTAGTTTGAACTAAATTTAAAACCCGATTTGTTTTTAAATAAATAAATTAGATTTAAAAAGGGGTTTTAAATAATCGGAATTCTTAATATATTTGAATTAAATTAAACTAGAATTGATTCATGGGTTTATCGTGAACTGTGTTTTAAATAACACTAGTTCTTTAACCCGATGATAAATAGAATGTGATTTGGGTTTATCGTGAACTGTGTTTTAAATAACACTAGTTCTTTAACCCGATGATAAATAGAATGTGATTTGGGTTTGTCGTGAACTGTGTTTTAAATAACACCTAGTTCTTTAACCCAGTAAAAAGGAGTTTTAATGAATCTGCAAATTGATTGAAATGTGAATTGATAATTTAAATTATCAAATTTGGAAAGTGAGCGAGAATGGAGTATCGCCAGTTTTGCTCCAAAGCGATAGTTAAATCTTTAATTAGATTTGAACGTGAAATGGTAATTAATTTTACCGATAACACTGTGGTGTTACATATGGAGTATTACCAGTTTTGCTTCATGGGATGAATAGGTTGGGATTGGGAAATAAAATAAATAATTACTTCGTTGTGGTTCACTAATCTCGACTAGTTGGAAAAACCATAATTTGGTTTTAAACGACATCCAAAGGAAGATTACAGGATAAATTTTAAAGGATTTATCTTGGATAAAATTAATGGGAACCTTTCCCTAAGAATGTGGAGTTTAGAAACTAGCTGTAGGTTGGCTAAGAAGAATGGTTTCCTGGGTATTGATCTGATGTTGGTTTCGGCCTTCGGGGTTAATGTTTGGGGAATTGTTCTCTTGCTAATTTGCGGTTAGTGACTAATGAATTGGAATGAGGCGTATGCTGTGTTTGTGTAACATTCGTTTTTAATATACGCGGGTTGTTCGGGAAGGCCGGGTTTACACCCATTCTGAATAACCGATTCGACGATAAGTCGAAGATGAAGACGGTGGTCGAAGACCGGAAGTCTTCACATCGTTTGGATAATTATTGACGATCCTGATTGGGCTGTACACCCAAGAGGATGGAAATAGTTGGTGGTCGTCCAGACGTACTTGGAGATGGATGGATATGCGAGGAAAGTGCCTCCGGTTTCGTTCAGACCTAGAACGGACTTGTAAATGGATGGTGTGTCTGACATTGTATTCCTTTATATTGTATTTGTTGATCTCTGCTAAATATATATTTGTTTGGCGGCGGAGAATTTATTCTCTTGCTTAACGCCCTTCTCTGAGACATATGAGCTCAGAGGTTATATATTGGCAGAAATCAGTGGTACGATATGGATTGATAGTGTGGCATGCTGAGATGCAGTGATCCAGACTTTTGTTGAAAAGCAAAGTTTGGTGGTTGATGATCAAAGCGCAGCTGATATAGCATGGCTTTGTGTATAGCGTTGATCCGGGAGCCTCACACCCCGGTATGGTGGCAAACTGATGGTTTGATCAGTATGTTTTTTTCGTGGATGGGCACCTTAGTGGTGTCGTGGATTCAGTCGACCGAGATGAGCCTAGTGCTCAGGGATATATAGAGTAAGCGGTGTTTTCTCTCGCTGGGACGTAAGCCGCGGTGGTACTCTGGTCCCAAATGTGCGGATGCAGACGGTGTTTTCTCTTGTGGGGACGTAAGCCGTGGTGAATTGCATTCCGCGATCGATCTTTCGAATCAGGAGCCACCATGATGGAAATCCAATTTCCAATACGTGTATTGCGGTTTTAATTGTAGAACTAATATGGCGACATGATATATGGTACCCATGCCGTCTATGATTTATATTTATGATTGAACTGTTTTGACACTATACACATATTATAGTATCAAATAATTTGATTTAAACGTACTAAGCATGTTTGGCTATTATAAGGGAAAACCCTATCCTCGGCTGCGTTGCATTGTGTGATGGGACCTGGGTCTTATAATAGCTTCATTTTTCTTTAATTAGCATTGCGCTGTTGTTTTAAGTACTGGTGTTCTTGGGAGGAAACCCGTTCCGTGTTGTACGGCGTGGTCCCTTGATTTACCTAACTTTAAAAATAAAGATTAATAACTGTTTTTAGTTCTCACACCAGTCACATGACTGACCTGGAGTTTATTGTTTTAACCTAAACTCTGGGTGCCCTTATTTTGACATGGGCAGCTAGTAGTTTTGGTTTTGCAGATTTATATTCACAGGATCCTGGTTTACAGCTGGAAAGATATCCGGAAAGCTTGGTATCCGTATATCTCCTTCTAGTTGTGTATTGTATTATTTTCCGCTGCTATGTATTTAAATGTAATTTAAATCTCTGATATTTCTGTGTAATATTTATTCATTTATACTCTGTATATTCTTGTAATCTGATGCATTGTTGTAATATACAATGAAATGTTCTTATGTATGCATTCTGTTGTGGCTTGTTCTCGAACTATCCGCCGCTTTCCTTTACGGGGAAGTTACGGGTTTTCACAGCGCGTATCACCCTCAAACGGATGGGCAATTTAAGAGCGTGAGTAGGGTTTCGAAAGACCTGCCGTGGATGTGTATTCTAGACTTCAGAGGTACATAGGAACCATTTCAAATTTTGAGGTATCAAACTAGGTCCTATTAATTGTTATAATTGTCTTAAGTGGTCCTAATTATAATGACTTGTATTCTAACGATTGGATATTTAAATATCTGATCTAAATATTGATCGCTAGACAATCGAGCGACAATTCCAAATGGTGATTTTCGCAAACAATCGAATCGAGGCTCGAGACTAGTTCCATTGAATTCGTATGGTACATTACGTGTATAAAAAGTATAAAGATCGCTATATTTTGAGTTCGGACCAATTGGCGGTCAAATTGGTCTCGAAATATATGTAAAATTATCGTTTCGGACAATAGTCTCGGATTTTGACGAGATTTGTACCATTGAAGTGATGTGCACCATTAAGTTTTGTCGAAAACAGACTTGTCATTTGATCGTGCAATAATAAAATGTTTATTATTTTAGTTTGAATTAAAAATGAGAAAAAGATTAAAATAATAATATTTAATCCAATACTACAGTAAATGTGACCTTTTAGCCACTCTCTCAAATTGCATTTTATTGTTTCATTACATTTTTATGGTCGATTTTTCCACTTGCTCAAAAATCATGATCTCAACTTCCCTTCTAAAATCAAGAAAATATATATAACTCGTGATCCAATTCTCTTCAAACCCATGTTCTTTTTACTACTTGCTATGTTGTCATGCTGAGATCGACTTTTATAGTGGCTTGCTAGGGTTCAGATCAGTGGGTAATAGAGGGAATGGGAGATAAAGTTGAGGTCGTCATTGTTTTTCTCATCTTGTTCAACACCCTACAATGTATTCGGTTTTAGGTCCAAAATCACCATGGATGTTGTGACTTTGGCCTGCGTTTGTGCTGTACAAGAGTCACATTTTGACTCAAGTGTGGAGTTCGAGCTTTTGGGGTTGGGCGTATCTAGTTTTGGTCATAGATCACGGTGGTGCTTTCAGATTTCAAAATCGTCGATGATTGAGGCATATCCGCATCTTGATGCATGGGTTTGAGAAGATATGTGCACGGACGGGAAGGAAATGTCATTCGGGGAAGAAAATGTCATAAGGGCATTTATGTAATATCATAATGTTTTGGTTTAATTGTTCCAATTTAAATTCATGAACTTGTTATAACCATATCTTTTGTGTACGTTGTAAGATTCGGGTGTGGTCTTTTATATAGATTCGCATGGATGAGTTATATGTTATGGAGCACGTTGACTGATTTGGTCGAGGTGAGTGATATTATCTCTACCTTTATTATAGTCGTTCGTATAATATTAAAACAATGTTTTCAGACATAAATAAATTTCAAATGGGATTTGAAACTTAAAAAAACATGTTAATGGTTTTGTAGTTCAATTAAAAGTGTTTTAAAACCATTTGTAAACTATTTGTCGATATTTCTAGATTTAGAACTTTTTGATATGCATCCCTGTTTGACTGCTTTAGATAGAATTTTTTTACCCCATTGATTATACCATAGATATTTGTATGCTATGTTAGTCATTTATAGGACTATTGATTACATGGTTGCTTGTTGGCATAGTTTGGTGGTATATGCATATTATTGATGATTTAGGATTAGGATAAATTCGTGAGGAAGCTCTGGAACGTACACATCGACATAGAGGTAGTAGATGGATTCGATGACGAGTACATTTCGAGATAAATGCTGGATGCTTTCACTAGATTAATATTTAACCAGTTTGGGTTTAATACTTAGCCTGAGTGGTCATTAACGGTTACAGTCAAGTGATCGATATCGACTACTACTGATGTAAGCATTTTGACCAACTTTGACAAGGACAATTAAGGGTATTTAACCATTTTGGGTCAAACACATGGTATGGATGGTCATTATTGATTATTAGAGAGTAATCAATATTGATTGCTATGGTTGCTGGTCTTTTAGAGAAACTTTGACATCGACAACGACGAGTTATTGAGGATCTAGATTGGATGACCCGTTCGATGGTGCATTCGAAATGGTGACCCTTTGAGCGGATATATTGGTACTAGGCACGATCGATGCTTTGCCTGTGAGTATATATGGATGGTGTAATCCGTAGATTGAGGTTGTTTAACCTTCAGAGTGAGCTGATGATTGTGACCCTCTTATTCGAGATTTGGATGTGCTCGAGATGGATCAGCGGAATAGGTCGATGGTATGTAATTCTCGGATGTGTGAGATTATGCGATGGATCTATAGATGGATCAGTGTTATGCAGTTTGTAGTGAGGTGAGGCTACAGGATGGATCATCTTTATGTAGTTTGTAGTGAGACGAGGCTGCGAGATCATGGCTCAATGTGATATGTACTTCATGGTGTAACGAAGTTACAAGATGCTGATAGTGATTGTTCTAGACATGTAGGTCCCACAAGCATGATTACAGAGGTTGTGACTCTTCGATTGGAAGCTCGGGCATTGGGTTGAATCAAAGAGTTGATTGATAGGCAGCTCGAGATTAGAAGAGGCGTTAGTATAGTGGATGGATTGAACAAGGTGGTTCGGTCCCTTATTTGAAAACTCTAGGATTTTAGGAGTGTCAAGGAATTATCCATGACTTGGAGTGTTGTAGTTATGGCTCGATGATGGGTACTGTGTTTGGCAATTAGGTCCCAAAGGCACAGGTGCTGGATAAACGGTCCCGCAAGCACTATATATATGATACACCATAGGTGACTTCATAGAAGTGCCTAAATTTGCTGAACAATTGGGTTATGAAGGAAATTCATACTAGACAATTGGGCCTTTAAGGTACGGAAGAGCCAAACTAGAACCGGGATTTCCACTTTCCCTTGATAGATGTGTCAATGGCCATATGGGTCATCGATATTTTCATGGCTTTAGGAGGTCATAGATTCGACTTCTTCCACGGATGCTATGGTTGTTATGGTTATCCCTATCTTATTTCTCTTAGTAGACTCTTTTACTATTCAAAGTAGCATATACTATTTGGGTAAATGTTCTCACTCTGTGTATGCAGTGACAGGACAAGTAAGATTTTCCATACCTATGTTCCTTATACTATTACAACTTGTGTGGTATTTGGAGAGTTGTTTATCTCTCACACCAGACTGTTGTCTGACCTAAGATTTTATGTTTCCTCTTATTTCCTTGGGTGCTTACCGATAATGCTGATTAGAAGACGAGGTGAAAAGTATTATTATTGTTTGAAGCTATGGAGGTGGACTCCCAAGTGGCGATACCTTTTCATCTTATTCCTGTATTATTGTTGTTTATTTCGCTATATTTCACTATGGAGCCTTGACAGTGTTATTTATTGTGAGACAATTTATTAGTTAGTTAATTTATTTTTGTATAAAATTTGTTGTTATGTATAACTATATGGGCCTGTACACAAATTATGTGGTTTGTATACTTCGTATTGTCTCACATATTATACATGTGATTACTATATATTATCCGATTCGATGTGAGATATTCGATAGGTTCTATGATTGTGACTTTGTGTTTTGTTGCCTTCTCTTCTCTCCTTTTCTCTTCTCCTCTATTCTACTTCCTTCTTTTCCTTTTATTTCTTTCTCTTAGCTATCATTCTAAATTTATGGTGTAGGGCGGTTGTTATACAATTTTACATATAATATTTCTAACGATGGAGTTGATCACCCGCTTCATCGAGATCGTGGTCAGTGGTTCAGCTTTAGCACACTTTGTGAAATAGTCGACCACCATGATCGCATACATAGCTCCACCCTTCGACACTAATTTGTGTATGTTGCATGAAAAGTGTTGCAAAAGCTATGCATTCTTTGATCTTCTGCAACAACATTCATTTGTTGTTGCAGTAGATGTGAACACAGTGTTGCGGTTGGAATTCTTGTGCTATGAAGTGAAACACCAGTTCAAAGTGTTGCATTATATAAATACATGCCAGGTCAGCGATCCACGTTATTAGTTTAAACAAATAAATAACCGTAGATGATGATTAATCCAACGGTTCAAGCCGATCCTTGCAACACCAGTTCAAAGTGTTGCATTACATAAATACTTGCCAGGTCGGCAATCCGCATTATCAGTTTAAACTAATAAATAACCATAGATGTTGATTAATCCAATGGTTCAAGCCGATCCTTGCTACAGCTTAGTGAAAATTTGGCGCGATAGTTTCCATATTCACGAAATACTTCCCCCCAAAACAAATTTCTCCCGTACTCCTCCTTCTGTCTGTTTCTTTCTCCGCGAAATCCGTCCAAGAACATGTAATAACCCAAATTTTTATATAATTAATTTATGGATTAATTAATTAAGGAAGAAAATTCAAAATGCGCAAGAAAATGTAGAAAAGCATTAATGTAAAGAAATGCATGTGACAAATTAAAGGAAAGAAGATTAACATATTAGTACATGCATTAAATAAGGAGATTTAACGCAATAATGCATACAGTAAAATTATTAAGTAAATAGATGGATATATGTACATATGTGCAATTACGTTATAAAGATACAAATTTAAAAATGTGTGAGTACAGAAGGAATCAATACATGTAATAAATTGATTGCAATAAAAGAAAGAAAAACATTGATTTGTAGATATGTTTAATATGACATTAATTAGAAAACAAGTAATTTGTCATTTATGTTTATTTGATGATAATTTAGAAAACCATGTAATTAATCTTAATTTGTATGAATACTTATGCTAATTTGTCACTTATGTCAATTAACATTAAAGAGAATATGATAATTTGTCACTTATGTTAATTGAAAATATAAAAAAGACGCATACAAAAATAAAAAGATTCGAAAAGTAATGTGTGTATTAAAAAGAATATATATATATATATATATATATATATATGACATGTACGCATCATGTGGCGCACGTGGTGCATTTTTTGTTGGTCAAGGATTGTATTTTTTGAACGTGGCCTTCTCTGATTGGCCTGGTGACGAATTCTGAGGTATTAGGGCTTATGTGTCGTGTTGTGATTGGCTGAGTGACACATCTCTTTGGTTTGGATGACTCTGATTACTCCTAGACTGATCTAAAGGCTAGAATTAATCCTACACTCTTATATAATCACATCTAACCTAAATCCTAAATCAAAACAAAAATCATTCTCAAGCCTCCATGCTGGTGCAACATAGACTGAGCAAGCTTCTCTTATTCAACAAATTAAAACTTAGGATGGTGGAAAAAGTATTCTACGCTTAATCTATTCTCTTCTTTAATCCGTTCATAGTGAGTACAGCTTCTTTATAACAAGATAATTGTTGAACGTAATTGTAATGAGTTTATAAGTTGGACTATATAAATATGACTAATTACATATACTTGATTAAGTCCATTTTATGATGTTAATTCATGTGTCTAATTGTGTATGCTCGACTAGATTCATTTTATGATGTTGTTGTATGCAAGTTTGTATGCAAATCATATGCAAGTTCATATGTAAATCATGTGATATTAGTCTACATGTCTAATTATGTATGCAAGTTTATATGCAAGTTTGTATGAAAATCATATGCAAGTTTATGTGAAAATCATATTCATACATGCAAGTTCCTATTTATATGTTTAGATCTATGCAAGTCATACTTTATATGATTAGATCCATGCCAGTTTATATGTTTATGAAAACTGATATTTTATATGTCTATTGCTTATGCAAGTCATTGATTATGCAAATTTATGTCAATGTAAATTATGATCATGCAAGTTTATGATCCATGCTAGTCTATTTTCATATGTTAATTTAGATCTAATTTGTTATGCAAGTCCATATGTTAATTTAGATCTAATTTGTTATGCAAGTCCATATGTTAATTTAGATCTAATTTGTTGTGCAAGTCCATATGTTAATTTAGATCTAATTTGTTATGCAAGTCCATACGTTAATTTAGATCTAAATTTGTTATGGAAGTCCATATTTTAATTTAGATCTAATTTGTTATGCAAGTTCATATGTTAATTTATATCTAACTTGTTATGCAAGTTCATATGTTAATTTAGATCTATTTTGTTATGCAAGTTCATAAATGGGATCTTTGTTATATGCTAGTTATGTTCATAATTGGATCTATATTGTTTTACGCCAGTTTAGATGTTATACGTCTCTTTCTTTCCCTTTTTCTTATGAGTTAGGCTAATTGCGAGCCTAACGTATTATATGAATCATACCAACGATTGACGTTGGGAAACAATTGGGAAACATTAAATATTGGACATTATGTAATTGGCATAAAATGGATTGTAATCATATAATTAATTTTGGGCATATCTAGTAAATGTGGCATAACTTGAATTGACCACACTTATGGATAATTTACATATAAATCTAGACATGGACATAAACGGTAAATATGTAAATTGGTTAAAAGATGAACATGCCTAACCCGAGGTTAGATTGAGTTGCGGTGTAAGACTGCCCGAAACCTCCCAGCACATCAAGCGACCACAACAACACAGATCTAATGTGAGAGGTTAGCGCATTAAGCCCAAAATCGGAGGTTAGAATGAGTTTGCGGTAGAAGCCTACCCAGAACCGCCTGGCACATCCATCAACCACAAATAACAGTTCTAATGTGAGAGATTGGTGCATTAATAAATTAATTAATACCAATGAACAGACATGCTTAGAACGGAAGGGTTAAGTAACATATGAATATGCGACACTTAGCCAATACAACATGTTAATTAGATAAGTGGGTGGGGTTAATTAAATTGAGAACACTTAACCAATACAACATGTTAATTAGATAAGGGGGTGGGGTTAAGTAATTTGAGAACACTTAACCAATACAACATGTTAATTAGACAAGTGGGTGGGGTTAAGTAAATTTAAAACACTTAACCAATATAACATGATGAATGAACAGGGTTAAGTTATTAAGAAACACGTAACCAATATAACATGTTAATTAGATAAGTTGGTGGGGTTAAGTAAATTGAGAACACTTAAGCAATACAACATGTTAATTAGACAAGTGGGTAGGGTTAAGTAAATTTAAAACACTTAACCAATATAACATTATGAATGAACAGGGTTAAGTTAGTAAGAAACACTTAACCAATACAACATGATATGTGGGTGGGTTAAGTTAACATGAATGGACAACACTTAACCAATATTACATGAATAAAGGGGATAGGGTTAAGGCAAGCTTAACCAATAATACATACTGACTTGATAAGTAGGAGGTTTAAGTAAACCATGGGTAGGTGGGTAATATTAGTGTATATAGGCCCACAAACTTAACCGTTAAATAAAAATGTTTGAATCGGTGGGAGGGTTAAGTACATCTCGTGTAGGTGGGTAATATTTGCATATATAGGCCCACAAACTTAACCAATAGGAAACACTAGTAAAGGGGACCCATTTTAGTAGTAACCCACATAGATGTATCATGGTACCCTGAACTAGGTAGGGTGGGGCACGATTACTGGGCTGATTATAATCGGTCAAAATAGCGGTGGGTGGTGCGGTAGTGTAGGTTCCGTCGGAGTATGGGCGTGCACGTGCTCCGGAGTGGAAAAAGAAGGCACTGGGCATCAGTAGTATACACTGTGCATCTTGAATTGTGTTGGGTTGCCATCATAGGGATTGATACACCCTATGGTGCGACCAGCACAGGTATCTACATACAAGCGGGGCCGAATGACACAAGTAAACAAGCGGCGCCGAATGACACAAGTAAACAAGCAAGGCCGAATGACACAAGTAAACAAGCGGGGCCAAATGACACAAGTAAACAAGCAGGGCCGAATGACACAAGTAAACAAGCGGGGCCGAATGACACAAGTAATAAATATATGCGAGTTAGGGAGCCAATCGATTAAGTGATAAGGGGGTAGTGTGGGGACATCTAGTATTTAGTATGGGCAAGTAAGGATTGTATGGGTGAATACCTCTTACTAGATGTTACGCCTGAGGACTACCAATTACAAGATGGGGATCAACTTTCAGTATGGAACTAGTAACGGTGCGGTGAAATTAGCATTGGTGCAGTGTAGTAATTATCTTTTAGTGATTAGAAGCGTGATCAACGTTTATCTTATTCATCCTGCTTGTCTTGTCATGCATATTTATGTATAGTCATTTCTTGCTTTCCAGTTTATATTCTTATCCTGTTACTTTAATTATTATATTGATAAAGTCACTGGACTCACCAGACTTATATCTGACCTAGTTTGTTTTCGCCTCTTTTTTCTGTCCCAACCCCCCGGTTTTTAGGGAGGAAATACTCAAGCTTAGTTTGGATATCCCTTCTTCCAGCTTGAAGTTGAAAGATGAATTGCTTGGCTTTGATTCAGCTTATCTATGGCATTTTCTGTTGGGGATTACAATTTTAATATTAAGTACTCTGAACGTCTAGTACAAGACTGATATTATGTACTTGATTTTGGTATTTGGAAATGTAATCAAACTTATTTCTGTTTCCGCTGAAATAAAGTTATAAAATTTTTCAAGTACTACTTTCTCCATCTTGTAATATTCCATTATGTTTAATTATAATACTCCATGAAACTTAATGCATTCCCTTTCTGAGTGACATTAACGGACGTAGGGTGTTACAGAACACCTCCGGTTGGCACTCTTCCTCAGGTTACAAACTATAAACCTTCGATTGCTCCTATTTTACAAACTTCACACGTCAATTTGGATCATTTAGGAAAATTATAGGTAGTTAGGGCTTCATCATTTTGGTTTTATTTAGTTGATTTCATCTCTAACTTATTTTTCTCTACGTTCATAGTCTCTGGGTGATTTGGGTATACCGATTGCCTTAAATTAGGGTTTTTATACTTGAAGTGTTGTATTTATATGTTTGCATGTGTTGAAATTGTGCAAATTCTGTATTTTTATGTTTACCAAACCATTGATGTATTGGTAAATCATGCTTATTTAGAAGGGTGGAAACAAAATTTAGAGGACAAAAGAAATCCAATTTAAATGTTTAAATGTATATTTCTGTTTGTCGATAAATAATGCCTATTTCTCTTCCTACATCGTATGACTACGAAGATACCCTGGGCATGGGTAATCTACGACTGTCAAACCCATCATCACCAGAAACTCCTATTGATTTTTATATAGAGATGCAAGAAAGGCACTACGATGATTTGCGTGAGTATAAACTAATGCAAGAAGAACTCCGAAGATAATGGCGAGAAGAAGAACGACGTGAAGAAAGGGCGATGCGATGGCATAGTCGTGCTGCCTTGCGTCGTCAGCATCAAAACAATCAAGTGGTTAATGAACAACAAGCTGACTCACCAATCATAATGTGCGATTGTGGGTATGCCGCTGTAGAAGATGTTATTTCGATTGGATCCAACATTGGTCGTCGTTATTTTATATGTCGTGTTTATCCCACAGGGTATACCTTTTGGCAGTGGATTGACCAACAGTTTCCAAGTCGAGCCGCTGAGTACACAAATGAATTACAACATCAACTTACAACGCTATAAAATCGAGTTATTGGTTTTCAAACCGACGTTAGTAGACTTAACGACCAGCTTCAAGGGCTAAACATTAGGAGACAAAACTAAATTATTGCATCATTCTTTATATTTGGTAAAACTGTAACGACTTTGTAACACCTATATGGTCTTTGTATCTGTACTATTTTGTTCTGGTGCAATCATGTAATGTTATGAATTTGTGTTCAGTATCCTTAGTTGCTTGTTTTTTGTATTCTCCTGATAACTCAGTTCCAAAAGTTAGTGATAATTCATATCAAAACAATCGTCTTTGTATCATCACACTGATTATGTATATTTTTAAATTATTAACTTGTTTTGTTTTTATTTCTAATTTAGTCAAACATTACAGGGTAGCCCTTATTCGTGTCTTGAACCTCTTAGTGGTATCAAATTTAATCTTACTAGGTCGTGGTTAGATTGTGGCAACGGATAGTGAGTACTACATATGGATAGGACTTCCGAGATCGAGTACAGAATATGTAAGAGGGGTAACAGCCTTTCTAAGAAATACGTTTCCCATTTATAAACTAGGTGATGAGATGAAGTGCCCCTGCAAAAAAATGTACAGAATGTAATTGGTGTTGTGAAAATGTCATATATGATCATTTTATTTTTAATGGCCCTTCTCCATTACATACCAGGTGGATTTGTGAAGTTTCATAGACAAAATTAATAGGAGTTGATGACTATATGGATTGTGCAACAGAGATGGATTTTGAGGATAATTTAGATGTGATGTTCAAATGTGCGGGTGACAAATTTGGTCAAAATCCCAAGGACTTTGTAGTAGAACGAAATCCAGAGGCTGAGAATTTTTATCGACATGTTAAAGAAGAAAAAAAAGACGTTATATCCTGGCTGCACTAAATTTTCTCGACTAAGTTTCTTGATCAGGCTTTATCATTTAAAGTGTGCTTATGGAATTAACGAGTCTGTGTTTGGGGAATTACTAAAGCTTATAAAAGAAGCCTTTCCTGATGCCCAGCTGCCTTTGTCTTCCTACGCTGCAAAGATGTCATTAAGGATTTAGGTCTTAATTACCATAAAATACATTCCTTCCCAAACCATTGCATGTTATATTGGGCAGAGAATAAAGATAAAGAGGCTTGTGACATTTGTGGTTTTTTGAGGTGGGCTGTAAAAGAAAACGAAGACATCGTTGATAATAATGATCCACCAAAGTCGATTCCCAAAGTGCCGGCAAATGTTATGAGGTACTTTCCTCTAAGACCAAGGTTACAAAGGATGTTTATGTGCAAAGAATTTTCCAAACTTATGACACGGCACCAAGTGGAATGAAAAGAAGATGTAAAACTAAGACATCCGGCTGATGGTGTGGCATGGAAGATGATGGATGCTCGCTATCCTGATTTTTCATCAGAAGATCGTAATGTTAGATTGGGTCTAGCGTCTGATGGATTTAATCCATATCGTTAAATGAATTCAAGTTATAGTACATGGCCAATTGTGTTGGTAAACTGCAATCTTCCTTCACGGTTATGTATGAAATAAGAGAATTTGATTCTTTCAACATTTATATTTGGTCCAGATTCTCCAATGAACAATATTGACGTATATATGCAGCCTTTAGTTGGGTAATTGAAAGCGTTATCGAATGTTGGCATCGAAACATATGATTCCTTGACTGATGGGAATTTTAATTTACGTGCAAGCATCTTATGGACCATTAGTGATTTTTTGGGATATGCCATGTTGTCAGGTTGGAACATGAAGGGGAAACTAGCGTGTACAGTATGCCATTAAAAAATTTCTTCAATTTATTTGAAGCATAGCAAAAAAATGTGTTATATGCACCATAGAAAGTTTCTTGATCCGACACATAAGTGGAGGCTGGATAAGAGGAGATTTAATGGTGAAACTGAAAAGGGGAGCATTACAGAAATATTATTAGGAACTGATATTAAAGAGTTATTGCGGGGGTTCAAATCAGTTTGGGGATAAGACGAAGAAACCTGGTAAAAGTGACGGCCCTTTTAAAAAAAGGTCAATACTGTTTGACTTACCATACTGGTGTCATAATCCCCTTCGACATAACCTCGATGCCATGCACATAGAGAAGAACATACACGACAAAATATTAGGTATGTAACTTAATATAGGTCACATGTCGAAGGATCACCTAAACGCTCGTTTGGATTTACAGGAATTTGGCATAAGGAAAGCCCTTAATCCTGTTGAATGTGGTGACGGAAAGTATGTTGAAATTAGAGCTGCAATATTTGATATGACAAATAAGGAAAAAGAAATCTTTTGCTCTGTATTGAAAACGCCAAACTTCCCTACGGTTGTGCTTCGAATGTTAGTCGGTACGTGCACATAAAAGAGAGAACGGTCGTGAGATATAAGATCCATGATGCTCATTTCAAAACCCGAGTTTGCATTATCAATGATCAGATTTAGTCCATTCCTTAGAGGACTATGGAGCAAGGTTATCGAAGTGGATGATATCAAAAGGCTGCAAGAAGAAATTGTCGAGATACTTTGTCATTTTGAAATGATTTTTCCATAGGCTTTTTTTGATATAATGGTACACTTGCTTGTTCATTTATGCAGAGAAATCGAATACGGCGGGCCTGAACATCTTAGATGCATGTATCCAATTGAGCGATATCTAGGAAAGTTGAAATCTTATGTGCAAAATAGAAATAGACCTGAAGGTTCGATTGCAGAAGGTTACTTGGCAGAAGAGTGTGTCACCTTCTGTTCAAGATTTTTAAGCGTTGATGGAGGAACAGAAAACACATCGATTGATATTGGAAGATGTCCAACAGATTTGGAATATCATATCGGAACAAAGAAGAATAAAGATGGAAAGATCTTCAATTTGAAAGATGCAGATTGGAAGGCAACGCATCGCTATATCCTGTTCAATTCCGGTAATAAAGAAATTGAGAGTTTGATTGAGTAAGTTCTTAAATTCCTATATCATCTTCCTTAACTATAGATTAGCATTTTCATTTCGTAGTTCTTTTACCTTAATTATTATTTAGGGTTCATCGAGCTTTTATGGATGGTCTTGCAAATCCAAGAAGATTCAAGAGGGAACGAGAACATTTCGAAGAGTTTTAGAATTGGCTTAAAGAAGAGGTTCTGAAAAATGTCAAAATTTCAACAGATTTAGAGGTTTTTGCATTAGGTCCTAATCGAGTAGCTAGGAAGTTTACCGGTTATATAGTAAATGGATATAGATTCCACACAGAATTTAGAGATTCTCAATGTACCACACAAAATAATGGTGTATTTTTGACTGCCAAATCCACCATCTTTGCAAGTTCCAAAGACCAAAACACAATAGTGGGTGATGTCAATTACTATGGATCAATCGAAGAAATTTTTGAGCTTGATTATTGGGGAGCATTCACAGTGGTCCTTTTTAAATGTTGCTGGAACCAAGAGGAAAAAGATCCATATGGTCTTACTCGAGTAAATTTTAGCAAGTTTCATAAAACTGATCCTTATGCCCTGTCTTCGCAAGTGCAGCAAGTATTTTATGTGGAAGAAGCGGTTACAACTAAGTCAAGTAACTAATTGTTCTTTGTGCATGCATTCTGTCAAAATAGCAAGAACTGTTTATACATCGACTTTATTTGGTCAACTAGCTTAAATTTATCATCGATGTTGAGTAATAATGCTAATTTGCTTGCAGTTCTCACAACCATCAGTTTTGATGAAGTATGAACAAGAGCGAATCACGCGAATGCAAGAAAATGGTGTAGTTAGTAAGTAGATCACTTGGGGTGCCTTCATTGTTTAGTTGTATGCAAGAGGCTGCCACACGAAATAAGAAAGATAAAGGTAAAGATTTTGCTAGATGTGATGAATACATCCCAGAAAATGCTGGTGAAGACATCCCTGATGATTCATCTGATTTGGAAGTATAAAGAAGTTATTTGTTTATTACTTATTGTCTTTGCCTTTATGGACGTAAAAAACCTTGAACATCGACTTAATTGTAGAGAATCAAAATTGTTAAGTCAAAGGATCCTTTACCTGGACCTAGAACTCGTGCGCGAACCAATGCAGCGATTGAAATTGAGAAGGAAGCGATGAAGCGTGCTCCCCCTCCAAAGAAAGCTGGCTCCAACAAGGAGTTGATCATGACACACACTCCTACTCCAAATAAACTCAGTAACCAGGATAAATTCACAGAAACATAAAAGAAATTGAAGAACCCTACACCATCTTTTTCAGGAGTTTTAAAACCTACAACGTCTCGTCCATCCATTTTAAAACTTACATGCAGCAAATTGTTCAAATAAACAACCAATTCAAGTGAAGCTGCTGGTTCAGTTGCTGCTTATTTAGCGATGCAGAAACGTCAAAAGCAGAATGTTGAAGCACCTCTAACAATGGAAAACCTTACTGATTGATTAGAGAAGGAATGAATTGCATAGGAAGATGAAGTAGGTACAATATAATGTTTCTTTATCTGTGCACTGCACTATTGAGTGTGTCTTTTTTCTATTTACATTTTTGAACCTGGTAGGTAAAGTACAAGGTCCAAAAAATCCTATAGGGAAGTCAAAAATGACCAAGGTGCATGCTAGAACCTCGGATGATAAATTAGTCATTGAGTTGAATGAGGATGGTCAGCCAGTATCTGATAATATTACAGAGTTAAGCAATTTTCTTGGTACACTAGCAAAGGAAAATGTGTCTCTTACTTACATCAATTGGCATGTTGTTCCTGATCAATTAAAGCGACAAATTTTGGATTATGTCTGGTACAATCTAATTTCCTTAACCATTTACAGTTCAACTGACTTCCTAAACGTTTGGTTTTGATTAATTATTAGTTTGTCTCCTGAATTTTTTAATTGATATATTGTAGGCTAGGTATGTCATACCAGAATAACGGCACAAGTGGGTCTTGAACACGGTTAACGACTTCTGGAGGCAGTACAAGTCTCGCATCAAAGCAAGGTATTATAAAAAATATTCAACTGATGAGGAATGGCTTGCTAATAGGCCCACTACAATTCCGTTGGAGGATTTTAAAATGCTCTTGGAATACTAGGGGGATGAAGCAGCTCAGATACGGCTTTAATGATATTCACTTTTGTATAATGTTTAGCGATTCACAATATCTTGGTTAATGCTAATCTTTTCTTTAATAGTTCACATTATCCTTGTTGATTTCTATTTTTTTGGATTTCTAAGCCCTAGTTGGTACTAATTCCGCGCATCGTAATTCGTTAAATGAGACATATACCATGGGTCCCAAAACTAGTGCAGTAGCCAAAGAAAAGATAGTTTGTGTTTTTTCGAATTTAAGTTAGTTTTTATTGTGATTGAGTTGAATTGACCACATGATAATTCTAACTTGTTATATCATTGAATTATTGGTAATCCTAATACTTGACGTAGAAAGAAGGACCCAGAAAAAGCCTCCCCATATGCTGCCTTGGTTTATTTGGAAACATATAAACGAGAACCGGGTAGAAGTTACAAGACTAACACAGATGAACTAAAGGCCAATTATGTGAGTACATATATAATTAGATACTGAAATAACAATACTTGTGTCAGTATAATTGGCACATTGTATGTTTGTTGGAGCTTCTTACTAAATTGAACAAATAGTTAGTTTGAAAGAGAACTAGTTCTGTTAATAAATTCATTCCTGCCAGTCGCCTATTTATCTATAGGCTTGCCTAGTTTTCATTTTGTAGGCGAAGGTTCAAGCAATGGTGGATGTAGGAAACATTGCTGAGGCAGATGCACTTATTTCTAGTGGGAAGAGCCACACGTGGAACTAGCTTGTAGGAAGGCGAGGTAAATTGGCTGAAAAGTCTCCAACAACTCCTGGTTCTTTGGACAGTTATGTGGAAGAGCTGACCAAAAAAAATAAGTTAATAGCTTGAGGCAGATTTGGAAGAAAAGGTGAATAGAAAAGTGAAAGAGAACGTGTCATGGGGGTTAAAAAAGCTAGGTGAAGCCAATTTGGATCTTTATTTAGATGTCGGGGACTTTTGTGTCACCACAACAAGTGATGAAGATGCTGACATTTGTACCCCTTCAATCCTAGCAATTGACTGAAGTATTTGGATGGTATGTGTTAGTACTTGTGATATATTCAGATTTTTCTTTTAAATGATGGCACTTGTTGTATGTGTTTGTGATGGCACTTGTGGTATGTTTTGGTGATGGCACTTGTGGAATGTGTTGGTGATGACATTGTGAGTTCGTATATATAATTGGTTGGTCTGACTGTGGTGATGAATGTTTAGGGAGGATTTGTTGTATGAATATTTTAGTATATATGTATGAATGTGGTACAATGTTTTGGATTGAATATATGTACTGCAGAATCTGTAATTACAGGGTTGTATTACAGCTGCAGTTGATTTTTTTCGGGTGTCGCATTTGATTTTTTTACCATTGTAGTTGATATTTTCTGGTGTTGCATTAGATTTCTGCGGTGTTGCGTTAGACTGTGCCATGGTTTTGCATTAGACTGTGATGTGGTGTTGCGTTAGAATGTGTTGTGGTGTTGCGTTAGACTGTGCTGTGGTGTTTCATTAGACCGGGCTGTGGTGTTGCATTAGACTGTGTTGTGGTGTTGCATTAAGTGTAATATTATTAATTCCACAATGGTACGACATGTGGGGCCCACAGCTTACGTGGCGCCACGTGGATAGCTGACGTGGCTTGTGACACATGCAGCTGACGTGGCATGTGACACATTGGCAGCTGACGTGGAAAATCCATGTGGACCCCGCTTCATGACCAGGAAGCCAGGCTCTTGCTTCTACTTAAGGCAACACTGTATGTTTTTGCATTACATGCATACACTGTTGCAATAGGGCAAAGGCTCTGCTTAAGGCAACGCATTCTGTCCGTGGCCATAGATGGTCAAAAGCATTGCCTTAGATGGCAAATGCAACGGCCATGGATGCCACGCCCCCTGGTGTTGCCTATTTGAAAAAAGGGCCTACGACAACGCTTTTTGGATCTATAACCACAACAAAATAGTGTCGAATATGCCCACTTTTCTAGTAGTGTGGTGGCTTGCTAGGGTTCAGGTCAGTGCGTAATAGAGGGAATGGGAGATAAAGTTGAGGTCGTCATCGTTTTTCTCATCTTGTTCAGTAACCTAAAATGTATTTGGTTTTAGGTCCAAAATCACCATGGATGTTGTGACTTTGGCCTGCGTTTGTGCTGTACAGGAGTCGCATTTTGACTCGAGTGTGCGAATTCGAGCTTTTGGGGTTGGGCGTATCTAGTTTTGGTCGTAGATCACGATGGTGCTTTCATATTTTAGTTTCGTCGATGATTGAGGCATATCCGCATCTTGATGCATGGGTTCGAGAAGATATGTGCAAGGACCGGAAGGAAATGTCATTTGGGGAAGAAAATGTCATAAGGGAATTTATGTAATATCATAATGTTTTGGTTTAATTGTTCCAATTTAAATTCAAGAACATGTTATAACCGTATCTTTTGTGTACGTAGTAAGATTTGGATGTGATCTTTTATATAGATTTGCATGGATGAGTTATATGCTATGGAGTACGTTGACTTATTTGGTCGATGTGAGTGATATTATCTCTACCTTTATTATAGTCGTTCGTATAGTATTAAAACTATGTTTTCAGACATAAATAAATTTCAAATGGGATTTGAAACTTAAAAAAACCTGTTAATGGTTTTGTAGTTCGATTAAAAGTGTTTTAAAAATATTTCACCCCATTTGTAAACTATTTGTCGATATTTCTAGATTTAGGACTTTTTGATACGCATCCCAGTTTGACTGCTTTAGATAGAATTTTTTTTATCCCATTGATTATACCATAGATATTTGTATGCTATGTTAGTCATTTATAGGACTATTGATTGCATGGTTGCTTATTGGCATAGTTTGGTGGTATACGCCAATTATTGGTGATTTAGGATTAGGATAAATTCATGTGGAAGCTCACGAATGTACGCATCGACATGGAGGCAGTGGATGGACTCGACGACTAGCATCAAAACAACCAAGTGGTTAACGAACATCAAGCTGACTCACCAACCATAATGTACGATTGTGGGTATGCCAATGTAGAGGATGTTATTTCGATTGGATCCAACATTGGTCGTCGTTATTTTATATGTCGTGTTTATCCCATAGGGTGTACCTTTTGGCAGTGGATTGACCAACAGTTTCCAAGTCGAGCCGCTGAGTACGCAAAATGAATTACAATATCAACTTACAACGCTGCAAAATCGAGTTACTGGTTTTCGAACTGACGTTAGTAGACTTAACGACCAGCTTCAAGGGCTAAACATTAGAATACAAAATTAATTTATTGCATCGTTCTTTGTATTTGGTACAACTGTATCGTCTTTATATCACCTGTATAGTCTTTGTATCTGTACTGTTTTGTTTTGGTGCAGTCACGTAATGTTATGAATTTGTGTTCAGTATCCTTAGTTGCTTGTTTTTTGTATTCTCCTGGTAACTCAGGTCCAAAAGTTAGTGATAATTCATATCAAAACAACCGTCTTTGTATCATCACACTGATTATGTATATTTGTAAATTATTAACTTGCTTTGTTTTTATTTCTAATTTAGTCAAACATTATAGGGTAGCCCTTGTTCGTGTCTTGAACCTCTTAGTGGTATCAATTTAGTCTTACTAGGTCGTGGTTAGATTGTGGCAATGGATAGTGAGTACTACATACGGATAGGACTTCCGAGATCGAGTGCAGAATATGTAAGAGGGGTAACAGCTTTTCTAAGAAATGCATTTCCCATTTATAAAGTAGGTAATGAGATGAAGTGCCCCTACAAAAAATGTACAGAACGTAATTGGTATTGTGAAAATGTCATATATGATCATCTTATTTTTAATGGCCCTTCTCCATTACATACCAGGTAGATTTGTGAAGTTTCACAGACAAAATTAATAGGTGTTGATGACCATATGGATTGTGCAATAGTGATGGATTTTGAGGATAATTTAGATGTGATGTTCAAATATGCGGGTTACAAATTTGGTTAAAATCCCAAGGACTTTGTAGTAGAACCAAATCCAAAGGCCGAAAAATTTTATCGGCATGTTTAAGAAGGAAAAAGCCGTTATATCCTGGCTGCACTAAATTTTCTTGACTAAGTTTCTTGATCAGGCTTTATCATTTAAAGTGCGCTTATGGAATTAATGAGTCTGCGTTTGGGGAATTACTAAAGCTTATAAAAGAAGCCTTTCCTGATGCCTAGCTGCTTTTGTCTTCCTACGCTGCAAAGAATGTCATTAAGGATTTAGGTCTTAAATACCATAAAATACATGCCTGCCCAAACCATTGCATGCTATATTGGGCAGAGAATTAAGATAAAGAGGCTTGTGACATTTTTGGTCTTTCGAGGTGGGCTGTAAAAGAAAATGAAGACATCGTTGATAATAATGATCCACCAAAGTCGATTCCCAAAGTACCGGCAAATGTTATGAGGTACTTTCCTCTAAGACCAAGGTTACAAAGGATGTTTATGTGTAAAGAATTTTCCAAACTTATGAGATGGCACCAAGTGGAACGTAAAGAAGATGGAAAACTAAGACATTCGGCTGATGGTGTGGCATGGAAGATAATCGATGCTCGATATCCTGATTTTTCATCAGATAATCATAATGTTAGATTGGGTCAAGCGTCTGATGGATTTAATCCATATCATTCAATGAATTCAAGTTATTGTACATGGCCAATTATGTTGGTAAACTACAATCTTCGGCCTTGGTTATGTATGAAACAAGAGAATTTGATTCTTGCAAAATTAATATCTGCTCCAGATTCTCCAAAGAACAGTATTGACGTATATATGCAGCCTTTAATTGTGGAATTGAAAGTGTTATGAAATGTTGGCGTCGAAACATATGATTCCTTGACTGATGGGAATTTTAATTTACGTGCAAGCGTCTTCTGGACCATTAGTGATTTTCTGGGATATGCCATGTTGTCTGGTTGGAGCACGAAGGGAAAACTAGCGTGTCCAGTATGCCATTATGAAACTTCTTCAAATTATTTGTATCATAGCAAAAAAATGTGTTATATGCACCATAGAAAGTTTCTTGATCCGACACATAAGTGAGGCTGGATAAGAGGAGATTTAATGGCGAAACTAAAATGGGGAGCATTCCAGAAATATTATCAGGAACTGATATTGAAGAGTTATTACGGGGGTTCAAAAATCAGTTTAGGGATAGGACGAAGAAACCTGGCAAAAGTGACGGCCCTTTTTAAAAAAGGTCAATACTGTTTGACTTACCATATTGGTGTCATTAACCTTTCGACATAACCTGGATGCCATGCACATAGAGAAGAACATATGCGACAAAATATTAGGTACGTTACTTAATATAGGTCGCATGTCGAAGGATCACCTAAACCCTCATTTGGATTTACAGGAATTGGGCATAAGGAAAGCCCTTCATCCTGTTGAATGTGGTGACGGATAGCATGTTGAAATTAGAGCTGCAATATTTGATATGACAAATAAGGAAAAAGAAATCTTTTGCTCTGTATAGAAGAACGCCAAACTTCCCTATGGTTTTGCCTCGAATGTTAGTTGGTACGCGCATATAAAAGGGAGAACGGTCGTGGGATATAAGAGCCATGATGCTCATTTCATACTCTACTATTTGTTACAATTTTCCGTGAAGAAAGTGTCAAAACCCGAGGTTGTGATATCAATGATCAGATTTAGTGCATTCCTTAGAGGACTATGGAGCATGGTTATCGAAGTGGATGATATCAAGAGCCTACAAGAAGAAATTATCGAGATACTTTATCATCTTGAAATGATTTTTCCATGGGCTTTTTTCGGTATAATGGTATGCTTGCCTGTTCATTTATGCAGAGAAATCGAATACGGCGGGCCTGAACATCTTAGATGCATGTTCCAATTGATATATAGAAAAGTTGAAATCTTATGCAAAATAGAAATAGACCGGAAGGTTCGATTGCAAAAGGCCACTTGGCAGAAGAGTGTGTGACCTTCTGTTCAAGATTTTTAAGCGTTGATGGAGGAACAGAAAACACGTCGATTGATATTGGAAGATTTCCAATAGATTTGGAATATCATATTGGAACAAAGAAGAATAAAGATAGAAAGATGTTCAATTTGAAAGATGCAGATTAGAAGGCAACGCATTGCTATATTCCGTTCAATTCCGGTATTAAAGAAATTGAGAGTTTGATCGAGTAAGTTCTTAAGTCCCTATATCATTTTCCTTAACTATAAATTAGCATCTTCATTTCGTAGTTTTTTGACCTTAATTATTATTTAGGATTCATCGAGCTTTTGTGGATGGTCTTGCAAATCCAAGAAGAATCAAGAGGGAACGAGAACATTTCGAAGAGTTTTGGAACTGTGGCTATATTTCAACAGATTTAGTCGTTTATGCATTAGGTCCTAATCGAGTAGCTAGGAAGTTTACCGGTTATATTGTGATGACCCCAAACTCCCACGGAATGAAAGTTAGGAATAATCATTTGGAATACAACATAAATATAACAATACAGGTCATAGATACAACATAGCATAGGAAATTCATAGAGTAACAACATTATAGCAGCGGAAATATAATGTCATCAACCACAGAAAGTCCATAGTCAAAGAATTCTAAATTATTACATCAAGTTTGCAGAAAATGAAATAAGTTCCAACTCCAACATAAAACAATGCGAAATGAAATAAGTTAGATGTCTGAAATTAAAGAGAGAAAAATGCAATAGTAGTAAATGATAGATGTCTTCAAACTCCAAGTCATCACCTCTCCACGAAAGCAAATCCAAGAAAGATAATAAGCAGCTCCAAAGAAAAGACTCCAAGCAAAGAATGAACCTGTTTACTTGACTTCCCGTGTAGAAAGGAGGGCGCCCGAGTTTGCAAAAAGGTGGAAACAAACAACGGTTCAGTCATGGGACTGGTGTGAGAATTCTTAACTAATTTTAACTACTAGTAATAAGGCAAATCCAAGGACCACGCCGCTATCGCGGAACGAGTTTACCCCAATGGATTGCCGTGCATAATTTAAAGTGACAGAATAAATAATAAGTGAATCGTAAAACAACGCTATGTTTTAGAGAAAAATGGAATCACCATAAGACCCAAGTCCCATCACACAATGCAACACAAACCAGAGGATAGGGTTTTACCTTATGGTGATTAAACATGGTAAATATGGTAAATACGAGTTTAATATTATTATTAGTGTATATGAATACATTTCAAAATAAATGTATCAATCCTAGGAAGCATAGCTACCATATACTATGCCTCCGTACTAGTAATACAATCAAATTCGTAGGGTCGTATTTGGAATTTGGTTTCCATCATGAGTCAAGGCTAGGGAGGAGCTCCTTACTGATTCGAGACACTCTAGCTAATGTCCCAGGATCCCCCGTAGTGAACCCTTGGATAGCTGCAGGGCCGGTCTACACATACAGCTTCATGGATTAGTTATTCCTGAACACACGTTTCCCGATCCTATAGGACCTATCATCCGAGGCGCCTCATTCCATCATCCACATAAGTAAAATATCAGCCAGTTTAAGCACCGACACTACTTCTAACTAGAAAAAAACGTGCTGCTCTCCCTGTGTTCCCTTCTCCCGTTTTAGACTCAACTGGTTTGTGAGGCTCGTGAAGCTACGTAATACACAAAGTTATGCTTATCTAAGCTGTGCTTTGATCATCTCCACAAGGTTCTGCTTTTCAAAAAGATACCTTGATCATTGCATCTTAGTATGCCACACTGTCACTCCATATCACACTACCAAGCCTTTGCCGAAACATATGAAAGGGTGTTAAGCAAGAGAATAAATTCTCCGCCACCAAACATTCATACATTCGACAGAAAATTAATAACATGATATTTAATGGAGTACAATGTTAGACACACAATCCATTTATTAGCTTATGCTCTGGGTCCGAGCGAAAACCAAAACCGTGAAATCAACATGTTCGTTTGGGCAATCACCGTGACCCTTGAATTGGGAGCAAGTCAAATCAGGGCCTCGATCGTTGTCCTCTCGATGGAAGATTTACGGTCTTTATACGCCGTCTTCATACTTCGATTCTTAACGTCGTATGATTATCTGGAATGAGAGTAACTCGGACTTTCCAAATAATCCTCGTATATACATACTTATTGAAAATCATTCTTATCCGTTAATATTATTTTAATTCATTTGAAAATGACGATAATATTACAACATCCTAAATTCATTCTTTATTTACATTAAAAATGTAAATTCCATCCTTTTCTTTAATTTACATGTAAAAATGTAAATTGGATTACATTACAAAATCCTACTTTTAATTTACATATAAAAATGTAAATTTTATTACAATGCAAACTCTACTTCTTATTTACGTTATAAATAGGTAATTTTAATTACAATGCAAACTCTTCTTCTTATTTACATCATAAAAAGGTAATTTTAATTAGAATGCAAACTCTTCTTCTTATTTACATTATAAAAAGGTAATTTACATACGATGAAAATTCCTACTTTATTTACATTAATAAAAATGTAAAATTTCATACGGTGAAAATTCCTACTTTATTTACATTAATAAAAATGTAAAATTTCATACGGTGAAAATTCCTACTTTATTTACATTAATAAAAACGTAAAATTTCATACGGTGAAAATTCCTACTTTTTTTACATCAATAAAAATGTAAAATTTCATTTACTATGTAAATTCTCATCTCTAAGTTACATAAAAAAAGTAGTTCTTATTTTTAATGTACATCCTCTTCCTATGTTACATAAAAAGAAATGATTTTTATTTTTGATGTACATTCTCAACTTTTAATTACATAAAGAGAAATGATTTTTATTTTTGATCTATATTCTCAACTTTTAATTACATATGAAAAATGTAAAAGTTCATTCTTTTATTGCATATAAAAATGCAATTTTACTTGCGTTGCCAATTCTCATTTTTATTTACATGTAAGAACTACTTTTTGTTTCAATGCAAATCCTACTTTTTACTTACATTATAAAAAAATTTGTAAATTTACATATCTATGACAAAATCTTGTCTTATCGTTATATTAAAATGTAATTAATCCTCTTAATGACAAAATCTTCTTTTTAATTCACATTAAGGAAATGTAAATTTTCTTTTATCCTATTTACATTAAGGAAAATGTAAATTTTCTTTTTCCCTATAACATGTTGATTTACTTCACCTACAAATAAATGTAATACTTTCTTTTTCATAAATATTTACACTACATGTAAGCGAATATAAGTTTTCCTTTTTTCTTATTTATTTACGCTACCCGTAAATAAATGTAAATTTCCTTTATCTATTTCTAATTTATATTTATTTACCTAAATGTAAATAAATATTTCTCTTTTTCTTTTTCATGTTTATTCACCTAAGTTTAAATAAATATGTCCTCTCAAATTACATATTCTTTTTACATAAGAATTGTATACGTGTTCTCAAATTTTACTCTCTTTGTCTACATAAGAAAAGGTAAATAAAGATCATTGCCGGGTTTTTCCTTTTTATTTACATAAGAAGATGCAAATAAAATCATCGCTAAGTTTATCCTTCTATTTACATAAGAAGATGTAAATAAAATCATGCTTTCAATAATCAAGTTTTGATCTTTCTTTATTTACAAGTGTACATGTAAATAAAATTATTCTTTCAATAGTTTTGTTTTATTTATAACTATATGCAAGTAAAAGAAACATTTTTCTTTTAATTTTATTCGCCCAATTTCTATAATAGATATTTTATTTACAAGGGCATGTCACTTTTGTTTTCTACGTGCGATTCATCAATGTAATGACCCGGAAATTCCCGCTCTTTGAATCGACCATAAACCACACAGGTCTGACCAAAAGTTAGAAATTCTCGAATGCATTAACTCTGGGCATACTACAACATCATAACAAAAGACTTTTATAACATTATAATAACGTTACATCAGAGTACAGAATATCAGAGTACATCGAATAAATATATTACAGCGGAACATTATATTACAAGAAATTAATACAATACACAGCGGAAGACTTCAATGCTCAGGACACAGCTTTAAGCTTCGATCCAAGATCCTGCTAAAGAGATAAAGATATCTGCAAAAAGCTACTCGACTGCCCGTGTGGAAAGAGGGCACCCGAGTTCGCAAGGTGAAAACAAACTACGGGTCAGTCATGGGACTGGTGTGAGAATTCTTAACTAGTTTAACTAATAGTAATAAGGCAAATCCAAGGATCACGCCGCTAACGCGGAACGGGTTTACTCCAATGGATTGCCGTGCATAATAATAAAGGAAATCGTCAAACAACGCAATGCTTTTTGGAAAAATGAAACCATTATAAGACCCAGGTCCCATCACACAATGCAACGCACACCAGAGGATAGGGTTTTACCTTATAATGGTCAAAAGATGCTAAATACGTAAAACGGATTACTACTAGTGTGTATATGTTTTAAATAAAAACATTTCAATCATAAGTATCAATCCTAGACGGCATGGGTACCATATATCATGTCGCCAATACTAGTTCTACAATCAAAATCGCAAGGTCGTATTGGAAATTGGATTTCCATCATGAGTCGAGGCTAGGGGAAAGCTCCTCTCCGATTCGAGACACTCTAGCAAATGCCTCAGGTCCCCCGCAGTGAAACCTTGGATCTTCAGGGCCGGTCCCAGCCTATGGGCAGTGGATTAGTTATGCCTGAACACATGCTTCCCGGTCCCTTTGGACCTATAATATGACCACCAACGGCCTATAAAACACGAGGCGCCTCAAAATCCATCATCCACATAAGTAAAATGTCAACGCCGGTAGGTCCCTGACATCACTCTAGCTAGAAAGAAACGTGTGCACTCCCTGCAGTCTGTATCCTGTTTTTGACTCATACCGGGGTGTGAGGCTCGCGAAGTCACGCTATACACAAAGCTACGCCTAAACAGGCCGTGCTTTGATCATCAACCACAAGGCCTGCTTTTCAACAAAAGCCTTGATCAATGCATCTTAGTATGCCACATTGTCAGTCCATACTATACCATTGATTTCTACCAATATATAACCTCTAAGCTTGTACGTCTCAGAGAAGGGTGTTAACCACCAAACAGATATATATTAAGAGAGATCAACGAATGTAGTATAAAGGACTACAACGTCAGACATACATTCCATTTATAAACTTATGCCCTGGGTCTGAGCGAAAGTCAAATCCGTACAAATCAACACTTCGTCCGAACGGCCACCACTGAAGCCCTTTCATGGTAGCTACTCCTGTCATGGGTCTCAGTAGCAACATATCCATTCGATGTGAAGATCGCCGGTCTTCAATCACCGTCTTTAAATCTTCTACTTAGAACGTCGTATAATCATTTGAAATGAGATTGAACTCGGTCTTTTCAAATGATTCTCGCATATATATATATAATAATTTGAAAACATTTCCTATCGTTATTAATATTTGATAACGACCTATCGCTATTTTTATTTATATAAAAATAGCCTAAATTTTTTAACGACGCTTCGGGTCAATGGGCGACCCTGGCGCTGTTTTCAACCAAATTTGATTTACACATAACTTGAAATCTAACCGTTGGATTTTGGCGAAATTTATGTCGTTGGAAAGATCTTCCCAAAGCGGTCCTAATGGTTCCAGTTTTGGGAAAATCCGACGGTCGAATCTTTCGGTATAATTATTTAAAGTTACGATTGCCGATATGTGAACTGCCGCGTGCGTTTGTTAAGTTTATAAATTTATATATATATATATATATATAAATCGTTTGGCGATTTCAACTATGATCGTCTATTCTTTTATTGCATCTAAAATGACGGTAGAAAAAAAAATCACTTTTAATATCTCTGTTTTATTTACACTAAATGTAAATAAATTATTCTTTTCTAACATTTGTTTTATTTACTATAAATGTAAATAAATTATACTTTTCTATCTTTTGGTTTTATTTACTCTAAATGTAAATAAATTACACTTTTCTATCTTTTGGTTTTATTTACTCTAAATGTAAATAAATTATACTTTTCTATCTTTTGGTTTTATTTACTCTAAATGTAAATAAATCATTAAATAATCTTTTTCTATCTTTTGATTTATTTACACTAAATGTAAATAAATATTCTTTCTTACCATTTATTTATTTACCTAGATATAAATAAATGCTTTCATTTTCCTTTTCTTATTTATTTACCTAAATGTAAATAAATGTTTTTGTTTTCTTTTTTTTTCTTATTTGTTTGCACTACATATAAATGAATGTTTACCTTTACCTTTTCTATATTTATTTACTCTAAATGTAAATAAATGTATCTTTTGCCTTTATTTAATTTATTTACACTAAATGTAAATAATTGTTTACTTTTACTTTTATTTTATTTATTTACACTAGATGTAAATAAATGTTTACTTTTACTTTTATATTGTTTATTTACAGTAAATGTAAATAGATGTTTACTCTTACTTTTATTTTATTTAGAAAGTGTAAATAAATCCTCTCCACATATTTGTTCTTCTTATTCTATTTATAGGAAAATGTTTAAGTAATTCTTATTTATATAATTATTCTTTTTATCCTTTTTATTTAAATAAAAAAAATGTAAATAATTCTTATCCACATAATTATTTCTTTATCCTTTTTTATTTACATAAATAAATGTAAATAAAGGTGTTATTTTTATTCCATATTTTATTTGCACTAAAAATACAAATAAAACAAAAGCTTTATTCTAATTTCATTTAGATCTAAAAATACAAATAAAAATGTAATTTTATTTCTTATAATCTTAATTACATAAAAATGTAATTTTAGTTACAATGTAAAAACATATTCTTTAATTGCATAAAAAAATGTATTTTATTTATCTAATGTAAATAAATGTCTTTCTTTTTCTATGTTTTATTTACACTAAATATTCGTAGTGATTTACATATATAAAATGTAAATTTAGAAAATGCGAATATGCTTTAACCTCCCACATTGGATAGGTATTGTTGTGATTACTGGACAGCCGGGCGGGTCCGGGCAGGTTTACATCACAACTCAATCCAACCTCGGATTAAGCATCCTTTTTCTTATTTATTTACCTAAGTATAAATAATTGTTTTAAATTTTTCTTATTAATTTACACTATTTGTAAATAGATGTTTTAATTTCTTTTCATATTTATTTACTAAATATAAATAAATATTCTTTTTCTCTTTCTCTAATTTACAAAGAAATGTCAACTTTGTTTCAACTATATTATTTCAATTAACATGGTAATTTAGTGTAACGACCCGCAACTTCCCCGTAAAGGAAAGCGTCGGATAGTTCGAGAACAAACCACAACAGAACGCATATAAAAGAACATTTCACTGTATATTACAACAATGCATCAGATTACAAGAATATACAGAGTACAAATGAATATTACACAGAAATATCAGAGATTTAAATTACATTTAAATACATAGCAGCGGAAAATAATACAATACACAACTAGAAGGGATATACGGATACAAAGCTTTCCGGATATCGTTCCAGCTGTAAACCAGGATCCTGTGAATATAAATCTGCAAAACCAAAACTACTAGCTGCCCGTGTCAAAATAAGGGCACCCAGAGTTTAGGTTAAAACAATAAACCCCAGGTCAGTCATGTGACTGGTGTGAGAACTAAAACAGTTATTAATCTTTATTTTTAAAGTTAGATAAATCAAGGGACCACGCCGTATAACACGGAATGGGTTTCCTCCCAAGAATACTAGTGCATAAAACAAACAGCGCAATGCTAAATAAAGAAAAATGAAGCTGTTATAAGACCCAGGTCCCATCACACAATGCAACGCAGCCGAGGATAGGGTTTTCCCTTATAACAGCCAAAGAATGCTTGATACGGTTAAAACAAATCGTTTTATACTATTATAAGTGCATAGTGTATAAAACAACTTCAAATCATAAGTATCAATCATAGGCGGCATGAGCGCCCCATCCCACTATGTCACCATATATAGGTTTACAAATAAAACCGCAAAGTCACGTATTTGGAAATTGGATTTCCGTCTATGAACCGAGGCCAGGGATCGTCCTCTACCGATTCGAGACAATCTAGCCTACCATGTCTCAGGAACAGCCGCAACTGCCCCCTGGATCGTCAGGGCCGGTCCACCGATGTGGATTATTATGCCTGAACAATACGTCTCCCCGCCCTTTGGGGCGCAAACGAGCCAACAAATGACTCCATCGGACCCGGATCGTCCGATCAAACCGAGGCGCCTCGCAACAGCAACAACCACACAGGTGAAAAGTATATAAATGTCAGGGCTGGTAGGTCACTGACACCACCCTAGCTAGAAAGAAACGCATGCCCTCCCTGATGTCCTCTCCCGTTTCTGGTTCACAACCGGGGTGCGAGGCTCGCGAATTCACGTTACACAAAGTTGTGCCACACAGGCTGTGCTTTGATCATCACCACAAGACTTTGTTTTTCAACAGAAGCCTCGATCAATTGCCACTTAGGCATGCCACACAGGCAATTCACTCCATGCGTTTGATATCCATCAATATATAACCTCTGAGCTCGTACGTCTCAGAGAAGGGCGTTAAGCAAGAGAATAAATTCTCCGCCGCCAAACAGATATATATTTAATAGAGATCAATCGCACGGACTAAAATCCAATGTCAGACACACAGTCCATTACAAGTTCGTTCTAGGTCTGAACGAAACCGGAGGCACCTAGTACCCCGCACATCCATCGATCTCCAAGTACGTCTGGACGATCGCCAACTGTTTCCATCTTCTTGGGTGTACAGCCCAATCAAGATCATCAGTAATCACCCAAACGACGTGAAGACTTCTGGTCTTCGACCACCGTCTTCATCTTCGACACCACGTCGAATCAGTTATTCAGAATGGGATAAACCCGGTCTTTCTGAATAACTCGCGTATATATTATAAAAGTGTTACACAAACACAACATACGCCTCATTCCAACTCAGAATATTCTTTTATTCAAATATTCCTATACTTTGGGAAAAGTTCCCATTAATTTTATCCAAGATAAATTCTTTAAATTTATTCTTTAATCTCCTTTGAATATCAATTCAAACTAGTCGGGATTATCGAACCACACCGAAGTAATCATTTATTTTATTTTCCCAATCCCAACCTACTCATCCCATGAAGTAAAACTGGTAGTACTTCATATCTAACACCACAGTGTTATCGGTAATTCAATTACCATTTCACGTTCAAATCTAATTAAAGATTTAACTATCGCTTGGAGTAAAACTGGTGATACTCCATTCTCGATCTTTTCAATCTATTTAAAGATTCATTAAAACTCCACTTAGTTTTAATCTTTAACTGGGTTAAAGAATCCGTGTCATTTAAAACACGGTTCACGATAAACCCAAAGTCACATTCATTAATTATCGGGTTAAAGAACGAGTGTTATTTAAAACACTGTTCACGATAAACCCAAAAATCAATATCAATTCAATTCCAATTAAATATTGTTTAATTGGTACACTTCATTAAATCTAAATAAAAAGATTTAATCATTTCTCAACTGGGTTCAAGAACAGTGTTAATGAAGACACCCTTCACGACAAACCCAAATCACATTTGATATTCAATATAAGGCTCTGAATAGAAAATATATCGGCTTATATTCAATATCAAATTCTACGATTAACAAATGTCGTATTGAAAATAACGATATAAGTATATATCTTTCAAATTTCCATATCAACATCCGTATAATCACGAATTCCAACATCGAAATATTCCGAAGACAATTTCGATTCAATTCCACTCCAATGCAATCATTGGATATTCTGGTTATTTTTAAAACCATTTCTAATTCAATTTATTTATTTAAAAATAAATAGAATTATAATTCTAGTTCAAAACTAGTTCATTTCGATAAAAATCTATTTTTATCTTTTCAAATATGGAGTTTTTCATCCCAAATCTTCACAAATCATTTCTTATGATTTTACACAAATTATTACTATTTTTAATAATTTTATCAAGGCCCGTACAGTCGATTTCCACCAATGGCCATCGAACTGCACGTATAGCGACCTTTTTCCAATTTGATTCGGACATAATTCCAAATCCAACCGTTAGATTTCTAATTTATCACATTCGTTAGAAAGCTCTTTTCGATACGAACCCAACGGTTCCGGTTTTAGGAGAATCCGACGGTCGGATCTCCCGTAATGTCCGTTTGAAATAAATGGTCGAAATTCGCGAACTGCCGCAGCGCGGCGCGTTCTATTCAGGCCATTATATTATATATATAATATATATAATATATATATTTCGTCGATTTCTATTTAAAACGAATTTTATAAATAGTTTTGAATTCGTTTCAAAAACATTTTCAACTTCCATTTCAAATTCAAATCAAAATTGAATTCTTCTTTATATGTTCGTTTTAAAATTCATTTCTATTCAATTCAAATTTCAATTCAATTTGAATTCATTTCAATTCGCTTTCAATTCAATTTGAATTCGTTTTCAATTCAATTCATTTCGAAATCGTTTTCAATTCAATTCATTTCGAAATCGTTTTCAATTCAATTCATTTCGAAATCGTTTTCAATTCAATTCATTTCGAAATCGTTTTCAATTCAATTCATTTCGAAATCGTTTTCAATTCAATTCATTTCGAAATCGTTTTCAATTCAATTCATTTCGAAATCGTTTTCAATTCAATTCATTTCGAAATCGTTTTCAATTCAATTCATTTCGAAATCGTTTTCAATTCAATTCATTTCGAAATCGTTTTCAATTCAATTCATTTTGAAATCGTTTTCAATTCAATTCATTTCGAAATCGTTTTCAATTCAGTTCATTTCGAAATCGTTTTCAATTCAATTCATTTCGAAATCGTTTAAAATCGATATAAATATCGTTCACGTCACAATGGCGTCAATCTAATCATCACGGCTTCACATATTTCTATTTTCAAATATTCTGTTTCAAATATTCTGTTTCAAATATTTCCTATTATCAAAATATTTGTTATTATCAAAATATTCTTTATTTTCACGATTGGAATGAGGCCCAATCAATTACCATATAAAGTTAATTATATGGATTTTCATACAACACATGTATATAATGGCAACGATAAATAATCAACCATCAACCAAAGTGCACTACGCCGTATAAGCATCAAATATAGATATCTAATGCTTATAACAGCCTGTCAATCAATCGATTGACATATTTAATCAATCAGGATGAGTGAACTTCAAATTTCATCCCAACACCCGTGTGGGGTTTCAAACAATCCAACACAGATTTTAGTTGTGCAGTTGGGCGATGTGTAAAATTTATCGACCCAATCAATGTCCTTCAAATAGGTGTACATAAACAAACCGTCTAGTTTGTAAATGAATATTTATTTTATTCACTTCACGTTAAAAATTATATTTTTAACGATAAAAACATTTTATTCCAACATATGAATTTCTATTCAGTTCATTCTTTAAATAAAATGATATTTTTATTTTTCTAACATATTTTAGAAAATTTCGGCGGCATAACGGCACGATACTAGAAACGGGACAAGGCCTAGCCTTATCCCCGGTCTAGTGAAGGCCCACGTCATTCACACATCAATCATCATCACCAAACAACCAAATTCAAATCAAATCATATAACTAATCTATGCAACCAAACAAACAAGTCCATGGTCTGTGGACGATTGTGTCGGGTGCTACTAAGCACCGTCTGCATCCTAGTATATATATATAATTAGAAAAGAAATTGAAAGGTGAGAAATTCTCACATATAGCTATCCAAGCATCTTGACTCTTCTTTGATATAAATCTCCTTCGTTCTCGCCTTTTTGTTACCTTCGTTGCCCGCTTTCACTACCTATGTAAAAATCGAATTTTTACTACGCTATTCAATATATAAAAATCATATTTTTATTTCGAAGTTCAATATATAAAAATCGCATTTTTACTTCGAAGTTCAATATATAAAAATCGCATTTTTACTTCGAAGTTCAATATATAAAAATCCTATTTTTATTTCAAAGTTCACATATAAAAATCCTATTTTTATTTCGAAGTTCACATATAAAAATCCTATTTTTATTTCAAAGTTCACATATAAAAATCCTATTTTTATTTCGAAGTTCACATATAAAAATCCTATTTTTATTTCAAAGTTCACATATAAAAATCCTATTTTTATTTCGAAGTTCACATATAAAAATCCTATTTTTATTTCACGAAGCTATTTTATATTTTTCAAAAACAAAGCATCGTTATATTTTTTCTAAACATATCATATTTTTTTCTAAACATTGTTATTTTATAAACAATTTTAATTTCTATTTTAAAATAAAGATTTTCCTATTTTTAAAACTAAGTATAATTTATATTTTAAAACTGATTTTATTTAAACTGCTAAAATAACAAAAAAAAACTGAAAAGAAAATAGGAAAAAAAACTGTTAAACCTTTCTCCCTTGTTTTCAGTTCGGCCGAACCTCCCTTGAAAGCTAGGGTTCGATATTGTCGCTGCCTCGCTCCTCCAGACCTCGATCGGCCACTGCCACATCCTCCGCCTCCGCACCACGCACCTGCACCACCCCCTCAGTGCCTACTCGACGGCGGCCTCGCATTCGAATTGGAGGGGAAGTGGCGGAGCACTGATCGGCAGTGCAAGGAGGTGGGCGGCGCGTTCTTCGACGCTCGATGGAGGCTCCGCCATCGATTCCGGTCTTCCCCTTTTTTTTCTTTTTTTCTTTTTTTTATTCTGGTTTGAAGTCAATCGGGGGAGGGGCCATACGAGATTAAGGGGAAGAGGTTTTTTTTTTTAATTATTTAATTATTTTATTTTTGAAAAAGTTGACTTTTACATACGACCTCTAAACGAGGCCCACCGCCTGTCGTCCATAGCGTTTTACCCCCATTCCGAACACAATGGGATATGTATCATAGGTTGATTTGATCGTTTCGATCAGTTTCCTTTGAATTTACATATAAAACATTATATCGAATTTTAAACGTACATTTCAAATTACCGGGGTCACATACGAATTTTAAAAATTCCTGAAAAATATTTTCTAGCTTCGTATTGACGATACGGTCCTAACAAAACTAGTTTCGTCGAATTCTGAGACCGTTTGAAAAATGGCCAATTTCCAGTCGATTAAAATCAACTGAAACTGGTCAAACGCGTTTTCCTCAGCCACGCCCACATATTGATTCGAAAAATTATGAAATTTGAAACCTAGCAATAATTTGACACTGTGGATCCAACAAAAGTGGTTTCGGCGTTTCGTCGAATTCTGAGACCGTTTGCAAAATGGCTATTTTTAAGGGCCTGAATTCTATAGCGACTATTCAGAATTTTCAACTGGACATATCTTTTGATTCCCGCTACGAACTTTTAATTTTTCGAATTCGTCGGAAAGATATCCACAATTAGATTCCATTATTTTTGGTTTCACTAAAATCCGGATTATTTTGCACCCGGTACATTCAATTGAAGTTTGAAATCGAATTATCGAACTACCGCGCCATTTTCGATTCTATTTATAATTATATATAATTATATATAATTATTTATATTCTAACGACGACGTATATAATATATACGTTCGAATTATATTCAAAATAAATTTCTCGTCGATATTATTTAAAATAATCTATTTTAAATATTCAAAATTCGCTAAAATTGCCGAAATAAAAATTTTAAACTGGCCCAGACTTTCGGGTTATTACAATCTCCCCCATTTAAAACTTTTCGTCCCCGAAAAGGAACAAAGTCGAAAGTGGTTTGATTAATCAACTCTACGCTCGATCTGGATTTCATTCTCCAACTTTTCAGTTTCTGAGAATTTTCAAATTTTCAAAAATTTGGCTAACACCCTAAATTTTCGAAAAATTTCGCCATAACCTCCCCTGCACCGGGAGCATCGGGGAATTTCAAATAGCTTCCCCGGTCCTTCAGATCTCAAAAAGAAAAAGAAAAAGCCAAGCGGCTAGCCAATAGGCTCATAAAATCATCATCACCCAAACAAAACAGTAAATTATGTAATAAACATGTACCTATTTGTCGGGCAAACAAATTTTATTCTCTGCTCTAGCCTCCTTGCTATGACCTGTTCAATGATATATATGTATATGCAAGCAAATGCAACGAATTTTCAATATAATTCAATATTTGATGCTATTAGGCATAATGGTTCAAAATTATCAAACAAATAAACAAACAACACAAACATCAATCAATTAGTGAATTATCATTTCAAATTCATAATTTTGATACATATACAAAAATCAGATTTTTGATGCCAAATCACAACAATAAGCCCTATCTAATTTTGGTTCTCACACCAGTCAATAGGAAATATATAGAAATCTCACTTTCGTCACTCGAACATAAATTCTAATGATGGAGCTCCATCATCAAAATCATCTCCGGGCGATTAGAGTGTAATTCTATATCTATCCAGTATATTAAAATTTCGAATACACGCAGATCAGACGTATACACAAAATCTATATATACTGGATTGTCCACATCAATATAAATAGATAATCAAATACGAATAATTGATTTAAATTTTCAAAACCAAAATTGTTTTCACTTTAAAAATATACTCTTCACACTCGTTCTAGGATACTACTGATCCTATCTCTAACGAGTCATTCTCATTGGATTTTACTAATCCAATATCTGATGAATTCTTTCGTATGGTTCTAATGTGTCTTGTTCTCGAGCTCTGTAAACCAAAGCTCTGATACCACGTGTAACGACCCGCAACTTCCCCGTAAAGGAAAGCGTCGGATAGTTCGAGAACAAACCACAACAGAACGCATATAAAAGAACATTTCACTGTATATTACAACAATGCATCAGATTACAAGAATATACAGAGTACAAATGAATATTACACAGAAATATCAGAGATTTAAATTACATTTAAATACATAGCAGCGGAAAATAATACAATACACAACTAGAAGGGATATACGGATACAAAGCTTTCCGGATATCGTTCCAGCTGTAAACCAGGATCCTGTGAATATAAATCTGCAAAACCAAAACTACTAGCTGCCCGTGTCAAAATAAGGGCACCCAGAGTTTAGGTTAAAACAATAAACCCCAGGTCAGTCATGTGACTGGTGTGAGAACTAAAACAGTTATTAATCTTTATTTTTAAAGTTAGATAAATCAAGGGACCACGCCGTATAACACGGAACGGGTTTCCTCCCAAGAATACCAGTGCATAAAACAAACAGCGCAATGCTAAATAAAGAAAAATGAAGCTGTTATAAGACCCAGGTCCCATCACACAATGCAACGCAGCTGAGGATAGGGTTTTCCCTTATAACAGCCAAAGAATGCTTGATACGGTTAAAACAAATCGTTTGATACTATTATAAGTGCATAGTGTATAAAACAACTTCAAATCATAAGTATCAATCATAGGCGGCATGAGCGCCCCATCCCACTATGTCACCATATATAGGTTTACAAATAAAACCGCAAAGTCACGTATTTGGAAATTGGATTTCCGTCTATGAACCGAGGCCAGGGATCGTCCTCTACCGATTCGAGACAATCTAGCCTACCATGTCTCAGGAACAGCCGCAACTGCCCCCTGGATCGTCAGGGCCGGTCCACCGATGTGGATTATTATGCCTGAACAATACGTCTCCCCGCCCTTTGGGGCGCAAACGAGCCAACAAATGACTCCATCGGACCCGGATCGTCCGATCAAACCGAGGCGCCTCGCAACAGCAACAACCACACAGGTGAAAAGTATATAAATGTCAGGGCTGGTAGGTCACTGACACCACCCTAGCTAGAAAGAAACGCATGCCCTCCCTGATGTCCTCTCCCGTTTCTGGTTCACAACCGGGGTGCGAGGCTCGCGAATTCACGTTACACAAAGCTGTGCCACACAGGCTGTGCTTTGATCATCACCACAAGACTTTGTTTTTCAACAGAAGCCTCGATCAATTGCCACTTAGGCATGCCACACAGGCAATTCACTCCATGCGTTTGATATCCATCAATATATAACCCCTGAGCTCGTACGTCTCAGAGAAGGGCGTTAAGCAAGAGAATAAATTCTCCGCCGCCAAACAGATATATATTTAATAGAGATCAATCGCACGGACTAAAATCCAATGTCAGACACACAGTCCATTACAAGTTCGTTCTAGGTCTGAACGAAACCGGAGGCACCTAGTACCCCGCACATCCATCGATCTCCAAGTACGTCTGGACGATCGCCAACTGTTTCCATCTTCTTGGGTGTACAGCCCAATCAAGATCATCAGTAATCACCCAAACGACGTGAAGACTTCTGGTCTTCGACCACCGTCTTCATCTTCGACACCACGTCGAATTAGTTATTCAGAATGGGATAAACCCGGTCTTTCTGAATAACTCGCGTATATATTATAAAAGTGTTACACAAACACAACATACGCCTCATTCCAACTCAGAATATTCTTTTATTCAAATATTCCTATACTTTGGGAAAAGTTCCCATTAATTTTATCCAAGATAAATTCTTTAAATTTATTCTTTAATCTCCTTTGAATATCAATTCAAACTAGTCGGGATTATCGAACCACACCGAAGTAAACATTTATTTTATTTTCCCAATCCCAACCTACTCATCCCATGAAGTAAAACTGGTAGTACTTCATATCTAACACCACAGTGTTATCGGTAATTCAATTACCATTTCACGTTCAAATCTAATTAAAGATTTAACTATCGCTTGGAGTAAAACTGGTGATACTCCATTCTCGATCTTTTCAATCTATTTAAAGATTCATTAAAACTCCACTTAGTTTTAATCTTTAACTGGGTTAAAGAATCCGTGTCATTTAAAACACGGTTCACGATAAACCCAAAGTCACATTCATTAATTATCGGGTTAAAGAACGAGTGTTATTTAAAACACTGTTCACGATAAACCCAAAAATCAATATCAATTCAATTCCAATTAAATATTGTTTAATTGGTACACTTCATTAAATCTAAATAAAAAGATTTAATCATTTCTCAACTGGGTTCAAGAACAGTGTTAATGAAGACACCCTTCACGACAAACCCAAATCACATTTGATATTCAATATAAGGCTCTGAATAGAAAATATATCGGCTTATATTCAATATCAAATTCTACGATTAACAAATGTCGTATTGAAAATAACGATATAAGTATATATCTTTCAAATTTCCATATCAACATCCGTATAATCACGAATTCCAACATCGAAATATTCCGAAGACAATTTCGATTCAATTCCACTCCAATGCAATCATTGGATATTCTGTTTATTTTTAAAACCATTTCTAATTCAATTTATTTATTTAAAAATAAATAGAATTATAATTCTAGTTCAAAACTAGTTCATTTCGATAAAAATCTATTTTTATCTTTTCAAATATGGAGTTTTTCATCCCAAATCTTCACAAATCATTTCTTATGATTTTACACAAATTATTACTATTTTTAATAATTTTATCAAGGCCCGTACAGTCGATTTCCACCAATGGCCATCGAACTGCACGTATAGCGACCTTTTTCCAATTTGATTCGGACATAATTCCAAATCCAACCGTTAGATTTCTAATTTATCACATTCGTTAGAAAGCTCTTTTCGATACGAACCCAACGGTTCCGGTTTTAGGAGAATCCGACGGTCGGATCTCCCGTAATGTCCGTTTGAAATAAATGGTCGAAATTCGCGAACTGCCGCAGCGCGGCGCGTTCTATTCAGGCCATTATATTATATATATAATATATATAATATATATATTTCGTCGATTTCTATTTAAAACGAATTTTATAAATAGTTTTGAATTCGTTTCAAAAACATTTTCAACTTCCATTTCAAATTCAAATCAAAATTGAATTCTTCTTTATATGTTCGTTTTAAAATTCATTTCTATTCAATTCAAATTTCAATTCAATTTGAATTCATTTCAATTCGCTTTCAATTCGTTTTCAATTCAATTCATTTCGAAATCGTTTTCAATTCAATTCATTTCGAAATCGTTTTCAATTCAATTCATTTCGAAATCGTTTTCAATTCAATTCATTTCGAAATCGTTTTCAATTCAATTCATTTCGAAATCGTTTTCAATTCATTTCGAAATCGTTTTCAATTCAATTCATTTCGAAATCGTTTTCAATTCAATTCATTTCGAAATCGTTTAAAATCGATATAAATATCGTTCACGTCACAATGGCGTCAATCTAATCATCACGGCTTCACATATTTCTATTTTCAAATATTCTGTTTCAAATATTTCCTATTATCAAAATATTTGTTATTATCAAAATATTCTTTATTTTCACGATTGGAATGAGGCCCAATCAATTACCATATAAAGTTAGTTATATGGATTTTCATACAACACATGTATATAATAGCAACGATAAATAATCAACCATCAACCAAAGTGCACTACGCCGTATAAGCATCAAATATAGATATCTAATGCTTATAACAGCCTGTCAATCAATCGATTGACATATTTAATCAATCAGGATGAGTGAACTTCAAATTTCATCCCAACACCCGTGTGGGGTTTCAAACAATCCAACACAGATTTTAGTTGTGCAGTTGGGCGATGTGTAAAATTTATCGACCCAATCAATGTCCTTCAAATAGGTGTACATAAACAAACCGTCTGGTTTGTAAATGAATATTTATTTTATTCACTTCACGTTAAAAATTATATTTTTAACGATAAAAACATTTTATTCCAACATATGAATTTCTATTCAGTTCATTCTTTAAATAAAATGATATTTTTATTTTTCTAACATATTTTAGAAAATTTCGGCGGCATAACGGCACGATACTAGAAACGGGACAAGGCCTAGCCTTATCCCCGGTCTAGTGAAGGCCCACGCCATTCACACATCAATCATCATCACCAAACAACCAAATTCAAATCAAATCATATAACTAATCTATGCAACCAAACAAACAAGTCCATGGTCTGTGGACGATTGTGTCGGGTGCTACTAAGCACCGTCTGCATCCTAGTATATATATATAATTAGAAAAGAAATTGAAAGGTGAGAAATTCTCACATATAGCTATCCAAGCATCTTGACTCTTCTTTGATATAAATCTCCTTCGTTCTCGCCTTTTTGTTACCTTCGTTGCCCGCTTTCACTACCTATGTAAAAATCGAATTTTTACTACGCTATTCAATATATAAAAATCATATTTTTATTTCGAAGTTCAATATATAAAAATCGCATTTTTACTTCGAAGTTCAATATATAAAAATCGCATTTTTACTTCGAAGTTCAATATATAAAAATCCTATTTTTATTTCAAAGTTCACATATAAAAATCCTATTTTTATTTCGAAGTTCACATATAAAAATCCTATTTTTATTTCGAAGTTCACATATAAAAATCCTATTTTTATTTCGAAGTTCACATATAAAAATCCTATTTTATTTCAAAGTTCACATATAAAAATCCTATTTTTATTTCGAAGTTCACATATAAAAATCCTATTTTTATTTCGAAGTTCACATATAAAAATCCTATTTTTATTTCACGAAGCTATTTTATATTTTTCAAAAACAAAGCATCGTTATATTTTTTCAAAACATATCATATTTTTTTCTAAACATTGTTATTTTATAAACAATTTTAATTTCTATTTTAAAATAAAGATTTTCCTATTTTTAAAACTAAGTATAATTTATATTTTAAAACTGATTTTATTTAAACTGCTAAAATAACAAAAAAAAACTGAAAAGAAAATAGGAAAAAAAACTGTTAAACCTTTCTCCCTTGTTTTCAGTTCGGCCGAACCTCCCTTGAAAGCTAGGGTTCGATATTGTCGCTGCCTCGCTCCTCCAGACCTCGATCGGCCACTGCCACATCCTCCGCCTCCGCACCACGCACCTGCACCACCCCCTCAGTGCCTACTCGATGGCGGCCTCGCATTCGAATTGGAGGGGAAGTGGCGGAGCACTGATCGGCAGTGCAAGGAGGTGGGCGGCGCGTTCTTCGACGCTCGATGGAGGCTCCGCCATCGATTCCGGTCTTCCCCTTTTTTTTCTTTTTTTCTTTTTTTTTATTCTGGTTTGAAGTCAATCGGGGGAGGGGCCATACGAGATTAAGGGGAAGAGGTTTTTTTTTTAATTATTTAATTATTTTATTTTTGAAAAAGTTGACTTTTACATACGACCTCTAAACGAGGCCCACCGCCTGTCGTCCATAGCGTTTTACCCCCATTCCGAACACAATGGGATATGTATCATAGGTTGATTTGATCGTTTCGATCAGTTTCCTTTGAATTTACATTTAAAACATTATATCGAATTTTAAACGTACATTTCAAATTACCGGGGTCACATACGAATTTTAAAAATTCCTGAAAAATATTTTCTAGCTTCGTATTGACGATACGGTCCTAACAAAACTAGTTTCGTCGAATTCTGAGACCGTTTGAAAAATGGCCAATTTCCAGTCGATTAAAATCAACTGAAACTGGTCAAACGCGTTTTCCTCAGCCACGCCCACATATTGATTCGAAAAATTATGAAATTTGAAACCTAGCAATAATTTGACACTGCGGATCCAACAAAAGTGGTTTCGGCGTTTCGCCGAATTCTGAGACCGTTTGCAAAATGGCTATTTTTAAGGGCCTGAATTCTATAGCGACTATTCAGAATTTTCAACTGGACATATCTTTTGATTCCCGCTACGAACTTTTAATTTTTCGGATTCGTCGGAAAGATATCCACAATTAGATTCCATTATTTTTGGTTTCACTAAAATCCGGATTATTTTGCACCCGGTACATTCAATTGAAGTTTGAAATCGAATTATCGAACTACCGCGCCATTTTCAATTCTATTTATAATTATATATAATTATATATAATTATTTATATTCTAACGACGACGTATATAATATATACGTTCGAATTATATTCAAAATAAATTTCTCGTCGATATTATTTAAAATAATCTATTTTAAATATTCAAAATTCGCTAAAATAGCCGAAATAAAAATTTTAAACTGGCCCAGACTTTCGGGTTATTACATTTAGTTTTGTCTAATTTGTTTTACAACCATTTCATGATAACAAGATGACATATTTGTTTTGAATTATTTCATTTTAACAAATATGATATATTTGTTTTTCACTATCTTACAAATCAACACCATTAATCATCCTTTTTGAATCGACACATTTAATTAACACAATTGTTAATTCTTAAATTAACCAAAATGGCTTTTTTTTGTTCACCCAAACATTATAATAACTAAAATGTTTATTCAAAATAAGCAATTCTAATAAAATGGGGTGTTTATTCTAAATACACAATTCTAATAAAATGGGGTGTTTATTCTAAATACACATGTTGTAACAAAATGTTACTTTATACTAATGCAACAAAAATAACATTACTCTTTTATCAATTAACAAAACGACAATTTGGTTTTGTCTAGTTCTTTTTATGTAAACCAAATGACAGTTTGTCTAATTCTCTTTTTATGTAAACAAGATGTGAATTTTGTCTAATCCTCTTTTTAAATATGTATACAAAATATGATTTTTTTTATATCCCTTTTAATGAAATCAAAATGCTCATTTTTATTTTTATCTAAAAGGGAAAATGACACAAACATGTTTCTTTTTAATCCCTAAAGGGCAAAAAGGATGTTAACCAAAAATGATACCCATAATTCTAAAAAGAAGAGCTAGCAAAAATGTTCTAATTGAAGTTGAAAGGAAATGGCGACAAAAATGATCCTTTTTGATTCATACTTCTATCTAAAATGTAAATAAAAATAATGCAACTTTCAACTTCATAATTTTTATTTTTAAAATGAAAAAAAAAACAAACCTTTTTAATTTTAAAAGGAATGACACAAAATGATCTTTTTAATATTAAAAAAAATAACAACAAAATGTTTCTTTTTACCTAAAAGGGAAAATGACACAAACATGTTTCTTTTTAATCCCTAAAAGAAAATGGCAACAAAAAATTTCTTTTTATTAAATTGACAATTTATCTCAATTCAATAAAATAGGAAAAATGATAAATTTATATTGAATTGACGCTTTTATTTCAATTCAATAAAATAGACAAAACAATATTTTTACAATTATTCAACAAACATTTCCAACATGATCTAATTTAAATTCAACCACATCGATCTACAATTTTAGCGAACCAACCTATGTAATTACAACACAGAACAAATCAATTAAATCATCGCATCACAATCATTAAAATCAATACACAACTGATTCAACACAACATAGATAAATTAATGAATTTTATATCACAACAACACAGATCTAGATTATTAACAAGCAAACGATGAATTATAATGCGAGTAAATTAATTAAATTTAATTAAATTAATAAATCAGGAATTCTCACATCGATTGGTTTTGGTCCTGATTTTCTCTGAATTTCCAACAGTCTCTGTTTTGGTCTTGGTCAGTTCTATGTTGTAGTGTTCTTCAATACGATTGCAACGCATTTCATTTCGTTGTATTATTTGTTAATTAAACTTTTGCTGATCCTTCTTTCCTTCTTCTTCGTGAATTACCTGTCATCGTGAACCCACTTGCTCCCCGCCTCCATGGAAATTGATGCGAACGCTGCCACTTTGAAGCTCGATTTCTCATAAATTAGCACACAAGAATTGATCTCAACCGTTGGTTGTGATGAGCTCCCCTAGCTATACACCTTTCCCTTTAGAAATTTTGGAAACCATCGACTAGATTGAAAAAAAAAAAAGAACGAGAGAGCATTTCAACCATTGAAAAGAGAAGGGGCGGCGGCTACGTTTGTTTTTCTGAAATAAGGGTTATCGATTAATTTTAGGGTATTTATAAATTTATTTAATTCTCTTTTTTTTAACCCCTTATGTTTTATTCTATTTTTGACTTATTAAATAATAACCTTTATGTTATTATTTTCTTCAATTTTTAGTCCTTGTATGTTGTAGGAGTTACAATAGCATTTATACACTATTCGGAAAAATATGATACTAACTTAATAGCTGTATTCATTTATCGATTTTCCATATATGAAATTTATGTATCAAATGGACGGACATTCAAAGGAATTCGTACGAATCATTTTTGATATGTTCAAGAAAAAGAAAATGACAATAACCTATTCATTATGTCAACTTAATTTATAAGTTTAGATTTTCTAGCAAATGTGCAATAGAATAAAACAAACTTATAAATATTTGATTTGCTTTAAATGATTTTATAGGCATTAAATCATGCAAATGATTTATTACTTATTTTGGTTCCCTCTAATTTCTTCGTTTGAAAAGAGAATTTGAATACATAAGTCTTTCATTGATTAACCTATTATTTTGTCTATTAATGAAAAAATCGTTTTCATTCATGATAGGTTTATTATCGAGATTGATTTAACATAAGGAAACAAGGAGAATTCATGAAAAAAAACAAAAATGCAACCTTTGTAATTAAGATAGAAATGTATATTTGATTCCATTTTGTTTGTCTAAATATTGAATTTTCATTCGCAGAATGTTAAAAAGAAAGGTATTATTAATTTCCATATATGTTATTAATTTATACAAAGTCATTTAATGGAAATTAATAGCATGCAACATTTCTAAGGCAATAATATGTATATAGAATAAAAACAAATGCCTTCTAAAAGGTAACCAAAATTATAATTATTTTTCTTCGAAAAGAAAAAAAATTATTTTAAAATTAATGAAAAATTACATGAGATAGAAATGAAAAGGAAAAGAAAAGAAAAGAAGGAAATACAATGCAATATTTATGAGAGGATAAATAAGAAGAATATTTCAATTTGGAAGGAGATAAATGGTGTAGTATTAATGAAACAACGAAGAAAGGACAATGAAATAAATGCAGCTATTCACATTTAAAAAATAAATTTATGAAGGTTTGAACCATTTCAAATTCCTGCACATTATTTGCAATAAAAAATTAGTCTTTATTTATAAACTTCAATTTTTAAACTGTCACCGAAAAAAAGAAAATTTCTTTCTTATTATTCTCTTCCTTTCTCTTAAATTCAAATATATAGTAAAACGTTTTCTTTTATCAAACGTTCATATTAAGGGTTCAAATCTACAGGATATTCCAATATAAATTTGGTGTTCTTAGTATTCCATTTATACTTAATGTCATATTAAATATAATTCATTATGATTAATACGTTTTTCCAATAAGATTATTTAAGTCATATTAAATACAATTAATTTGTTTTTCAATACTAACATCAAATTAACGTAATTCCCAAGTTAACATAGAATGAACGGGTTTCCCATATTTTCTAACCTACGTCTTACTTCAAATAACATAAATTTTTAATCGTGATTATTTAAAATAATTTATTTTAAATATCAAAAACTCATTAAAATTACTTAAAATAAATTTTAAATTTACCCCAAAATTCAGGATTGTTATAATCAAAGTATGTGATTCAACAACGGATCTATCATTAACATACAGATCTGGATTAACGGAATAATCAACAAACAAATAAGAACATCACACATCAGCATACGAACATTCAACAACTTCATGATATTGCAGATCTGGTTTACTAACAACGATTATTTAAACAGCGAGCAAATTATTTAAATAATTTGATTATAGAAATTCAGAAATCTCACCGTTATAGATCCACTTTGAATTTGGCCAAAATTTAGACTGGCTCGGAATTGTTCTTAATCAGTCTGGAAAGATAGCTCTCTCTGAATTACGATCCCGACGGTCCTGAAATCGTCAGATTCCGAGTTCGTGTCAATAAGTTATGATTAAATTAAGTTAGAAACATCTAATTAATTAATTAATTAATTAATTAATTAATTAGGAAATAAACCTTCTTCCCCAATACAGTTTCTTAGCCACCGAGTTTCACTACCTTGTTCAGATCTAGGTCTTCAGTTTATAATCCGATTACACCACTTCGCGATGATCAGAGAACACCCCGTCGAAGAGCAAAGCGGCACGCCCAGGGTGGGACCACCCTTGCTCAGCTCGATCGAGCCTGGGAGGGGGTACGGCAGTGTGTTTGGCCGAGGTTGGGGCGCACAGTTCTCGAGCTGTGGTGATTTAGGGGAGATCCAACCGTACCAAACTGAAGAGAGGAAGGAAAGCTTCGATTTGGTATATGTGTTGGGGTCTAATTTGTTGAGATGAAGGAGAATTTAAGGGAGAAAGGTGCGGATGTCGGTGGCCATTGGACTGATGGGTGGCGACTGGAAGAAGAATGAATAGTAGCTAGGTTTTTAATTTTCCTATTTTTATAATGTTTTCTATGTATTTTTACAATTAAATCCATATGTTTCAAACCGAACTAATTTCAGTCCAACAGAAAGTGACCCCACCCAATAGACCCCATTCCGGATCCAATGGGCTAGGTCCCGTCAGCCCAAACGGCTGTCTGTGGCCTGAATTATTTAAATTAATATTTAAATCCTTTATTAAATTAATTCGTTCGCATAAATAAATACACCGAGGCCACATACGGACTCAGAAAAATATGGAAAAAATATATTTGGCTTCATTATGATGATACGGTCCTAACAAAATTAATTTTGTCAAATTCTGAGACTGTTTGAAAATGGCCATTTTCTGGTCGATCCAATTTAACTGTAATTGAACAAAACACATTTTCCTTTGCCACGCTCACATATTAACTTCAAAAATTATGAAATTTGAAACCAAGCCATAATTAGACATCCCGGATCCAACAAAAGTGGTTTCGTCGAATTTCGAGGTCGTATGCAAAATGTCTATTTTCAAGGGCGATATATTCTCTATAGCGACCTTTCTGAAAATTCATTTGGCCATAACTTTTGATTCCCGCTATGAAACTTCGATTTTTCTGATTCGTTAGAAAGATATTCATTAACAGATTTAAATATTTTCCGTTTCACCAAAATCCGGTTTATTCTGCATTCTGAGTAGTCAGTCAAAGTTCAGCTTTGACTTTTCAAACTACCGTGCTATTTCTAATTCATTTTATAATTAAATTAAATATATTCATACTAAATTCAATTAAAATAGATTTCTAGTTGTTTTTATTTAAAATAATTTATTAATCACCCTTAAAATATCTAAAATGAAAATTTTAAATTGGCCCCAAATTCTGGGTTGTTACAATCTCCCCCACTTAAGAAATTTTCGTCCTCGAAAAGGAAAAAGGAATTTAGAAGATTAGGAACCAACATAGAGAATGTGAAATATTTTAAGCGTACCTCAAAATAAAATCTAATTGGATATATCCACTCTGCATTTGGGATTGGCTTGTTTGATACTCTCCTCGGTCCATTGCATCTTGACTAGGTTGATACTTTTATTTCTCAGCTTCCTAGTCTCCTTGCCAATAATTTTCAGTGGTTCCCTTCTCACTGCAAGGCTTGGGTAATCTCCAAATTTTGCTGTGCTGCTTCTTCCACGACCAGATCTGGATCATGGACATGCCTTCGAAGTTGAGATACATGGAATACATCGTGCACTCCAGGCAACCAATCGGGCATCTGAATTTTGTAGGCTAGGGTGCCAATCTTCTCAAGAATAGGGAAGGGGCCGATGAATTTAGGCGCTAATTTTCCTGTCTTTCCAAAACGGATTACACCTCGCATTGGAGCAACTTTCAAATAGACATAGTCACCCACTTCAAAAGCCAAATCTCTTCTTCTTAAATCTGCATAGCTCTTTTGTCTACTTTGGGCGGCCAATAAACGCTTTTTAATAAAATCGACTTTGTCTGAAGCTTCTCGGACCATGTCTGGACCCAATACTAGATGATTTCCTTTTTCCACCCAACATGCTGGTGATTTACATGGCCTACCATATAAGGCTTCAAATGGAGACAATTTCAAACCTGCTTGATAGCTATTGTTATAAGAGAATTCAACTAAATGCAAGTGATCCTCCCAAGAACCTCCAAAATCGAGTATGCAAGCTCACAATAGATCCTTAAGAATGTGATTCACCCTCTCAGTTTGGCCATCAGTCTTAGGGTGATATGCGGTACTGAGTTTTAACTTCGTTCCCAACTCATTTTGGAATGCTTCCCAAAATTTGCTAGCAAAGATAGGATCACGGTCGCTAACAATGCTACTAGGAACTCTGTTTAAAACAAAAGATTTTACTTTTATTATTTAACCAGAAAATGAGAATTTTCATTCAGATAACGATAAAAGGAAAGATTTAGCTTCATTACCCATGTAGCCTGACTACTTCTTTGAAATAGATTTGCGCCAAACTTTGAGCAGTTCGAGTGGACTTGACAGGTATGAAATGAGCGGACTTTGTAAAGCGGTCCACGATCACCCATATGCTGTCATTTCCTCTCCTAGTATGGGGCAAACCATCTTTAAAATCCATGGAGATTTGGTCCGACTTCGAACTTGGAACCTCCAATGGTTGCAACAATCCCGCAAGCTTTTGTTGATCGCACTTAACCCGTTGGCATGTATGACATCTACTCATATAGATGGATATATCCCTCTTCATAGACCTCCACCAAAACGTGCGATTTAGATCTTGATACATCCTGCTCACGCCTGGATGGATGCTAAGCTTTGATTTGTGGCCCTCATCTAAAACTTCTCTTATGAGTTCTCGGACATTTGGAACACAGATCCGCCCTTGCAATCCAAGGACACCCTTGCGATCTATTTGGAAGCTCATTTTTTCACCTTCTAGAATTTTCTTAATAATTCTTTGGATAAACTCATCCTCCTTTTGAAGAGCGAAAATTTTATCAATTAAAGAAGGGGTAATGATAAGGCTTGCGACAATGACGTTCTTTCTACTGAGTGCGTCCGCCACAACATTGGCTTTTCCCGGCATATATATGATGTCAAGATCGTATGCTGCCAGAAATTCTAGCCACCGTTGCTGCCTTAGATTCAAATCCTTTTGATCGAAGAGATATTTCAAAGATTGATGGTCTGTGAATAATTCAAAATTTTCGCCCAAAAGATAATTTCTCCAAATTTTCAAAGCAAAGACTACGACCAACAACTCTAAGTCATGGACACGATATTTTTTCTCATGCGGCTTTAATTGACGACTTGCATCTGCGACAACTTTGCCTCTTTGCATCAGTACCGCACCAAGACCACCACTTTGAAAAGCATCGGTGTAGACCTTTAAATCTTGGTTGCCATCGATGATGGTAAGTTCGGGAGAAGTTGTCAAACTCACTTTTAGCTTTTGGAAGGCCTCCTCACAATCCGATGTCCAATTGAACTTGGTATGCTTCTTGGTGAGCTTTGTTAATGGGCCAGACAGCTTGGCGAAATCTTTGACAAATTTCCTGTAATATCCAGCCAAACCAAGGAAGCTTCTTACTTCAGTGGGTGTTCTGGGCTGCTTCCAATCTCGAATGGCGGCAATTTTACTTGGGTCAACAACAATTCCTTTTTTTGACACAACATGGCCCAAGAATTTACTTCCTCTTGCCAAAATGTGCATTTGGAAAATTTTGCTTTTAAAACATTTCTTCATAGAATCTCCAACACTTCCCTTAAATGCCCTTCATGCTCCTCCTTAGTTTTAGAATAGATTAGAATATCATCAATGAAGACTAGGACGAATTTATTTAGGACCTCACGGAAGACCTTATTCATCAAGTCAACAAAGTAGGCTGGAGCATTGCATAGACCGAACGGCATAATTAACCATTCGTAGAATATGTCAGGACCTTAGAAGGCAGTCAAAGGTATGCATTCTTCGGCTATGCGGAGTTGGTGGAAACCCGTGGCTAGGTCCATCTTTGAAAACACCTTGGCTCCATTTAATTGGTCCATTAAATCATCTATGCGGGGCAAGGGTTATTTGTTCTTCAATGTTTGCTTGTTAAGATCGCGGTAGTCAACACAGAGTCTTAGAGTACCGTCGGATTTGGGGACAAACACCATAGCTGCACCCCAATTAGAAAAGCTAGGTCGGATGAGTCCTTTCCATAAGAGGTGCTTAGTTTGGGTTTGCAATTCTTCCTTTTCTTTAGGGGTCATCCTTCTGATAGCATGAACTACAGGTCTTGCATTTGGAACGAGATCAATCCTGAAATCGATTTCCCTTCGCGGGGGTAGGCTGTCTACTTCTTCAAATACATTCGTGTAATTTTTGACCACGGGAATATTTTCTAAAGAAATAGGAGTGATTTCAAGGGAAGACCAAAATGCCTTTCTATCAGATTTTGGCCCATGGCAAGGTATAGTAACAGTGTTCCCGAATCCTGTTTTCACCTTTACCACTCTTTCTGAGCATAGCACTTCAGCGTCATATTGCGTTAGCCAATCCAGACCAAGGATGATATCAAACTCGGAAAAATTCATAATGATCAAGTTAAATGGAAATTGGAAATAGGAGTAGGATACAGGCACTTTACAAAATAAATCTAGAGTGATAGAACCTCCTACAGGGTTATGAACATTAGTTGGCTCTTTAAGACTTCTTTGTTTTAATTTCAATTTCTTAACCGTGTTGCTAGAGACAAAAATTCTTGATGCACTCGTATCAAACAAAGCAGTGACAGGAATGTTTTTAACAGAAATGGTACCATCTAAAACATCAGGCTTACCTGCTCCTTCAAAAGAAGTAGGTGCGGAAGAAGATGGTGCACTTGCCCCTCATACACATGTGCAATTTGCGCTCCTTTCAACAACGGACAATTAGGCTTGATATGACCCTTCTTGTGGCAGTTATAGCATTCCTTAGTTTCATCACTTCGGGTCTTCTTTGGATTTCTGCATTCCTTGCTATAGTGTCCATACTTCTAGCAGTTGTAGCATTGCACCTTAGACTTATCGTGAGTCTTAGCAGCTTCAGAACTGCTCCCTTCGGTCTTCTTCTCTGTTTGCTTCCTTTTATTGTTGGCCAAGCTCCTTTATCTGTCTTGTTGGGAATTCTTCTTATCATTCTCCTCATATCGACAAGCAAACTCCACCAGCCTATTGAAAGAAAGGTCGATGTGGGCAGTGACTCTATCAATATATTTTCTTGCCAGCCCATTTATGAACCTCTTGTTCTTCTGAAAGTCATCCTGAATCAATTCAGGGGCATAGCGGGAGAGGTCTTCAAATCTTCCATATTCTGAGATGGTCTTTTCGCCTTGCTTCAGATTGGCGAACTCGTCATGCAGTCTTTCTACCTCCTGCCTTGGAATGTATTTGTCATTGAAAAGCTCCTTAAACCCTGTCCAAGTCATATTATCTGCAGTCCCTCCAACCATGACTGTGTCCCACCAGTTTTGAGCCTCCTCCTGTAGCAGCCATGAAGCCACTAATCTTTTCCTCTGATCCTCTAGCTCCAATCCTCCAAAAATCTTTTCGCAGTTCCTCAGCCAAGCTTGAGCCTTTGTCACAGTTTCAGTACCCTTGAATGGCACTCCTCCTAGGTTTTTGAGCTTCTTCACCACCTTATCCAAATCAAAGGGCTGCGCTGGTGATGGTTGTTGGACAGTGGCCTCCTCAGTTCCAGCAACATTTTGCCTCCTTGCTCTAGATCTAGCGGCAGCGGTACTAATTTTTAGTTAGTTCTGTACGATCCAGGAAAGAGTCAGAACAACTGTAATGGTGATTTTAAGAAATGATAAAGATAAATGGATGGGAAAAAGGGTGGCGATAAAAGGACTGACTAATATGTATTCACGTGAAATGTTCGCCATAGAATATAGGGTTCTACGTTAACGAATTATTATAAATACGTTATATTCCAAAGCTAAGTTTAACCAAAGCTCTGATACCAATTGTGATGACCCCAAACTCCCACGGAATAAAAGTTAGGAATAATCATTTGGAATACAACATAAATATAACAATACAGATCACAGATACAACATAGCATAGGAAATTCATAGAGTAACAACATCATAGCAGCGGAAATATAATGTCATCAACCACAGAAAGTCCACAGTCACAAAATTCTAAATTATTACATCAAGTTTGCAGAAAATCAAATATGTTCCAACTCCAACATAAAACAACGCGAAATGAAACAAGTTCGATGTCTGAAATTAAAGAGAGAAAAATGCAATAGTAGCAAATGATAGATGTCTTCAAACTCCATGTCATCACCTCTCCACCAAAGAAAATCCAAAGAAAGATAATAAGCAGCTCCAAAGAAAAGACTCCAAGTAAAGAATGAACCGGTTTACTTGGCTGCCCGCGTAGAAAGGGGGCACCCGAGTTTGCAAAAAGGTGGAAACAAACAACAAGTCAGTCGTGGGATAGGTGTGAGAATTCTTAACTAATTTTAACTACTAGTAATAAGGCAAATCCAAGGACCACGCCGCTAACGCAGAATTGGTTTACCCCAACGGATTGCCGTGCATAATTTAAAGTTACAAAATAAATAATAAGTGAATCGTAAAATAACGCTATGTTTTTGAGAAAAATGGAATCACCATAAGACCCTAGTCCCATCACACAATGCAACACAAACGAAAGGATAGGGTTTTACCTTATGGTGATTAAACATGCTAAATACGGTAAATACGAGTTTAATATTATTATTAGTGTATATGAAAACATTTCAAAATAAATGTATCAATCCTAGGAAGCATAGCTACCATATACTATGCCTTCGTACTAGTAATACAATCAAATTCGTAGGGTCGTATTTGGAATTTGGTTTCCATCATGAGTTAAGGCTATGGAGGAGCTCCTTACCGATTCGAGACACTCTAGCTAATGTCCCAGGATCCCCCGTAGTGAACCCTTGGATAGCTGCAGGGCCGGTCCACACATACAGCTTCGTGGATTAGTTATTCCTGAACACACGTTTCCCAATCCTATAGGACCTATCATCCGAGGCGCCTCATTCCATCATCCACATAAGTAAAATATTAGCCAGTTTAAGCACTGACACTACTTCTAACTAGAAAGAAACGCGTTGCTCTCCCTGCGTTCCCTTCTCCCGTTTAAGACTCCACCGGTTTGTGAGGCTCGTGAAGCTACGTAATACACAAAGCTGTGCTTATCTAAGCTGTGCTTTGATCATCTCCACAAGGTTCTGCTTTTCAACAAGATACCTTGATCGTTGCATCATAGTATGCCACACTGTCACTCCATATCACACTACCAAGCCTTTGCCGAAACATATGAAAGGGTGTTAAGCAAGAGAATAAATTCTCCGCCACCAAACATACATACATTCGACAGAAAATTAATAACATGATATTTAATGGAGTACAATGTCAGACACACAGTCCATTTATTAGCTTATGCTCTGGGTCTGAGCGAAAACCAAACCCGTGAAATCAACATGTTCGTTTGGGCAATGACCGTGACCCTTGAATTGGGAGCAAGTCAAATCAGGGCCTCGATCGTTGTCCTCTCGATGGAAGATTTACGGTCTTCATATGCCGTCTTCATACTTCGATTCTTAACGTCGTATGATTATTTGGAATGAGAGTAACTTGTACTTTCCAAATAATCCTCGTATATACATACTTATTGAAAATCATTCTTATCCGTTAATATAATTTTAATTCATTTGAAAATGACGATAATATTATAGCATCCTAAATTCATTCTTTATTTACATTAAAAATGTAAATTCCATCCTTTTCTTTAATTTACATGTAAAAATGTAAATTGGATTACATTACAAAATCCTACTTTTAATTTACATATAAAAATGTAAATTTTATTACAATGCAAACACTACTTCTTGTTTACATTATAAATAGGTAATTTTAATTACAATGCAAACTCTTCTTCTTATTTACATTATAAAATGGTAATTTTAATTACAATGCAAACTCTTCTTCTTATTTACATTATAAAAAGGTAATTTACATACGGTGAAAATTCCTAATTTATTTACATTAATAAAAATGTAAAATTTCATACGGTGAAAATTCCTACTTTATTTACATTAATAAAAATGTAAAATTTCATAGGTGAAAATTCCTACTTTATTTACATTAATAAAAATGTAAAATTTCATACGGTGAAAATTCCTACTTTATTTACATTAATAAAAGTGTAAAATTTCATACGGTGAAAATTCCTACTTTATTTACATTAATAAAAATGTAAAATTTCATACGGTGAAAATTCCTACTTTATTTACATTAATAAAAACGTAAAATTTCATTTACTATGTAAATTCTCATCTCTAAGTTACATAAAAAAAAGTAATTCTTATTTTTAATGTACATCCTCATCCTATGTTACATAAAAAGAAATGATTTTTATTTTTGATGTACATTCTCAACTTTTAATTACATAAAGAGAAATGATTTTTATTTTTTATGTACATTCTCAACTTTTAATTACATATGAAAAATGTAAAAGTTCATTCTTTTATTGCATATAAAAATGCACTTTTACTTGCGATGCCAATTCTCATTTTTATTTACATTTAAGAACTACTTTTTGTTTCAATGCAAATCCTACTTTTTACTTACATTATAAAAAAATATGTAAATTTACATATCTATGACAAAATCTTATCTTATCATTACATTAAAATGTAATTAATCCTCTTAATGACAAAATCTTCTTTTTAATTCAAATTAAGGAAACGTAAATTTTCTTTTATCCTATTTACATTAAGGAAAATGTAAATTTTCTTTTATCCTATGTAAATTTTCTTTTTCCCTATAACATGTTGATTTACTTCACCGATAAATAAATGTAATACTTTCCTTTTCATACATATTTCACTACACGTAAGCAAATATAACTTTTACTTTTTTCTTATTTATTTACGCTACCCGTAAATAAATGTAAATTTCCTTTATCTATTTCTAATTTATATTTATTTACCTAAATGTAAATAAATATTTCTCTTTTTCTTTTTCATGTTTATTCACCTAAGTGTAAATAAATATGTCCTCTCAAATTACATATTCTTTTTACATAAGAATTGTAAATGTGTTCTCAAATTTTACTCTCTTTGTCTACATAAGAAAAGGTAAATAAAGATCATTGCTAGGTTTATCCTTTTTATTTACATAAGAAGATGTAAATAAAATCATCGCTAAGTTTATCCTTCTTATTTACATAAGAAGATGTAAATAAAATCATGCTTTCAATAATCAAGTTTTGATTTTTCTTTATTTACAAGTGTACATGTAAATAAAATCATTCTTTCAATAGTTTTGTTTTATTTATAACTATATGTAAGTAAAAGAAACATTTTTCTTTTAATTTTATTCGCCCAATTTCTATAATAGATATTTTATTTACAAGGGCATGTCACTTTTGTTTTCTACGTGCGATTCATCAAAGTATGTGATTCAACAACGAATCTATCATTAACAAACAGATCTGGATTAACGGGATAATCAACAAACAGATAAGAACATTACACATCAGCATACGAATATTCAACAACTTCATGATATTGCGGATCTGGTTTACTAACAACGATTATTTAAACAACGAGCAAATTATTTAAATAATTTGATTATAGAAATTCAGAAATCTCACCGTTATAGACCCGCTTTGAATTTGGCCAAAATTTAGACTGGCTCAGAATTGTTGTTGATCAGTCTAGAAATATAGATCTCTCTGAATTACGATCCCAACGGTCCTGAAATCGTCAGATTCCGAGTTCGTGTCAATAATTTATGATTAAATTAAGTTAGAAACGCTTAATTAATTAATTAATTAGGAAATAAACCTTCTTCCCCAATACTGTTTCTTGGCCGCCGAGTTTCACTACCTTGTTCAGATCTAGGTCTTCAGTTTATAATCCGATTACACCACTTCGCGATGATCAGAGAACACCCCGTCGGAGAGCAAAGCGGCGCGCCCAGGGTGGGACCACCCTTGCTCAGCTCGATCGAGCCTAAGAGGGGGTACCGCGGTGTGTTTGGCCGAGGTTGGGGTGCACAGTTCTCGGGCTGTGTAACAACCCGAAAATCTGGGCCAGTTTAAAATTTTTATTTTGGCAATTTTAGCGAATTTTGAATATTTAAAATAGATTATTTTAAATAATATCGACGAAAATTTATTTTGAATATATTTAGAACGTATATATTTATACGCGTCGTCGTTAGAATATAAATAATTATATATAATTATAAAAGGAATTGAAAATGGCGCGGTAGTTCGATAATTCGATTTCAAACTTCAATTGAATGTACCGGGTGCAAAACAATCCGGATTTTAGTGAAACCAAAAACATTATGATCTAATTGATAATATCTTTCCAACGAATCCGGAAAATCAAAATTTCATAGCAGGAATCAAAAGATATGCCCAGTTGAAAATTCTGAATAGTCGCTATGGAATTCAGGCCCTTAAAAATGGGAATTTTGCAAATGACCTCGGATTTCGACGAAACCACTTTTGTTGGGTCCGTGACGTCAAATTATTGCTAGGTTTCAAATTTCATAATTTTTCGAATCAATGTGTGAGCGTGGCAAAAGAAAACGCGTTTGGCCAGTTTCAGTTGATTTTAATCGACTGGAAAATGGCCATTTTTCAAACGGTCTCAGAATTCGGCGAAACTAGTTTTGTTAGGACTGTATCGTCAATACGAAGCTAGAAAATATTTTTCTAGAATTTTTAAAGTTCGTATGCGACCCCGGTAATTTGAAATGTACGTTTAAAATTCAATATAGTGATTTAAATGTAAATTTAACGGAAACTGATTCAAACGATCAAATCAGCTTGCGATACATATCCCATTGTGTTCGGAATGGGGGTAAAACGCTATGGACGACAGGCGGTGGGCCTCGTTTAGGGGTCGTATGAAAAAGTCAACTTTATGCAATTAAAATATATAATTATATATATATATATATATAAAAAAACCCTTATCCTCTCTTAACCCCTCCCCTTTCACTTTCTTCCCAGAGAAAAAGAAAAAAAAAACGAGAAAGCAAATTTGCGCCGCCGCCCTAGGGCCCTCGAGCCACCCCCGACGAGCTCCCCTGCCGCCGCCTCCCTCTCGCACGATTCCCCCTTCATCTCCGCCCTCTCCATCGCCTCTTTCCCCTTCCTCCTTTCGAGACCCGACCTCCCAAAGGACCCAAACCCCCAAATCGATGTCTGCTTCGCCCCGTTCAGCACCCCGCGCCCTCCTGCCACCAGCTCCGCCGTCTCAGACCAGTCAGCTGCAACCCTGCACCTCCAGAACAACACAGTGAGCCTTCTACCTTTTATTTATTATTTTGTTTTATTTAAAGTATTGTTTTCTTTAAACCAACATTATTTTATAATAGAAAAGGGTTAATCTTTAACGAAGAAAAGGTTAGATCTTTATAGAGGAAGATAGGATGTTTCTATATATTAAAGATATGGTTTTTGATATGTAAAAATATAATTTTTACCATATGAATGATAATAAAAAGATTTGATCTCTAATATATATATATATATATATATGATAAAAATATAATTTTTATAAAGTAGAAGTGAAAAATACGATTTCATTGAAAGTAAAAATGTGATTTTTATATATGGAACTTCGAAATAAAAATGTGATTTTTATATATGGAACTTCGAAATAAAAATGTGATTTTTATATATGGAACTTCGAAATAAAAATATGATTTTTATATATGGAACTTCGAAATAAAAATATGATTTTTATATATGGAACTTCGAAATAAAAATATGATTTTTATATATGGAACTTCGAAATAAAAATATGATTTTTATATATTGAACTTCGAAATAAAAATATGATTTTTATATATGGAACTTCGAAGTAAAAATTCGATTTTTACATATGTAGAGAATACGGGCGAAGAAAGTGATATCGACGAGAACAGTGAAGATTTCCTGCATAAGAAGTGCCGTGGAGCTAGGATAGCTATCTGTGAGAATTTCTCACCTTTCAAATTCTTTTCTAATTATATATTTATACTAGGATGCAGACGGTGCTTAGTAGCACCCGACACAATCGTCCACAGACCATGGACTTGTTTGTTTGATTGCAAAAATTAGTTAGATTGTTTGATTGAAATTGAATTGTGTGGTGAAATGAATTGATTTGATGATGTGTGAATGGCGTGGGCCTTCACTAGACCGGGGATAAGGCTGGGCCTTGTCCCGTTTCTAGTATCGTGCCGTTATGCCGCCGAAATTTTCTAAAATATGTTAGAAAAATAAAAATATCATTTTATTTAAAGAATGAACTGAATAGAAATTCATAAGTTAAAATAAAATGTTTTATCGTTAAAATATATAATTTTTAACGTGAATATGAATAAATAAATATTCATTTACAAACCAGACGGTTTGTTTATGTACACCTGTTTGAAGGACATTGATTGGGTTGATAAATTTTACACATCGCCCAACTGCACAAATAAAATATTTGTTTGATTGTTTGAAACCCCACACGGGTGTTAGGATGAAATATGCAGTGCACTCATCCTGATTGATTAAATATGTCGATCGATTGATTGTCAGGCTGTTATAAGCGTTAGATATCTATATTTGATGCTTATACAGTGTAGTGCACTTTGGTTGATGGTTGATTATTTTGCAATGCTATTATATGTGTGTAATGTATGAAAATCCATATAATTAACATTATATGGTGATTGATTGGGCCTCATTCCAATTTGAAAAATAAAGAATATTATAAAATAAAGGTTCATGTGTTGACAGTACTCATCCATTGAGATTGGTCATGTGTTGAACGAAATATTTTGATAATAACAACTATTTTGAAATAGAATATTTGAAAATAGAAATTTATGAAGCCGTGTTGATGAGATTGACGCCATTTTGACGTGAACGATATTTATATCGATTTTAAGGATTTCGAAATGAAATAAATTGAAAACGATTTCGAAATGAAATAAATTGAAAACGATTTCGAAATGAAATGAATTGAAAACGATTTCGAAATGAAATGAATTGAAAACGATTTCGAAATGAAATGAATTGAAAACGATTTTCGAAATGAAATGAATTGAAAACGATTTCGAAATGAAATAAATTGAAAACGATTTCGAAATTAATTGAAAACGAATTCAAATTGAATTGAAAGCAAATTGAAATGAATTCAAATTGAATTGAAATTTGAGTTGAATAGAAATGAATTTTAAAATGAATTTATAAAGAAGAATTCAATTTCGATTTGAATTGAAATGGAAGTTGAAATTGCTTTGAAACGAATTTAAAACTATTTATATAATTCGGTTTAAATAGAAATCGACGAAATATATATTACATATATTATATATATAATATAATGGCCTGAATAGAACGCGCCGCGCCGCGGCAGTTCGTGAATTTCGACCATTTATTTCAAACGGAAATTACGGGAGATCCGACCGTCAGATTCTCCTAAAACCGGAACCGTTGGGTTCGTATCGAAAAGAGCTTTCTAACGAATATTAGAAATTTGAAATCTAACGGTTGGATTTGGAATTATGTCCAAATCAAATTTGAAAAAGGTCGCTGTAAGTGCAGTTCGATGGCCATTGATGGAAATCGACTGTATGGGCCTTGATAAAATTATTAAAAATAGTAATAATTTGTGTAAAATCATAAGAAATGATTTGGGAAAAATTGGGATGAAAAACTCCATATTTGAAAAGATAAAAATAGATTTTTATCGAAATGAACTAGTTTTGAACTAGGATTATAATTCTATTTATTTTTAAATAAATAAATTGAATTTGAAAGGGGTTTTAAAAATAACCAAAATTTCCAATGATTGCATTGGAATGGATTTGAATCGAAATTGTCTTCGGAGTATTTCGATGGTGAAATTCGGGATTATACAGATGTTGTTATGGAAATTTGAAAGATATATATATTTATATCGTTATTTCCAATACGACATTTGTTAATCGTGGAATTTGATATTGAATATAAGCCGATATATTTTCTATTCAGTGCCTTGTATTGAATATCAAATGTGATTTGGGTTTGTCGTGAATGGTGTCTTCATTAACACTGTTCTTGAACCCAGTTGAGAAAAGATTAAATCTTTTTATTTAGATTTAATGAAGTGTACCAATTAAATGATATTTAACTGGAATTGAATTGGTTTTGATTTTTGGGTTTATCGTGAACAGTGTTTTAAATAACACTAGTTCTTTAACCCGATAATTAATGAATGTGATTTTGGGTTTATCGTGAACCGTGTTTTAAATGACACTGATTCTTTAACCCAGTCGAAGATTAAAACTAAGTGGAGTTTTAATGAATCTTTAATTAGATTGAAATAATCGAAATGGAGTATCACCAGTTTTGCTCCAGGCGATAGTTAAATCTTTAATTAGATTTGAACGTGAAATGGTAATTGAATTTACCGATAACACCGTGGTGTTAGATATGAAGTATAATCAGTTTTACTTCATGGGATGAATAGGTTGGGATTGGGAAATTAAAACCAATGATTACTACGGTAAGGTTCGCTAATTCCGACTAGTTGAATCGAAATTCAAAGGAAGATTAGAGAATAAATTCAGGAATTTATCTTGGATAAAATTAATGGGAACCTTTCCCTATGAATGTGAAATCAGAAACTAACTATCGGTTAGCTAAGCAGAATGGTCTTCTGGATATTGATCTGATGTTGGTTTCGGCCTTCGGGGTTAATATTTGGGGAATTATTCTCTTGATTAATTTACGGTTAGTGACTGATGAATTGGAATGAGGCGTATGTTGTGTTTGTGTAACACTTATTTAAAATATACGCGAGTTATTCGGAAAGACCGGGTTTATCCCATTCTGAATAACTGATACGACGATAAGTCGAAGATGAAGACGATGGTCGAAGACCGGAGGTCTTCACGTCGTTTGGGTAATTACTGATGATCTTGATTGGGCTGTACACCCAAGAAGATGGAAACAGTTAGTGATCGTCCCGACGTACTTGGAGATCGATGGATATGCGGGGTACTAGGTGCCTCCGGTTTCGTTCAGACCCAGAACGAACTTGTAAATGGACCGTGTGTCTGACATTGGATTTTAGTCTGTGTGATTGATCTCCATTAAATATATATCTGTTTGGCGGCGGAGAATTTATTCTCTTGCTTAACGCCCTTCTCTGAGACGTACGAGCTCAGGGGTTATATATTGATGGATATCAAATGCATGGAGTGAATTGCCTATGTGGCATGCCTAAGTGGCAATTGATCGAGGCTTCTGTTGAAAAGCAAAGTCTTGTGGTGATGATCAAAGCACGGCCTTTGTGGCGTAGCTTTGTGTAACGTTTACCTCGCGAGTTTCACACCCGGTATGGACCAAAAACGGGAGAGGACCTCTGGGAGGGCATGCGTTTCCTTCTAGCTAAAAAGTGGCGTCAGTGGTTTTACACGCCCTGACGAGTTTGACTTATGTGGTTGTTGCTGTTGCGAGGCGCCTCGGATATATCGGTCGTTCTCGAACCGATGGAGTCATTTGTTGGCTCATTGACACCCCAAAGGGTGGGGAAACGCAGTGTTCAGGCATTTTAATCCACATCGGTGGACCGGCCCTGTCGCTCCAAGGGTCACTCGAGCTCTGATCCTGAGACACGGGCTAGAGCATCTCGAATCGGTAGAGGACTATCTTTTGCCTCGGTTCATAGACGGAAATCCAATTTCCAAATACGTGACATTTGTGGTTTTATTTGTAAACCTATATATGGCGACATGATATATGGTACCCATGCCGCATATGATTGATACTTATGAAGTGAAGTTGTTTTATACACTATGCACTTATAATAGTATCAAACGATTTGTTTTAAACGTATCAAGCATTCTTTGGCTGTTATAAGGGAAAACCCTATCCTCGGCTGCGTTGCATTGTGTGATGGGACCTGGGTCTTATAACAGCTTCATTTTTCTTTATTTAGCATTGCGCTGTTTGTTTTATGCACTGGTGTTCTTGGGAGGAAACCCGTTCCGTGTTATACGGCGTGGTCCCTTGATTTACCTATCTTTAAAATAAAGATTAATAACTGTTTTAGTTCTCACACCAGTCCCATGACTGACCTGGAGTTTATTGTTTTAACCTAAACTCTGGGTGCCCTTATTTTGACACGGGCAGCTAGTAGTTTTGGTTTTGCAGATTTATATTCACAGGATCCTGGTTTACAGCTGGAACGATATCCGGAAAGCTTTGTATCCGTATATCTCTTCTAGTTGTGTATTGTATTATTTTCCGCTGCTATGTAATTTATTGTAATCTCTGATATTTCTGTGTAATATTTATTCATTTATACTCTGTATATTCTTGTAATCTGATGCATTGTTGTAATATACAATGAAATGTTCTTTTGTATGCGTTCTGTTGTGGCTTGTTCTCGAACTATCCGACGCTTTCCTTTACTGGGAAGTTACGGGTTTTCACAGGCTGTGGTGATTTAGGGGAGATCCAACTGTACCAAACTGAAGAGAGGAAGGAAAGCTTCGATTTTGTATATGTGTTGGGGTCTAATTTGTTGGGATGAAGGAGAATTTAAGGGAGAAAGATGCGGATGTCGGTGGCCATTGGACTGATGGGTAACGGCTGGAAGAAGAATGAATAGTAGCTAGGTTTTTAATTTTCCTATTTTTATAATGTTTTCTATGTATTTTTACAATTAAATCCATAAGTTTCAAACCGAACTAATTTCAGTCCAACAGAAAGTGACCCCACCCAATAGTCCCCATTCCGGATCCAATGGGCTAGGTCCCGTCAGCACAAATGGTTGTCTGTGGCCTGAATTATTTAAATTAATATTTAAATCCTTTATTAAATTAATTCGTTCGCATAAATAAATTCACCGAGGCCACATACGGACTTAGAAAAATCCGAAAAAAATATATTTGGCTTCGTTATGACAATACGGTCCTAACAAAATTAATTTCGTCAAATTCTGAGACTGTTTGAGAAATGGCCATTTTCTGGTCGATCCAATTTAACTATAATTGACCAAAACACATTTTCCTTTGCCACGCTCACATATTAACTTCAAAAATTATGAAATTTGAAACCTATCCATAATTAGACATCCCAGATCCAACAAAAGTTGTTTCGTCGAATTACGAGGTCGTATGCAAAATGTCTATTTTCATGGGCGATATATTCTCTATAGCGACCTTTCTGAAAATTCATTTGGCCATAACTTTTGATTCCCGCTATGAAACTTCAATTTTTCAGATTCATTAGAAAGATATTCATTAACAGATTTAAATATTTTCCATTTCACCAAAATCCGGTTTATTCTGCATTCTGAGCAGTCAGTCAAAGTTCAGCTTTGACTTTTCAAACTACCATGCTATTTCTAATTCCTTTTATAATTAAATTAAATATATTCATACTAAATTCAATTAAAATAGATTTCTAGTTGTTTTTATTTAAAATAATTTATTAATCCCCCTTAAAATCTCTAAAATGAAAATTTTAAATTGGCCCCAAATTCTGGGTTGTTACATATATAGTAAATGGATATAGATTCCACACAAAATTTAGTGATTCTCGATGTACCACACAAAATAGTGGTGTATTTTTGACTGCCAAAACCACCAGCTTCGCAAGTTCCAAAGATCAAAACCCAGTAGTGGGTGATGTCAATTACTACGGATCAACCGAAGAAATTTTTGAGCTTGATTATTTGGGAGCTTTCACAGTGGTCCTTTTTAAATGTTGCTGGTACTAAGAAGAAAAAGATCTATGTGGTCTTACTCGAGTAAATTTTAGCAAGTTTCATAAATCCTTATGTCTGTCTTTGCAAGTGCAGCAAGTATTTTATGTGGAAGATGCAGTTGAAAAGAACAGTCATTACGTTATTAAAAAATTGTCCAGAGATTGGTGTGATACTGTAAATCAGAATGCAATGGAAGAAGACATATGCAATACGCATTCACATGATATGGACATAGGTGGTGAACTAGAACCAGAAGTTATTGATGGGGGTTGGATTAGGGATGATGTCCCCGTAATACAACTAGAAAAAGAACTAGAAGCATAAGTTCCTGATCCTATTCTGTCTCATTAGGACAAAAAGTTCCTCTTTCTTATTGCTTTACTTTGGTCTATTTTGTGATGTATTTGGCACTACTTGTTTTAGCTGGAAATTATTATCTTTGATGAATGTATTTGGCACTCTTTTCTCATATTGCAATGTACACTGTCACATGTTTTATGATTTAATGTCTTTCTTTACTGTCATCTAAATTAGTTATAGACCAAAATGTTATAGTTGTTTTTTGTCCACTTTAACATGCATGTACCTTGTTCTAATGTATTCAGTTTGTACAGGATGGATGAACTTATTAATATCCAACTGCACCATGGCGGATAGTTTCGAAGGACATGTTACATCGGTGGAGAATCCTTCGTAATAACAAAATATGATGTAGATCGCTTTTCTTATAGTGTGCTTATGGAATTTTAAAAGATTATCTCCATTACACTGAAATAAGAGGAGTATATATCAACAAAGGAACGAGGGGTGGCTGGCAACTAATATTGAATGACAAGGACATAAACAAGTATGTAAAGGGCTACAATAAGAAAGAAGAAGTAGTTTTTTTACATCGACAACACCATTGACAAAGACAATGAGCTGTTGATTCAGCTGCAGCCTCATGTAATCATACGGCCAAGGAAAAACATAATTCAAGGTATATATGTAATATATATATAGATCCATTCTTATATATATCTCTGTGTGTGTGTGTGTAAAGAACTATGAAGGAGGCCATCTTTATTATTTTTATTGTTCCAGGTTCTGCTCAGAAGTCGCTTGCAAAGCGCAAGTATATTACTGCACATAGACTTCAGCAGCAACACAAAATGATGAAAAACAACCCAACTCAAGTGGGTCCGAACAAACCATCGCTAGAGCCTGATATGAATAATGATGAAGAAGATGTTATTGTGACGGACAAAGGAACCAGGAGGAAATTAAATGTAGAAAATGAAATAGTAATGATGATAATACCCGAGGGAATGAAGCCGATGTTCAGGTATTTTTCAGTTTTCGTTTCAGTTTTATTAATCCAGATGAAATCTTATTCCGACCATGCAGGCTGCAGCTAATTCGAGTAACTAATTGTTCTTTGTGCATGCATTCTGTCAAAATAGCAAGAACTGTTTATACGTCGACTCTATTTGGTTAACTAGCTTAAATTTATCATCGATGGTGAGTAATAATGCTAACCTACTTGCAGTTCTCACAACCATCAGTTTTGACGAAGTATGAACAAGAGCGAATCACACGAATGCAAGAAAATGTAGTTAGTAGATCACTTGGGGTGCCTTCATTGGTTAGTTATATGCAAGAGGCTGCCACACGAAATAAGAAAGATAAAGGTAAAGATGTTGCTGGATGTGATGAATACATGCCAGAAAATGTTGGTGAAGACGTCCCTGATGATTCATCGAATTCAGAGGTATAAAGAAGTTATTTGTTTATTACTTATTGTCTTTGCCTTTATGAATGTAAAAAATCTTGAACTTCGACTTAATTATAGAGTCAGAGTTGTTAAGTCAAAGGATCCATTACCTGGACCGAGAACTCGTGCGCGAACCAATGCAGCCATTGAAATTGAGAAGGAAGCGATGAAGCGCACCCCCTCCAAAGAAAGGTGGTTCCAACAAGGAGTTGATCATGAAACACACTCCCACTCCAAATAAACTCAGTAACCGGGAGAAATTCACAGAAACATTAAAGAAATTGTGGAATGCTACACCGTCTTTTTCAGGAGTTTTAAAACCTACAACATCTCGTCCATCCGTTTTAAAACCTACATGTAGCAAATTGTTCAAACAAACAACCAATTCAAGTGAAGCTGCTGGTTCAGTTGCTTCTTATTTAGCGATGCAGAAACGTCAAAAGTAGAATGTTGAAGCGCCTCTAACAATGGAAAATCGTACTGACTGATTAGAGCAGGAATGGATTGCATAGGAAGATGAAACAGGTACAATATAATGTTTCTTTATTTGTGCACTGCGCTACATTATTGAATATGTCTTTTTCTATTCGCATTTTTGAACCTAGTAGGTAAGGTACAAGGTCCAAAAAATCCTAGAGGGAAGTCAAAAATGACTAAGTGCATGCTAGAACCCCGGATGATAAAGTAGTCATTGAGTTGAATGAGGATGGTCAGCCAGTATCTGATAATGTTACAAAGTTAAGCAATTTTCTTGGTACACTAGCAAAGGATAATGTGTCTCTTACTTACATCAACTGGCATGTTGTTCCTTATCAATTAAAGCGACAAATGTTGGACTATACTCTGGTACAATCTAATTTCCTTAACCATCCCAATTGACAGTGGTGGACATCGTATGCTTTACGCACTGAGTGAGGGATGTGAGGATGGTTGCTATGGTTGATTTGTTTGTTATCATTATGACATGCACACCCCACCCCCGTATTCTTTACACTATTTATTATGGCACCTTAGGGTATTGTACGGTATGTGGTACTAACTCTTTGGTTGCAGGTCCAGGTTCAGGTATGGTTTAGTATACTTGTTATTGTTCTGTTTAGATGCTTATCGCTCATACCAGGCTTTATGTCTGACCCAGAGTTTTATGTCTCCTCTTATTACTCTGGGTGCTCACACGAGCAGACTAGAGACAGGTTAGCTGGAGATGCACGGGTTGATGATCCGGAGACGAGCAGGAGGCTTCCACGTAATATATATAGTATTTTCCCTGTGTTGTTGAAGATCACTGCTTGGGCATTAGTGGTGCATCTTCTACTTTAGCTTTCTTTTGTTTAGAGACAGTAAATTTGGAAAGTTGTAATAAGCTGTATTTGGATTTCCGCTGCTCTGATGTTGATGTTGATTTTAATTATCAGCTTATGCACTGTCTCACCTGTTTTATGTCAAGTATATTATTAATATTATATTTTACTCCATGCGCTGTGAAACATTCTACGGGTTCTTGATTAGTTCGTTCCCTTCTTTCCTTTCTCCTGACGACCGTCCCGTGCTAGTCAGGCATGTGTACAGCGCACTTTTGGAGGAAACCTAGGGAAGTTATCAGGGAGATATATGTATACGAGAGAGCGTATTTGTGATTATTTTGGTTTTTAAAAGCTTTATATATATATACTATTAGTAGTATAAGAATGAAGTCGTACTGCACTAGCACCATTATGGGGTCGTTAATCGTTTCCTTTTTCAGATTGACGATGAGCCGATATGTTAGAGGTACCGGTAGAGGTGCCAATAATGGGAATGCTGCTGACAAGAGGACGATGTTTACTGACCTCATGAGAGAGATGCTTAGGGATGTACAGAGGGCAGCTCCCAATGGTGGAAATGGTGGTGGTCCAATAGTGCAAGCGCCGAGGGTCGACTTCGCCAAACTAAATAAGGATTATACTAGCCTTGGTGGGAAGCCATTTCACGGGACGGAGTCGGCCACGGATGTTCAGGATTGGTTGGATAGTTGTGAACGTATCTTTGAGGATTTGGGTATCGAGGATGTAATAAAGAGAAGGCTAGCATCCCGTCAGCTGCAAGGGCGGGCAATGAATTGGTGGAATGCTATAAAGGCAGCTACTCCTGAAGATCAGATTACTTGGGAGCAGTTTAAAGCTCGCTTTAGCGAGAAGTTCATTCCAGCTGCTCAGAAGTCAGTGCTGTTTAAGAAATCATGGAGCTCAAGCAGAATGGCAGAGCTGTCTCGGAGTATATTGCTGAATTCGACACTTTGTCGAAGTATGGGTTATCTCTTATTGATACTGCCGAGAAGAAGAATGAGAAATTCATAACTGGTTTGGATCAGTACTTGGGGGAAAGGCTTATTAACCACATCGATGAGACGTTTGAGTCGATTGTGGGAAAAGCATTGAGGTCGGAGAGTCTCTACCCCAAGCCGAAGACTGAGGTTGCATCTGCAGAAGAGCCAAAACCACAAGCAAGTGGTGGAGGCAAAGGTGGTTCCCAGAATAAGAGAAAGCAGAATCAGACTAAGGATGGCCAGAAGAAAAAGAATAAGCAAGATGTTGAGTGCTTCTGTTGTGGTAAGAAGGGCCATTATGCTAGTAATTGTCGGGCCAAGCCAGCGGATAGGAAGTGCTTCAATTGTGGCCAAATGGGACATTACAAGGACAAGTGTCCGCAACCCCCTAAAGAAAAGCAAATGGTGAAAGCCTACGCCCTTAATGCTATTCCTTCTTCGTCGAATACCCCAACTGCGGCGGAGAAAGGAAAGAATGTCGTCATCCAAGGTATGCTTTCTGTTTACGATGTTCCTGTTAGAGTTTTGTTTGATACCGGAGCTTCCAGTTCTTTCATATCTAGTGACCTGGTAGATAGGTTGGGATTGGAGCCCGAGATTGTCGATAGACCTTTAGTAGTGACAAACCCGATTGGTGGTTCGACTAGCCTTAGCATGATTTGTCGTAATGTGGTCTTATCGAGTCATGGATGCATGTTTGTTTGTGATTGCTTTGTTTTGGGCTTTACTGGGTTTGGCATTATTTTGGGAGTAGATTGGCTCCGAAGATACGGGGTGGTGGTAGACTGTGAGGGCTTTTTGGTGACAGCTAGAGCGGATGATGGGCGGAGGATAGTGTTTGGTGGTATACCCAGTGAGGGGGTATTGGCTAGTTTTCTAAACTCCCTAGATATTCCGCATAGTGAGTGTCAGGTTTGCCCGTGGTTGGCCAGTATCCAGATGTTTTCGAGGAAGTGACCGGGCTTCCACTACACCGAGAGATTGAGTTCCGTATTGATTTGGTAAAAGATGCCAGACCTACAGTGATGCCACTTCGTCGTATGGCACCAAGGGAGCAGTGAGAGCTCGAGGTGCAAGTCAGCGATCTTTTGAAGAAGGGATTTATCAGAAGGAGTGTTTCTGAATGGGGAGCACCAGTTGTGTTTGCTACCAAGGCGGATGGTTCCCTTCGTTTGTGTGTAGACTACTGCGAGTTGAATAAAGTGACGAGGAAGAATAAGTATCCTCTACCGCAGATAGATGATTTGTTCGATCAGTTGAGTAGCGCGAGAATATTTTCTCAGTTGGATCTCGCGACAGGTTTTCATCAGCTTACAGTGGAAGCTGAGAGTCTAGCTAAAACGGCATTTCGGACGCCGTCTGGACTTTATGAGTGGTTGGTCATGCCATTCGGGCTGACCAATGCCCCAGCATATTTTGTGGATCTTATGAATAGGGTATTCAGGGATCAGTTGAATAAGTTTGTCCTTGTGTTCGTTGATGATATTTTGGTCTATTCGAGGACAGAGGAAGAACACAAGGAACATTTAAGGATAGTGATGGAGGTGTTGAGAAAACACCAATTGAAAGCAAAGTTTTCTAAGTGTCACTTCTGGAAGAGGGAAGTGAGGTTCTTGGGCCATGTTGTATCAGAGAATGGTATTGCGGTGGACCCGGCAAAGGTGGCTACGGTACAGGATTGGCCTACGCCCAAGAATGCAACAGATGTAAGAAGTTTCTTAGGGTTAGCGGGATATTATCGTAAGTTTATCCAAGGTTTCTCCAAGATAGCAGCACCATTGACCCAGTTGACCAAGAAGAATCAACCTTTTGTCTGGGATGAAAGGTGCGAGAATGCGTTCAAGAGTCTAAAGGACAAGTTGACAAGCGCACCAGTGTTAGTCATTCCTAAGGGGAATGAAGAGATGACGGTATACACGGATGCCTGTGGTACCGGACTGGGTGCTGTATTGATGCAAGGCGGTAGGGTTGTAACTTATGCAAGTCGGCAATTGAAGCCGCACGAGAAAAGATACCCTACCCATGATTTTGAATTGGCAGCAATCATGTTCGCGTTGAAGATGTGGAGACACTATCTCTTGGGAGAAAGATTTGAGCTGTTTACAGATCATAAGTCATTGAAGTATCTCTTCTCCCAGAAGGATTTAAATCTCCGGCAACAAAGGTGGTTAGAATTCTTGGCTTCCTATGATTTTGACATCGCATATACATCGGGAAAGGGCAATGCGGTGGCAGATGCATTGAGTAGGAGACATGCCAGTTTAGGGGCCATGTTTCTAGAATGGAAGCAACTGGAGTATATCGCGGGGTTTGATTTCAGACCCAAGTGCGAATTGAATCCAGAAATGTTAGCAAGTTTGACGATCAGACCCACTTTGATTGAGCAGATCGGCTCTAGTCAGAGGGACGATCCTAACCTATTGGAAATCATCTCCAAGTTAGAGATGGGTATCGATGAGGAGATGAACAAGTATGGGCTTGATCGAGATGGATGGCTTAGAAAGGATGGAAGACTAGTCGTACCCAATGTCAATGGATTGAGGGATGAAGTGCTTAGAGGGTGTCATCACTCAAAACTGACTATACACCCCGGTGGTAATAAGATGTATCGAGACATGAAGTAGACCTACTACTGGGAAGGGATGAAAAGAGACATTGGGAAGTTTATATCCAAGTGCATGAATTGCCAGCTAGTTAAAGCCGAGCAAAAGAAGCCTAGTGGGTTGTTACAGCCATTAGAAATTCCCGAATGGAAATGGGAGCAAATCTCGATGGATTTCATCGATGGTTTGACAAGGACTAGATCGGGACATGATAGCATTTGGGTGATTGTAGTCCGATTGACTAAGAGTGCAAGATTTATACCAGTCAAATCGACCAGAACGGCAGCCAAGTTGGCATAATTGTTTATGAAGTTGGTAGTGAGATTTCATGGAGTACCCAAAAGCATTGTGAGTGACCGAGACCCATTGTTCACTAGTGGGTTTTGGAAGAGCTTACAAGAGGCTCTAGGGTCAAGATTACATCTCAGTACCGCATATCATCCTCAGACCGACGGTCAGACGGAGAGGGTGAATCGTATATTGGAAGATCTCTTGAGAGCTTGTATATTGGATTTTGGGGGATCGTGGGATGACCATTTGCATCTAGTAGAGTTTGCATATAATAATGGCTACCAATCCAGTATCGGTATGGCTCCATATGAAGCTTTGTACGGAAGACCGTGCAACTCACCATAATGTTGGATAGAGACTGGCGAGAAGTTTGTGCTTGGACCAGATGTGGTGAGGGAAACTTCAGATAAGATTAAGGTCATTCAACAACGAATGAAAGCTGCTCAAGATAGGCAGAAGAGTTATGCCGATATAAGGAGAAGTGACTTGAAATTCTCCGTTGGTGACTTGGTGTTTGTCAAGATCTCTCCGTTGAAGAGCGTGATACGATTTGGTAGAAGAGGCAAATTAGCACCAAGATTTGGTGAATCGTATATAGAGTTGGCTTACCAGAGAAAATGGCGGGAGTTCACAATGTATTTCATGTTTCCCAACTAAGGAAGTTCGTTCACGACTCAGATGTGACTATTTCACCTGATCAATTAGAGGACTTCGAAGTAGAACCCGAGGCAGTTGGGAACCGCAAGCCTATTCGTATTGTGGGGCACGATACGAAACAACTTCGAAGGAAGGCGGTGAAGCTAGTCAAGGCCCAGTGGGGCGAGAACGAGAGTGATTGTACTTGGGAGACAGAGGAGAGCATTAGGAAGGCATATCCAGAACTCTTTGCCTGGTAAGATTTACTATGTAATTTAGTTTTCCGCATGCTAGGGTAGACTTGTTTTGCTTGTTTGCATGTTTGATTGGTATTTTATGATTGATAGGCATGCGTGACCTTTCTGTATGTTTTGATTAGGGAATTTCAGGAGCGAAATTTCTTAAGGGGGAGAGTGTAACGACCCGCATTCTACGCATCATAGGATCGTAGAATATTTATTTCTGTCACATACGAAGTCGTATGGTCATGTAACTTTGGGAGACGACTATTAGGGTCATTTCCCATGTCCATGATTTTTCCCGATTTTTAAATGACCATTTTACCCCTAGTTGGTACTGTTTTGGCCATAACTTTTGACTGGAAAGGAATTTTGACCTGAAACCACTTCCATTGGCTCCGAATGATGGTTTCTCTTTCCGTAGAGTGGTCATAATAGCCAAACGGACTCACCGTTTGGGAGATATGGCTGAAACAAGTTTCATATGGCGAAAAACAGCTTAATTGGGCTTAACCGGGTGATTAGCAGCTAGGCCCAGAGGGGAATTTCGGGTTTAGAGGCATAGGAGGGCTGATTAGGGTTAGGAAGTCACTTTCATTTCAGTTTTGAGCCACCACAAACCTTCTTGAGACCTTAGTAATGGCTTCCATCCTCTAAAACCACTCCAAAACACATTTTTAGTGAAGATTAAGCCTAAACTACATCAAAACAAGGCCAAATAGCAACAGAGCAAGGTTGGAGCTGCTGCTATACATAGGAATTCGACCCAAACAGAGAGTATTTCAGATTTGGTGTTTTATTTTGTGGCAAAGGTGAGTGATTTGCATGATTTCTCACTAATTACGGTTGATTAAGGGGTAATTAGTGTCAATTAGCGAATTTATACATAAATAAAATCTGGAAAAATGTTTAAAAATTCTTAAATAATGTTTTATGCTTCTGTTGGAAATTTGGTTCGATTTGATTAAGTTTCGTTAACCCTATGATTAGTTTTACTTAAACATGCTTAAGGGAAAATAAGGAGTTTTGGCCACTTTTGATCCATTTTGCTTCATTTGAATTGTTGTTTGGCGTTTGTGGTTGCTATTACATGTTGCTATGACTTTATGGTGTGTTTTATGATTAATTAGAAGTGTTAGATTTGTCAAAAACGCCGTCGAATGGCGTAAACTGCTCGTTGGAAGAACTGCAGGAAATCAGCCCGAACCGGACCGGATCGGTGGAAGCAAAGGCGATCCGAACCGATGGCGCGACCCGATCCGCCGATGCTTGAAGACCACGATCCGATGATGCAATCCGATCCGAGCCTCTTACCACGAACCAATCCGAAGCAACGTACTGGAGCTTGAAGCCTGAAGGACGATCCGAACCGAAGGGAGTCACACGATCCGACCCGGAGCTTGTAGGGCGACCCAATCCGGTGCACTTGAATTGATGGCCGATCCGATCCGATGGAGACTGGATTCACGAGGAAATAGAGGAGCACGACCCGGTCGTCTGGGGAACCTCGACCCGATCCGATGCAGGAGGCGCGATCCGACCCGAACGATGGAGACCGATCCGGATGAAGATGATGACCAAAACCCGAGATGCAAAGGTAGCCCAATATGGGAAGTTAGAACTCAGGATCTAGTTGGGAATCAATGAGTTCTCTTCATGATTGGGCTTTGCTGCGGGACGTGTACCAAGGGGCTATCGATGTCTATGACTTTGGGTCACTATGCATGGGAAGTACATGAACGGATTCAGGGCTGCAATGGCCTAGGTACAACTAAAGGGCTATAAACCAATGAAGTGGGGTCATTTGTAAAGATTTGGTCATGACTCCACGTGGTAAGCTTGGTAGTAGCAGTAGTTGTGCAAGTCGAACTCCGTCACTACTTCAACGGGTCTAGCGATTGACAGTGGTGGACATCGTATGCTTTACGCACTGAGTGAGGGATGTGAGGATGGTTGCTATGGTTGATTTGTTTGTTATCATTATGACATGCACACCCCACCCCCGTATTCTTTACACTATTTATAATGGTACCTTAGGGTATTGTACGGTATGTGGTACTAACTCTTTGGTTGCAGGTCCAGGTTCAGGTATGGTTTAGTATACCTGTTATTGTTCTGTTTAGATGCTTATCGCTCATACCAGGCTTTATGTCTGACCCAGAGTTTTATGTCTCCTCTTATTACTCTGGGTGCTCACACGAGCAGACTAGAGACAGGTTAGCTGGAGATGCACGGGTTGATGATCCGGAGACGAGCAGGAGGCTTCCACGTAATATATATATAGTATTTTCCCTGTGTTGTTGAAGATCACTGCTTGGGCATTAGTGGTGCATCTTCTGCTTTAGCTTTCTTTTGTTTAGAGACAGTAAATTTGTAACACCCCACCTCCACCAGGGTGGCTCTTGCAAGCACTCTGACTTTGGAGGGGCGTTTGAATCAGGTAAACATGCATAATGATATATCAAGGCAGAACAAGAACATATGTATATATGTAAACAGAGTAAATAACATAGATAAAACAGCGGAAGATTTCAAAACATTTCAAAACAAGTCTGGTACAACATAGCTTTCCAAATAAACAAGTCTAGATAAAACAACATCAACTGAAAAACTGAAATAAATAAGTGCTATCCCCAATTAAGTGGTAACCATAGCTAGCTTCATGTCCAAACCGTACATGAGCTAAATCCCACAAGCAAGCAGTCAGAAATCCAGCTAAGCTCCAGTATTCCCTCCCTGAGAACCTGGGGGGGGGAACGGAAGAAAAGACTGAGTAAGCCCTACTACAATCAATGTAAACTGATAAAGTTAACTGGCATGAGCAGCAGGGATGAACATAAGGATAACAATATACTAGCATGATGATTAACTAACAAGGTAGATAAAGGTGTCATCGCATAATCAGGATTAAGGTTTTGCACCACATGTGTACTAGGAAACTAACATGACTTGAATAAACAAGTATTGCTCCCTTGGCCCAAGCTTTTGCCCAATAACATGAAATGACCCTAATACAAGGTCCAACCAAACGGTCTAGTCGATCGGCTCCCTAAGCCTAACTCGTCACGTGTTGGTGTCAATACGGCCCAATCAAAATTGTAGTCGAACTGTGCCGGGTCCACCCTTCGGGTGTATCAAGCCCTAGGGTGTCAACCCCTGGACACCATGAACATGAGTGCACAGTCCCGATCTACTGGTACCCGTGCATGTTTTCTCCGGCTACGGACTATGTGCACGACCAGAGTCTGCCCGGAACTACACCGGCGTACCCTCTGCCGTCGCTTTTGGTCACTTACCTCCAGTCCAGTAATCGTGCCCCCACCCTAGCCTAGTCCCTAGGGTCATGATGATACTAACTTGGGATTACTGCTGGAGTGGGCCCCCATTGCTAGGATTTTTCTAGTGGGTTAAGTACGGTTTAACCCTCTTGCTAATCCAGGATTAACTTGGTTAAGTGTAACGATGAGTTCACGACTTAACCCCGATTAATCTACCAAGCCCAATTTGGTTAAGTATTAAGTGGACCATGACTTAACCCTAATCACGAGGCATTAATTAATTTAATGCGCCTTAACCTCTCACATTAGACCTTGTTGTGGTTACTAGTTAAGCCGGGCGGGTCCGGGTAGCTTTACACCACAACTTGGTCTAACCTCGGGTTCAAGGTACAACATGACCAACTTCTCACATTGGGTCCTATTGTTTGTAGCAACTAGTTAAGCCGGTCGGTTCCGGGTAGGTTTACGCTACAAACTCAACCCAACCTCGAGTTGGCCACACTTATCTTTTCTAAGTGTCATGTCCATCATGTTTCCAAAACATGTTACAAGTTTTCAAGCAATTGGGTAGACCTAACTTAATAGGTAAATTCCCAATGGGTAGACCTAACTTAATAGGTAAATTCCCAAGCTTATGTTTTTATGTCTTTTAAGTTTACCCAACCCCAAACGCAATCCCATCGCTTACATATCGCAATAGCGCATAAAGGATAGAAAGAGGGAACTTGGCATAAATCATGACATAAAGGTATTGAAGCCACAAGCTTAACATGGTGGCATATGAAATGTTCATATGTTCATACACTTGCATATTACATTTTTAGGCCTCAAAAGCATGCATAAAACCAAACTTAGCATATTGGTGATACATGGTGCTAAATGACATGTAGAGATGGCCATAAGTTCGCATTTAGCCTCACATGCAAGTTATCATAAGAGATATGATAACTTACATGTTGCTAAAATGCAACCTTTGGCATAAAGCTTAAAGCTTTATGTTCATAAACCCAAAATAAGCTTGCATAACATGATAGCATGAACAAAATGTTCAACCCAAACTTGCATAACATAACTTGGCATACTTGCATATAAACTTGCATATCACAACATGATAAACTTGCATATAAACTTGCATATCACAACATGATAAACTTGCATATAAACTTGCATATCACAACATGATAAACTTGCATATAAACTTGCATATCATACATTTAACTTTAGAGTTTAAGTATGAAAGTAGAATAGGGCTTACAATGCTTAAGAAGTCACAAAAATATGACAAAGCCCTTATGAAATCAATTAAACCCAAAATGCAAGCAAAACCCTTGAGCCAAAATGATCAAGACTCTTTCTTTATGATGCAAATATATAAACTTGACTTGAATGCAAGCTAATGATGCTCATACAAGTTTGAAAACACTTGTATGCGTGGAAAATCACTTAGGAATTTATTTAGGAATTTTATGAAGAGAGTGGAGGCCATGAGAGGATTGATTTTGCCATAGTTTAGTTGTATGAATGAATAATGATGATTTAGGGTAGGTTAGGGTCTTATTTATAGATTAGGCAAGTGTTTTAGGCCATAGGATTAACCCTAGATTCAATCCAAGCCATCAAAGCATGTCTTGGGGAAGAAGTCAAGTGTAGGAACCATCTAGGGCCTTTAGATTAAAGATGGACCATGAGAACCATTCAAATGCAAAATCTGCATTTGAGCGAATCGGCCCACGGGTTGACAGCCAAACACCCTGGATTAACCCCTAGTCGACCCAGCAGGCTCGGGTCGACCTCAAAAATCGGCCGGTTCAGTTATTCCCCTCTCCCAATTCGTTGTTTTGAACATTTTTGCATATTTATTTATTTAATTTTCAATTATTTATATATATATCAATATATATATATTTCTCTGCGCAACCCATTTCACTTAATTAAGTATACTTTAATTTGGGAATTTTTCGTGAAACTTCGCGAGGCCATATCTTGGTCATACGGACTCCGATTTTCGAAAACTCGGACTCTATTTCGCGTATTTTTCCGAGACGAACGCAATGGCATAGCCCGTTTCCCTTGATTCAGATTTTACAGTTTAATTCTTCCTCCATTTATGTTATAACATGTTATTCAAAAATACGGGTTGTTACATTCTTCTGTTACATTCTTCCCTCCTTAAAGGATTTCGTCCCCGAAATCTCCAAGTTAGGAAGAACGTATCCTACCATCCATCATCCATCTACTCAAAACATCATCCACGAGCAATCATTGTCCTTAAAAGGTTCTAAATGCTGTATGATCATATGCAAAGGTGTGTGTATATGTACTTATCTAATGCAAATAGCATCAATGCAAATTATGTTAGTGAAATGAATCCATATGTATGCAATTCCTAACATAATGTATAACATCTATATGTGTGCACATCACATACATCCATATGCAACATCCATGTGATAACACAAAAATTTTCATCCATGAATAAGCATAAACACTCATGCATATGCAATATGAGGAGTGTGTGAGCCGATCTTAGTGCCTAACGTGTATTATGCATCCACGAGTATCCACTTGCAAACACCTGCAACCACTTGCAACCATCAAGCATAACATGTTTCAAACACATGTTTCATCCAAAGGGTTTCTACCTAAGGTTCTCATGACAAGATTAACACGATAAGCTAGATAAACATGGATAGCAAAGAGAAAGATATGCTAACAAAGAAAAGAGATTGAGAGTGTACCCTCAAAAAGGAATGGATAAAGCCCACGCATCTTCTCCTCGGTTTCCCAAGTTGCGTCTTCTTCGGCTTCACCCCATTGAACCTTCACCAATTTGACCTCTCGATTCCTTAGCTTCTTGGTCTCCGTCCCCAAGATACGAATCGGAGCTCTCCTCAAGGTAGCCTCTTTCTCCATTTCTACATCTTTTAGAACACTTGGCTCAACAACCTCTGCTGATTCATGTAAACACTTCCGGAGATGCGAGACATGAAAAACATCGTGTACTCCAGCAAGCTTCTCGGGCAACTTCACTCTATAAGCCATCTGCCCGATCCTCTCTATAATAGGGAATGGTCCAACAAACCTCGGTGCCAACTTCCCTACAGCTCCAAATCGGACCACATTCCGCAAAGGAGAAACCTTCACGAAAACCATATCCCCAACATCAAACTCCAAATCCGTTCTTCGCTTATCAGCATAGGATTTCTGTCGGTCTTGGGCCGCTTTCATCCGTCTCCGAATCAACTCGATCTTCTCGGATGTATCTCTGATCATATCAGGCCCAAGTATAAGCTCATCTGTAGTCTCCCACCAACATGTAGGCGACTTGCACGGCCTCCCATATAAAGCTTCAAATGGTGCCATCCCTATGCTTGCCTGATAACTGTTATTATATGCAAACTCAACAAGAGGAAGATGGTCTTCCCAAGTACCACCAAAATCCAGAATACAAAGCCTCAACAGATCCTCGAGTACCCTATTCACCCTTTCGGTTTGACCGTCCGTCTGTGGGTGATAAGCCGTACTTAGATTCAACCTTGTGCCCATAGCTTCTTGCAAGCTATTCCAGAATTGACTTGTAAAGATTGGGTCACGGTCACTGACTATACTAGAAGGGACTCCATGTAGTCTCACAATCTCACGAAGATATACAGACGCTAGCCAAGATGCGGTCCTCTTGCTCTTCACCGGAATGAAATGAGCACTCTTCGTAAGTCTATCCACAATAACCCAAATGCTCGTATTCCCTTTCCTTGCCCTTGGTAGCCCATCGATAAAATCCATGGAAATACTCTCCCACTTCCATAGTGGAACGTCTAGAGGATGCAATAGCCCACCGGGCTTCTTCGACTCGGCCTTAACTTGCTGGCAAATGATACATCTAGAGACAAATTCTGCCACATCCTTCTTCATCCCAGGCCAAAAGAAAATGCGCTTCATATCTTTATACATCTTATCTCTGCCCGGATGTATAGTCAACTTAGAGCGATGCGCTTCCTCAAGAACTCTTCTTACTAGATCTTCTACCATTGGAACACATAACCTTCCGTCTCTCCTCAGCCAACCCTTGTCATCAATAGAATATCGAGCGAGATGACTAGACGTCTCTCCTCGAATTAGCTTATCCATAATCTCAACTATCTGAGGGTCTTCTCTCTGCGAAGCCCCAACTTGATCAAGAAGGGTAGGTCTGAGTTCCAGAGATGCTAAAGAACCGGTCATCGACTCAATCGCCAAAGAGAAATCAAAGGTTGCCACATACTCTAAATTCTTCATCTCAACGAATAGAGGACTTAGGGTCAACCTTCTTCTACTCAATGCATCTGCTACCACATTCCCCTTGCCAGGGGTATAAGCTATCTCAAAATCGTAGGACGCCAAGAATTGCATCCATCTTTGTTGCCTCAGATTCAGATCCTTCTGAGAAAAGAGATACTTCAATGACTTGTGATCGGTATAAAGCTCAAATCTTTCTCCCAGAAGATAATGGCGCCAAGCCTTGAGTGCATATACTATTGCTGCCAACTCTAAGTCATGAGTGGGATAATTCTTCTCATGCACTTTGAGTTGTCTACTGCCAAAGCATATCACTCTTCCTTCTTGCATAAGAACAGCTCCTAACCCCGTGCCACATGCATCGGTGTATGCGGTAAATAACTTCCCTCCATCGGGCAAAGCTAGAACAGGTGCTGATGTGAGGGCTCTCTTGAGCTTCTGAAAAGCAAGCTCGCATTCTATGCTCCAAGCAAAAACTAAATTCTTCTTCGTCAATTTAGTGAGAGGAGCGGATATCTTTGCGAAGTCCTTGATGAACTTCCGGTAAAAACCCGCAAGACCTAGAAAACTTCTCACTTCGGTTGCATTCCTTGGGGTCTTCCAATCCTGAACTGCAACTACCTTAGCAGGATCCACCGCTAAGCCTTGCTTAGATACTATATGCCCAAGGAATCTAACTTCCCTTCTCCAAAAGTGACACTTGGAGAACTTGGCCTTCAACTGATGCGCTCTAAGCGTATCCATCACCTCCATGAGATGCCTTGCGTGCTCTTCCTCATCCTTAGAGAAGATCAGAATATCATCTACGAAGACCATGACAAACTTGTTCAAGAACTCCCTGAACACCCTACTCATCAAGTCCACGAAATATGCGGGTGCATTAGTCAAGCCGAACGGCATGACAAGCCATTCGAAGAATCCATCTGGAGTTCTGAACGCAGTCTTGTCTATACTATCTTCAGCTACCCTGAGCTGATGGAATCCCGTAGCAAGATCAAGCTGAGAGAAAACAGAAGCACCGACAAGCTGGTCAAAGAGGTCATCAATCCTCGGTAACGGGTGTCTGTTCTTCTTAGTCAGCTTATTCAACTCTCGATAGTCAACACAAAGTCGGAGAGAACCATCTGCCTTGGTAGCAAACACCACAGGCGCTCCCCATTCAGATATGCTTCGTCTAATGAAGTTCTTCTCAAGCAACTCTTTCACTTGCTTACTTAGCTCCCGCCTTTCACGCGGAGCCATATGCCGAACGGGCAAAGAAACAGGCTTTGCATTATCCATCAGATAAATGCGGAAATCAATCTCTCGCTTAGGGGGCAACCCCCTAACTTCATCGAAAACATCCGGATACTCTCGAACCACTCTCACAGACTGAAGAGTTTCCATTGACGAGTCGAGTGATTCCAGATAGCACAACATGACGGGACCTCTCGGATCACAAGAAATCTCTAGGGTGTTTCCGAGGCGAGTCACGAGCCTCACAACCCTATGCTCACAATCAAGAATGGCTCCATATCTGGATAGCAAATCCATGCCCAATATCAATCCGTATCCCCTAAAACCAAGAACATAAGCACTGCACAAGAACTCTACACTCAGTATAGAGATCCTCAAATCCCGACATATCATAGACAAATGGGCGGAACCCCCAATAGGATTTGAGACACAGACGGGATCATCTACCAAGCTAGTACTAAGGTGCAAACTATCAACAAGATCAGATGAGATAAAGCTATGCGATGCACCAGAATCTAACAAGGTACGAACTGGAAAATCAGAAATATATACAAGGCTCTCAACAGAAATACTACCTCGATCGGGAACTGGAGCGACATTGAGAGCATGAACTTGCCCTCCTGAAGGTCCAGCACGCTGAGTCTGACCCTGGCCTTGCCCTTGCTTCCTCGGGCAATCCTTACTGAAATGTCCAGTCTCACCGCAGAAAAAGCATTCACCATTCTTCCTTTTCCTCTTCTTACAATCCTTAATAAGATGCCCAACTGAACCGCAATAATGGCACTTCCCCTTGTTGTTCTTGCCCTTGTTGTTATTGCCCTTGTTGTTGTTCCCCTTGTTGCCTTGACTCTTGTTCTTGTTCTGCTCTGACCACTTGGATTACCCTGATTTCCTTTTCCCTGGGAATCAGTCTTCTTGGCTTGAGTATCATTCATCTTGGTTTCTTTCTTGACATCTCCCTGAAGTAACGCCATATCAACCAAACTCTCAAACGTGGCCCCATGGGGAATATGTGACATAGCCAATCCCTGCAACGGCTCATTCAATCCTCTAGCAAAACGAAGAGCCTTCTTCTGAGGAGTATTCACCATATCCAAGCCAAAACGAGCTAACTGATTGAACTTGTTCACATATTCTTTGACAGACATATCTCCTTGATTCAAAGTTATGAACCTCTCCATTTGCAGATTCTCCTCAGCAGAAGATAGAAACTTAAGCATGAACCTTGCCCTGAAATCGGCCCAAGTCTCAACAGGCCTAGTACCATTGGTGACTTCCCACCAATAAGCGGCTTCATCCTTCATATGCCAAACCGCCAACAAGAGCTTCCTCTGATCGTCTAACCCAAAGATAGCAAACAAATCCTCGGTCTCTTTCAACCAATTTCTGGCCTCTACAAAAGTCTCAGTGCCTTGAAAGTTCTTGCCACCCATTGCTTTGAAATCTTTGCAAGTCTTTGCGAAGTCCACTTGAGGATGCTGAGGGGGAGGAGGAAGAGGAACCTCAGCGACAGGAGGAGGAGGAACATTAACCACCAGAGGAGGAGGAGGAGGAACATTAACTACCGGAGGAGGAGGAGGAGGAACATCTGCGGGCCCGGCTTCGGTCGCCCTAGCCTCCAAAAGTCTCCTATACCAAACAAGTACGTGTACTCCCTCCGGAATAGCAAAGTTATCGTCCATACTGAAAACGAAGAAAAAGACAGATTCAGAATGGAGAAAAACGAAGGAATTTTGCTAATGGCTTTTTGGGGAATAGCCTTTAAAATAAACTAGACTTTTCTTTGGAAAATACTTTATACTTGGTTTTGAAAATAGTTTTCCAAAAGTTTTCTAAAAGCTTTTTTTTTGTTCCTTCTCGTACCATATGCTCTGATACCAAACGTAACACCCCACCTCCACCAGGGTGGCTCTTGCAAGCACTCTGACTTTGGAGGGGCGTTTGAATCAGGTAAACATGCATAATGATATATCAAGGCAGAACAAGAACATATGTATATATGTAAACAGAGTAAATAACATAGATAAAACAGCGGAAGATTTCAAAACATTTCAAAACAAGTCTGGTACAACATAGCTTTCCAAATAAACAAGTCTAGATAAAACAACATCAACTGAAAAACTGAAATAAATAAGTGCTATCCCCAATTAAGTGGTAACCATAGCTAGCTTCATGTCCAAACCGTACATGAGCTAAATCCCACAAGCAAGCAGTCAGAAATCCAGCTAAGCTCCAGTATTCCCTCCCTGAGAACCTGGGGGGGGGGGGACGGAAGAAAAGACTGAGTAAGCCCTACTACAATCAATGTAAACTGATAAAGTTAACTGGCATGAGCAGCAGGGATGAACATAAGGATAACAATATACTAGCATGATGATTAACTAACAAGGTAGATAAAGGTGTCATCGCATAATCAGGATTAAGGTTTTGCACCACAGGTGTACTAGCAAACTAACATGACTTGAATAAACAAGTATTGCTCCCTTGGCCCAAGCTTTGGCCCAATAACATGAAATGACCCTAATACAAGGTCCAACCAAACGGTCTAGTCGATCGGCTCCCTAAGCCTAACTCGTCACGTGTTGGTGTCAATACGGCCCAATCAAAATTGTAGTCGAACTGTGCCGGGTCCACCCTTCGGGTGTATCAAGCCCTAGGGTGTCAACCCCTGGACACCATGAACATGAGTGCACAGTCCCGATCTACTGGTACCCGTGCATGTTTTCTCCGGCTACGGACTATGTGCATGACCAGAGTCCGCCCGGAACTACACCGGCGTACCCTCTGCCGTCGCTTTTGGTCACTTACCTCCAGTCCAGTAATCGTGCCCCCACCCTAGCCTAGTCCCTAGGGTCATGATGATACTAACTTGGGATTACTACTGGAGTGGGCCCCCATTGCTAGGATTTTTCTAGTGGGTTAAGTACGGTTTAACCCTCTTGCTAATCCAGGATTAACTTGGTTAAGTGTAACGATGAGTTCACGACTTAACCCCGATTAATTTACCAAGCCCAAATTGGTTAAGTATTAAGTGGACCATGACTTAACCCTAATCACGAGGCATTAATTAATTTAATGCGCCTTAACCTCTCACATTAGACCTTGTTGTGGTTACTAGTTAAGCCGGGCGGGTCCGGGTAGCTTTACACCACAACTTGGTCTAACCTCGGGTTCAAGGTACAACATGACCAACTTCTCACATTGGGTCCTATTGTTTGTAGCAACTAGTTAAGCCGGTCGGTTCCGGGTAGGTTTACGCTACAAACTCAACCCAACCTCGAGTTGGCCACACTTATCTTTTCTAAGTGTCATGTCCATCATGTTTCCAAAACATGTTACAAGTTTTCAAGCAATTGGGTAGACCTAACTTAATAGGTAAATTCCCAATGGGTAGACCTAACTTAATAGGTAAATTCCCAAGCTTATGTTTTTATGTCTTTTAAGTTTACCCAACCCCAAACGCAATCCCATCGCTTACATATCGCAATAGCGCATAAAGGATAGAAAGAGGGAACTTGGCATAAATCATGACATAAAGGTATTGAAGCCACAAGCTTAACATGGTGGCATATGAAATGTTCATATGTTCATACACTTGCATATTACATTTTTAGGCCTCAAAAGCATGCATAAAACCAAACTTAGCATATTGGTGATACATGGTGCTAAATGACATGTAGAGATGGCCATAAGTTCGCATTTAGCCTCACATGCAAGTTATCATAAGAGATATGATAACTTACATGTTGCTAAAATGCAACCTTTGGCATAAAGCTTAAAGCTTTATGTTCATAAACCCAAAATAAGCTTGCATAACATGATAGCATGAACAAAATGTTCAACCCAAACTTGCATAACATAACTTGGCATACTTGCATATAAACTTGCATATCACAACATGATAAACTTGCATATAAACTTGCATATCACAACATGATATACTTGCATATAAACTTGCATATCACAACATGATAAACTTGCATATAAACTTGCATATCACAACATGATAAACTTGCATATAAACTTGCATATCACAACATGATAAGCTTGCATATAAACTTGCATATCATACATTTAACTTTAGAGTTTAAGTATGAAAGTAGAATAGGGCTTACAATGCTTAAGAAGTCACAAAAATATGACAAAGCCCTTATGAAATCAATTAAACCCAAAATGCAAGCAAAACCCTTGAGCCAAAATGATCAAGACTCTTTCTTTATGATGCAAATATATAAACTTGACTTGAATGCAAGCTAATGATGCTCATACAAGTTTGAAAACACTTGTATGCATGGAAAATCACTTAGGAATTTATTTAGTAATTTTATGAAGAGAGTGGAGGCCATGAGAGGATTGATTTTGCCATAGTTTAGTTGTATGAATGAACAATGATGATTTAGGGTAGGTTAGGGTCTTATTTATAGATTAGGCAAGTGTTTTAGGCCATAGGATTAACCCTAGATTCAATCCAAGCCATCAAAGCATGTCTTGGGGAAGAAGTCAAGTGTAGGAACCATCTAGGGCCTTTAGATTAAAGATGGACCATGAGAACCATTCAAATGCAAAATCTGCATTTGAGCGAATCGGCCCACGGGTTGACAACCAAACACCCTGGATTAACTCCTAGTCGACCCAGCGGGCTTGGGTCGACTTCAAAAATCGGCCGGTTCGGTTATTCCCCTCTCCCAATTCGCTGTTTTGAACATTTTTGCATATTTATTTATTTAATTTTCAATTATATATATATATATATATCAATATATATATTTCTCTACGCAACCCATTTCACTTAATTAAGTATACTTTAATTTGGGAATTTTTCGTGAAACTTCGCGAGGCCATATCTTGGTCATACGGACTCCGATTTTCGAAAACTCGGACTCTATTTCGCGTATTTTTCCGAGACGAACGCAATGACATAGCCCGTTTCCCTTGATTCAGATTTTACAGTTTAATTCTGCCTCCATTTATGTTATAACATGTTATTCAAAAATACGGGTTGTTACAAAATTTGGAAAGTTGTAATAAGCTGTATTTGGATTTCCGCTGCTCTGATGTTGATGTTGATTTTAATTATCAGCTTATGCACTGTCTCACCTGTTTTATGTCAAGTATATTATTAATATTATATTTTACTCCATGCGCTGTGAGACATTCTACAGGTTCTTGATTAGTTCGTTCCCTTCTTTCCTTTCTCCTGACGATCGTCCCGTGCTAGTCAGGCATGTGTACAGCGCACTTTTGGAGGAAATGCAGGCCGGTGCGGGGCGGGCCGTCACAAAACCCGGCCTTTCTGAATAACCCACGTATATGATAAACAAATGTTACACAAACACAACAAACGCCTCATTCCAATTCAGAATATCCTTTTATTCATGAAATCACATTCTTAGGGAAAAGTTCCCATTAATTTTATCCAAGATAAATTCTTCTAAATTTATTCTTTAATCTTCCTTTGGATATCATTTCAAACTAGTCGGGATTAACGAACCACATCGAAGTAATTATTTATTTAATTTCCCAATCCCAACATATTCATCCCTTGGAGCAAAACTGGTAATACTCCATACCTAACACCACGGTGTTATCGGTAAAATTAATTACCATTTCACGTTCAAATCTAATTAAAGATTTAACTATCGCTTCGGAGCAAAACTGGTGGTACTCCATTCTCGATCACCTTTCAGATTTGATAATTTAAATTATCAATTCAAATTTTTAATCTAATTAAAGATTCATTAAAACTCCACTTAGTTTCAATCTTTTCAAAAATCAATATCCTGCCTTTAACTGGGTTAAAGAACCAATGTCATCTAAAACGCGATCCACGACAAGCCCAAATCATATTTTATATTAAATACTAGGCTCTGAATAGAAAATATATCGGCTTATATTCAATATCAAATTCTGAAACCAACATATATCGTATTGGAAATAACGATATAAAATATATCTTTCAAATTCCCATAACAATATCTGTATAGTCACGAAATCCAATGTCGAAATATTCCGAAGATAATTTCGATTCAACTCCAGTCCAATTCACGTATTGGGAATATTGGATATTTTTAAAATCACTTTCAAATTCAATTTATTTATTCCAAAAATAAATTGATTTTAATTCTAGTTCAAAACTAGTTCATTTCGATAAAAATCTATTTTTATCCTTTCAAATGTGGAATTCTTCAGCCCAATTTTTCCCAAATCATTTCTTATGATTTTACGCAAATTAAAGATATTTTTAATAATTTTATCAAGGCTCGTACAGTCGATTTCCAACAACGGCCATCGAACTTCACTTACAACGACCTTTTTCAAATTTGATTTGGACATAATTCTAAATCCAACCGTTAGATTTCAAATTTCAAATATTCATTGGAAAGCTATTTTCGATACGAACCCAACAGTTCCGGTTTTAGGAGAATCCGACGGTCGGATCTCCCGTAATGTCCATTCGAAGTCAATGGTCGAAATTCACGAACTGCCGCGGCGCGGCGCGTTCTATTCAGGCCATTATATATATAATATATATAAATATATATTATATATATTTCATCGATTTCCTTTTAAAACGTATTTTATAAATCGTTTTAAATTCATTTTCAAAACGATTTCAACTTCATATTCAATTTCAAATCGATTTGATTTCAATTCAATTCGAATTCATTTCAAATCGATTACAATTCAATTTCAGTTTGTTTTAAATGTCATTCAAAACGATTTCAATTCGTTTTTAATTCAATTTCAATTTAATTCAATTTGAATTCACTTCTATTCAGTTCGAATTCAAATTCATTTTCTATTCAATTCGAATCGAATTCATTTTCTATTCGATTCGAATTCATTTCAAATTGATTCAATAAAATTTCAATTTGAATTTTAATCTAATTCAATTTCAATTTCAATTCAAAATATTAAATCTTGAAATCGCTTTTCAATATTCATTGTAAAACGAATAAAATCGATATAAATATCGTTCTCGTCAAAATTGTGCAACTCTAATCAACACGGCTTCATATTTTTCAAAAACTTCTTTATTCCATTCAACAAATGAATATTTATTCTAGTCAACACATGAATCGATATTTCTTTCAACACACGACTAATCTCAACACATGAGTACTGTCAACACATCACTATTTTTGTTATGTAAAATATTTTATAAAATTATGGTATCTATCGTTTGATTTTTAATTAGACTTCAACCGTAAAGTAGTTCTAATTTTAAATATGATAAAGATGTAAATTTTATAATTAAAACATTCTACTCAACACACAAATATTTTCAACACATGAACATCGTCAACACATGACTATTTTTATATTCAACACATGAATTTTCTTTTATAATATTCATTATTTTCCCGATTGGAATGAGGCCCAATCAATCACCATATAATGTTAATTATATGGATTCCATACAACAAATGCATATAAAAGAAATGATAAACAATCAACCATCATCCAAGGTGCACCATACAACTGCACAAGCATCAAATATAAATAATCAATGCTTACACAGTCTGTCGACCAATCAATCGACATAAAATTAAATAATTGGGATTAGTGTATGCCAAATATCATCCCAACACCCGTGTGGGGTTTCAAATGAACAAACACATATTTTTATTTGTACAGTTGGGTGATGTGTAAAATTTATTGACCCAGTCAATATCAGTCAAATCAGGGTATATAAACAAATCGACCGATTTTTTTATAAATATTTATTTATTCACTTTCACGTTAAAAATTATATTTTTAACGATAAAATATTTAATTTCAACTATCTACATTTTTTCGATTTCACATCAACAACACAAACAAATTTCACAACACATCAATTAAACAAACAAGCCATCCATGGTCTGTGGATGACGGGTGTCGGGTGCTACTAAGCACCGTCTGCATCCTAGTATATATATATAACTAGAAAAAGAAATTTAGAGTGAGAAGTACTCACCGATAGCTAATCCAATAATCTCGACTCTTCTTAAGTAGAAATCTTCGTCGTTCTCTCCTTTCGTCACTTTCGTTGCCCGTAGCCACTACATATATAAAAATCGAAATTTTACTTCGCTATTCAATATATAAAAATCGAATTTTTACTTCGCTATTCAATATATAAAAATCATATTTTTACTTCGCTATTCAATATGTAAAAATCGTATTTTTATATCGCTATTCAATATATAAAAATCATATTTTTATATCGCTATTCAATATATAAAAATCATATTTTTATATCGCTATTCAATATATAAAAATCATATTTTTACTTCGCTATTCAATATATAAAAATATAATTTTTACTTCATTAAAAATCGTATGTTTTCTATTTCAAAAATTTAATCTTTATATAGTTAAAAATCTCGTCTTTTCACTTTTAAAAAAAATCAAATCTTTGAATTTCTATAAAAATCGTATTTTTATTCGCTATCTCCTATATTAAAAATCCGATCTTTTCCACTTAGAAAGATCCGACCTTTTCTCTATTAAAAATCCACTCTTTAACATTTCAAAAATCAATTCGTTTCTAAAGAAAAATCTTTTCTTTTCGACTATAAAAATCTTTTCTTTTAGTGATGAAAAATCATTCCATATGGATAAAAATTCTATTTTTACACCGCTACTATGTAGATAAAAATTCCATTTTTACATCGCTACTATATAGATAAAAATTCCATTTTTACATCGCTACTATATAGATAAAAATTCTATTTCTACAACGCTAGTACATAGATAAAAATTCTATTTTTATAAATCTAACTTCATAATAAAAATTCCATTTTTATTTCTAAGTCGTTCAACTAAAAATCACCCTTTTTATTTCAATGCTATTCGAATAAAAATCACATTTTTATTTCATCTCTATAAAAATCAAATTTTTATTATTCTTTCTTCATAATTAAAATTTTCATCTTTATATAATTAAAACCCACATTTTTTTATAAATCTAAGCTTTATACTTATAAAAAAACAACTTTCTATGCTTTTATAACTAGGTAAAATCAGTTTTTTTTTATAATTAAATAAAATCAGTTTTTATCCACTAAAGAAATCATTCTTTATAAATATATATATATATATATATAAACACTTATGCTTACAGTGGGTTTTGGTGTCAAAGGAGAGCAAGGGGGGCGCTGGGTTTCGTTGGGGGTTCGTCGGAGCTGGAGAGTGGCGGTAGGGGGGTCAACGGTCCAGGGGTGGAGGCGCGCTAGGGTTTCTGGCGGCGGTTTTGGGGGGAGGGGATTCGGTTTGAGGAGAATCGAACGGAGAAGGGAGCGAAAGGGGAGCGACTGGGGAGAAGCGGTCGGAGGCGGGCGGCGATCTATTGGATGCGGCGGTGGCGCGGTCTGAGGGCGGCGCGACTTGATTTCTTTTTTTTCTTTTTTTCTTTAATTAAAATGAACGGGGGGGGTCTGAGGAGAGATAAGGGAAGAGGGGGTTTTAATTTAATTTATTTTATTTAATTCCAAAAAACAACTTTTATTTTCGACCTCAAAACGAGGCCCACTGCCCGTCGTCAATAGCTAATTACCCCCGTTCCAAACACAATGGGATATGTATCGCAAGCTGATTCGACCGTTTCGATCAGTTTCCGTTAAAATCAACATATAACTTTATATATTGGATTTGAATGTGCATTTCAATTTACTATGGTCACATACTAACTCGAAAAATTCCAAAAAAATATTTTCTAGCTTCGTATTGATGATACGGTCCTAACAAAACTAGTTTCATCAAATTCTGAGACCGTTGGAAAAATGGCCATTTTCCAGTCGATTAAAATCAACTGAAAATGGTCAAACGCGTTTTCCTTTGCCACGCTCACATATTGATTCGAAAAATTACAAAAATTGGAATCTAGCAATAACTTGACATCACGGATCCAACAAAATTGCTTTCGTCGAAATCCGAGGTCATTTGCAAAATTCCCATTTTTAAGGGCCTGAATTCCATAGCGACTATTTAGAATTTTCAACTGGACATATCTTTCGATCCCCGCTATGAAATCTTGATTTTTCGGATTCGTTGGAAAGATATTCTCAAATAGATTCTAATATTTTTGGTTTCACTAAAATCTGGTTTGTTTTGCACCCGGTACATTCAATTGAAGTTTGAAATCGAATTATCGAACTACCGCGCCATTTTCAATTCCTTTTATAATTATATATAATTATTTATATTCTAACGACGACGTATATAATATATACGTTCGAATTCTATTCAAAATAAATGTTTCGTCGTTATTATTTAAAATAATCTATTTTAAATGTTCAAAATTCACTAAAACTGCCAAAATAAAATTTTTAAACTGGCCCAGATTTTCCGGGTTATTACAATCTCCCCCACTTAAAACTTTTCATCCCCGAAAAGGAACAAAGTCGAAAGTGGTTTGATTAATCAACTCTACGCTCAATCTGGCTTCCATTCTCCAACTTTTCAGTTTCTGAGAATTTTCAAATTCTTCAAAAATTTGGCTAACACCCTAAATTTTAGAAAAAATTCGCCATAACCTCCCCTGCACCGGGAGCCACGGGAAAATCCCGAAATTGCCATACAGGCCTTCTGATCTCAAAAAGAAAAAGAAAAAGCCAAGCGGCTAGCCAATCGGCTCATAAAATCATCATCACCCAAACAAAACATTAAATTATAGTAAACATGTACCTATTTGTCGGGCAAACAAATTTTAATCTCTGCTCTAGCCTCCTTGCTATGACCTGTTCAATGTAAGTACATGTATATGCAAGCAAATGCGACCAATTTTCAATACAATTCAATATTTGATTCAATTAGGCTAAATGGTTCAAAATTATCAACAAATAAACAAACAACACAAACATCAATCAATTAGTGAATTAGAGTTTCAAATTCATATTTTTGATACATATATATATACAGAAAATCATGTTTTGATGCCAATCACAACAATGTATTCTAGCTATATTAGTTTTGGTTCTCACACCAGTCTAATGGAAATATATAGAAATCATACCTTCGAAACACGAATATAAATATTGATGATGTGGCCACATCATCAGAATTATCCCCGGGTGTCTAGAATGTGATTTTATATCTATCCAGTATATTAAAACTTCGACTATACGTTGATGACGCGTATACGCGAAATCTATATATACTCGATTGTCCATATTCAAAATAAATAAATATTCAAATACGTATAAAGCGATTTAAATTTTCAAAATAAAATTGTTTTCATTTGAAAAATATACTCTTCACACTCGTTCTAGGATACTACTGATCCTATCTCTAATGAGTCATTCTAATTGGATATTACTAATTCAATATCTGATGAATTCTTTCGTATGGTTCAAATGTGTCTTGTTCTCGAGCTTTGTAAACCAAAGCTATGATACCAAACTGACACGACCCGAACTTCCCCGTGAAGGAAAGAACAGATAGAATTGAGTACAAGACAAAATAGAACGCAAACGGAAGAACATTTCATTGTTATTACAACAATTCCATCAGATACAAGAATATACAAAGTATAAATGAATAAATTACATTCGAATAATATCAGAGATTACAATAAATTACATAGCAGCGGAAAAATATATAAAACACAACTAGAAGTAATACACAGATACAGAGCTTTCCGAGCATCGTTCCAGCTGTAAATCAGGATCCTGTGAATATAAATATGCAAAACCAAAACTACTAGTTGCCCGTGTGGAAAATAGGGGCACCCAGAGTTTAGGTTAAAACAATAAACTCCAGATCAGTCATGTGACTAGTGTGAGAACTAAAACAGTTATTTAAAACTTTAAAAGAGAGTAATTCAAGGGACCACGCCGTATGACACGGAACGGGTTTCCACCCAAGAACACTAGTGCATATAACAAAACAGCGCAATGCTTTTTGAAAAAATGAAGCTATTATAAGACCTAGGTCTCATCACACAATGCAACGCAAGCCGGAGGATAGGGTTTTCCCTTATAATAGCCAAATAATGCTTGATACGTTTAAACAAATCATTTGATACTATCATGGGTGTATAGTATCAAAACATTTTCAATCATAAATATCAATCATAGACGGCATTGGTACCATATATCATGTCGCCATACTAGTTCTACAATTAAAACCGCAATATCATGTATTGGAAATTGGTTTTCGTCATCAGCCGACGCAAGGGGCAAGCTCCTCTCCGATTCGAGACACTCTAGTAAATGCCTCGGGACCGCACACAACAATCCCTGGATCCTCCAAGGCCGGTCCTCTCTTACTTTTGAGGATTGGCAATTCCTGAACACATGTTTCCCGGTCCTTACAGACCTATATCCGAGGCGCCTCGCATTCCAACAACCACACAGGTGAAAAGTATATAAATGTCAGGGCTGGTTGGTCACTGACACCACCATAGCTAGAAAGAAACGTCGTGCACTCCTTGGGTCCGTATCCCGTTTTTGACTCATAACGAGGTGTGAGGCTCGCGAATTCACGTTATACACAAAGCTACGCCACACATGCCGTGCTTTGATCATCAACCACAAGACTTTGCTTTTCAACAGAAGCCCTGATCAATTGCCACTTACACGTGCCACACTGGCAATTCACTCCATGCGAATGATGTCCATCGATATACAACCTCTGAGCTCGTATGTCTCAGAGAAGGGCGTTAAGCAAGAGAATAAATTCTCCTCCACCAAACAGATGTATATTTAATAGAGATCAATCAACACAGAATAAAATCCAATGTCAGACACACAATCCATTTACAAGTTCGTTTTGGGTCTGAACAAAACCGGAGGCACTTTCCTCGCATATCCATCCATCTCCAAGTACGTCTGGACGATCACCAACTGATTCCCTCATCTTAGGTGTACAGCCCAATCAAGATCATCAGTAATCACCCAAACGATGTGAAGACTTCCGGTCTTCGACCACCGTCTTCATCTTCGACATCTCGTCGAATCGGTTATTCGGAATGGGTATAAACCCGGCCTTTTTGAATAACCCACGTATATGATAAACAAATATTACACAAATACAACAAATGCCTCATTCCAATTCAGAATATCCTTTTATTCATGAAATCACATTCTTAGGGAAAGGTTCCCATTAATTTTATCCAAGATAAATTCTTCTAAATTTATTCTTTAATCTTCCTTTGGATATCATTTCAAACTAGTCGGGATTAACGAACCACACCGAAGTAATTATTTATTTTATTTCCCAATCCCAACATATTCATCCCATGGAGCAAAACTGGTAATACTCCATACCTAACACCACGGTGTTATCGGTAAAATTAATTACCATTTCACATTCAAATCTAATTAAAGATTTAACTATCGCTTCGGAGCAAAACTGGTGGTACTCCATTCTCGATCACCTTTCAGATTTGATAATTTAAATTATCAATTCACATTTTTAATCTAATTAAAGATTCATTAAAACTCCACTTAGTTTTAATCTTTTCAAAAATCAATATCCTGCCTTTAACTGGGTTAAAGAACCAATGTCATCTAAAACACGATTCACGACAAACCCAAATCATATTTGATATTAAATACTAGGCTCTAAATAGAAAATATATCGGCTTATATTCAATATCAAATTCTGAAACCAACATATATCGTATTGGAAATAACGATATAAAATATATCTTTCAAATTCCCATAACAATATTTGTATAGTCACGAAATCCAACGTCGAAATATTCCGAAGATAATTTCGATTCAACTCCAGTCCAATTCACGTATTGGGAATATTGGTAATTTTTAAAATCACTTTCAAATTCAATTTATTTATTTCAAAAATAAATTGATTTTAATTCTAGTTCAAAACTAGTTCATTTCGATAAAAATCTATTTTTATCCTTTCAAATGTGGAATTCTTCAACCCAATTTTTCCCAAATCATTTCTTATGATTTTACACAAATTAAAGATATTTTTACTAATTTTATCAAGGCCCGTACAGTCAATTTCCAACAACGGCCATCGAACTGCACTTACAACGACCTTTTTCAAATTTGATTTGGACATAATTCCAAATCCAACCGTTAGATTTCAAATTTCAAATATTCATTGGAAAGCTATTTTCAATACGAACCCAACGGTTCTGGTTTTAGGAGAATCCGACGGTCGGATCTCCCGTAATGTCCATTCGAAGTCAATGGTCGAAATCCACGAACTGCCGCGGCGCGGCGCGTTCTATTCATGCCATTATATATATAATATATATATATATATAATATATATATTTCGTCGATTTCCTTTTAAAATGTATTTTATAAATCGTTTTAAATTCGTTTTCAAAACGATTTCAACTTCATATTCAATTTCAAATCGATTTGATTTCAATTCAATTCGAATTCATTTCAAATTGATTTCAATTCAATTTCAGTTCGTTTTAAATTTCATTCAAAAGGATTTCAATTCATTTTTAATTCAATTTTAATTCAATTTGAATTCATTTCTATTCAGTTCGAATTCAAATTCACTTTCTATTCAATTCGAATCGAATTCATTTTCTATTCGATTTGAATTCATTTCAAATTGATTCAATAAAATTTCAATTTGAATTTTAATCTAATTCAATTTGAATTTCATTTCAAAATATTAAATCTTGAAATCGCTTTTCAATATTCATTGTAAAACGAATAAAATCGATATAAATATCGTTCTCGTCAAAATAGTGCAACTCTACTCAACACGGCTTCATATTTTTCAAAAACTTCTTTATTCCATTCAACAAATGAATATTTATTCTATTCAACACATGAATCGATATTTCTTTCAACACACGACTAATCTCAACACATGAGTACTGTCAACACATCACTATTTTAGTTATGTAAAATATTTTATAAAATTATGGTATCTATCGTTTGATTTTTAATTATACTTCAACCGTAAAGTAGTTCTAATTTTAAATATGATAAAGATGTAAATTTTATTATTAAAACATTCTACTCAACACACGAATATTTTCAACACATGAACATCGTCAACACATGACTATTTATATATTCAACACATGAATTTTCTTTTATAATATTCACTATTTTCCCGATTGGAATGAGGCCCAATCAATCACCATATAATGTTAATTATATGGATTCCATACAACAAATGTATATAAAAGCAATGATAAACAATCAACCATCATCCAAGATGCACCACACAACTGCACAAGCATCAAATATAAATAATCAATGCTTACACAGTCTGTCGACCAATCGATCGACATACAATTAAATAATTGGGATTAGTGTATGCCAAATATCATCCCAACACCCGTGTGGGGTTTCAAATCAACAAACACATATTTTTATTTGTGCAGTTGGGTGATGTGTAAAATTTATCGACCCAGTCAATATCAGTCAAATCAGTGTATATAAACAAATCGACCGATTTGTTTATAAATATTTATTTATTCACTTTCACGTTAAAAATTATATTTTTAACGATAAAATATTTAATTTCAACTATCTACATTTTTACGATTTCACATCAACAACACAATCAAATTTCACAACACATCAATTAAACAAACAAGTCATCCATGGTCTGTGGATGACGGGTGTCGGGTGCTGCTAAGCACCGTCTGCATCCTAGTATATATATATAACTAGGAAAAGAAATTTAGAGTGAGAGTTCTCACCGATAGCTAATCCAATCATCTCGACTCTTCTTAAGTAGAAATCTTCGTCGTTCTCGCCTTTCGTCACTTTCGTTGCCCGTAGCCACTACATATATAAAAATCGAATTTTTACTTCGCTATTCAATATATAAAAATCGATTTTTTACTTCGCTATTCAATATATAAAAATCATATTTTTACTTCGCTATTCAATATATAAAAATCATATTTTTATATCGCTATTCAATATATAAAAATCATATTTTTATGTCGCTATTCAATATATAAAAATCATATTTTTATGTCGCTATTCAATATATAAAAATCATATTTTTATATCGCTATTCAATATATAAAAATCATATTTTTACTTCACTATTCAATATATAAAAATCGAATTTTTACTTCGTTAAAAATCGTATGTTTTCTATTTCAAAAATTTAATCTTTATATAGTTAAAAATCTCGTCTTTTCACTTTTAAAAAAAATCAAATCTTTGAATTTCTATAAAAATCGTTTTTTTATTCGCTATCTCCTATATTAAAAATCCGATCTTTTCCACTTAGAAAGATCCGACCTTTTCTCTATTAAAAATCCACTCTTTAACATTTCAAAAATCAATTCGTTTCTAAAGAAAAATCTTTTTTTTCGACTATAAAAATATTTTCTTTTAGTGATGAAAAATCATTCCATATGGATAAAAATTCTATTTTTACACCGCTACTATGTAGATAAAAATTCCATTTTTACATCGCTACTATATAGATAAAAATTCCATTTTTACATCGCTACTATATAGATAAAAATTCTATTTCTACAACGCTACTACATAGATAAAAATTCTATTTTTATAAATCTAACTTCATAATAAAAATTCCATTTTTATTTCGAAGCCGTTCAACTAAAAATCACCCTTTTTATTTCAATGCTATTCGAATAAAAATCACATTTTTATTTCATCTCTATAAAAATCAAATTTTTATTATTCTTTCTTCATAATTAAAAATTTCATCTTTATATAATTAAAACCCACATTTTTTTTATAAATCTAAGCTTTATACTTATAAAAAAAAACTTTCTATGCTTTTATAACTAGGTAAAATCAGTTTTTTTTATAATTAAATAAAATCAGTTTTTATCCACTAAAGAAATCAGTCTTCATAAATATATATATATATATATAAACACTTAAACTTACTGTAGGTTTTGGTGTCAAAGGAGAGCAAGGGGGCGCTGGGTTTCGTTGGGGGTTCGTCGGAGCTGGAGAGTGGCGGTAGGGGGGGGGTCAGCGGTCAATTGGTGGAGGCGAGCTAGGGTTTCTGGCAGCGGTTTTGGGGGGAGGGGATTCGGTTTGAGGAGAAACGAACGGAGAAGGGAGCGAGAGGGGAGCGACTAGGGAGAAGCGGTCGGAGGCGGGCGACGATCTACTTGATGCGGCGGTGGCGCGGTCTGAGGGCGGCGCGACTTGATTTCTTTTTTTTCTTTTTTCTTTAATTAAAATGAACCGAGGGGGGGGGGTATGAGGAGAGATAAAGGAAGAGGGGGTTTTAATTTATTTTATTTTATTTAATTCCAAAAAACAACTTTTATTTTCGACCTCAAAACGAGGCCCACCGCCTGTCGTCAATAGATAATTACCCCCATTCCGAACACAATGGGATATGAATCGCAAGCTGGTTCGACCGTTTCGACCAGTTTCCGTTAAAATCAACATATAACTCTATATATTGGATTTGAACGCGCATTTCAATTTACTGGGGTCACATACTAACTCGAAAAATTCCAGAAAAATATTTTCTAGCTTCGTATTGACGATACGGTCCTAACAAAACTAGTTTCATCAAATTCTGAGACCGTTGGAAAAATGGCCATTTTCCAGTCGATTAAAATCAACTGAAAATGGTCAAACGCGTTTTCCTTTGCCACGCTCACACATTGATTCGAAAAATTACCAAAATTGGAATCTAGCAATAACTTGACATCACGGATCCAACAAAAGTGGTTTCGTCGAAATCCGAGGTCGTTTGCAAAATTCCCATTTTTAAGGGCCTGAATTCCATAGCGACTATTCAGAATTTTCAACTGGACATATCTTTTGATCCCCGCTATGAAGTCTTGATTTTTCGGATTCGTTGGATAGATATTCTCAAATAGATTCTAATATTTTTGGTTTCACTAAAATCCGGTTTGTTTTGCACCCGGTACATTCAATTGAAATTTGAAATCGAATTATCGAACTACCGCGCCATTTTCAATTCCTTTTATAATTATATATAATTATTTATATTCTAACAACGACGTATATAATATATACGTTCGAATTATATTCAAAATAAATGTTTCGTCGTTATTATTTAAAATAATCTATTTTAAATGTTCAAAATTCACTAAAATTGCCAAAATAAAAATTTTAAACTGGCCCAGATTTTCCGGGTTATTACAATCCCGACCTCCGCCTGCTCCCCTGGCCCACCAGCACGCACCCAACCTCCGGCAACAGTGAAAACCGCCCCTCTTGTACGCTGTAAGCCTTTAACTTATTTATTTTAATTTTATTTCTAAATCTGAGTTTGGTTTTGTTTAAAAACATATTTTATAAAACCAGTTTTTTTATATATATGATTTCTAGAAATAAAAATCATATTTTTATAAATATTGTATATAAAAATATAATAGCGTTGTTTATAAAAATATAAAGACATGATTTTTCTTTGTTGAATCGAGAATAAAAATATGATTTTTATATAATATAGGAAAGTTAAAAATATGATTTTTACATTATAGAAGTGTTAAAAATATGACCTTTATATAGTAGAAGATATAAAAATACTATTTTTATATAAGTAGTGTATTGAAAATAAAATTTCTATATAATAGAGAATATAAAAATATAATCTTTATATTTGAAAAGGCGAAATCTTTATGTAGAGAATAGCGAGGTAAAAATAGAATTTTTATCTATATAGTAGCGATGTAAAAATAGAATTTTTATCTATATAGTAGCGATGTAAAAATAGAATTTTTATCTATATAGTAGTGATGTAAAAATAGAATTTTTATCCATATGGAGCAATTATAAAAATATGATTTTTATATACATGGCAATAAAGTAAAAATTCGATTTTTATATATGTAGTGGCTACGTGCGACGAAAGTGACAAAAGGCGAGAATGGCGAAGACTTCTACTTTTGAAGTGTCATGGAGTTGGGATAGCTATCGGTGAGAACTTCTCTCTCTAAATTGCTTTTTCTAGTTATATATATATACTAGGATGCAGACGGTGCTTAGCAGCACCCGACACCCGTCATCCACAGACCATGGATGGTTTGTTTGTTTGATTGATGTGTTGTGAAAATGGTTTGTGATATTGATGTGAAATCGATAATAAAATGTAGATGGTTGAAATAAATTAATTATCGTTAAAAAAATAATTTTTAGCGTGAAAGTGAATAAATGAATATTTATAAACGAATCGGCTGATTTGTTTATATGCACTGATTTGATTGATATTGATTGGGATGATAAATTTTACACATCACCCAACTGCACAAATAAAAATCTATATTTGTTGATTTGAAACCCCACAAGGGTGTTGGGATGATATTTGGTGTACACTAATCCCAATTAATTTATTGTATGTCGATCGATTGGTCGACAGGCAGTGTAAGCGTTGATTATTTATATTCGATGCTTATGAAGTTGTGTTGTGCAATTTGGATGATGGTTGATGGTTTATCGTTGCTATTATATACATGTGTTGTATGGAATCCATATAATTAACGTTATATGGTAATTGATTGGGCCTCATTTCAATCGGGAAAATAATGAATATTATAAAAGAAAATTCATGTGTTGAATATAAAAATATTCATGTGTTGACGATGTTCATGTGTTGAAACTATTTATGTGTTGAGTGAAATATTTTAATAATAAAATTCACATCTTTATCATATTTAAAATTAGAATTACTTCACGGTGGAGTCTAATTAAAAATCAAACGATAGATACCATGATTTTATAAAATATTTTACATAACAAAAATAGTCGTGTGTTGAAAGAAATATAGATTCATGTGTTGAATAGAATAAATATTCATTTGTTGAATAGAATAAGGAAGTTTTTGAAAAATATAAAGCCGTGTTGATTAGAGTTGCGCTATTTTGACGTGAACGATATTTATACCGATTTTATTTGTTTTACAATGAATATTGAAAAGTGATTTCAAAATTTAATATTTTGAAATGAAATTCAAATTAAATTAGATTAAAATTCAAATTGAAATTTTATTGAATCAATTTGAAATGAATTCCAATCGAATAGAAAATGAATTCAATTCGAATTGAATAGAAAGTGAATTTGAATTCAATTGAATAGAAAGTGAATTTGAATTCGAATTAAATAGAAATGAATTCAAATTGAATTCAAATTGAATTAAATTGAAATTGAATTAAAAACGAATTGAAATCGTTTTGAATGAAATTTAAAACGAACTGAAATTGAATTGAAATCAATTGAAATGAATTCGAATTGAAGTAAATAGAAGGTAAATTCAAATTGAATTGAAACGAATTAGAATTTGAATTGAATTGAAACGAATTTGAATTAGAATTAAATAAAAATTGAAATGAATTCGAATTGAGTTGAAATCAAACCGATTTGAGATTGAAGATGAAGTTGAAATTTTTTTTGAAACGAATTTAGAACTATTTATAAAATTCGTTTTAAAAAGGAAATCGACGAAATATATAATATATATATATTATATATATATAATGGCCTGAATAGAACGCGCAGCGCCGCGGCAGTTCGTGAATTTCGACCATTGACTTCGAATTGACGTTGCGGGAGATCCGACCGTCGGATTCTCCTAAAATCGGAACCGTTGGGTTCGTATCGAAAAGAGCTTTCCAATGAATATTAGAAATTTGAAATCTAACGGTTGGATTTGGAATTATGTCCAAATCAAATTTGGAAAAGGTCATTGTAAGTGAAGTTCGATGGCCGTTGATGGAAATCGACTATACGGGCCTTGATAAAATTATTAAAAATATCTATAATTTGTGTAAAATCATAAGAAGTGATTTGGGAAAAAATTGGGTTGAAGAATTCCACATTTGAAAGGATAAAAATAGATTTTTGTCGAAATGAACTAGTTTTGAACTAGAATTAAAACCAATTTATTTTTGAAATAAATAAATTGAATTTGAAAGTGATTTTAAAAATAATCAATATTCCCAATACGTGGATTGGACTGGAGTTGGATCGAAATTATCTTCGGAATATTTCGATGTTGGATTTCGTGATTATACAGATATTATTATGGGAATTTGAAAGATATATTTACATCGTTATTTCAAATGCTATATTTGTTGGTTTCAGAATTTGGTATCGAATATAAGCCGATATATTTTCTATTCAGAGCCTTGTATTTAATATCAAATGTGATTTGGGTTTATCGTGAATCGTGTTTTAGATGACATTGGTTCTTTAACCCAATTAAAGGCAAGATGTTGATTTTTGAAAGGATTAAAACTAAGTGGATTTTTAATGAATCTTTAATTAGATTAAAATGTGAATTGATAATTTAAATTATCAAATCTGAAAGGTGATCGAGAATGGAGTACCACCAGTTTGCTCCAATGCGATAGTTAAATCTTTAATTAGATTTGAACGTGAAATGGTAATTAATTTTACCGATAACAGCGTGGTGTTAGATATGGAGTATTACCAGTTTTGCTCCATGGGATGAATAGGTTGGGATTGGGAAATAAAATAAATAATTACTTCGGTGTGGTTCGCTAATCCCGACTAGGTTGAAATGACATCCGAAGGAAGATTAAAGAATAAATTTAGAAAAATTTATCTTGGATAAAATTTATGGGAACATTTCCCTAAGAATGTGATTTTGTGAATAAAAGAATATTCTGAACTGGAATGAGGCGTTCGTTGTGTTTGTGTAACATTTGTTTACTATATACGTGGGTTATTCAGAAAGGTCGGGGTTATACCCATTCTGAATAACCGATTCGATGAGATGTCGAAGATCAAGACGGTGGTTGAAGACCGGAAGTCTTCACATCATTTGGGTGATTACTGATGATCTTGATTGGGCTATACACCCAAGATGAGGGAAATAGTTGGTGATCGTCCAGACGTACTTGGAAATAGTTGGTGATATTTATGATTGAAATTGTTTTGACGCTATACACTTATAATATTATCAAATAATGTGTTTTAAACGTATCAAGCATGCTTTGGCTGTTATAAGGTAAAAACCCTATCCTCCGGCTTGCGTTGCATTGTGTGATGGGACCTGGGTCTTATAATAGCTTCATTTTTCTTTATTTAGCATCGCGCTGTTTGTTTTATGCACTGGTATTCTTGGGAGGAAACCCGTTCCGTGTTATACGGCGTGGTCACTTTAATTACTATCTTTAAAGTAAAGTTTTAAATAACTGTTTTAGTTCTCACACCAGTCACATGACTGACCTGGAGTTTATTGTTTTAACCTAAACTCTGGGTGCCCCTATTTTCCACACGAGCAGCTAGTAGTTTTGGTTTTGCAGATTTATATTCACAGGATCCTGATTTACAGCTGGAACGATGCTCGGAAAGCTCTGTATCCGTGTATTACTTTCAGTTGTGTTTTGTATTATTTTCCGCTGCTATGTAATTTATTGTAATCTCTGATATTTATCGAATGTATTTCATTCATACTCTGTATATTCTTGTATTCTGATGGAATTGTTGTAATAAACAATGAAATGTTCTTCTGTTTGCGTTTTATTTTGTCCTGTTCTCAAAGTATCCGCGCTTTCCTTCACGGGGAAGTTACGGGTCCTTATACAATACGACCTTGCGGTTTTGATTGTAGAACTTGTAATGGCCCGCAAATTCGTACTATCTGAGTTGACTATTAACACCACATGTCCAACCCAAATTGCACAGAAATACGAATCATTATTAGAAAGGAGCTAGAAAATGAGAAATAGAAAGGAAGAAATATTAGAACAGAAGAAAACGAAGATCACAAACTCACAGCGGAACGAATAAAATAGATTATATAACATAACTTTTGAAATACAAATCAGTAACTGTATATATACATACCATCATCAGAGCACAACAGTTATTCCTGGAACAGTTATAAACACCTGTTTCCAGATACAAACATAGTTCACAGCGGAATATATGATAATCTATAGCTAACAGGTGAAGCCTCCTGCTTCCAGCTCTTCCAAGTGAATCTGAAAAATCCCGACTACTTGACTGCCCATACAAATTTGGGCACCCAAGAGTTTAGGGAAAACAAAACAAAATAAACTCTGGGTCAGTCATGGGACTGGTGTGAGTAAACTCCAACCATTTGTTTAACTTTCAAAATCCTTTGAAAAGAAATGATAATAGCAAGACCAGCCCACACATAAACATGGACGGTTTTTACCTTACTATAACCCAAAACACTTTGATATCAAATCCAGTGATATTATAATAATGTCTACATCAAATAAATAACAATCTAGCGGAACGCTTGCATCTCACGCTCCATATATAATATAAAATCAAAAACCGCATGGCGCTTATTGGAGATTGGATTCCCAACATGACAAGGTATGGAACCACCTTCTGATCAGTGTACTCTAGAGGCGATACACGGGGGTTCAACAAGAACGTCTTGCAACCCGACCCACACATGACCGACCACTCATTTTGCTTGAGTGTATCGAATGTATATCACCAACGGTTGGGATCAACAACCGTTTCCCGACTGGGACAGCATCGAATAGAATAAGGAATTAAATGAATCTCTAGATAGGTGATTATACCTCCTAATGGGAACGACCCACATAGCCATGCTGCCTGCCCGATTTTTGTCATTTCCCGGTTGTTGAGGCCTAAGGCTACGATTACTTATCATTCATTGATAGCACAATCACTTTGAATGCCACATTGTCAGATCCGTTAATCACTCATTGATTTGCACAAATATTCTGGATGTTATGCTAAGGGAATAAATCCGTTGCAACCATATCTATTTATACAGACCAACCCATTAGATCATTGGAAATACTTTGTCAGACATTCGTCCATTTACGTTCGTTCTGGGATTGAACGAAACCGAAGGCACAATTTCTAATAATAGAAAAAGTCCTTGCACTTCACTCCATCTTCGATTACCTTCATATAATCCGATTCGCAACGCTACTGCCAATACAGAGTGGTTCACGGATAATAATCCAACCGGTCTCTCCATATTGACAACGATGGTCAAAACTTCGATAGTCTGTGATTTAACTATCGAATAAAAACAAGTGTTCATCCAACATATCAAACAAATCACTGGGCTCTTTAATTAATATTTCATTAATTAAATCTCTTCTCCATTTCCCTATCAATATTTGTTAACCAAATATTTTCAATAATCATCTTGGTTTCTTATGCCATTTGGAAAAACATTTCCATATATCACCTTCTATTATTTTCTATAGTTAGAAAATATATTCTATACGCAATTGAAAACAATTCCAATCACTTATCGCTTTCCCTACTTCTTTAATTATACTCAGGAAATATTACTTTTATATTTCTAAAATTCCACTACTGGGTTAAAACGAATGTCGTGTAAAACATCGTTACAACAACCCAAAATATTTTATTCAACTAACTCTTATTCAACACTTCTCTTCGAGATTGGATTTTGCTATTTATCAATTAAAAATGAAATCAATCAAGTTGGGGCAAAATTACCTCTCAGACCTTGACTGAAACCACCATTATTCATTTTTAAACGTATATAGTTCGCTTTCTATTTCTAATTTATAGGTTTCCCTTTTTGTTTATAATATTCTATTTTAAAATTCGTTTCCTTATCGAATTCAATATATATCGATACATTGATTTTTAACTATCAAATTATCTTAAAATTATTCTAACTCCTTAAATTTCCGGAAAAAATCGCCATAACCTCCCCTGCACCGGGAGCTTCGGGATATTTCAAATAGCCTCCTATGGCCCTTACCAATCCAAAAGAAAAAGAAAAAACCAAGCGGCTTGCCGATACGGCGCATAAAACCTCATATATGAATTTAAACATGTACCTTTTTGTCGGGCACATAGATTAAAATCTTCATTTACTTCATCTCATACCTGTCTAACACATGCTCACCTGTTTCCAATTCAATTCAACTCAACCCGATCGTTTGAATTCAGTTTCGCTCATTTATTCTTTAATTAGCTATTTTGCCTATTCCACTTCTTTGTTTGAACATAACATGTTCAAACAAAATATTAACTTGCTCATAACAAAATTGAATTTCAATTTCAATTCTAGTTTCCTTTTCGATTTCGAATATAAATTTTCAAATCGAATTCACTTCTTCAAAGCCCAATATCAATTCAAAATCTCATTAACTAATTACTATTCAAATTGGTTAGTTCTATTCAAAAAAATCAAAACCTGATTTCTGTTTCAAAAACCAATTCATTACTCCACTTGAATTCTGATATAATTTATAGCTAAAAATCAGGACTTTTCTAAATAGAAATTTTGGATCTTATTCGCTTAAAATTCTTTAATTTATTTAAATAAACCGTTATGGTTTTATAATGGTTATGGCGCTGCTTTTCTGAAAATTTGATTTTTGACATAACTCAAAATCTATTCGACGAAACCTAGATTTTTCTTCTCCATTAGAAAACTATTATCAAATCGGTCCTGACGTTTCTTGTTTCAAAGAATTCCAACTTCAATTGACTTCTGTATACTCAATTGAAGTTCGAAATGACAATTTACGAACTGCAGTGCTGCGGCGAGTTCGTTTTAATTATATTTATATGTATAAACTTTTAAACTTCGTTAAAATGAATTCAACTCCATTCTAACTCTATTCGAAATCTATATTCAAATTCCATTTCATTTCTGTTTGAATTCTAATATTCTAATTCCATTTTAACTCTATTTGAAATCAATATTCAAATTCCCATTTCAAATTCTATTTCCAAATTCTATTTTCCAATTTCTATTTCAATCTATTTGAATTCTATATTCAAATTTCATATTACCTTCGATATTCGAATTCTACATTTGAATTCCCTTTATATTTTCTATATTCAAATTTCATTTGGATTACTATATTCAAATTCTATATTTGAATTCATATTTGAATTTTCTATATCCAAACTCCATTCAATTTCTATAAACAAATTTCATTTAAATTTCTGCATTCAAATTCTAAATTTGAATTTTCTTTGTTTAAATTCCCTTTGAATTCTATTTGAATTCTATATTCAAATTACATTTGAATTTTCTATATTTAACTCCATTTCACTTCTATTTTCAAATTTTATATTTAAATTTCATTTGAACTTTCTTTATTCAAATCCATTTGAATTCCTTTGAATTCAAAATTCCATTTGAATTCTTTTAAATTCAAATTCTATTTTAATTTCTTTGAATTAAAATTCTATTTCAATTCCTTTGAATTCAAATTCTATTTCAATTCCTTTGAAATAGATATTTCGACATTGAAAAAAATAGTTTTTTTTTTCCTTTTTCAAATTCAAACTTATAATTTATAAATTCCCTTCTCTTCATTTATAAACTTCATTTATACAAGAACTATTTATAAACTTCGTTTATAAAGGAATCAGTTGTTTTATTTTTTTAAAACAAGATTTATATTTCAAATCTATTTAAATTTCAAATTCTATTAAAAAATAGAATTTCCCCTTTAAATCTCAAATATCCTTTCCACGATATTTAAATAAATTAACACTTAGCCCAGTGATATTTAAAACAATCAAATCATCCAATTTTCAATCATTTGATTTTTAACACGTCATATATGAATATATGAAATCAAGCAAACCAACAAACAGATAATATATTTTTGAGGAATCCAGTTGGATTCCTCCAACCTGTTTTCCTGCATCCACAGACGTTAGTCAACATAGTAATACCCATCCTGCTGTAACAACCCGGAAAATCTGGGCCAGTTTAAAATTTTTATTTTGGCAATTTCAGCGAATTTAGATTATTTAAAATGAATTATTTTAAATAATATCTACGAGAAATTTATTTTGAATATAATTCGAACGTATATATTTATACGCGTCGTCGTTAGAATATAAATATTTATATATAATTATAAATAGAATTGAAAATGGCGCGGTAGTTCGATAATTCGATTTCAAACTTCAATTGAATGTACCGGGTGCAAAACAATCCGGAATTTAGTGAAACCAAAAATGATAGGATCTAATTGATAATATCTTTCTATTGAATCCGACCAATCAAAATTTCGTAGCGGGAATCAAAAGATATGTCCAGTTGAAAATTCTGAATAGTCGCTATGGAATTCAGGCCCTTAAAAATGGACATTTTGCAAATGACCTCGGATTTCGACGAAACCACTTTTGTTGGATCCGCAGTGTCAAGTTATTGCTAGGTTTTAAATTTCATAATTTTTCGAATCAATATGTGAGCGTGGCAAAGGAAAACGTGTTTGACCATTTTCAATTGATTTTAATCGACTGGAAATTGGCCATTTTTCTAACGGTCTCAGAATTCGACGAAACTAGTTTTGTTAGGACCGTATCGTCAATACGAAGCTAGAAAATATTTTTCTGCAATTTATAGAGTTAGTATGTGACCCCGGTAATTTGAAATGTACGTTTAAAATTCAATATAGCGATTTAAACGTAAATTCAATGGAAACTGATTCAAACGATCAAATCAGCTTACGTAACATATCTTATTGTGTTCGGAATGAGGGTAATTAGCTAGGGGCGACAGTCGTTGGGTGTTGTTTAGAGATCGTATGAAATGTCAACTTAAATTTGAAATAATAATAATATATTAATATTTTATATATATAAAGCTCTCACATCTCCCTTCTCTCTCTCAGATCTGAAAATCAGAAAAAAAAAAAACAAAGAAAAGAGAAAACGAGATCGACGCATCCCTCCGCCCACCACCCTATCCACCGCCGTACGCCTCGCCAGACTCCCCCTCCGCCATCCCTCTCTCTCTCCTCTCCAATCGAGCTTCCCAAATCCGAACCCTAATCCCCCAAATCCACTCGACACCCACGTCCCTCCCTGACCTAATCAGCACCCCTCCGACGCACCTCCACCTTCTGCTGACGCCGATACCCACCTGACCGACCAACCGCCATCTCGCTGGTGATGGACGGCGACGCCAAGCTCTGCGGCGAGGTCATCATGGATCATCGTCCGGCCTCCTGGTTTTGCTCGTGCAGGTGAATGTTGATGCGGAGCGAATGGATTATTTTCTGCCGTGAGGAACTGAGGAAAGAAAGGTTTAACATTTTACTTATTTTCAGTTTTTATTTTATTTTAACAGTTTAAATAAAATCAGATTTTAAAATATATATAATAGTATCTATAAAATCAGTTTTTATAAAATATATAGCATTGAAAATCAAATCAGTTTTATAATATAATACCGTAGTTTAAAGATTTGTTTTTAAAAATAAAAATATACTTTGTGTAAAAAAATATAGATTGTTTTTGAGAAAATATAAGATAGAATTATTTTTGAAAATAAAACAACATTGTTTCTTTTCAGTTTTAAAAGAAAGAAAAGGAAATAGCATAAAAAAAAATATAAATATGCTTTGTTTTAAAAATATAAATAAAGGTTGTTTTAAAAATATAAGGTTTTGAAAGAATAAAAGAACTTTGTTTTAAAAATAAAAGAACTTTGTTTTAAAAATAAAAGAACTTTGTTTTGAAAATATAAAATAGCTTTGTTTTTAAAAATAGAAGTATCAATATAAAAATATGATTTTTCTAATGTTGTAGCGAAATGAAAATTCGATCTTTGTATAAGATGTAGAGATATAAAAATATAATTTTTATATAGAAAGTAGCGATAATAAAAATATGATTTTTGAATTGAAAATGAATAAATAAAAATATGATTTTTATTTTAAAGACATCGAAATATAAAAATGTGTGATTTTTATATATATAGTGACTACGGGCAACGAAGATGACGAAGATGCGATAGCGATGAAGATTTCTATCAATGAAGTGCCGTGGAGCTAGGATAGCTATCTGTGAGAATTTCTCACTCTTCAATTTATTTTCTAGTTATATATATATATACTAGGATGCAGACGGTGTTTAGTAGCACCCGACACAATCGTCCACAGACCATGGACTTGTTTGTTTGGCTGTTTGGTGATTGATTGCGATATTGGTTTGAATGTGGTTTGTGGTGTGAAAAATCGAATCGATAAATTGGTTAGGATTAGACGTGCGCCGTTATAAGGCGAAGGAGTAAGGCTAGGTTAGACTCTTACTCCAAATTTTTGTGGTTTGCATAACGAAAGTAATTTGATTGATGTGTGAATGGCGTGGGCCTTCACTAGACCGGGGATAAGGCTAGGCCTCGTCCCGTTTCTAGTATCGTGCCGTTATGCCGCCGAAATTTTCTAAAATATGTTAGAAAAATAAAAATATCATTTTATTTAAAGAATGAACGGAATAGAAATTCATATGTTTGAATAAAATGTTTTGTCGTTAAAAATATAATTTTTAACGTGAATGTGAATAAATAAATATTCATTTACAAACCAGACGGTTTGTTTATGTACACCTATTTGAAGGACATTGATTGGGTCGATAAATTTTACACATCGCCCAACTGCACAAATAAAATATGCGTTTGATTGTTTGAAACCCCACACGGGTGTTGGGATGAAATTTGAAGTTCACACATCCTGATTGATTAAATATGTCGATCGATTGATTGACAGGCTGTTATAAGCGTTAGATATCTATATTTGATGCTTATACAGTGGAGTGCACTTTGGTTGATGGTTGATTATTTTTCAATGCTATTATATGTGTGTAATGTATGAAAATCCATATAATTAACTTTATATGGTAATTGATTGGGCCTCATTCCAATTTGAAAAATAAAGAATAATATAAAATAAAGGTTCATGTGTTGACAGTACTCATCCATTGAGATTGGTCATGTGTTGAACGAAATATTTTAGTAATAAAATTTACATCTTTATCGATATAGAATAAAAGTTCATGTGTTGACAGTACTCATCCATTGAGATTGGTCATGTGTTGAACGAAATATTTTGATAATAACAACTATTTTGAAAAAGAAATATTTGAAATAGAATATTTGAAAATGGAAATTTATGAAGCCGTATTGATTAGATTGACGCCATTTTGACGTGAACGATATTATATCGATTTTGAACGATTTCGAAATGAAATAAATTGAAAACGATTTCGAAATGAAATAAATCGAAAATGATTTCGAATTGAAATAAATTGAAAATGATTTCGAAATGAAATAAATCGAAAACGATTTCGAAATGAATTGAATTGAAAACGAATTCGAATTGAATTGAAAGCGAATTGAAATGAATTCAAATTGAATTGAAATTTGAATTGAATAGAAATGAATTTTAAAACGAATTTATAGAGAAGAATTCAATTTTGATTTGAATTGAAATGGAAGTTGAAATTGCTTTTGAAACGAATTTAAAACTATTTATATAATTCGTTTTAAATAGAAATCGACGAAGTATATATTATATATATTATATATATAATATAATGGCCTGAATAGAACGCGCCGCGCCGCGGCAGTTCGCGAATTTCGACCATTGATTTCAAACGGACATTACGGGAGATCCGACCGTCGGATTCTCCTGAAACCGGAACCGTTGGTTTCGTATCGAAAAGAGCTTTCTAACGAATATTAGAAATTTGAAATCTAACGGTTGGATTTGGAATTATGTCCAAATCAAATTTGAAAAAGGTCGCTGTAAGTGCAGTTCGATGGCCGTTGATGGAAATCGACTGTACAGGCCTTGATAAAATTATTAAAAATAGTAATAATTTGTGTAAAATCATAAGAAATGATTTGTGAAGATTTGGGATGAAAAACTCCATATTTGAAAAGATAAAAATAGATTTTTATCGAAATGAACTAGTTTTGAACTAGAAATATAATTCTATTTATTTTTAAATAAATAAATTGAATTTGAAAAGGGTTTTGAAAATAACCAAAATTTCCAATGATTGCATTGGAGTGGATTTGAATCGAAATTGTCTTCGGAATATTTCGATGTTGGAATTCGTGATTATACAGATGTTGTTATGGAAATTTGAAAGATATATATTTATATCGTTATTTCCAATACGACATTTGTTAGTCGTAGAATTTGATATTGAATATAAGCCGGTATATTTTCTATTCAGAGCCTTATATTGAATATCAAATGTGATTTGGGTTTGTCGTGAATGGTGTCTTCACTAACACTGTTCTTGAACCCAGTTGAGAAAAGATTAAATCTTTTTATTTAGATTTAATGAAGTGTACCAATTAAATGATATTTAATTGGAATTGAATTGGTATTGATTTTTGGGTTTATCGTGGATCGTGTTTTAAATGACACTGATTCTTTAACCCAGATAACGATTAAAACTAAGTGGAGTTTTAATGAATCTTTAATTAGATTGAAAAGATCGAGAATGGAGTATCACCAGTTCTTGTTGCAGTCGTGACGCGAGTTATTCAGAAAGACCGGGTTGATCCCATTCTGAATAACTGATTCGACGTGGTGTCGAAGATGAAGACGGTGGTCGAAGACCAGAAGTCTTCACGTCGTTTGGGTGATTACTGGTGATCTTGATTGGGCTGTACACCCAAGAAGATGGAAATAGTTGGTGATCGTCCAGACGTACTTGGAGATCGATGGATATGCGGGGTACTAGGTGCCTCCGGTTTCGTTCAGACCCAGAACGGACTTGTAAATGGACTGTGTGTCTGACATTGGATTTTAGTCTGTGTGATTGATCTCTATTAAATATATATCTGTTTGGCGGCGGAGAATTTATTCTCTTGCTTAACGCCCTTCTCTGAGACGTACGAGCTCAGGGGTTATATATCGATGGATATCAAACGCATGGAGTGAATTGCCTGTGTGGCATGCCTAAGTGGCAATTGATCGAGGCTTCTGTTGAAAAGCAAAGTCTTGTGGTGATGATCAAAGCACGGCCTGTGTGGCACAGCTTTGTGTAACGTGAATTCGCGAGCCTCGCACCCCGGTTGTGAACCAAAAACGGGAGAGGACCTCAGGGAGGGCATGCGTTTCTTTCTAGCTAGGGTGGTGTCAGTGACCTACCAGCCCTGACATTTATATACTTTTCACCTGTGTGGTTGTTGCTGTTGCGAGGCGCCTCGGTTTGATCGGACGATCCGGGTCCGATGGAGTCATTCGTTGGCTCATTTACGCCCCAAAGGGCGGGGAAACGCATGTTCAGGCATTTTAATCCACATCGGTGGACCGGCCCTAACGATCCAAGGGTCACTCGAGCTCTGATCCTGAGGGGCGGGCTAGAGCGTCTCGAATCGGTTGAGGACTATCTTTTGCCTCGGTTCATAGATGGAAATCCAATTTCCAAATACGTGACTCTGCGATTTCGATTGTATAACCTATATATGGCGACATAGTGGTATGGGGCATTCATGCCGCCTATGATTGATACTTATGATTTGAAGTTGTTTTGTACACTATGCACTTATTATAGTATCAAACGATTTGTTTTAAACGTATCAAGCATGCTTTGGCTGTTATAAGGTAAAAACCCTATCCTCCGGCTTGCGTTGCATTGTGTGATGGGACCTGGGTCTTATAACAGCTTCATTTTTATTTATTTAGCATTGCGTTGTTTGTTTTATGCACTGGTATTCTTGGGAGGAAACCCGTTCCGTGTTATACGGCGTGGTCCCTTGATTTACCTAACTTTAAAATAAAGATTTATAACTGTTTTAGTTCTCACACCAGTCCCATGACTGACCCGGAGTTTATTGTTTTAACCTAAACTCTGGGTGCCCTTATTTTGACACGGGCAGCTAGTAGTTTTGGTTTTGCAGATGTATATTCACAGGATCCTGGTTTACAGCTGGAACGATATCCGGAAAGCTTTGTATCCGTATATCTCCTTCTAGTTGTGTATTGTACTATTTTCCGCTTCGATGTATTTAAATGTAATTTAAATCTCTGATATTTCTGTGTAATATTCATTTATACTCTGTATATTCTTGTATCCTGATGCATTGTTGTAATATACAATGAAATGTTCTTTTATATGCGTTCTGTTGTGGCTTGTTCTCGAACTATCCGACACTTTCCTTTACAGGGAAGTTACGGGTTTTCACAGTTGGTATCAGAGCTTTGGTTTACAAAGCTCAGAGAACAAGACCCGTTAGAACCATACGAAAGAATTCATCAGATATTGGATTAGTAATATCCAATGGGAATGACTCGTTAGAGATGGGATCAGTAGTATCCTAGAACGAGTGTGAAGAGTATATTTTTTAAAGTGAAAACAATTTTTGTTTTGAAAATTTAAAATCAATTATTCGTATTTGATTATTTATTTAATATTGATTTTGGACAGTCCAGTATATAAAGAATTTGCATATACGCCTTGCAAACGTATATTCGAAGTTTTAATATACTGGATAGATATAGAATCATACTCTAGTGGCCCGAAGATGATTCTGATGATTGACTAGTCGTCATTAGTATTCATGTTCGAGTGACGAAGGTGTGATTTTCTATATATTTCCATTAGACTGGTGTGAGAACCAAAACTTATATAGTTAGAACACATTGTTGTGAATTGGCATCAAAAACATGATTTTCTTTATATGCATCAAAATTATGAATTTGAAACTCTAATTCACTAATTGATTGATGTTTGCGTTGTTTGTTTATTTGTTTGCTATATTTTAACCATTTAGCCTAATTGAATCAAATATTGGATTATATTGAAAATTGGTCGCATTTGCTTGCATATACATATACTTACATTGAACAGGTCATAGCAAGGAGGCTAGAGCAGAGAATAAAATTTGTTTGCCCGACAAATAGGTACATGTTTACTACATAATTTCCTGTTTTGTTTGGGTGATGATGATTTTATGAGCCTATTGGCTAGCCGCTTGGCCTTTTCTTTTTCTTTTTGAGATTAGAAGGACCGGGGAAGCTATTTGAAATTCCCCGATGCTCCCATTGCAGGGGAGGTTATGGCGAAATTTTTCGAAAATTTAGGGTGTTAGCCAAATTTTTGAAATTTTGAAAATTCTCAGAAACTGAAGAGTTGGAGAATGGAAGCCTGATCGATCGTAGAGTTGATTAATCAAACCACTTTCGACTTTGTTCCTTTTCGGGGACGAAAAGTTTTAAGTGGGGGAGATTGTAACAACCCGGAAAATCTGGGCCAGTTTAAAATTTTTATTTTGGCAATTTCAGTGAATTTAGATTATTTAAAATGAATTATTTTAAATAATATCTACGAGAAATTTATTTTGAATATAATTCGAACGTATATATTTATACGCGTCGTCGTTAGAATATAAATATTTATATATAATTATAAATAGAATTGAAAATGGCGCGGTAGTTCGATAATTCGATTTCAAACTTCAATTGAATGTACCGGGTGCAAAATAATCCGGAATTTAGTGAAACCAAAAATGATAGGATCTAATTGATAATATCTTTCTATTGAATCCGACCAATCAAAATTTCGTAGCAGGAATCAAAAGATATGTCCAGTTGAAAATTCTGAATAGTCGCTATGGAATTCAGGCCCTTAAAAATGGACATTTTGCAAATGACCTCGGATTTCGACGAAACCACTTTTGTTGGATCCGCAGTGTCAAGTTATTGCTAGGTTTTAAATTTCATAATTTTTCGAATCAATATGTGAGCGTGGCAAAGGAAAACGTGTTTGACCATTTTCAGTTGATTTTAATCGACTGGAAATTGGCCATTTTTCTAACGGTCTCAGAATTCGACGAAACTAGTTTTGTTAGGACCGTATCGTCAATACGAAGCTAGAAAATATTTTTCTGCAATTTATAGAGTTAGTATGTGACCCCGGTAATTTGAAATGTACGTTTAAAATTCAATATAGCGATTTAAATGTAAATTCAACGGAAACTGATTCAAACGATCAAATCAGCTTACGTAACATATCTTATTGTGTTCGGAATGAGGGTAATTAGCTAGGGGCGACAGTCGTTGGGTGTTGTTTAGAGATCGTATGAAATGTCAACTTAAATTTGAAATAATAATAATATATTAATATTTTATATATATAAAGCTCTCACATCTCCCTTCTCTCTCTCAGATCTGAAAATCAGAAAAAAAAAACAAAGAAAAGAGAAAACGAGATCGACGCATCCCTCCGCCCACCTCCCTATCCACCGCCGTACGCCTCGCCAGATTCCCCCTCCGCCATCCCTCTCTCTCTCCTCTCCAATCGAGCTTCCCAAATCCGAACCCTAATCCCCCAAATCCACTCGACACCCACGTCCCTCCCTGACCTAATCAGCACCCCTCCGACGCACCTCCACCTTCTGCTGACGCCGATACCCACCTGACCGACCAACCGCCATCTCGCTGGTGATGGACGGCGACGCCAAGCTCTGCGGCGAGGTCATCATGGATCATCGTCCGGCCTCCTGGTTTTGCTCGTGCAGGTGAATGTTGATGCGGAGCGAATGGATTATTTTCTGCCATGAGGAACTGAGGAAAGAAAGGTTTAACATTTTACTTATTTTCAGTTTTTATTTTATTTTAACAGTTTAAATAAAATCAGATTTTAAAATATATATAATAGTATCTATAAAATCAGTTTTTATAAAATATATAGCATTGAAAATCAAATCAGTTTTATAATATAATACCGTAGTTTAAAGATTTGTTTTTAAAAATAAAAATATACTTTGTGTAAAAAAATATAGATTGTTTTTGAGAAAATAGAAGATAGAATTATTTTTGAAAATAAAACAACATTGTTTCTTTTCAGTTTTAAAAGAAAGAAAAGGAAATAGCATAAATAAAAATATAAATATGCTTTGTTTTAAAAATATAAATAAAGGTTGTTTTAAAAATATAAGGTTTTGAAAGAATAAAAGAACTTTGTTTTAAAAATAAAAGAACTTTGTTTTAAAAATAAAAGAACTTTGTTTTGAAAATATAAAATAGCTTTGTTTTTAAAAATAGAAGTATCAATATAAAAATATGATTTTTCTAATGTTGTAGCGAAATGAAAATTCGATCTTTGTATAAGATGTAGAGATATAAAAATATAATTTTTATATAGAAAGTAGCGATAATAAAAATATGATTTTTGAATTGAAAATGAATAAATAAAAATATGATTTTTATTTTAAAGACATCGAAATATAAAAATGTGTGATTTTTATATATATAGTGACTACGGGCAACGAAGATGACGAAGATGCGATAGCGATGAAGATTTCTATCAATGAAGTGCCGTGGAGCTAGGATAGCTATCTGTGAGAATTTCTCACTCTTCAATTTATTTTCTAGTTATATATATATACTAGGATGCAGACGGTGTTTAGTAGCACCCGACACAATCGTCCACAGACCATGGACTTGTTTGTTTGGCTGTTTGGTGATTGATTGCGATATTGGTTTGAATGTGGTTTGTGGTGTGAAAAATCGAATCGATAAATTGGTTAGGATTAGACGTGCGCCGTTATAAGGCGAAGGAGTAAGGCTAGGTTAGACTCTTACTCCAAATTTTTGTGGTTTGCATAACGAAAGTAATTTGATTGATGTGTGAATGGCGTGGGCCTTCACTAGACCGGGGATAAGGCTAGGCCTCGTCCCGTTTCTAGTATCGTGCCGTTATGCCGCCGAAATTTTCTAAAATATGTTAGAAAAATAAAAATATCATTTTATTTAAAGAATGAACGGAATAGAAATTCATATGTTTGAATAAAATGTTTTGTCGTTAAAAATATAATTTTTAACGTGAATGTGAATAAATAAATATTCATTTACAAACCAGACGGTTTGTTTATGTACACCTATTTGAAGGACATTGATTGGGTCGATAAATTTTACACATCGCCCAACTGCACAAATAAAATATGCGTTTGATTGTTTGAAACCCCACACGGGTGTTGGGATGAAATTTGAAGTTCACACATCCTGATTGATTAAATATGTCGATCGATTGATTGACAGGCTGTTATAAGCGTTAGATATCTATATTTAATGCTTATACAGTGGAGTGCACTTTGGTTGATGGTTGATTATTTTTCAATGCTATTATATGTGTGTAATGTATGAAAATCCATATAATTAACTTTATATGGTAATTGATTGGGCCTCATTCCAATTTGAAAAATAAAGAATAATATAAAATAAAGGTTCATGTGTTGACAGTACTCATCCATTGAGATTGGTCATGTGTTGAACGAAATATTTTAGTAATAAAATTTACATCTTTATCGATATAGAATAAAAGTTCATGTGTTGACAGTACTCATCCATTGAGATTGGTCATGTGTTGAACGAAATATTTTGATAATAACAACTATTTTGAAAAAGAAATATTTGAAATAGAATATTTGAAAATGGAAATTTATGAAGCCGTATTGATTAGATTGACGCCATTTTGACGTGAACGATATTATATCGATTTTAAACGATTTCGAAATGAAATAAATTGAAAACGATTTCGAAATGAAATAAATCGAAAACGATTTCGAATTGAAATAAATTGAAAACGATTTCGAAATGAAATAAATCGAAAACGATTTCGAAATGAATTGAATTGAAAACGAATTCGAATTGAAAGCGAATTGAAATGAATTCAAATTGAATTGAAATTTGAATTGAATAGAAATGAATTTTAAAACGAATTTATAGAGAAGAATTCAATTTTGATTTGAATTGAAATGGAAGTTGAAATTGCTTTTGAAACGAATTTAAAACTATTTATATAATTCGTTTTAAATAGAAATCGACGAAGTATATATTATATATATTATATATATAATATAATGGCCTGAATAGAACGCGCCGCGCCGCGGCAGTTCGCGATTTTCGACCATTGATTTCAAACGGACATTACGGGAGATCCGACCGTCGGATTCTCCTGAAACCTGAACTGTTGGGTTCGTATCGAAAAGAGCTTTCTAACGAATATTAGAAATTTGAAATCTAACGGTTGGATTTGGAATTATGTCCAAATCAAATTTGAAAAAGGTCGCTGTAAGTGCAGTTCGATGGCCGTTGATGGAAATCGACTGTACAGGCCTTGATAAAATTATTAAAAATAGTAATAATTTGTGTAAAATCATAAGAAATGATTTGTGAAGATTTGGGATGAAAAACTCCATATTTGAAAAGATAAAAATAGATTTTTATCGAAATGAACTAGTTTTGAACTAGAAATATAATTCTATTTATTTTTAAATAAATAAATTGAATTTGAAAAGGGTTTTGAAAATAACCAAAATTTCCAATGATTGCATTGGAGTGGATTTGAATCGAAATTGTCTTCGGAATATTTCGATGTTGGAATTCGTGATTATACAGATGTTGTTATGGAAATTTGAAAGATATATATTTATATCGTTATTTCCAATACGACATTTGTTAGTCGTAGAATTTGATATTGAATATAAGCCGGTATATTTTCTATTCAGAGCCTTGTATTGAATATCAAATGTGATTTGGGTTTGTCGTGAATGGTGTCTTCACTAACACTGTTCTTGAACCCAGTTGAGAAAAGATTAAATCTTTTTATTTAGATTTAATGAAGTGTACTAATTAAATGATATTTAATTGGAATTGAATTGGTATTGATTTTTGGGTTTATCGTGGATCGTGTTTTAAATGACACTGATTCTTTAACCCAGATAACGATTAAAACTAAGTGGAGTTTTAATGAATCTTTAATTAGATTGAAAAGATCGAGAATGGAGTATCACCAGTTCTTGTTGCAGTCGTGACGCGAGTTATTCAAAAAGACCGGGTTGATCCCATTCTGAATAACTGATTCGACGTGGTGTCGAAGATGAAGACGGTGGTCGAAGACCAGAAGTCTTCACGTCGTTTGGGTGATTACTGGTGATCTTGATTGGGCTGTACACCCAAGAAGATGGAAATAGTTGGTGATCGTCCAGACGTACTTGGAGATCGATGGATATGCGGGGTACTAGGTGCCTCCGGTTTCGTTCAGACCCAGAACGGACTTGTAAATGGACTGTGTGTCTGACATTGGATTTTAGTCTGTGTGATTGATCTCTATTAAATATATATCTGTTTGGCGGCGGAGAATTTATTCTCTTGCTTAACGCCCTTCTCTGAGACGTACGAGCTCAGGGGTTATATATCGATGGATATCAAACGCATGGAGTGAATTGCCTGTGTGGCATGCCTAAGTGGCAATTGATCGAGGCTTCTGTTGAAAAGCAAAGTCTTGTGGTGATGATCAAAGCACGGCCTGTGTGGCACAGCTTTGTGTAACGTGAATTCGCGAGCCTCGCACCCCGGTTGTGAACCAAAAACGGGAGAGGACCTCAGGGAGGGCATGCGTTTCTTTCTAGCTAGGGTGGTGTCAGTGACCTACCAGCCCTGACATTTATATACTTTTCACCTGTGTGGTTGTTGCTGTTGCGAGGCGCCTCGGTTTGATCGGACGATCCGGGTCCGATGGAGTCATTCGTTGGCTCATTTACGCCCCAAAGGGCGGGGAAACGCATGTTCAGGCATTTTAATCCACATCGGTGGACCGGCCCTGACGATCCAAGGGTCACTCGAGCTCTGATCCTGAGGGGCGGGCTAGAGCGTCTCGAATCGGTTGAGGACTATCTTTTGCCTCGGTTCATAGATGGAAATCCAATTTCCAAATACGTGACTCTGCGATTTTGATTGTATAACCTATATATGGCGACATAGTGGTATGGGGCATTCATGCCGCCTATGATTGATACTTATGATTTGAAGTTGTTTTGTACACTATGCACTTATTATAGTATCAAACGATTTGTTTTAAACGTATCAAGCATGCTTTGGCTGTTATAAGGTAAAAACCCTATCCTCCGGCTTGCGTTGCATTGTGTGATGGGACCTGGGTCTTATAACAGCTTCATTTTTATTTATTTAGCATTGCGTTGTTTGTTTTATGCACTGGTATTCTTGGGAGGAAACCCGTTCCGTGTTATACGGCGTGGTCCCTTAATTTACCTAACTTTAAAATAAAGATTTATAACTGTTTTAGTTCTCACACCAGTCCCATGACTGACCTGGAGTTTATTGTTTTAACCTAAACTCTGGGTGCCCTTATTTTGACACGGGCAGCTAGTAGTTTTGGTTTTGCAGATGTATATTCACAGGATCCTGGTTTACAGCTGGAACGATATCCGGAAAGCTTTGTATCCGTATATCTCCTTCTAGTTGTGTATTGTACTATTTTCCGCTGCGATGTATTTAAATGTAATTTAAATCTCTGATATTTCTGTGTAATATTCATTTATACTCTGTATATTCTTGTATCCTGATGCATTGTTGTAATATACAATGAAATGTTCTTTTATATGCGTTCTGTTGTAGCTTGTTCTCGAACTATCCGACACTTTCCTTTACGGGGAAGTTACGGGTTTTCACACCTGCTTTGTGGTAGGATATCGCGGTATAAAAGGGGATCCACTTATATACGTGGGCGTAGGGTAATCCGCTAATGATACTGCGGGCATCCGCTAATAAGACTGCGGGTATCAATCCAAACAATCATCAACCCAATATAACTAATATATTTAAATCAACCAGAAAGCATTCAACAAGCATCAACCAATTATTTTTAACGAATAAATATAATTCTAAATAAAAGGTGAGTGAGATTTACTCACCGGAATTTTCCACTGCTGAATATCCTGTTTAATTCAAAAATGCCGTGACTATGAATCGTCTCTAATGATTTTATCTATCGCGATAGCACCTATGATAAATTATTTTAAATTTATCGATTAAACAATTATTCAATTTAATTAACTACTATAAATAAATAAATTATTAACTAAATAATTTATTTAATTACCTTAATCCATTTCTTCACTGTTAAAACTAGCACTGCAGATTTTCCTCCAGTCCCTCGAAAATCGCCTTCTACAACAACCCTTCATACCACCTCACTCCTTGTCGAATTCTCCATTTACAGGTCCTCACTTCGCCAAGCTCAACTGTTTCAGGCTGTCGCGACCTGCAGCCCTAAAAACCCAACCCCAGGCATCACCTTCCCCCATTGGAACTTCCAGTTCGACATCAACCCCACCGAATTCCACTGTCGATGACCCCAAAATCACCAGACCCTCAGACCCATTTCTGCTCCACTTAGAAATTCCACAGCGCCACTTATTGTGTACCCAGAGACAAATGCATTGATGCTATCCTCAAACCCTATCGCGCAAAGTTCGAACAAAAGAGGTTGACGCATGAGCCACAAGAACTCCAGGACATCGAGCTCCGTCCAAAACTCCCCGAATTGAAATCGCGTCTTCCCTGGTGGAGTTTGAATCATTAAATCTGGCATCGCAGAGACTTTTGGACCTTCCATGTGGAGATCGATAGATGCAATTAGGGGGTCGGATTTTTTTGAGGGATTTGGGATCTACGGTTTTCGATTTTGGTTTGTATTTTAATGAAGATTGGAAAAAGGTATTGCCGTGGTTTTTAAATGGAAGAGGTGCGATGGCCATTTTCATATTGAGCTCCTCTGTGAAACGAGATCCTGAAGTAAAAGGGATGTCGCGGTTTTATACAGAAGTATTCCTTGGCCATCAAGGAGTTTTGTAACACCCCACCTCCACTAGGGTCACTCACAAAGGGAATGCACTAGGTTTGGTGAAGCATTATCGAGGTAAACATGCACAGAAATATTACAAGACAGAACATATATAAAACAGCGGAAGTAAAACAAATTTCATTTACCTTATAAAACAAGGTCTAAAGCCTTTTACATCAGAATACATCTAAACCTGTCTTGCAATAATAAAGAAGCATAAAACCTTTTCATAAATTTATTCCCCAAAATAAAGCGGTGAAGCAGCCATAGCCAATAGAAGTCCAAGCTATACATGATGACCTCCAAGCATAAGTGGTCCGAACTAAACAACAACATTTCCTCCCTGAAAACCTGGGGGGGGAACGGAAGACAAAGAGGCGAAACAAAACGGGGTCAGTCATAAAGACTGGTAAGTCCTATCTACTTCCAGTATAAAAACAGGTAAAGGTAACATGACATGCATAAACTAAAAGTAAACATAAGGATGACGACAAGATAGATAGGCTAAACCAAGATAACCGGATGGGCTACTGTAGCAAGATAAACTAAGGTATCATGATAAACTACGGTGTCAAGATAAATCAAGGTATCACATCATCAGGTTTCTACCAAGTACACTATCCCAAGGTATCTATCATGTATAACATCCCACGGTATCTATCATGTATATTTCTCATGGTTCTAACATGTATATTTGCTCTGCACCTCTCGTACTAGTATCCCAACCCGCGTCATGTGTTAACTACGAATGCCCCTTGCCCAATGTCATGTAATGGTCCATGTCAACCTAATATATAGCATATGTAGGTTTTCCCAACTCGTATGTTTCTTTCCATCTATAAGTTCGGTCCTTTGCCGTAGGCCGTACGGGCTTCCCCCACGTAAATCTATACCACCTCAACGTAGTACCATTTTATCCTTGAAGTTGTTTTGGACTGCTACCCTTGATCTGGTTATGTTTTCTTACCATGAACTATTGTGTGTTCACTTAGGATTTATGCCACCTAGGACCACTAGGGATTATGCTACCTAATGAACGTTTTCGTGTCTCGGTTTGGGTTCAGGCCACCTAGGGCCACTAGGGATTATGCCACCCGTCAACCGCGTCCTTTGTCCCACGTATATATCGTGAATCATTTCCATGTCTAGACGCACATGTATCTCAATGTGCCATCCGAGTTCCGTGCCAGGGAAAATCAAGAAATACGGAACTCGGACGGGAGCCTTAAGTCGTCTGTTGATGCAGATATCAAGGTCTGTTTTTGTACCCGTGGCTATGGTCCCACGTGACCCCTCCCTCAACTACTGAAAGGCAATCCAAGAAAAATCATGTATGAGAACTACATCCCGGCCCCACTATAGCCCCACTTTCCTATGGGCCAACCTCACCCATGACTCGATAGCAAGAACATGGTCTGTTGGGAGTTCTCTGCCTTTCCGTTCGCACACGATTGACTAAAGATGGTAGGTAGTCGGCGACGTGCTATCCAGGGCAAAAACAAGTATCGTCGACTCCACGCTAATCCATCCTAGTCTTTAGGTCGCTCGCATAGCAACCAAGGCATACTCTTGGCTCTTCTATCGCAGACCTTAACCTCTGTGAGGCCGGGTTTCATGGACCACCTGCCACCTCACCGAGGGATACCAAGAGTACCCTTACGTCCCCCGAAGCTACCGCTTCGTCACCCAGTTCGTTGGAGCCTTTATCCAACTCGGATAATTTGCTCGTCCTCGTGTGTATAAGCGATGACCTACCGTATCGGGTTACTCATCTATCTGTGAACTGATCCAAATCTCTTGACTAAGAATTAATACTTAGTTTCCTAAACTAAGGTTTACCACTTAGTCTCCTTTCTCGTTATCCTTGTTAATCCCGGTTTTCCACCTAGTCCCCTGAACTAGGGTTTTGTCTAATGGGTTAAGTATTGTTATTTAAGTTCATGACTTAACTTGCCTACGAATCATGTCAAGATCTGGCTAAGTATTCAAGTCCAAGACCTAGCCCTACAAGTTGGTTAAGTATACCAAGAAGCTCATGACTTAACCCTATTCAATCCTCAAGTCAAATTGGTTAAGTATTTGTTTATCTTAACCCTATCATATTATCGTGTTAGATTGGTTAAGCATAGGTTATCTTAACCTCATCGGATTATCGAGTCGGATTGGTTAACTTAACCCCATCCACTAATCGTATTAGAATGGTTAAGTATATTTAAACGGTCTTGTGACTTAACCCTATCAAGTTCTCATATTAGATTGGTTAAGTATGGTTGCTTAACCTCATCCAGTCATCATGTATAATTGATCAAGTATAAATTACTTATCCTCATTAAATTATCATGTTAAGTTGGTTAAGTATTGGTTACTTAACCACATTGAATTACCAAGTTTAGATAGGTTAAGTGTTTAACTTAACCCCATCGAATTACTGTGTTTAGATTAGTTAAGTGTAGGTTACTCAACCCCATCTAATTACCGTGTTTAGATTAGTTAAGTGTAGGTTACTTAACTCCATCTAATTACCGTGTTAGATTAGTTAAGTGTAGGTTACTTAACCCCATCTAATTACCAAGTCAGATTAGTTAAGTGTAAATTACTTAACTCCATCCCCTAATCATCTTGTATGGTTAAGTGTCATTTAGAAACCAAGCCCGGTCCCACTTAATCCTACCCATTCGTGTCATATCGGTTAAGTGTCATTAGTCAAATTTACTTAACCTTATCATGTGGCATTAATTTAATTAATGCACTCTCAACCACTTACATTAGACCTTGTTGTGGTTACTAGTTAAGCCGGGCGGGTCCGGGTAGTTTTACACCACAACCTAGTCTAACCTCGGGTCTTAAGCGCGACATGACCAACTTCTCACATTGGATCCTATTGTTTGTAGCCACTAGTTAAGCCGGGCGGGTCCGGGTAGATTTATGCTACAAACTCAACCCAACCTCGAGTTGGCCACTTTCATGTTTTGTCTAGTGTCTTATTACACTTACAACCCACCCATGTCTAGTTCAAGTTCCGTGTTTTCCCACGTGTCATGACCATATTTAAATGTATCATGAATGTCATGTTCTCATGTGAACCCCATGTCAAGTTTTTCATGTCAAACCCACGTTTTTTCCTAAACTACCCAAACGTATTTCCAACCCAAGTGGAAGCGAGTCACATAGTAGGGTATTATGCCAACATATTGGCCACAAACATGCATAGTATCATAAGGGAATTTGGCCACAAACATGCATAGTATCATAAGGGAATTTGGCCACAAACATGCATAGTATCATTAGTGAATTTGGCCACAAACATGCATGATACATAAGGGGTTTGGGTTCATTTACATGCATAAGCCCCAAAGTCAAGTCTTTGCCCATGTTTCACAAGTCAAGTGGTTCCCAAAGGTTCATGCTAACATTCCATAGATAAAGATTCAAACTTGCAAGATATACTAGATTAAACATAACATGAATGGCATGATTAAGTCGCTACAACTTGGCCCAAAGTCATAGGTTCAAGCAAAAGAGACATGACAAGGTTCATATAGGCTATCATACTTATATTTCATCTCATTTTATCCCATGTCATATTAGAACCACCGTTAGAATCTACAAGTAGCTAGAACTTACATAGCGAGGCTTAGGGAATGAGCATGATCCGTCTTGATGAAGAAAGGTGGCTCCTTTGTCGAAGAATCGTCATGGAATTTGCGTAGCAACGTTGATCGAGCCTCGATTTGGTGTAGCAATCTTGCACCTTTCGATTCGGATCCGATTTGCATGCATAGTCTCTTGGAGTTGGAGATTGAGGCCATGATCACTTGGCATTTGGGCAGCACTTCGTGGCATGAGTGATTTGTGAGGGTTTAGGGTAGGCTTAGGGGTCTTTTTATAGAGATTAGGAGTAGTTTAGGCCGTAGGATAAACCCTAGGACAGATCTGAACCCTCAAAAATCGTCACAAGCCTCCAAAACCGAGCCAACATGACAAGCAGGTGCACCAGGTCGGAGTTCTACGGGGGGGGGGGGTCGACCCAGGGGTCGACACCCATGTCGACCCCCTGGGGAGGGGTCGACCCCCTGGGGAGGGGTCGACCCAGGGGTCGACACCCATGTCGACCCCCTGGAGGGGGGGGGGTTGACCCAGGGGTCGACACCCTGTGTGTCTGGCGGGAATTTTCCCGCCTTCTCTTTCTGGGCTGAATTTCAAATCTGTTTTCGGATTTGAATTTTCGTGAAACCTCGTTGGGCCTTAACTGGGTCATACGGACTCCGATTTACGAAATTTCGGACTCTATTTCGCATATTTTTCCGAGACGAACGCAATGGCGCAACCCGTTTATCCTGATTCAGATAGTATAATTTAATTCATCCTTGATTCTTGTCTTAACACGTTGTTTACAATTCGGGTTGTTACATTCTCCCCTCCTTTAAGGATTTCATCCCCGAAATCTCCAAGTTAGGAAGAACGTATCCTACCATCCATCATCCATCTACCCAAAACATCATCCACAAGCAACCATGGTCCTTAAAAGGCTTCTAATGCTTTATGAACACATGCAAGAAAGTGTGTGTATATGTTCCTTAGCTAATGCTAATGATCAGGCTTGAATGATCTTCTAATGCAAAATATGTTTAGTGCCATGAATCCAACATGTATGCAAATAGTCCTAGCCATATAAATGCTATATGTGTGCACAACCATTCATTCTTATGCAACATCCGCCTGATAACACATTCAATTTCATCCATAAACAGGTATAAATACTCGTGCATATGCAATATGAAATGTGAGTGCGTTGATCTAGTATCTAATGTGTATTCGCGCATCCACGAGCAACCACTTGCAACCATATCAATCATAACATGTTTCAAACATATGTTTACATCCATAGGATTCTACCTAAGGTTCTCACGATAGGATCGAGGAGATAAACAAGGTAAACTCCCTAAGGGGTTTGCAACAGAAACATGACCGAGAGGATATTCACCAAAAGATAACATGCGAGCAAGCTCTACAGGAAAAACCAGGGATCAAGGATACACTCTTTAAAGAGAGGTACGATGCGCGTGTCTAGCCTTACGTCTTCTAAGTCGCGTTTCCTTGAGCTTAATTCCTCGGTGCTTTGACCATCTTTTTAACTCCATGATCTCGTAGCTCCTTGATTCCTATTTCCAAGATATGAGTTAGAACTCATTTCATTGTCGCCTCTTATTCCACTTTCACTTATCCTTTTCCTAGTATACTTGGCTCAAACGTATCCACTTACTCATGCAAGCTCTCCAAAATTCACTAGGGAATTCTGGATCTCGTCTGCCGATGCCAATCCATGTTGCCAAGTGAACTTACTAGGGTGATCCCAATAACTCATGCATAAGCGAAACGAACCATCCGACTTAGCGGCGAATTCTACTCGAACGGATTACCAACAACTACATCATGAGATTCTAGGTAACTAGCCATGACAGAACCTAGAAGGTTACACGAGACTTCGAGGGTATTACCAAAGCAAGTCAAGAGTCTAACTACCCTCCTTTCAAAACCGAGAATGGCACCCCTTATTGGATGACCACTTTATCCCTGGAATCCATCCACGGCCTAGAAACATAGGCATTCTGAAATCCAAACAAGTCATGAATAAATGGACCGATCGTCCAACAAGATTTGGGACAAAAATGGGATCTTCTATCATGCTAGTACTAAGGTGCAGAGACTCAACTATTGAGGCAGACTTAAATGTTGCGATGATCAAAACAAAGTCTAGATGGGATGATAGAAAAGAAAGGCTAAGCCTTTAACAGAAACGGTACCATCCTCCTTAGGTACGCTAGTGAGGGCATACGATTGCCTTCTTGCTGATCTCGTCCTTATCTTCCTTTGTGGATCAAGCCATACCAACAAGTTTCTTATTCTTAAGCTTGTGTCCTTTATCCCTTCTTATAACTTCAGTAACAGATCTCTCGAGAACTTCCTCCATCGTACGGGAAAACACTTACGTAGCTAGACAAGGATTAGTCACAGTTAAAACTACTGTGACTACAGATGGAGGAAAGAAAGGAAAAGAGATTCAATCAAGAAAACAAAGGATAGTGCTAATGGCTTTTGGGGAATAGCCTTTAAAAACTTTTCTTGAAAAATGCTTCTTTGTAAAACGGTTTCTCAAATAGTTTTCAGATGGTTTTAAAAACTTTTGCCCAGTCTGGTAACCTTCTGCTCTGATACCAAATGTAACACCCCCCCCTCCGCTAGGGTCACTCACAAAGGGAATGCACTAGGTTTGGTGAAGCATTATCGAGGTAAACATGCACAGAAATATTACAAGACATAACATATATAAAACAGCGGAAGTAAAACAAATTTCATTTACCTTATAAAAGAAGGTCTAAAGCCTTTTACATCAGAATACATCTAAACCTGTCTTGCAATAATAAAGAAGCATAAAACCTTTTCATAAATTTATTCCCCAAAATAAAGCGGTGAAGCAGCCATAGCCAAGAGAAGTCCAAGCTATACATGATGACCTCCAAGCATAAGAGGTCCGAACTAAACAACAGCATTTCCTCCCTGAAAACCTGGGGGGGGGGGGGAACGGAAGACAAAGAGGCGAAACAAAACGGGGTCAGTCATAAAGACTGGTAAGTCCTATCTACTTCCAGTATAAAAACAGGTAAAGGTAACATGACATGCATAAACTGAAAGTAAACATAAGGATGACGACAAGATAGATAGGCTAAACCAAGATAACCGGATGGGCTACTGTAGCAAGATAAACTAAGGTATCATGATAAACTACGGTGTCAAGATAAATCAAGGTATCACATCATCAGGTTTCTACCAAGTACACTATCCCAAGGTATCTATCATGTATAACATCCCACAGTATCTATCATGTATATTTCTCATGGTTCTAACATGTATATTTGCTCTGCACCTCTCGTACTAGTATCCCAACCCGCGTCATGTGTTAACTACGATGCCCCTTGCCCAATGTCATGTAATGGTCCATGTCAACCTAATATATAGCATATGTAGGTTTTCCCAACTCGTATGTTTCTTTCCATGTATAAGTTCAGTCCTTTGCCGTAGGCCATACGGGCTTCCCCCATGTAAATCTATACCACCTCAACGTAGTACCATTTTATCCTTGAAGTTGTTTTGGACTGCTACCCTTGATCTGGTTATGTTTTCTTACCATGAACTATTGCGTGTTCACTTAGAATTTATGCCACCTAGGACCACTAGGGATTATGCTACCTAATGAACGTTTTCGTGTCTCGGTTTGGGTTCAGGCCACCTAGGGCCACTAGGGATTATGCCACCCGTCAACCGTGCCCTTTGTCCCACGTATATATCGTGAATCGTTTCCATGTCTAGACGCACATGTATCTCAATGTGCCATCCGAGTTCCGTGCCAGGGCAAATCAAGAAATACGGAACTCGGTCGGGAGCTTTAAGTCGTCTGCTGATGCAGATATCAAGGTCTGTTTTTGTACCCGTGGCTATGGTCCCACGTGACCCCTCCCTCAACTACTGAAAGGCAATCCAAGAAAAATCATGTATGAGAACTACATCCCGGCCCCACTATAGCCCCACTTTCCTATGGGCCAACCTCACCCATGACTCGATAGCAAGAACATGGTCTGTTGGGAGTTCTCTTCCTTTCCGTACGTACACGATTGACTAAAGATGGTAGGTAGTCGGCGACGTGCTATCCAGGGCAAAATCAAGTATCGTCGACTCCACGCTAATCCATCCTAGTCTTTAGGTCGCTCGCATAGCAACCAAGGCATACTCTTGGCTCTTCTATCGCAGACCTTAACCTCTGTGAGGCCGGGTTTCATAGACCACCTGCCACCTCACCGAGGGATACCAAGAGTACCCTTACGTCCCCCGAAGCTACCGCTTCGTCACCCAGTTCGTTGGAGCCTTTATCCAAGTCGGATAATTTGCTCCTCCTCGTGTGTTTAAGCGATGACCTACCGTATCGGGTTACTCATCAATCTGTGAACTGATCCAAATCTCTTGACTAAGAATTAATACTTAGTTTCCTAAACTAAGGTTTACCACTTAGTCTCCTTTCTCGTTATCCTTGTTAATCCCGGTTTTCCACCTAGTCCCCTGAACTAGGGTTTTGTCTAATGGGTTAAGTACTGTTATTTAAGTTCATGACTTACCTTGCCTATGAATCATGTCAAGATCTGGCTAAGTATTCAAGTCCAAGACCTAGCCCTACAAGTTGGTTAAGTATACCAAGAAGCTCATGACTTAACCCTATTCAATCTTCAAGTCAAATTGGTTAAGTATTTGTTTATCTTAACCCTATCAGATTATCGTGTTAGATTGGTTAAGCATAGGTTATCTTAACCTCATCGGATTATCGAGTCGGATTGGTTAACTTAACCCCATCCACTAATCGTATTAGAATGGTTAAGTATATTTAAACGGTCTTGTGACTTAACCCTATCAAGTTCTCATATTAGATTGGTTAAGTATGGTTGCTTAACCTCATCCAGTCATCATGTATAATTGATCAAGTATAAATTACTTATCCTCATTAAATTATCATGTTAAGTTGGTTAAGTATTGGTTACTTAACCACATTGAATTACCAAGTTTAGATAGGTTAAGTGTTTAACTTAACCCCATCGAATTACCGTGTTTAGATTAGTTAAGTGTAGGTTACTCAACCACATCAAATTACCGTGTTTAGATTAGTTAAGTGTAGGTTACTTAACTCCATCTAATTACCGTGTTAGATTAGTTAAGTGTAGGTTACTTAACCCCATCAAATTACCAAGTCAGATTAGTTAAGTGTAAATTACTTAACCCCATCCCCTAATCGTCTTGTATGGTTAATTGTCATTAAGAAACCAAGCCCGGTCCCACTTAATCCTACCCATTCGTGTCATATCGGTTAAGTGACATTAGTCAAATTTACTTAACCTTATCATGTGGCATTAATTTAATTAATGCACTCTCAACCACTCACATTAGTCCTTGTTGTGGTTACTAGTTAAGCCGGGCGGGTCCGGGTAGTTTTACACCACAACCTAGTCTAACCTCGGGTCTTAAGCGCGATATGACCAACTTCTCACATTGGATCCTATTGTTTGTAGCCACTAGTTAAGCCGGGCGGGTCCGGGGTAGATTTATGCTACAAACTCAACCCAACCTCGAGTTGGCCACTTTCATGTTTTGTCTAGTGTCTTATTACACTTACAACCCACCCATGTCTAGTTCAAGTTCCGTGTTTTCCCACGTGTCATGACCATATTTAAATGTATCATGAATGTCATGTTCTCATGTAAACCCCATGTCAAGTTTTTCATGTCAAACCCACGTTTTTCCTAATCTACCCAAACGTATTTCCAACCCAAGTGGAAGCGAGTCACATAGTACGGTATTATGCCAACTTATTGGCCACAATCATGCATAGTATCATAAGGGAATTTTGCCACAAACATGCATAGTATCATAAGGGAATTTGGCCACAAACATGCATAGTATCATAAGTGAATTTGGCCACAAACATGCATGATACATAAGGGGTTTGGGTTCATTTACATGCATAAGCCCCAAAGTCAAGTCTTTGCCCATGTTTCACAAGTCAAGTGGTTCCCAAAGGTTCATGCTAACATTCCATAGATAAAGATTCAAACTTGCAAGATATACTAGATTAAACATAACATGAATGGCATGATTAAGTCGATACAACTTGGCCCAAAGTCATAGGTTCAAGCAAAAGAGACATGACAAGGTTCATATAGGCTAGCGTACTTATATTTCATCTCATTTTATCCCATGTCACATTAGAACCACCGTTAGAATCTACAAGTAGCTAGAACTTACATAGCGAGGCTTAGGGAATGAGCATGATCCGTCTTGACGAAGAAAGGTGGCTCCTTTGTCGAAGAATCGTCATGGAATTTGCGTAGCAACGTTGATCGAGCCTCGATTTGGTGTAGCAAGCTTGCACCTTTCGAATCGGATCCGATTTGCATGCATAGTCTCTTGGAGTTGGAGATGGAGGCCATGATCACTTGGCATTTGGGCAGCACTTCGTGGCATGAGTGATTTGTGAGGGTTTAGGGTAGGCTTAGGGGTCTTTTTATAGAGATTAGGAGTAGTTTAGGCCGTAGGATAAACCCTAGGACAGATCTGAACCCTTAAAAATCGTCACAAGCCTCCAAAACCGAGCCAACATGACAAGCAGGTGCACCAGGTCGGAGTTCTACAGGTGCTCATGTCGACCCCCTGGGGAGGGGTCGACCCAGGGGTCGACCCAAGGGTCGACACCCTGTGTGTCTGGCGGGAATTTTCCCGCCTTCTCTTTCTGGGCTGAATTTCAAATCTGTTTTCGGATTTGAATTTTCGTGAAACTTCGTTGGGCCTTAACTGGGTCATACGGACTCTGATTTATGAAATTTCGGACTCTATTTCGCGTATTTTTCCGAGACGAACGCAATGGCGCAACCCGTTTATCCTGATTCAGATTTTATAATTTAATTCTGCCTTGATTCTTGTCTTAACACGTTGTTTAAAATTCGGGTTGTTACAAGTTTACAGTGTAACAGTACATCTTTATAAATTTTGATTAGACTAAACGAAATTTTTACTCTTTTAAAATACATTTCGATTTGATTCTGATTTAACTGATTTGAGTTCGAGCTTATCCATTAAATTATAATTCAGGGTAATGAACACCAATTCGAGCGCAACAACCGGCGTTTCTAGCGTTTAACCACTATTCTGAACACACTGAGATATGTCACGAAGCCCAATTCCATCATCTGGAGAAGATATTAATTTAAACTGATAAAAAATTAATTTAAAATAATTCATTCCTTCGATAATAAAGTATTATTATTATCGTTTATAGTCAATAGGATTTATATTGATTATCTGAAATAATTTGATTCAGTTTTGACTTCGTTTTAATTCCGAACTGAATTAATTCTGTCTGATTCTCGTATTACGATGATTATATATATTCGAAAATAAATCGTATATTGATAACTCAATATAAAAATTCCTTTATATTATCAACAGAATATTTAAAACCATATTAAGTATTTAAAATTAACTGGCTAGAAATCTGGGTCGTTACATTCTTCCCCCCTTAAAAGAATTTCGTCCCCGAAATTACTAAGGTAGGAAAATGCTACTAGCCTATTACTTATGCAGAAACTCAACTCCTTATTTTTCGATAAATTTTATTCTACCAAAATATTTGGTTTCTCATTCACATGCATTCAAATTGATTTTAAATCAATTCATTAACTTGGTTTATTTAACTTGTTTTTAGTTAAATTTTAATTCCAGAATCCAAATTCCCGGGTTTTTAATTTCAAATCACTTCTGAAATCACATACATATATACATATATTTATTTCCATCTCGAATTCAAAACATTTGAATATTCAAACCAATTTGTTTTCTTTCAAACAAATTTCCATCAAAAACTTTCTAAGGTAGCAATCCATCACTTAGAAACTCGAAAATGAACACTGATGATGTTGCAATCATCATCAGAATTATTTCCCAGCCACTGAAGTGAGTTCAGTGCTTTATTATTTCAAAATCCATCTAAAATGATTTTCTTTCAAATCCTTCTAAAACAAAGCTATATTATTTTAATATACCTTGAAAAATATTTTTCAACTTCCCAGTATTTAAATTCCAAATTCTGGTTTGAACTTAATTCTAATTCATCTCATTTGTATATTTAATTCCTATACAAATTCTATTTTGGTTATAAATAACCATTCCAATTTTATAATCTCGTTTGATTATAATCCTAACAATCAACACATCCATATAATATAATAATTTCAGAAAATTATTCCTTCTATATCAAAATAGAAATTTGGGTAAAATTATTTCATCTACCACATTAAAACATTATTATGTTGAATTTCTTTATTCAAGTGTTTAGAAATGCCTATCGACTTCGTGGCGTCCCATGATTCGATCAGAATTCATAAACCACTCAACAAACAAGCCAACATAATATAAAACAAATTTTATATCAATTAACAAATACGCTCTCTCGTACATATACACTCAAGTCATTCTAGGGCACTACTGACCCCATCTCTAATGAGCACATTTCCACCAAAGCCTAGGTATTCACTCAACCTAAGCTCTGATACCAACTGTAATGGCCCACAAATCCATACTATCTGAGTTGACTAATAACACCACATGTCCAACCCAAATTGCACAGAAATACGAATCATTATTAGAAAGGAGTTAGAAGATGAGAAATAGAAAGGAAGAAATATTAGAATAGAAGGAAATGAAGATCACAAACTCACAGTGGAACGAATAAAATAGATTATATAACATAACTTTTGAAATACAAATCAGTAACTGTATATATACATACCATCATCAGAGCACAACAATTATTCCTGGAACAGTTATAAACACCTGTTTCCAGATACAAACATAGTTCACAGCGGAATATATGATAATCTATAGCTAACAGGTGAAGCCTCCTGCTTCCAGCTCTTCCAAGTGAATCTAAAAAATCCCGACTACTTGACTGCCCGTACAAATTTAGGCACCCAAGAGTTTAGGGAAAACAAAACAAAATAAACTCTGGGTCAGTCATGGGACTGGTGTGAGTAAACTCCAACCATTTGTTTAACTTTCAAAATCCTTTCAAAAGAAATGATAATAGTAAGACCAGCCAACCCATAAACATGGACGGTTTTTACCTTACTATAACCCAAAACACTTTGATATCAAATCCAGTGATATTATAATAATGTCTACATCAAATAAATAACAATCTAGCGGAACGTTTGCATCTCACGCTCCATATATAATATAAAATCAAAAACCGCATGGCGCTTATTGGAGATTGGATTCCCAACATGACAAGGTATGGAACCACCTTCCGATCAGTGTACTCTAGAGGCGATACACTGGGGTTCAACAAGAACGTCTTGCACCCGACCCACACATGACCGACCACTCATTTCGCTTGAGTGTATCAAATGTATATCACCAACGGTTGGGATCAGCAACCGTTTCCCGACTGGGACAACATCGAATAGAATAAGGAATTAAATGAATCTCTAGATAGGTGATTATACCTCCTAATGGGAGCGACCCACATAGCCATGTTGCCTGCCCGATTTTTGTCATTTCCCGGTTGTTGAGGCCTGAGGCTACGATTACTTATCATTCATTGATAGCTCAATCACTTTGAATGCCACATTGTCAGATCCGTTAATCACTAATTGATTTGCACAAATATTCTGGATGTTATGCTAAGGGAATAAATCCGTTGCAACCATATCTATTTATACAGACCAACCCATTGGATCATTGGAAATACTTTGTCAGACATTTGTCCATTTACGTTCGTTCTGGGATTGAACGAAACCGAAGGCACAATTTCTAATAATAGAAAAAGTCCTTGCACTTCACTCCATCTTCGATTATCTTCATATAATCCGATTCGCAACGCTACTGCCAATACAGAGTGGTTCACGGATAATAATCCAACCGGTCTCTCCATATTGACAACGATGGTCAAAACTTCGATAGTCTGTGATTTAACTATCGAATAAAAACAAGTGCTCATCCAACATATCAAACAAATCACTGGGCTCTTTAATTAATATTTCATTAATTAAATCTCTTCTCCATTTCCCTATCAATATTTGTTAACCAAATATTTTCAATAATCATCTTGGTTTCTTATGCCATTTGGAAAAACATTTCCATATATCACCTTCTATTATTTTCTATAGTTAGAAAATATATTCTATACGCAATTGAAAACAATTCCAATCACTTATCACTTTCCCTACTACTTTAATTATACTCAGGAAATATTACTTTTATATTTCTAAAATTCCACTACTGGGTTAAAACGAATGCCGTGTAAAACATCGTTATAACAACCCAAAATATTTTATTCAACTAACTCTTATTCAACACTTCTCTTCGAGATTGGATTTTGCTATTTATCAATTAAAAATGTAATCAATCAAGTTGGGGTAAAATTACCTCTCAGACCTTGACTGAAACCATCATTAACTTCAACACGGCAAAACCACTAACCTCAAAAAACACACTATAACACCCCAATTATTCATTTTTAAACGTATATAGTTCGCTTTCTATTTCTAATTTATAGGTTTCCCTTTTTGTTTATAATATTCTATTTTGAAATTCGTTTCCTTATCGAATTCAATATATATCGATACATTGATTTTTAACTATCAAATTATCTTAAAATCATTCTAACTCCTTAAATTTCCGGAAAAATTTGCCTAACCTCCCCTGCTCCGGGAGCTTCGGGATATTTCAAATAGCCTCCCATGGCCCTTACCAATCCAAAAGAAAAAGAAAAAAACCAAGCGGCTTGCCGATACGGCGCATAAAACCTCATATGTGAATTTAAACATGTACCTTTTTGTCGGGCACATAGATTAAAATCTTCATTTACTTCATCTCATACCTGTCTAACACATGCTCACCTGTTTCCAATTCAACTCAACCCAATCGTTTGAATTCAGTTTCGCTCATTTATTCTTTAATTAGCTATTTTGCCTATTCCACTTCTTTGTTTGAACATAACATGTTCAAACAAAATATTAACTTGCTCATAACAAAATTGAATTTCAATTTCAATTCTAGTTTCCTTTTTGATTTCGAATATAAATTTTCAAATAGAATTCACTTCTTCAAAGCCCAATATCAATTCAAAATCTCATTAACTAATTACTATTCAAATTGGTTAGTTCTATTCAAAAAAATCAAAACCTGATTTCTGTTTCAAAAACCAATTCATTACTTCACTTGAGTTCTGATATAATTTATAGCTAAAAATCTGGACTTTTCTAAATAGAAAATTTGGATCTTATTCGCTTAACATTCTTTAATTTATTTAAATAAACCGTTATGGTTTTATAATGGTTATGGCGCTGCTTTTCTGAAAATTTGATTTTTGACATAACTCAAAATCTATTCGACGAAACCTTGATTTTTCTTCTCTATTAGAAAACTATTATCAAATCGGTCCTGACGTTTCTTGTTTCAAAGAATTCCGACTTCAATTGACTTCTGTATATTCAATTGAAGTTCGAAACGACAATTTACGAACTGCAGCGCTACGGCAAGTTCGTTTTAATTATATTTATATATAAAAACTTTTAAACTTCGTTAAAATGAATTCAACTCCATTCTAACTCTATTCGAAATCTATATTCAAATTCCATTTCATTTCTGTTTGAATTCTAATATTCAAATTCCATTTTAACTCTATTCAAAATCTATATTCAAATTCCCATTTCAAATTCTATTTCCAAATTCTATTTTCCAATTTCCATTTCAATCTATTTGAATTCTATATTCAAATTTCATATCACTTTCGATATTCGAATTCTACATTTGAATTCCCTTTATATTTTCTATATTCAAATTTCATTTGGATTACTATATTCAAATTCTATATTTGAATTCATATTTGAATTTTCTATATCCAAACTCCATTCAATTTCTATAAACAAATTTCATTTAAATTTCTGCATTCAAATTCTAAATTTGAATTTTCTTTGTTTAAATTCCCTTTGAATTCTATTTGAATTTTCTATATTTAACTCCATTTCACTTCTATTTTCAAATTTTATATTTAAATTTCATTTGAACTTTCTTTATTCAAATCCATTTGAATTCCTTTGAATTCAAAATTCCATTTGAATTCTTTTAAATTCAAATTCTATTTTAATTTCTTTGTAATAACCCGGAAATCTAGGCCAATTTAAAATTTTTATTTTGGCAATTTTAGCGAATTTTGAATATTTAAAATGAATTATTTTAAATAATAACGATGAGAAATATATTTTGAATATAATTCGAACGTATATTTTATATAGATCGACGATAGAATATATATATTTTATTTTTATTTATAAAAGGAATTGAAAATGGCGCGGTAATTCGATAATTCGATTTCAAACTTCAATTGAATATACCGGGTGCAAAATAAACCGGATTTTAGTGAAACCAAAAATAATAGAATCTATTTGAGAATATCTTTCCAACGAATCCGAAAAAATCAAAATTTCATAGCGGGAAACAAAAGATATGTCCAATTGAAAATTCTGAATAGTCGCTATGGAATTCAGGCCCATAAAAATGGGAATTTTGCAAACTACCTCGAATTTCGACGAAACGACTTTTGTTGGATCCGTGATGTCGGGTTATTGCTAGATTCCAAATTTCATAATTTTTCGAATCAATATGTGAGCGTGGCAAAGGAAAACGCGTTTGACTAGTTTCAGTTGATTTTAATCGACTGGAAATTGGCCATTTCTCCAACGGTCTCAGAACTCGATGAAATTAGTTTTGTTAGGACCGTATCATCAATAAGAAGCTAGAAAATATTTTTCGGGAATTTTTCTAGTTAGTATGTGGCCCCGGTAAATTGAAATGCGCGTTCAAATTCAATATATAGAGTTATGTTTTGATTTTGACGAAAACTGCTCGAAACGATCGATTCAGCTTACGATACATATCCCATCATGTTCGGAATGGGGGTAATTAGCTATGGACGACAGGCGGTGGGTCTCGTTTAGAGGTCAAATGAAAAAGTCAACTTTTTGAAAATAAATTAATTAAAAAAATACCTCTCTCCTCTCTCACCCTATTATCCTCTCAGGCCCCCCCGTTCGAAATCAAACCAGAAAGGAAAAAAAAATATAAAAATCGTGCCCCCCCCAATCGATCGAAGCCGCCCCTGCCACCGGAGTCGCGCCTCCATAGGCGATCCCCCTCCCTCCGGCGCTCCACCTCGTCGGCCAACACCCCACTCCAGATCGACGAAACCCCCTCCCCGACGCCGCGCCCTATCCAGAGAGCCCACACCGCCACTGTCCCAGCAGCCGCCACCGCCCCATTTACCTGCCGCCGACCTCCCCCCCCTCAGACGACAGTCGCCTCCTCTAATTCCCCTTCTCCTCCGCGCCCTTTCCTCTCTCCACTTCAAATTCCTAAGCCCAAAAGCCCACCGCAGTCCCTATGTTCCACCACCATCTTCCATTGCACCACCGACGACGCCAAACAACCCCCCCTCTTCTCATCATACTGTAAGTTTTCTTTTATTTTATTTTCTCTTTTCTTTTTCGTTGTTGTGATTTTTATGTGAAAAGTAGGTCATTAGTTTATTAGAAACAAAAATAGGGTTTTTTATATTATTTGTAAACAAAGGATTATATTTTTATAAATAGAAAATATAAGGTTTTAAAATATAAAGAAGTGAACGTGAAGATTAAAAATATAATTTTTATATTATAGAACGATTAAAAGTATGTAGCGAAATAAAAATCTGATTTTTATTATATATACGTTGAAATAGAAAAGTGGTTTTATAGCGAAGTAAAATTTCGATTTTTCTATATTGAATAGCGAAGTAAAAATTCGATTTTTATATATTGAATAGCGAAGTAAAAATTCGATTTTTATATATTGAATAGCAAAGTAAAAATTCGATTTTTATATATTGAATAGCGAAGTAAAAATTCAATTTTTACATATGTAGAGAATACGGGCAGAGAAAGTGACAAGAGGCAAGAACGACGAAGATTTCTACATAAGAAGAGTCGTGTGATTGGATTAGCTAATCTGTGAGAACTTCTCACTTTTAAATTTATTTCTAGTTGAAATATATACTAAGATGCAGACGGTGTTTAGTAGCACCCGACACCCGTCGTCCACAGACCATGGACGGCTTGTATGCTTGGTTGTTTAATTTTGATGTGTAGTTGATTGTGTGATGTGAAATGAAATAAAATATTTTATAGTTAAAAATAGAATTTTTAATGTGTATATGAAATGAAATAAAAATAAACAAACCGGACAATTTGTTTATATTCACACATTCTTTGAATTCAAATTCTGTTTCAATTCCTTTGAATTCAAATTCTATTTCAATTCCTTTGAAATAGATATTTCGACTTTGAAAAAAATAGTTTTTTTTTCTTTTTCAAATTCAAACTTATAATTTATAAGTTCCCTTCTCTTCATTTATAAACTTCATTTATACAAGAACTATTTATAAACTTCGTTTATAAAGGAATCATTTGTTTTATTTTTTTAAAATAAGATTTATATTTCAAATCTATTTAAATTTCAAATTCTATTTAAAAATAGAATTTCCCCTTTAAATCTCAAATATCCTTTCCACGATATTTAAATAAAATAACACTTAGCCCAGTGATATTTAAAACAATCAAATCATCCAATTTTCAATCATTTGATTTTTAACACGTCATATATGAATATATGAAATCAAGCAAACAAACAAATAGATAATATATTTTTGAGGAATCCAGTTGGATTCCTCCAACCTGTTTTCCTGCATCCACAGACGTTAGTCAACATAGTAATACCCATCCTGCTTCGTGGCAGGATATCGCGGTAGAAAAGGGGATCCACTTATATACGTGGGCGTAGGGTCATCCGCTAATGATACTGCGGGCATCCGCTAATAAGACTGCGGGTATCAATCCAAACAATCATCAACCCAATATAACTAATATATTTAAATCACCAAGAAAGCATTCAACAAGCATCAACCAATTATTTTTAATGAATAAAAATAATTCTAGATAAAAGGTGAGTGAGATTTACTCACCGGAATTTTCCACTGCTGAATATCCTCTTTAATTCAAAAATGCCGTGACTATGAATCGTCTCTAATGAATTTATCTATCACGATAGCACCTATGATAAATTATTTTAAATTTACCGATTAAACGATTATTCAATTTAATTAACTACTATAAATAAATAAATTATTAACTAAATAATTTATTTAATTACCTTAATCCATTTCTTCACTGTTAAAACTAGCACTGCAGATTTTCCCCCAGTCCCTCGAAAACCGCCTTCTACAACAACCCTTCATACCACCTCACTCCTTGTCGAATTCTCCATTTACAGGTCCTCACTTCGCCAAGCTCAACTGTTTTAGGCTGTCGCGACCTGCAGCCCTAAAAACCCAACCCCAGGCATCGCCTTCCCCCATCGCAACTTCCAGTTCGACATCAACCCCACCGAATTCCACTGTTGATGACCCCAAAATCACCAAACCCTCAGACCCATTTCTGCTCCAGTTCGAAATTCCACAGTGCCACTTCTTGTGTACCCAGAGACAAATGCATTGATGCTATCCTCAAACCCTATCGCACAAAGTTCGAACAAACGAGGTTGACGCACGAGCCACAAGAACTCCAGAACATCGATCTCCGTCTAAAACTCCCCGAATTGAAATCGCGTCTTCCCTAGTGGAGTTCGAATCATTAAATATGGCATCGCAGAGACTTTTGGACCTTCCATATGGAGATCGATAGATGCAGTTAGGGGGTCGGATTTGTTTGAGGGATTTGGGATCTATGGTTTTCGATTTTGGTTTGTATTTTAATGAAGATTGGAAAAAGGTATTGTCGTGGTTTTTAAATGGAAGAGGTGCGATGGCCATTTTCATATTGAGCTCCTCTGTGAAACGAGATCCAGAAGTAAAAGGGAGGCCGCGGTTTTATACAGAAGTATTCCTTGGCCATCAAGGAGTTTACAGTGTAAGAGTACATCGTTATAAATTTTGATTAGACTAAACGAAATCTTTACTCTTTTAAAATATATTTCGATTTGATTCTGATTTAACTGATTTGGGTTCGAGCTTATCCATTAAATTATAATTCAGGGTAACGAACACCAATTTGAGCGCAACAACCGGCGTTTCTAGCGTTTAACCACTATTCTGAACACACTGAGATATGTCACGAAGCCCAATTCGATATCTGGAGAAGATATTAATTTAAACTGATAAAAAATTAATTTAAAATAATTCATTCCTTTGATAATAAAGTATTATTATTATCGTTTATAGTCAATAGGATTTATATTGATTATCTGAAATAATTTGATTCAGTTTTGACTTCGTTTTAATTCCAAACTGAATTAATTCTGTCTGATTCTCGTATTACGATGATTATATATATTAGAAAATAAATCGTATATTGATAACTCAATATAAAAATTCCTTTATATTATCAACACAATATTTAAAACCATATTAAATATTTAAAATTAACTGGCTAGAAATCTGGGTCGTTACAGAACTAGTAATGCGACATAGTAGGATGGGGTACTATGCCGTCTATGATTAATACATTATGATTGAAATTGTTTTTGAAATATATATACTCATAGATATACACACTAATATTAAATCCGTTTTATCGTATCAAGCATCTTTTGACCATTATAAGGTAAAACCCTATCCTCCGGTTTGCGTTGCATTGTGTGATGGGACATGGGTCTTATAATGGTTTCATTTTTCTAAAAAGCATTGCGTTGTTTAACGTTTTACTTTATTTTATGCACTGGCAATCCAATGGATTAAACCCGTTCCGCGTTAGCGGCGTGGTCCTGTGATTAGCCTCATTATTAGATAAGTTAAGTTAAGATTTCTCATACCAGTCCCATGACTGACCTGTAGTTTCTTTCACTTTGCAAACTCGGGTGCCCATATTTTCCACACGGGCAGTTGATTAGCTTTTGCAGATATATTTACAGGATCCTGGCATACAGCTGAAGCGGTACTCGGACAGCTCTGTATCTGTGGTTCCTCTCAGTTGTATATTTGTTTTATTTTCCGCTGCTATCTAAATGTAATTAAGAACTCTGATATTATTGTATTCCTATTATGCAGTAAGTGTTCATACTCTGTTATATTCTTGTACTCTGATGTAATTGTTATAATCAGCAATAAAATGTTCTTTAGTTTGCGTTCTGATGTGTATTGTTCTCAAAGCAATCCAAGCTTTCCTTTACTGGGAAGTTTGGGTTGTTTCAGCACCCGAGTCTGCAAAGTGAAACAAATTACGAGTCAGTCATGGGACTGGTGTGAGAATTCATAACTAATTTAACTAATAGTAATGAGGCAAATCCAGGGACCATGCTGCTAACGCGGAACGGGTTTTATTCTAATGGATTGCCGGTGCATAAAATAAAGTGAATCATTAAACAACGCAATGCTTTTTAGAAAAATGAAACAATTATAATACCTAAGTCCCATCACACAATGAAACGCAAACCGGAGGAGGTTTTACCTTATAATGGTCAAAAATGCTTGGTACGATAAAACGGATTTGATATTATTGTTAGTGTATATATGTTTCAAAAACATTTCAATCATAATGTATCAATCACAGACGACATAGTACCCCATCCTACTATGTCGCCATACTAGTTCTACAATCAAAACCGCATGGTGTCGTATTGGAAATTGGGTTTCCATCACGAGTCAAGGCTAGGGAGGAGCTCCTTACTGATTCGAGACACTCTAGCTAATGTCTTAGGATTCCCCGCAGTGAACCCTTGGATCCTGCAGGGCCGGTCCGCACATATGATTTTGCGGATTAGTTATTCCTGAACACACGTTTACCGGTCCTATAGGACCTAATATCCGAGGCGCCTCATTCCATCACCCACATAAGTAAAATCCGGGCCGTGTAAAACCCAAACACCACTTCTAGCTAGAAAGAAACGTGTTGCTCTCCCTGCGTTCCCTTCTCCTGTTTTAGACTCCAACTGGGGTGTGAGGCTCGCGAAGCTACATAATACACAAAGCTATGCTTATTCAAGCTGTGCTTTGATCGTCACCACAAGGTTCTGCTTTTCAACAAGAAACCTTAATCATTGCATCTTGGTATGCCACACTGTCAATCCATATCATACTATTAATCCTTTGCCAAAATATACAAAAGGGTGTTAAGCAAGAGAATAAATTCTCCGCCACCAATCATTCATACATTCGGCAGAAAATCAATAAGTACAATATAAAGGAGTACAATGTCGGACACACATTCCATTTATAAGCCCGTTCTGGGTCTAAATGAAACTATATCTGGTAGATCTCCAAGTACGTCTGGACAACTACCACCAAAACCCTTTTCAAGGTAGCAAATCAATCGAGGGCATCAGTAGCCGTCATCCATTCAATGTCGAAGGTTACCAGTCTTCAATCACCGTCTCCAACTCTTCGACTTAGGTCGACGTATAATCATTTGAAATGAGATTGAACTCGGACTTTTCAAATGATCCTCGCATATATATATATATATATATATTAAAATCATTTCATGTCGTTATTAGTATTTAGTAAACGATCTATCGCTATTTTTATTTATATAAAAGTAGCTAAATTTAACTTAACGACGCTTCGGGTCAATGGGCGACCCTGGCGCTGTTTTTACTCAAATTTGTTTTACACGTTCCTATAAATCTAACCGTTGGATTTTAACATAATTCATATCGTTGGAAAGATCTTCCCAAGGCAAACCTAATGGTTTCAGTTTTGGGAAAATCCGACGGTTGGATATTTTGGTATAATCAATTAAAGACATGATTCCAAGACGCGAACTACCACGCTCGGTTCGTTTGATTTTAATTTCTATATATATATATATATATATATATATATATGTATAATTATATATAATTCCGTCATCCATTCCATTCACTATATTTTGCTAACATCAAATATCCCTATTTGTATATATAATGTCGAGGTATAACATGACACACAATAATGCTTATTTTTATTTTTATTTACGTACATATCCTAAACATAACAATGTATATTTTCTTTTATCTTTCAAATTACACAAAATGTATATTTGGTTTCATTATTCTTTCTAATGAATATCCATTCATTAAAATATAAATTTCTAATCCTTTTATTTACATTGAAAAATGTAATTTTCTATTCCTATTTTATTTACATTGAGAAATGTAAACTTTTATTTCATTTTCTATTTACATTGGAAAATGTAAATTTCCATATTACTCTAATTACATATAAAAATGTAACTTACTATTATTCTTCTATTTACATTGAAAAATGTAACTTCTTTTTTACCGTCTCTAAAATGACGATAAAAATATATAATATTTATTCTATTCTTTTATTGCATCTAAAGTGACGATAAAAATATACATTTCATTTCTACTCTTTTTATCGCGTCTAAAATTGTAAAGTTTTCTTTTTAATATAATCTGCATTAAAAATATGACTTTTCCTTTTTAATCTAATTTACATAAAAAGAATGTAAATAATTTTGCAATGTCAAAATCTAATCTTTTCATTACATAAAAATGTAATTTTCTTACTTTACATCTTAATTACATGAAAATGTAATTTTCTTACTTTAAATCTTAATTACATAAAAATATAAACATCTCTTCTTTAACTTAATTACATAAAAATGTAATTTTTCTCCTTTATCTTAATTTACATGTCAAATGTAAAATTTTCACTTTTAATCTAATTCACATGGAAATTGACTTAATTACATAAAAACGTAATTTTTATGTTCTTTTCAACATGACATTAAAATATGACTATCTTCATATGCATTTTCATGACTCTAAAACATGATTATCTTCATATGCATTTTCATGACTCTAAAATATGAAAATATTTCATATGCGTTTTCATGTCTCTAAAATATGAATATATTTCACATGTCTTCATAATTCTAAAATATGTATATATTTCATATGCCATAATGCTACACTAAAAGATGATTATATTTCATATGCTTTAATGCTACGCTAAAATATGGTTTTACTTCATATGCATTATCATGACATTAAAAACATGATTATGATTCATATGCATTAACTTGACATTAAAATATGGTTTTACCTCATGGTCCTACATAAATGCTAAAAACAAGATTATTTTCATAATACTACACAAACATTAAAAATATCTTTATTTTCCAGTTAATAAAATGTAACTCCCAATGTATTCTTTTTATTTACATCTAAATGTAAATAAAGATATCACTTTAAATCTATTCCTTTTTATTTCATATAAAAGGTCAATAAAAATGTAATCTATATTCTATACTTTTTATTCTGATTTACATTTTCTAACAAAAATGTCCTTTTTATTCCAATTTACATTTTGAATGTAATTTTCCTTTTCATTGCTTTTTTACATAAAAAGTAAATTTTACTTTTTCATTGTTTATTTACATAAAAATGTAAATTTTCCTTTTTTTCATTGTTTATTTACATAAAAATGTAAATTTTCCTTTTCATTGTTTATTTACAAAAAAAATGTAAATTTGCCTTTTCATTGTTTATTTACATAAAAATGTAAATTTCCTATCTAATTTCCTTTATTGAAAATCTATTTACAATAAAAAGGTAAATATCATATCTAAATTCTTTTATTGAAAATCTAAGTTTTCACTTTTAATTTAATTACATAAAAATGTAATTTTATATTTCTATAAAACTAATTACATAAAAATGTAATTTTATTTTTTAATTCAATTCACAAGGAAAGTGCAAAATTTATTTTTAATCCTATTTACAAAAAAAATGTAAATTAGTCTTTTGTTTTTTTTACCAAAAGATGTAAAATTTCTCTTTTATCTAATCCACATTAAAAATGTAAACTTTTTTTTCCACATTAAAAATGTAAACTTTTTTTTCCACATTAAAAATGTAAACTTTCTACTTTTAATCTTATTACATGAAAATATAAATTTTCTCTTTAAACTAATTGATAATGAAGTCAATGTTCTATTTTTCTTTCATTTCTAACAAATTGACAAAATGTTACTTTTCATTTTTGACAAAATCAATGTAAATTTTCATTCTTTTCATTCTAACAAAACAGATGAATAATTTGTTTCTTTTCATCCTTAACAAAACAAATTAATATTTTGTTTCTTTCCATTTATTTCAAAATAACAACAAAATGTCCTTTTTCGTTTATTTCAAAGAAAATGAAAATAATCATGTTCTTATTTTCATTACACACAAAAAAATAAAACTTTTTGTTCTTATTTGTATAACAAACAAAATATATGGAAATTGTGTCCTTCTTCTTTTCAAACAAAATAAATGAAGATATTTCTTGTTTACAATCAAAATGGCATTTTTCTTATTTACAAAAAAAATGATATTTTTCTTTGCCTAATCAAATTTCAACAAAAATGATGTATTTTGACTCAACAATTCTATTTTGACAATTTTATTTTCAACACACCAATCATCAGATCAATAATTTCGCATAACCACATTAATCAGCACATATTTCATAACAATCAAGTAAATGAATTTCACAACATACATACAGAATTCACATGGCAATAAACAATTTAATTTTTATAATTAAAACAAAGTTTTCACCAATAGCTTTCCACTTTGCCAAAATTTAGACGAGCTCTAAAATCAGTTCCCGTCAGTTCCATCGCGTAGATCTCATTATTCTGATTCCAACGCTTTTCGTTTCACGCGATTCTGACCATATATGAATAAGTTATTGCAATTTTAAAGATTGGAAAATTTAATGATTATTTAAACATAATTAAATTAGATTAACATAATGCCATCTTCTTCCATTCGTTATTGGGCAAGTTCGAACCCATAACTCCGCCCTGTAATGACCCGGGTTTTACACATATCACTGACACGAATATTGATTGATTGTAAGTATCGTATTTACAAATACGAGATAAAATTCATATTTTTAATATTTCAAAACATGTCAAAGGTTTTAATTGCATTTCTTTTACCTGTGTAACATCACTTATATAGGCACATATCATAACATTTAATAAAATCCTCTTTTCACATTCATGTATGATAGCATGGATTTGATAGCGTTTGTTTTAAATTCATTTATTTTAGATATATTTGAATACTAATACTTATTCATAGCAAGTTTAAAAATGCCACTTTATTTCACTTGTTTTGTTCATTTTTTTCAAAGGCTTTAGAACTTGAGTTTTTGGAAATTTCTTGATTTAAAAACTTAGAACACTTGAATTAAAATATGCTTTGTCATTTTTTAAGGGTTTAAGTCCTTATGTTTATTCTAGCAAAATTCTTGTTTTTAAAACATGAAGCCTTTGCAAAAAAACATGTCAAAAAAACACATTTTTGTCAAAACAAGTTCAAGTGTAAATCCCTTGTGTTTACATGTTCATCAAAATAAACATGAAAGTGCCATTTTCCTTTTTTAAATGAGACGATCGCAAACTCCGTACTGACAGTGGCAAGGGTAATCCGTGGAATATACACATAAACAGATAATAGCAGAACAGGAATAAATAAATACACCAGATAATGAACAATAAAATATACTGGATAAACGTAATCATCAGAGTTACACAGTATACAGGATCATACTTAGTACAAATACAGTTCAGCTATACATAAATGTCTACAGCGGAAAACAAACAAAATATGTACAATAGGAGCTGAACAGCATAAAAAGAGATAAATAATAGAATCCATCTTCAGCTCCAGCTATCCAGAAAGAACCAGCTAAACCTGAATACAAGGCTGCCCGTGTAGAAAAAGGGGCACCCAAGTTTGAAAGTGAAACAAACTACGAGTCAGTCATGGGACTGGTATGAGAAATCTACTCAACACATTTATAATATGGCCAATCACAGGACCACGCCACTTTCGTGGAACGGGTTTACTCCATTGGATTGCCAGTGCTTTAAAAACAAATCTTTCTTTTAAACATCGCCGTGCCTTTTATAAAAATGAAGCCATTATAAGACTCAGTTCCCATCACACAATGCAACGCAAACCGAAGGATAGAGTTTTATCTTATAATGGCCAAAATATGATTGATACGACTAAAACAAAAGCATTTGATATTATTACTAGTGTTAATATGTTTCAAAAACAATTTGAATCATAACTATCAATCATAGGCGGCATGGGTACCATATATCATGTCGCAATATATATATATATATATATATATATATATATATATATATACAATCAAAACCGCACAGTCACGTATTTGGAAATTGGATTTCCGTCATGAACCAAGGCAAAAGATAGTCCTTACCGAATTCGAGACGCTCTAGCCCGCCCCTCAGGATCAGAACGCATCGACCCTTGGAGCGACAGGGTAGGTCCACCGATGTGGATTAAAATTCCTGAGCACTACGTTTCCCCGCCCTATGGGGCGTAAGTGAGCCAACTAATGACTCCATCGGTCCCGGATCGACCGATATTTCTGAGGCGCCTCGCTATCCATCATCCACATAAGTAAAATGTCAGGCCGTGTAAAAACACCGACACAACTCCTAGCTAGAAAGAAACGCATGCCCTCCCTGAGGTCCTTCTCCCGTTTCTGGTTCATACCGGGGTGTTAGGCTCGCGAATTCACGTTATACACAAAGCTACGCCACACAAGCGGTGCTTTGATCATCACCACAAGACTTTGCTTTTCAATAGAAGCCTTGATCATTTGCCACTTAGGCATGCCACACTAGCAATTCATGCCATGCGACTGTTGTCCATCGATATACAACCTCTGAGCTCATGCGTTTCAGAGAAGGGCGTTAAGCAAAAGAATAAATTCACCTCCGCCAAACAGATGTATATTTAATAGAGATCAATCAACACAGAATAAAATCCAATGTCAGACGCACAGTCCATTTACAAGTCCGTTCTGGGTCTGAACGAAACCGGAGGCACTATATACCTCGCAAACACATTGACCACCATGTACGTCTGGACGATCACCACTCATTATCCATATTTCGGGATGCCTCCCAATCAGGACCTCGGTTACCATCCAAACGAGGTGAAGATCTCCGGTCTTCGACCACCGTCTTCATCTTCGATTTCTTATCGTCGATTCTGTTATTCAGAATGGGATAAACCCAGTCTTTCTGAGCAACTCGCGTATATAATAAACAGGTGCAACACTAACATACACACGCATCATTTCAATTCATTAGTCACTAACCGTCAATCAGTAAGAGAGCGATTTCCCAAATATTAACCCCGAAGGCCGAAACCAACATCAGATCAATACCCAAGAAACCATTCGACTTAGCCAACCTTCAGTTAATTTCTAAATTTCACATCCATATCATTTAAAATATTTCATAACGATTTATCGCTATTTTTATTTATTTTAAAATAGCCAATTTATTCAAAACGACGCTTCGGGCCATAACGCGGCCGTGGCGCTGTTTTTCTCCAGATTTGATTTACACATATTTGAAAATCTAACCGTTGGATCTTCACAAAATTTACATCATTAGAAAGATCTTTTCAAAACGAATCCAACGGTTCCAATTTCGGGAAAATCCGACGGTCGGATTTCCCGGTATAATCGTTTGAAGTTACGGTTTCAAAATACGAACTGCAGCGTCGTTATTCGATTAAATATTATTATATATATATATATAATCGATTCTGGCGCTGTTTTTTTTCAGATTTGAATTAAGCATTCCAGATAATCCAACCGTTGGATCTTTACAAAGTTGGTGCCATTGGAAAGATATTTCCAAAGCAAACCCAACGGTTGCGATTTCAGGAAAATCCGATGGTCGGATCTCCCGGTATAATCGTTTGAAATCACGATTTCAAAATACGAACTGCAGCTTCGTTATTCGATATATTTTAATTCTATATATATATATATATATATATCGATTCTTTGATTTCAAAGCTATATTCTTTTCATACATTTGATAAAAATGATACTTTTATCTAACTGTCTTCTATTTCAACACTTCACTATATTTAACAATTCATGTATGTAATAAAAATGTGATTTTTATTGTAAAACAATTCATTTCAAAACACTATTGTTTTATATAGTTCATATAGGTAATAAAAACAGGATTTTTATTATAAAACAATTTCTTTCAAAACAAGATTATTTTATATAGTTCATATAGATGATCAAAATGTGATTTTTATTATAAAACAATTTATTTCAAAATATGAATACCATTCAACACATGAATTTCAATTCAACGAATGAATATCGATTCAACACATGAAGGTTTTCTATAGTTTATATATATAGATAAAAATGTGATTTTTATTATAAAACAATTTATTTTAAAATATGAATACCATTCAACACATGAATTTCTATCCAACGATTGAATATCGACTCAACACATGAAGGCTTTCTATTCAACAAATAAATATAGTTTCAACAAATGAAAATAATTCAAACACATGAATATTATTCAAAATTTCGGCAGCATAACGGCAGGGTAGTTAAAACCGGGACCGTCCCTAGTACAGCTCCTCGCTCTACCTTAAAACCACGCGGTTTTTGACAATGGGGAATCATGCATCTAGTTCGCACGCAGGCGGCATGTATATTTATTTCATTTCCACAAACTAATCCTATGTGGTTTCAACCAAATATTTCTCAATCACAAACGGGTATTTTTCAACCACAATCCATCAATATCAACCACAAACAATTCCAATCAACCATTCGCTATCAATCAATTTTCACACCAATCACAACCAATAAATATCGTCCATGGTTTGTGGACGAGGGGCGTATATATATATATATATATATATATATATATATATATATAGCATTTCACTTCTATTTCAACACATATATAATGTTTACAATGCATATATAACTTATACATCGAACGTACAACTTATACAACGCTTATACCAGAGGTGTACAGCGCTTATATAACCCATACATCGATCATATAATTTATACATCGTCGTTTTCCATATCGTTTATAAATTAGAAATCTCACATTGTCTTCCACTCCACCAAAAATAGCAGAAGGCTCAGAAAAATATGCGGTCTCTTCTAGAATGTAGAAGACGTCCACACAGTCACGATGTTTCCTATTTCATCGAATTTTGTCAAGAAACGAAAAAGATATGATTTTTCAAAGCTTGGAACACTATAAAGTGTTTAAATCATATAAAGAAATCACCTTCATCGTTGGTTCAAACAAGGGTTTGAATTTTTCGCGAAATCCGAGTGATATTGGGATGATGAGAGGTGATGACGTGGAAGAGGGAGGAGAGGGGAGTCAGCGCAGGGTGGTTTGGTGATGATCGGTGGTCAGATCTGGTCGCGGCGGCGCTAGGAAGACGGCGGCTACTCGGACTCGATTCCCGAGGCACAGGCGATGGTAGGGCGAGGGTTGGTCGGATTTGAAGGGGGAAGGGAGGGCTTTCGAACGTGGGTGGTGGCGGGGTCTGACGTGGCTTGTAGCGGCGGCGATTTGGTCGGGAAGGAAGGAGGGACGGTAGTCATCCAGATTGAGAGAGGGAGCGGGTTTTCTAAGGATTTTTTTTTATATAAAAATTATGATTGGCCGGTGGGTTTTAAAGGGGTTTTCTGACACGACCACCAATCTAAACCCAACGACTGTCGTCCCTAGCGTTTTACCCCCATTCCGAACACAATGGGATATGTTTCATAGGCCCATTCGACTGTTTCAGTCAGTTTTCCTTCAAATTAAAATATGAAACATTCAATATTTGATTTGAACGTGCATTTCAATTTGCTAGGGCCACAAACTGATTCGAAAAATTCTAGACTGGAATCATGATTTTTAAAAGTAAAATTATAATTTTTAAATGAGTGGATCAAGAGAAATAAGAGAATGACCAGAAAAGACATCTTTGGAAAATTCCAACGAGACACTGATCAAGTGGTGATGGCATTCGGTGAGAAGGGGTGAGGAAGGTTGTAGATTACTAGAAAAATACAAACTAATTTTTCTAATGAACTGATTTTGAGAAATCAATGGAAATAGGGTTTTGTCTATTGATGGGTTTACGGATTTTTGAGGCGTCTGTGGGGTCCTTGCTGGATCGAGTGCGCTGGAACTTAAAGGGGAGGAGCTCGCATGGTCGGGGAGTTGGTCGACGGTGGTGCTAAAGCTTTAGATGGTATGAGGTGATCACCGGAAGAGGGTTTGCGGTGACAATATGGTGAGTGTTTTTCCTATGTATGGGTTGAGAAGGAAAAACCTCAAACGAGGCAAGGTGGGTCCATCGTGACTGGTCAGTGGCGATGTGAGGTGGAGATGGGGTTTGCTAGAGGTGGTCTGGTGGCCGTCCAATGGCCGGAGCATGTGTGCACGTGCACCATGCAAAACTGTGCATTCGGTCAGGAAGATGAAGAGAGGAGCGCGCCAAGCATCAGGGTAGGGAATCACATGTTTTCTTGCAAAAATTGAAGTGGTGCTTTACACTTGGTATTTTGGCAAGATGAAGAGAGACTTGGTACTTAGGCTATGAAGGGGAACATGGGTATAGCCTTGGGTTTTGACATGGGAACATGGCATTTGGGCATTGGTACTTCGGGAAGATGGTTTGGCAAACAAAAGGGTACTTTGCCAAAACCATGGTGGCTGGACCTGATCTTAAGAGCGCGCACCAGTGTTTTGAGATGGAAAATTTAGCAAGGGGTACTTTGGTCAAGTTTTGTTTAAAAGAAGATTTTGATTCAAATAAAATTTAAGACCAAGTTTTAAATAAACAATGGATTAAATAATGGTTAAATAAAAGAGAAAATAGATATTTAAATAAAAATATAATTTTTATTTAAAATACCACGAGAAAAGAAAGAAGTAGATCCGGATTGAAATATAGTTTTGTCAAAACTGAAACTTAAATACTAAAACTGAAATTTTAAATTAAATTTAATTTAAAGGAAAATTAGAAATGATTTTCTAAAATAGATATTCAACTGGAAGTCAAAAAAAAGAAAATCGATCAACGCTGAAAAAGCAGATATTGTTTTGACCAAAGTTGAGACGTCAGCGCAGAACTGTTAAATTATTAAGTTATAAATTTATTTTATAATTTAAATTGGAGTTTAATTTTTATTGAGTTGTTTAAATTTTAAACAAAGAAAAGAAGTCGTATGTGACACATACGATGAGTTTGTCAATCTTAAACGGTAATTTAAATTTTACCGGTACTAGTGACTGGTCTTGTACAGCTCTGAAATTTATAAAATAAGGACTGTAAATTATATCTTCATCATGTTTACATGGATAAAAAGAGAGACTTTACTGATATATAAGCAATCGAGTAAAAGGATCAAAAGGAAAATTGACGAGAAAATACCATGTACAAAGGTTGTAAAAGAAATGATTATATTATAATTCAAGTAAATTTTTGAGTGATCAGATTTTGAATAATGATGAAAAATATTTTTCTAAAGTAAAATAAAGTAAGTATTCATTTTAAAGGTGACGAATAAAATGGGAAGAAAAGCCGTGCGCGACACACACACACTAAAATTAGCCTTTTTGAAAAGATGATCAAAACACCAGATATTGATAAGTTGATCATATACTGTTTGGTTTGACTATAACTGTATATGTAGATTAGATAATAATCTTGTTAGATTTATAATTTAAAAAGAAAATGTTCGTTAATCATTTCAAAGAGACCGGAATTTATATTTCACTTTGATTTGATTATACGATGCGCGTCAGAGATTATCGAAGATAATAGAAGACGAAGTTGTGCAAGGACTATTTTTAAATAGTGCCTTCGGTTTGTCCAATCCCAGGACAACTTGTATGGACGAATGTCTGACAAACTAATTCTAACTGGTCACATACGTTGATCTCTTCAAACGCTCAACCCATGCTCTGATCCTATCTGTAATAACCCGAAAATGCGAGCCAGTTTGAAATTTTTATTTTGGCAATTTTAACGAATTTTGAATATTTAAAATAGATTATTTTAAATAATATCGACGAGAAATTTATTTTGAATATAATTCGAACGTATATATTATATACGTCGTCGTTAGAATATAAATAATTATATATATAATTATAAATAGAATTGAAAATGGCGCGGTAGTTCGATAATTCGATTTCAAACTTCAATTGAATGTACCGGGTGCAAAACAATACGGATTTTAGTGAAACCAAAAATATTATAATCTAGTTGATAATATCTTGCCAACGAATCCGACAAATTGAGATTTCATGGCGGGAATCAAAAGATATGTCCAGTTGAAAATTCTGAATAGTCGCTATGGAATTCAGGCCCTTAAAAATGGACATTTTGCAAACGACCTCGGATTTCGACGAAACTAGTTTTGTTGGGTCCGTGGTGTCAAATTATTGCTAGGTTTCAAATTTCATAATTTTTCGAATCAATATGTGAGCGTGGCAAAGGAAAACGTGTTTTGACCATTTCAGTTGATTTTAATCGACTGGAAATTGGCCATTTTTCTAACGGTCTCAGAATTCGACGAAACTAGATTTGTTAGGACCGTATCGTCAATACGAAGCTAGAAAATATTTTTCTGGAATTTTTCTAGTTAGTATGTGACCCCGGTAATTTGAAATGTACGTTTAAAATTCAGTATAGTGATTTAAGTGTAAATTCAACGGAAACTGATTCAAACGATCAAATCAAACTACGAAACATGTCCCATTGTGTTCGGAGTGGGGGTAAAACGCTATGGACGACAGGCGGTGGGTTCGATTCTGAGTTCGTATGTGAAAGTCAACTTTTTAATAAAAATAAAATAATTAAATTAATAAAAAAAAAACCCTTTACATTTAATCTCAGCCCCCCCCCCCCTTTCTTCAAATCGGAATTCAGAAAAAAAAAGAAAAAAGAAAAAAAAAAGATGAAGAAAGCCGCAGCCGTCGATCGAGCGCCACCGCCCTCCATCCCCGAGCTCCCCCTGCCGCCACCCCTTCTCCTCCTCGCCGAACCCGCGTCGAGCCCCCCTAAACCCTCACCGCCTTCGCTGGAGCCCACCGCAACCACCAAACCACCGCGCCGCCCCTTCTCCTCCCCCCCTCTCCTCTTCAATCGACAGCCGCAAACCCCCCCTTCCGCTCCACCTCCGACGCCTGCTGGAGGGCCCATCACACTTCCGCGAGCAAGAAACCCCCTCCCTCTTATAAAAAAAAACACTGTAAGTTTTTTCATGTTGATTTTGTTTTAATTTATATACTTTAATTACTTTATTATTTATTTTTCAGATTAGGATTTTTATAAAAAAAAAAGAGGGGATTTGATTTTTAAAATGTAAAAGATTAGTTTTTTTTAAATTGAAAAGACTATATTTTTAAAACATAAAAGACGATATTTTGAGATGAGTAGTGAAGTAAAAATATAATTTTTATATAAGGAAGATAATCAAAATATGATTTTTATATTTTTAAAGTATTAAAAATATGATTTTTATATTTTTAAAGTATTAAAAATATAATCTTTATAGGATAGAGAATATAAAAATATCATCTTTGTGTATGTAGCAAAATAAAAATCTGATTTTTATTTTCTATACGTCGAAATAAAGTGCTGTTTTTTTTTATATATAAAGATGAAATCTTTATAGTTGAAAAGGCGAGATCTTTATATATAGAATAACGATGTAAAAATAGAATTTTTATCTATATAGTAGCGGTGTAAAAATAGCATTTTTATCCATGTAGCGTGAAAGTAAAAATTCGATTTTTATATATTGAATAGCAAAGTAAAAATTCGATTTTTATATATTGAATAGCAAAGTAAAAATTCGATTTTTATATATTGAATAGCAAAGTAAAAATTCGATTTTTATATATTGAATAGCAAAGTAAAAATTCGATTTTTATATATTGAATAGCAAAGTAAAAATTCGATTTTTATATATTGAATAGCAAAGTAAAAATTCGATTTTTATATATTGAATAGCAAAGTAAAAATTCGATTTTTATATATTGAATAGCAAAGTAAAAATTCGATTTTTATATATTGAATAGCAAAGTAAAAATTCGATTTTTATATATGTAGTGGTTACGACAACGAAGCTGACAAAAAGGGCGAGAACAACGAAGATTTTCTACAAAAGAAGTGTCGTGAAGTTGGATAGCTATTTGTGAGAACTTCTCACTCTTCAATTTCGTTTTCTAGTTATATATATATATACTAGGATGCAGACGGTGCTTAGTAGCACCCGACACAATCGTCCACAAACCATGGACTTGTTTGTTTGGTTGCATAAATTAGTTAGATGATTTGGGCTGAATTGAATTGTTTGGTGAATTGAAATGGATTTGATTGATGTGTGAATGGCGTGGGCCTTCACTAGACCGGGGATAAGGCTAGGCCTCGTCCCGTTTCTAGTATCGTGCCGTTATGCCGCCGAAATTTTCTAAAATATATTAGAAAAATAAAAAAAATATCATTTTATTGAATAAATGAACTGAATAGAAATTCATGTGTTAAAATAAAATGTTTTATCGTTAAAAATATAATTTTTAACGTGAAAGTGAATAAATGAAAATTTATAAACAAATCGGCCGATTTGTTTATATACACTGATTTGACTGATATCGATTGGGTCGATAAATTTTACACATCGCCCAACTGCACAAATAAAATCTATGTTTGATTGTTTGAAACCCCACACGGGTGTTGGGATGAAATTTGAAGTTCACTCATCCTGATTGATTAAATATGTCGATCGATTGATTGACAGGCTGTTATAAGCGTCAGATATCTATATTTGATGCTTATACTGTGTAGTGCACTTTGGTTGATGATTGATTATTTTTCAATGCTATTATATACATGTGTTGTATGGAATCCATATAATTAACATTATATGGTGATTGATTGGGCCTCATTTCAATCGGGAAAACAATGAATATTATAAAAGAAAATTCATGTGTTGAATATAAAAATAGTCATGTGTTGACGATGATCATGTGTTGAAACTATTCATGTGTTGAGTAAAATATTTTGAATAAAATAAATTACATCTTTATCATATTTAAAATTAGAACTACTTCCCAGTAGAAGTCTAATTGAAAATCAAACGATAGATACCATAGTTTTATAAAATATTTTACATAACAAAAATAGTGATGTGTTGACAGTACTCATGTGTTGAGATTAGTCGTGGGTTGAAAAAAAAAGATATAGATTCATGTGTTGAATGGGATAAATATTCATTTGTTGAATAAAATAAAGAAGTTGTGAAAAATATAAAGCCGTGTTGATTAGTTTTGCGCCATTTTAACGTGAACGATATTTATATCGATTTTATTCGTTGTATAATGAATATTGAAAAGTGATTTCGAAATTAAATATTTTGAAATTGAAATTTCGAAATGAATTGAATTGAAAACAATTTCGAATTGAATTGAATTGAAACCAATTTCGAAATGAATTGAATTGAAAACGATTTCGAAATGAATTGAATTGAAAACGATTTCGAAATGAATTGAATTGAAAACGATTTCGAAATGAATTGAATTGAAAACGATTTCGAAATGAATTGAATTGAAAACGATTTCGAAATGAATTGAATTGAAAACGATTTCGAAATGAATTGAAGTGAAAACGATTTCGAAATGAACTGAATTGAAAACGATTTCGAAATGAATTGAAAACGAATTCAAATTGAATTAAAAGCGAATTGGAATGAATTCAAATTGAATTGAAATTCGAATTGAATAGAAATGAATTTTAAAACGGATTTATAAAGAAGAATTCAATTTTGATTTGAATTGAATATAGAAGTTGAATTGTTTTAGAAACGAATTTAAAACGATTTATAAAATTCGTTTTAAATAGAAATCGACGAAATATATATTATATATATTATATATATATTATATATATAATATAATGGCCTGAATAGAACGCGCCGCGCCGCGGCAGTTCGTGAATTTCGACCATTTATTTCAAACGGACGTTGCGGGAGATCCGACCGTCGGATTCTCCTAAGGCCGGAACCGTTGGGTTCGTATCGAAAAGAGCTTTCCAATGAATATTAGAAATTTGAAATCTAACGGTTGGATTTGGAGTTATGTCCAAATCAAATTCGAAAAAGGTCGCTGTAAGTGCAGTTCGATGGCCGTTGTTGGAAATCGACTGTACGGGCCTTGATAAAATTATTAAAAATATCTATAATTTGTGTAAAATTATAATATGTGAATTGGAAAGAATTAGGCTAGAAAATTCCACATTAGAAGGTAAAAATAGATTTTTATCGAAATGAACTAGTTTTGAACTAGAATTAAAATCAATTTATTTTTGAAATAAATAAATTGAATTTGAAAGTGATTTTAAAAATAATCAATATTCCCAATAGGTGAAGTGAAAGTGGAGTTGAATCAAAATTATCTTCGGGATATTTCGATGTTGGATTTCGTGACTATACAGATATTGTTATGGGAATTTGAAAGATATATTTTATATCGTTATTGCCAATACGATATATGTTGGTTTCAGAATTTGATATTGAATATAAGCCGATATATTTTCTATTCAGAGCCTTGAATTTAATATCAAATGTGATTTGGTTTGTCGTGAATCGTGTTTTTGATGACATTGGTTCTTTAACCCAGTTAAAGGCAGGATATTGATTTTTTTGAAAAGATTAAAACTAAGTGGAGTTTTAATGAATCTTTAATTAGATTAAAAATGTGAATTGATAATTTAAAATTATCAAATCTAAAAAGTGATCGAGAATGGAGTACCACCAGTTTTGCTCCAAAGCGATAGTTAAATCTTTAATTAGATTTGAACGTGAAATGGTAATTAATTTTACAGATAACACCGTGGTGTTAGATATGGAGTATCACCAGTTTTGCTCCATGGGATGTATAGGTTGGGATTGGGAAATAAACTAAATAATTACTTCGGTGTGGTTCGTTAATCCCGACTAGTTTGAAATGATATCCAAAGGAAGATTAAAGAATAAATTTAGAAGAATTTATCTTTGATAAAATTAATGGGAACCTTTCCCTAAGAATGTGATTTTGTGAATAAAAGAATATTCTGAATTGGAATGAGGCGTTTGTTGTGTTGGTGTAACATTCGATTAGTATATACGTGGGTTTTTCAGAAAGGCCGGGTTATACCCATTCTGAACAACCGATTCGACGAGATGTCGAAGATGAAGACGGTGGTTGAAGACCGGAAGTCTTCACATCGTTTGGGTGATTACTGATGATCTTGATTGGGCTGTACACCCAAGATGAGGGAAACAGTTGGTGATCGTCCAGACGTACTTGGAGATCGATGGATATGCGAGGAAAGTGCCTCCGGTTTCGTTCAGACCCAGAACGAACTTGTAAATGGATTGTGTGTCTGACATTGGATTTTATTCTGTGTTGATTGATCTCTATTAAATATACATCTGTTTGGCGGCGGAGAATTTATTCTCTTGCTTAACGCCCTTCTCTGAGACGTACGAGCTCAGAGGTTGTATATCGATGGACATCAGTCGCATGGAGTGAATTGCCAGTGTGGCATGCGTAAGTGGCAATTGATCAAGGCTTCTGTTGAAAAGCAAAGTCTTGTGGTTGATGATCAAAGCACGGCCTGTGTGGCGTAGCTTTGTGTATAACGTGAATTCGCGAGCCTCACACCTCGGTATGAGTCAAAAACGGGATAGTGACTGCAGGGAGAGCACGACGTTTCTTTCTAGCTAGGGTGGTGTCAGTGACCTACCAGCCCTGACATTTATATACTTTTCACCTGTGTGGTTGTTGGAATGCGAGGCGCCTCGGATATAGGTCTGTAAGGACCGGGAAACGTGTGTTCAGGAATTGCCAATCCTCAAAAGTAAGAGAGGACCGGCCCTGAAGATCCAAGGATCATAGTGGGGTCCTGGGACATTTGCTAGAGTGTCTCGAACGCGGAGAGGAGCTTGCCCCTTGCCTCGGCTCATGACGGAAATCCAATTTCCAATACGTGATAGTGCGGTTTTATTTGTAGAACCTAGTATGGCGACATAGTGGTATGGGTCATTAATGCCGCCTACGATTGATATTTATGATGTGAAATTGTTTTGACACTATACACTTATAGTAATATCAAAATAATGTGTTTTAAACGTATCAAGCATGCTTTGGCTGTTATAAGGTAAAAACCCTATCCTCCGGCTTGCGTTGCATTGTGTGATGGGACCTGGCTCTTATAACAGCTTCATTTTTCTTTATTTAGCATTGCGCTGTTTGTTTTATGCACTGGTATTCTTGGGAGGAAACCCGTTCCGTGTTATACGGCGTGGTCCCTTTATTTACCGAACTTTAAAATAAAGAATAATAACTGTTTTAGTTCTCACACCAGTCCCATGACTGACCTAGAGTTTATTGTTTTAACCTAAACTCTGGGTGCCCCTATTTTCCGCACGGGCAGCTAGTAGTTTTGGTTTTGCAGATTTATATTCACAGGGTCCTGATTAACAGCTGGAACGATGCTCGGAAAGCTCTGTATCCGTGTATCACTTTCAGTTGTATTTTGTATATTTTCCGCTGTTGTGTAATTTATTGTAATCTCTGATATTTATCGAATGTAATTTATTCATTTATACTCTGTATATCCTTGTATTCTGATGCATTGTTGTAATATACCATGAAATGTTCTTCCGTATGCGTCCTTTTGTGTGTTGTTCTCAAAGTATTCGTGCTTTCCTTCATGGGGAAGTTACGGGTCCTTACAGTGGTATCAGAGCTTTGGTTTACAGAGCTCGAGAACAAGACACATTAGAACCATACGAAAGAATTCATCAGATATTGGGTTAGTAATATCCAATTAGAATGACTCGTTAGAGATAGGATCAGTAGTATCCTAGAACGAGTGTGAAGAGTATATTTTTCAAATGAAAGCAATTTTATTTTGAAAATTTAAATCGTTTTAAACGTATTTGAATATTTATTTATTTTGAATATGGACAATCGAGTATATAAAGATTTCGCGTATACGCGTCATGAACGTATAGTCGAAGTTTTAATATATTGGATAGATATAGAGTCACATTCTAGACACCCGGGGATAATTCTGATGATGGTGCATCATCATCAGTATTCATATTCGTGTTTCGAAGGTGTGATATCTATATATTTCCATTAGACTGGTGTGAGAACCAAAACTTATATAGATAGATTCATTTTGTTGTGAATTGGCATCAAAAACATGATTTTCTGTATATGTATCAAAGTTATGAATTTGAAACTCTAATTCACTAATTGATTGATGTTTGTGTTGTTTGTTTAGTTGTTTGATAATTTTTAACCATTTAGCCTAAATGAATCAAATATTGAATTGTATTGAAAATTGGTCGCATTTGCTTGCATATACATATACTTACATTGAACAGGTCATAGCAAGGAGGCTAGAGCCAGAGAATAAAATTTGTTTGCCCGACAAATAGGTACATGTTTACTATAATTTACTGTTTTGTTTGGGTGATGATGATTTTATGAGCCTATTGGCTAGCCGCTTGGCTTTTTCTTTTTCTTTTTGAGATCTGAAGGACCGGGGAAGCTATTTGAAATTCCCCGATGCTCCCATTGCAGGGGAGGTTATGGCGAAATTTTTCGAAAATTTAGGGTGTTAGCCAAATTTTTGAAATTTTGAAAATTCTCAGAAACTGAAGAGTTGGAGAATGGAAGCCAGATCGAATGTAGAGTTGATTAATCAAACCACTTTCGACTTTGTTCCTTTTCGGGGACGAAAAGTTTTAAGTGGGGGAGATTGTAATAACCCGAAAATGCGAGCCAGTTTGAAATTTTTATTTTGGCAATTTTAACGAATTTTGAATATTTAAAATAGATTATTTTAAATAATATCGACGAGAAATTTATTTTGAATATAATTCGAACGTATATATTATATACGTCGTCGTTAGAATATAAATAATTATATATATAATTATAAATAGAATTGAAAATGGCGCGGTAGTTCGATAATTCGATTTCAAAGTTCAATTGAATGTACCGGGTGCAAAACAATACGGATTTTAGTGAAACCAAAAATATTATAATCTAGTTGATAATATCTTGCCAACGAATCCGACAAATTGAGATTTCATGGCGGGAATCAAAAGATATGTCCAGTTGAAAATTCTGAATAGTCGCTATGGAATTCAGGCCCTTAAAAATGGACATTTTGCAAACGACCTCGGATTTCGACGAAACCAGTTTTGTTGGGTCCGTGGTGTCAAATTATTGCTAGGTTTCAAATTTCATAATTTTTCGAATCAATATGTGAGCGTGGCAAAGGAAAACGTGTTTTGACCATTTCAGTTGATTTTAATCGACTGGAAATCGGCCATTTTTCTAACGGTCTCAGAATTCGACGAAACTAGATTTGTTAGGACCGTATCGTCAATACGAAGCTAGAAAATATTTTTCTGGAATTTTTCTAGTTAGTATGTGACCCCGGTAATTTGAAATGTACGTTTAAAATTCAGTATAGTGATTTAAGTGTAAATTCAACGGAAACTGATTCAAACGATCAAATCAAACTACGAAACATGTCCCATTGTGTTCGGAGTGGGGGTAAAACGCTATGGACGACAGGCGGTGGGTTCGATTCTGAGTTCGTATGTGAAAGTCAACTTTTTAATAAAAATAAAATAATTAAATTAATAAAAAAAACCCTTTACTTTTAATCTCAGCCCCCCCCTTTCTTTAAATCGGAATTCAGAAAAAAAAAAAGAAAAAAGAAAAAAAAAGATGAAGAAAGCCGCAGCCGTCGATCGAGCGCCACCGCCCTCCATCCCCGAGCTCCCCCTGCCGCCACCCCTTCTCCTCCTCGCCGAACCCGCGTCGAGCCCCCCTAAACCCTCACCGCCTTCGCTGGAGCCCACCGCAACCACCAAACCACCGCGCCGCCCCTTCTCCTCCCCCCCTCTCCTCTTCAATCGACAGCCGCAAACCCCCCCCCCCCTTCCGCTCCACCTCCGACGCCTGCTGGAGGGCCCACCACACTTCCGCGAGCAAGAAACCCCCTCCCTCTTATAAAAAAAACACTGTAAGTTTTTTCATGTTGATTTTGTTTTAATTTATATACTTTAATTACTTTATTATTTATTTTTCAGATTAGGATTTTTATAAAAAAAAAAAGAGGGGATTTGATTTTTAAAATGTAAAAGATTAGTTTTTTTAAATTGAAAAGACTATATTTTTAAAACATAAAAGACGATATTTTGAGATGAGTAGTGAAGTAAAAATATAATTTTTATATAAGGAAGATAATCAAAATATGATTTATATATTTTTAAAGTATTAAAAATATGATTTTTATATTTTTAAAGTATTAAAAATATAATCTTTATAGGATAGAGAATATAAAAATATCATCTTTGTGTATGTAGCAAAATAAAAATCTGATTTTTATTTTCTATACGTCGAAATAAAGTGCTGTTTTTTTTTATATATAAAGATGAAATCTTTATAGTTGAAAAGGCGAGATCTTTATATCTAGAATAACGATGTAAAAATAGAATTTTTATCTATATAGTAGCGGTGTAAAAATAGCATTTTTATCCATATAGCGTGAAAGTAAAAATTCGATTTTTATATATTGAATAGCAAAGTAAAAATTCGATTTTTATATATTGAATAGCAAAGTAAAAATTCGATTTTTATATATTGAATAGCAAAGTAAAAATTCGATTTTTATATATTGAATAGCAAAGTAAAAATTCGATTTTTATATATTGAATAGCAAAGTAAAAATTCGATTTTTATATATTGAATAGCAAAGTAAAAATTCGATTTTTATATATTGAATAGCAAAGTAAAAATTCGATTTTTATATATTGAATAACAAAGTAAAAATTCGATTTTTATATATTGAATAGCAAATTAAAATTCGATTTTTATATATTGAATAGCAAAGTAAAAATTCGATTTTTATATATGTAGTGGCTACGACAACGAAGCTGACAAAAAGGGCGAGAACGACGAAGATTTTCTACAAAAGAAGTGTCGTGAAGTTGGATAGCTATTGGTGAGAATTTCTCACTCTTCAATTTCGTTTTCTAGTTATATATATATACTAGGATGCAGACGGTGCTTAGTAGCACCCGACACAATCGTCCACAAACCATGGACTTGTTTGTTTGGTTGCATAAATTAGTTAGATGATTTGGGCTGAATTGAATTGTTTGGTGAATTGAAATGGATTTGATTGATGTGTGAATGGCGTGGGCCTTCACTAGACCGGGGATAAGGCTAGGCCTCGTCCCGTTTCTAGTATCGTGCCGTTATGCCGCCGAAATTTTCTAAAATATATTAGAAAAATAAAAAAATATCATTTTATTGAATAAATGAACTGAATAGAAATTCATGTGTTAAAATAAAATGTTTTATCGTTAAAAATATATTTTTTAACGTGAAAGTGAATAAATGAAAATTTATAAACAAATCGGCCGATTTGTTTATATACACTGATTTGACTGATATCGATTGGGTCGATAAATTTTACACATCGCCCAACTGCACAAATAAAATCTGTGTTTGATTGTTTGAAACCCCACACGGGTGTTGGGATGAAATTTGAAGTTCACTCATCCTGATTGATTAAATATGTCGATCGATTGATTGACAGGCTGTTATAAGCGTCAGATATCTATATTTGATGCTTATACTGTGTAGTGCACTTTGGTTGATGATTGATTATTTTTCAATGCTATTATATACATGTGTTGTATGGAATCCATATAATTAACATTATATGGTGATTGATTAGGCCTCATTTCAATCGGGAAAACAATGAATATTATAAAAGAAAATTCATGTGTTGAATATAAAAATAGTCATGTGTTGACGATGATCATGTGTTGAAACTATTCATGTGTTGAGTAAAATATTTTGAATAAAATAAATTACATCTTTATCATATTTAAAATTAGAACTACTTCCCAGTAGAAGTCTAATTGAAAATCAAACGATAGATACCATAGTTTTATAAAATATTTTACATAACAAAAATAGTGATGTGTTGACAGTACTCATGTGTTGAGATTAGTCGTGGGTTGAAAAAAAAAAGATATAGATTCATGTGTTGAATGGGATAAATATTCATTTGTTGAATAAAATAAAGAAGTTGTGAAAAATATAAAGCCGTGTTGATTAGTTTTGCGCCATTTTAACGTGAACGATATTTATATCGATTTTATTCGTTGTATAATGAATATTGAAAAGTGATTTCGAAATTAAATATTTTGAAATTGAAATTTCGAAATGAATTGAATTGAAAACAATTTCGAAATGAATTGAATTGAAAACGATTTCGAAATGAATTGAATTGAAAACGATTTCGAAATGAATTGAATTGAAAACGATTTCGAAATGAATTGAATTGAAAACGATTTCGAAATGAATTGAATTGAAAACGATTTCGAAATGAATTGAATTGAAAACGATTTCGAAATGAATTGAAGTGAAAACGATTTCGAAATGAACTGAATTGAAAACGATTTCGAAATGAATTGAAAAAGAATTCAAATTGAATTAAAAGCGAATTGGAATGAATTCAAATTGAATTGAAATTCGAATTGAATAGAAATGAATTTTAAAACGGATTTATAAAGAAGAATTCAATTTTGATTTGAATTGAATATAGAAGTTGAATTGTTTTAGAAACGAATTTAAAACGATTTATAAAATTCGTTTTAAATAGAAATCGACGAAATATATATTATATATATAATATAATGGCCTGAATAGAACGCGCCGCGCCGCGGCAGTTCGTGAATTTCGACCATTTATTTCAAACGGATGTTGCGGGAGATCCGACCGTCGGATTCTCCTAAAACCGGAACCGTTGGGTTCGTATCGAAAAGAGCTTTCCAATGAATATTAGAAATTTGAAATCTAACGGTTGGATTTGGAGTTATGTCCAAATCAAATTCGAAAAAGGTCGCTGTAAGTGCAGTTCGATGGCCGTTGTTGGAAATCGACTGTACGGGCCTTGATAAAATTATTAAAAATATCTATAATTTGTGTAAAATTATAATATGTGAATTGGAAAGAATTGGGCTGGAAAATTCCACATTAGAAGGTAAAAATAGATTTTTATCGAAATGAACTAGTTTTGAACTAGAATTAAAATCAATTTATTTTTGAAATAAATAAATTGAATTTGAAAGTGATTTTAAAAATAATCAATATTCCCAATAGGTGAAGTGAAAGTGGAGTTGAATCGAAATTATCTTCGGGATATTTCGATGTTGGATTTCGTGACTATACAGATATTGTTATGGGAATTTGAAAGATATATTTTATATCGTTATTGCCAATACGATATATGTTGGTTTCAGAATTTGATATTGAATATAAGCCGATATATTTTCTATTCAGAGCCTTGTATTTAATATCAAATGTGATTTGGTTTGTCGTGAATCGTGTTTTTGATGACATTGGTTCTTTAACCCAGTTAAAGGCAGGATATTGATTTTTTTGAAAAGATTAAAACTAAGTGGAGTTTTAATGAATCTTTAATTAGATTAAAAATGTGAATTGATAATTTAAAATTATCAAATCTAAAAAGTGATCGAGAATGGAGTACCACCAGTTTTGCTCCAAAGCGATAGTTAAATCTTTAATTAGATTTGAACGTGAAATGGTAATTAATTTTACAGATAACACCGTGGTGTTAGATATGGAGTATCACCAGTTTTTCTCCATGGGATGTATAGGTTGGGATTGGGAAATAAACTAAATAATTACTTCGGTGTGGTTCGTTAATCCCGACTAGTTTGAAATGATATCCAAAGGAAGATTAAAGAATAAATTTAGAAGAATTTATCTTTGATAAAATTAATGGGAACCTTTCCCTAAGAATGTGATTTTGTGAATAAAAGAATATTCTGAATTGGAATGAGGCGTTTGTTGTGTTGGTGTAACATTCGTTTAGTATATACGTGGGTTATTCAGAAAGGCCGGGTTATACCCATTCTGAACAACCGATTCGAAGAGATGTCGAAGATGAAGACGGTGGTTGAAGACCGGAAGTCTTCACATCGTTTGGGTGATTACTGATGATCTTGATTGGGCTGTACACCCAAGATGAGGGAAACAGTTGGTGATCGTCCAGACGTACTTGGAGATCGATGGATATGCGAGGAAAGTGCCTCCGGTTTCGTTCAGACCCAGAACGAACTTGTAAATGGATTGTGTGTCTGACATTGGATTTTATTCTGTGTTGATTGATCTCTATTAAATATACATCTGTTTGGCGGCGGAGAATTTATTCTCTTGCTTAACGCCCTTCTCTGAGACGTACGAGCTCAGAGGTTGTATATCGATGGACATCAGTCGCATGGAGTGAATTGCCAGTGTGGCATGCGTAAGTGGCAATTGATCAAGGCTTCTGTTGAAAAGCAAAGTCTTGTGGTTGATGATCAAAGCACGGCCTGTGTGGCGTAGCTTTGTGTATAACGTGAATTCGCGAGCCTCACACCTCGGTATGAGTCAAAAACGGGATAGTGACTGCAGGGAGAGCACGACGTTTCTTTCTAGCTAGGGTGGTGTCAGTGACCTACCAGCCCTGACATTTATATACTTTTCACCTGTGTGGTTGTTGGAATGCGAGGCGCCTCGGATATAGGTCTGTAAGGACCGGGAAACGTGTGTTCAGGAATTGCCAATCCTCAAAAGTAAGAGAGGACCGGCCCTGAAGATCCAAGGATCATAGTGGGGTCCTGCGACATTTGCTAGAGTGTCTCGAACGCGGAGAGGAGCTTGCCCCTTGCCTCGGCTCATGACGGAAATCCAATTTCCAATACGTGATAGTGCGGTTTTATTTGTAGAACCTAGTATGGCGACATAGTGGTATGGGTCATTAATGCCGCCTATGATTGATATTTATGATGTGAAATTGTTTTGACACTATACACTTATAGTAATATCAAAATAATGTGTTTTAAACGTATCAAGCATGCTTTGGCTGTTATAAGGTAAAAACCCTATCCTCCGGCTTGCGTTGCATTGTGTGATGGGACCTGGGTCTTATAACAGCTTCATTTTTCTTTATTTTGCATTGCGCTGTTTGTTTTATGCACTGGTATTCTTGGGAGGAAACCCGTTCCGTGTTATACGGCGTGGTCCCTTGATTTACCGAACTTTAAAATAAAGAATAATAACTGTTTTAGTTCTCACACCAGTCCCATGACTGACCTGGAGTTTATTGTTTTAACCTAAACTCTGGGTGCCCCTATTTTCCGCACGGGCAGCTAGTAGTTTTGGTTTTGCAGATTTATATTCACAGGGTCCTGATTAACAGCTGGAACGATGCTCGGAAAGCTCTGTATCCGTGTATCACTTTCAGTTGTATTTTGTATATTTTTCCGCTGTTGTGTAATTTATTGTAATCTCTGATATTTATCGAATGTAATTTATTCATTTATACTCTGTATATCCTTGTATTCTGATGCATTGTTGTAATATACAATGAAATGTTCTTCCGTATGCGTCCTTTTGTGTGTTGTTCTCAAAGTATTCGTGCTTTCCTTCACGGGGAAGTTACGGGTCCTTACACTATCTCTAATGAGCGCATCCCGCCAAAGCCTAGGTATTCGCTCAACCTATGCTCTGATACCAACTGAAATTACCCGCCAATCCGTACCATCTGAGTTGACTAATAATACCACACGTCCAACCCAAATTGCACAGAAATACGAATCATTATTAGAAAGAAGTTAGAGTGTGAAAAACTGAAAGAAAGAAATATTAGAATAGAAGAGAACAAAGAAGACAAATCTCACAATGGAACGAATAAAATATATTACATAACATAACTCTTGAAAATACAAATCAGTAACTTTATATACATCATCATCAAAGCACAACAGTTATTCCTAGAACAGTTATAAACACCTGTTTCCAGTTACAACCATGGTTCACTGCAGAATATATGATAGTCTATAGCTAACTGGTGAGCCTCCTGCTTCCAGCTCCTCCAAATGAATCTGTAAAATCCCGACTACTTGACTGCCCGTACAAATTTGGGCACCCAAGAGTTTAGGGAAAACAAACAAAATAAACTCTGGGTCAGTCATGGGACTGGTGTGAGTAAACTCCAACCAATTGTTTAACTTTCAAAATCCTTTTGAAAGAAAAGATAATAGTAAGACCAGCAACACATAAACATGGACGGTTTTTACCTTACTATAACCCAAAACACTTTGATTCAAAAATCCTGTGATATTATTATAATGTCTAATCAAAATAAATAACCAAATAGTAGAACGCTTGCATCTCACGCTCTACATATATAGTATAAAATCAAAAACCGCAGGGCGCTTATTGGAGATTGGATTTCCAATATGACAAGGTATGGAACCACCTTTCGATCAGTGTACTCTAGAGGCGATATACTGGGGTTCAACAAGAACGTCTTGCAACCCGGCCAACACATGACCGACCACTCATTTCGCTTGAGTGTATCGAATGTATATCACCAACGGTTGGGATCAACAACCGTTCCCCGACTGGGACAGCATCGAATAGAATAAGAAATTAAATGAATCTCTAGATAGGTGATTATACATCCTAATGGGAGAGACCCACATAGCCATGCCGCCTGCCCGATTTTTATCATTTCCCGGTTGTTGAGGCCTGAAGCTACACTCACTTGCCATTCATTTATAGCACAATTACTTTGAATGCCACATTATCAGATCCGTTAATCATTAATTGATTTGCACAAATATTCTGGATATTATGCTAAGGGAATAAATCCGTTACAACCATATATATTTATACAGACCAACCCATTAGATCATTGGAAATACTTTGTCAGACATTCGTCCATATATGTTCGTTCTGGGATTGAACGAAACCAAAGGCACAATTTCTATAAATAGAAAAAACCCTTGCACTTCACTCCGTCTTCAATTATCTTCATATCATCTGATTCGCAACGCTACTGCCAATACAGAGTGGTTCACGGATAATAATCCAACCGGTCTCTCCATATTGACAACGATATTGGCAAACACTTCGATAGTCGGTTATTTAACTATCGAAGAAAAATAAACAACATCCATTCATCCATAACATCAATCAATCACTGGCCTTTTAATTAATATTTCATTAATTAATTCACTTTTCTATTTCTCTATCAATATTTGTTAACCAAATAATTTTGATAATCAACTTGGCCTCTTACGCTATTTGGAAAACATTTCCATATATCGCCTTCTATTATTTTCTATAGTTAGAAAATATATTCCATTTGTAATTGAAAAAAGTTTCAATCACTTATCTCTTTCCCGGCTACTTTAATTATACTCAGGAAATATCTACTTTTATATTTCCAAAATTCCATCACTTGGGTTAAAACGAATGTTGTATAAAACATCGTTACGACAACCCAAAATAATTTATTCAACTGACTCTTTTTTTAAACACTTTCTTCGAGACTGGATCTTGCTATTTATTAATTAAAAATGAAATCAATCAAGTTGGGGTAAAATTACCTCTCATACCTTGATTGAAAACATCCTCAACTTCAAAGTGGCAAAACCACTAACCTCGAATAAACACACTCTAAAACCCAATTACACTTCTTTTTAAAACATGTATATGGTTCGCTTTCTATTTCTAATTTATAGATTTCCCTTTTTGTTTACAATATTATATTTTTGATTTCGTTTCCTTATCGAATTCTATATATATATCGATACATTGATTTTAAACTATCAAATTATCTTAAAAATATTCCAACTCCTTAAATTCCCGGAAAATTTCGCCATAACCTCCCTTGTACCGGGAGCTTCGGGATATTTCAAATAGCCTCCCATGGCCCTCACCAATCCAAAAGAAAAAGGAAAAGCCAAGCGGCTTGCCGATACGGCGCATAAAATCTCATATATGAATTTAAACATGTACCTTTTTGTCGGGCACATAATTTAAAATCTTCATATACTTCATCCCATACCTGTCTAACACATACTCACCTGTTTTCAATTCAATTCAACTCAATTCAATCGTTTTAATTCAGTTTCGCTCATTTATTCTTTAATTAGCTATTTTGCTTATTTCAATTCTTTGTTTGAACATACATGTTCAAACAAAATATTTAACTTGCTCATAGCAAAATTGAATTTCAATTCTAATTCTAGTTTTCTTTTCGATTTCGAATATAAATTTTCAAATCGAATTCACTTATTCAAAGCCCAATATCAATTCAAATTCTCATTAACTAATTACTATTCAAATTAGTTAATTTTATTCAATAATAAAAAATCTGATTTCTGTTTCAAAAATCAATTCATTACACCACTTGAGTTCTACAACTCAAAATCTGAAATTTTCTAAATAGAAATTCAGATTTTATTTGCTTAAAATCCTTTTATAAAATTAAATAAACCATTATGGTTTTAAAATGGTTATGGCGCTGTTTTTCTGAAAATTTGATTTTGATATAACTCAAAATCTATTCGACGAAATCCAGATTTTTCTCCTACATTTGAAAACTATTATCAAATCGATCCTGACGTTTCTTGTTTCGAAGAATTCCGACTTCAACTGAGCTCTGTATACTCAATTGAAGTTCGAAACGCCAATTTTCGAACTGGAGCGCTGCGGCGAGTTTGTTTAAATTATATTTATATATATAAACGTTTAAACTTCATCTATAATAAATTCCACTTCATTCTGATATATTTTTAATATATATCAATCAATTTGTCCCAATTCGACATAGCATTTCCGATCTATTTCACTTCTATTTGAAATTCTATATTCAAATTTCAATTCACTTCTATTTTTCAAATTTTATTTGAATTTCTATATTCGAATTTCCTTTATTCAAATCCCATTTGAATTTCTACATTCAAATTCTATATTTGAATTTCCTTTGAATTTCATATATTCAAACTCCATTAGAATTGTTATATTCAAATTCCCTTTGAATTTTCTATTTGAATTCTATATTCAAATTCCATAGTTTAAATTCCATTTCACTTCTAATTTCAAATTCTATAGTTAAACCCCATTTGAATTTTATTTTCAAATCTCTATAGTTAACTCCATTTGAATTTTCTTTATTCAAATCCATTTGAATTCCTTTGAATTCAAATTCTATTTGAATTCTTTTGAATTCGAATTTCTGTATAATCAAATTCTATTCAAATTCAATATATTCAAATTCTATTTAAATTTTCTATGTATAAATTCTATTTGGATTTCATTTCCAAATTCTATTTTAGCTCTATTAAATTCTATATTCAAAGTTTGTTTCTATTAGAATTCTATATTCGAATTCCTTTATATTTTCTATATTCTATTTCCATTTGAATTCTTATATTCAATTTCTTTAAACAAGTATCGATTTCAATTCCTTTTGAAATCGATATTTCTATTTTTTTGAAAATAGATTTCCCTTTTCAATTTCACACTTGTATTTTTATTTCTGAATTATCAAATGATAATTCTTTTCACTTCATTTATAACTTCATTATAAAAGAACTATTTATAAACTTCGTTTATAAAGGAACTACTTGTTTTATTTTTCAAAACAAGTTTATATTTTATTCCTTTCAAATTTCAAATTCTATTTAAAAATAGAATTTTTCCTTTTAATCTTAAATATCCTTCCATGATATTTTAAATAAATTAACACTTAGCCCAGTGATATTTAAAACAATCAAATCTCCCAATTTTCAATCATTTTATTTTTAACACGTCATATATGAATATATGAAATCAAGCAAACAAACAAACAAACAAATAATATATTATTGAGGAATCCAGTTGGATTCCTCCAACCTGTTTTCCTGCATCCACAGACGTTAGTCAACATAGTAATACCCATCCTGCTTCATGGCAGGATATCGCAGTATAAAAGGGGATCCACTTATATACGTGGGCGTAGGGCCATCCGCTAATGATACTGCGGGCATCCGGTAATGATACTGCGGGAACAATGCAATCAATCATCAACCCAATATAACTAATATTTTTAAATCAACCAGAAAGCATTCAAACAAGCATCCAACAATTATTTTTAATGGATAAAAATAATTATAAATAAAAGGTGAGTGAGATTTACTCACCGTGATTTTATTTGTGTTGAATACCCGATGAAGTCTATTATGTACATTCACCACAATTCCTCCATTAGTCTGTTTCCAGTGTAAAACGATATTAAAAATTCCAGTTATTTAAATTTTACGAATTCAATTTAATTAATCACTCATGTAATATAATTCCAATTTAAACCTTGATTTACTTAAACGATTAATCTACACATTTTATTCCTTCGCTAACTAAATCTCTTTATATAAACTAATTATATAAACTAAGTTACCAATTATATAACCAAATTTTCATGCTTTTAAATAAAAAAATTATTTTACACAAATAAAATACTTAAGCAAATTACTTATCTTGGAATAAATTCATACCCTAACCACCTAATCTAACTTATAAATTTATTTATTTAAAAACAATGTATAAAATTAACGACTTCATAAATTTGATTTAAATCCCCTGGTTAGCTCTTATCCCATGTCCAATGTTAACCTTATTAATAACCATTCAATGTTATTTATGAGCGTGGATATAAATCAAAATAATTTAATTTAAAAACTATTAGCTTTAATTAGATAAACTAAACTAACCTTAACTGAAGCCTTAACAAGTCCCCCTTTTCATTTCCCTGTGCGTGAATCCATGAAGCCTTCATCTTCCCTTCAGACTTACGGCCTCAGCACTCAACGCATCTTTAAGTAGAAGAAAACCCACCGCACCCGTCCAGGAAAACGCGATCTCACTTGCAAACCCTAAATCACACTCGAAGTCCCCCTCCCTGAATCACGTCCAACAATCATCGCATAAGCTACACGTAGCCTTGACCCCTTTCCGCTCCAAATCCCAAAATCACCATCACAAACCGACCCCAAATCAAAGAAATTGATGGCCCTGGATGTTGTTCGAAGATTCGAACATCCCCAGATTTCTATCGTGAGCAACGAAATGATAACCATATGAAGAATGAAGGCTGGGATTTGGTGCTTTTTATTTTCATTATTTTCGTTCGATTTTACTGTGAATGGAGGAAAGTGTTCGGCCATTTTTATTGCGTTGATGAGACTCTCGATTTCGTTTTAACTGGAGGAAATAAAAAAATGAAAGGCAGAGAGTATTGTTACATTGGGTTTCATAAAGGAAGAATGGAAAAATAATGAGGGCGAGAGATTATTTATAGAATGTGAAAGGAGGCAAACGTACTGCCATTAAATCAATGTTTCTCTGATATTGAAAGGGGGAAGCAAATATTTCAGCTCGAGAAGAAGTAGCATGTACGATTTTATAATGTAGGTCGGCCTGTTGGCTTAATATCATACATTAATTGAATTAAATTGATTTTTATTTTAATTACAAACTAAAATATCTTGCGGTCCCTTAATTTAATATCTTGAACCAATATTTCAACGAAACCACCGATGTTACAAGATTAAAATGCTATTCTGAACCCACTGGCACCAATTCTGAAATTTAATTCGGCTGTGTAGAAGAGATAAAAATTTAAATTAACGATTTAAATTAAATTCTATTTAAAACATAAATCGATTTCAAGCTATTAAATTTATTGATAACAAAATATTACTATTGTTCTAGTTTAATGTAGAATTTATACAGATTGACCAAATCGTTTCAATCCCCTTTTTAATAGTGAATTCAATGGTTATCATTTCATGTTTCGATAATTAAATATATTCGAAATTAAATCTTATATCGATTATTAAACTGATAAATTCAATATATAAAAATCAACTTATTATCCAAATTAAATATTTAAAATAAATTTAAATATTCAATATCGATTGGCTAAAAAACCAGGATGTTACATTCCTTCCCCCTTAAAGGAATTTCGTCCCCGAAATTACTAAGGCAGAAGAAATGCTATAGACCCGATAACTCCTTCAAAATTCACTTATGTTGAAATTCAACTATTCACATTTCAACAAATTTTATTTCCAACACCACCTTTGGTTTCCATTTATATTACACACCATATATGCTCACATTCAACTAATTCGAATGGTTTTCAATCAACACATTCTTATCCGACTCATATTCCATTTAAATCTATTCAAATTGATTCTAGTCAATTGATTCATTTCAATCCATCTAACTAGCTTAAGTTAAATTCCAATCTCAGAATCCAAATCTCAGGGTTTTCATTTCAAATCCTTTCGAAATCACATACATATATACATATATTTATAATCTTTTCAAATTCAAAATATTTGAATTTTCAACTAATCTTGTTTTCTTTCAAACAAATTCTCATCAAACTTTTCTAAGGTAGCAATCCATCACTTAGAAATTTGAAAATGAACACTGATGATGTCGCAACCATCATCAAAATTATTTCCTAGCCACTGAAGTGAGTTCAGTGCTTTAACACTTTCAGAATCCATTCAAAAATGATTTTTACTCAAAAATCCCTTTCAAACAAAGCTATATTATTTTAATATACTTTTAAATTCCAATTCTGGTTTGAATCTAATTCAATCTCATCTCATTTGTATTCATATACAAGTCTTATTTGATTATAACGATAACAATCAACACATCCAATAATTTCAAAAATTATTCTTCTATATCAAGAATAGAATTTTGGGTAAAATTATTTCATTCACCCACTTTAAAACAATATCGTGTTCAATCTTCTATTCAAGTATTTAAAAACTCTTATCAATGTCGAGGCGTCCCACGATTCGACCAGAATTCATAAATAGCTCAACATACTAGCCAACACAATATAAAACAGTTTTTATATCAATTAACAAATATGCTCTCTCGTATATATACACATTCCACTCATTCTAGGGTACTAATGACCCTATCTCTAATGAGCACATCCCGCCAAAGCCTAGGTATTCGCTCAACCTATGCTTTGATACCAACTGTAATGACCCGCCAATCCGTACCATCTGAGTTGACTAATAGTACCACACGTCCAACCCAAATTGCACAAAAATACGAATCATTATTAGAAAGATGTTAGAGGGTGAGAAATAGAAAGAAAGAAATATTAGAATAAAAGAGAACAAAGAAGACCAATCTCACAACGGAACGAATAAAATATATTATATAACATAACTCTTGAAAATACAAATTAGTTACTTTATATACATACCATCATCAGAGCACAACAATTATTCCTGGAACATTTATAAACACCTGTTTCCAGTTACAACCATGGTTCACTGCAGAATATATGATAGTCTATAGCTAACTGGTGAAGCCTCCTGCGTCCAGCTCCTCCAAATGAATCTATAAAATCCCGACTACTTGACTGCCCGTACAAATTTGGGCACCCAAGAGTTTAGGGAAAACAAACAAAATAAACTCTGGGTCAGTCATGGGACTGGTGTGAGTAAACTCCAACCAATTGTTTAACTTTCAAAATCCTTTCGAAAGAAAAGAGATAATAGTAAGACCAGCCACACATAAACATGGACGGTTTTTACCTTACTATAACCCAAAACACTTTGATTCAAAAATCCAGTGATATTATAATAATGTCTAATCAAAATAAATAACCAAATAGTAGAACGCTTGCATCTCACGCTCTACATATATAGTATAAAATCAAAAACCACAGGGTGCTTATTGGAGATTGGATTTCCAATATGACAAGGTATGGAACCACCTTTCGATCAGTGTACTCTAGAGGCGATACACTGGGGTTCAACAAGAACGTCTTGCAACCCGGCCCACACATGACCGACCACTCATTTCGCTTGAGTGTATCGAATGTATATCACCAACGGTTGGGATCAGCAACCGTTCCCCGACTTGGACAACATCGAATAGAATAAGAAATTAAATGAATCTCTAGATAGGTGATTATACATCCTAATGGGAGCGACCCACATAGCCATGCTGCCTGCCCGATTTTTGTCATTTCCCGGTTGTTGAGGCCTGAAGCTACACTCACTTGCCATTCATTTATAGCACAATTACTTTGAATGCCACATTGTCAGATCCGTTAATCATTAATTGATTTGCAAAAATATTCTGGATATTATGCTAAGGGAATAAATCCGTTGCAACCATATATATTTGTACAGACAAACCCATTAGATCATTGGAAATACTTTGTCAGACATTCGTCCATATATGTTCGTTCTGGGATTGAACGAAACCAAAGGCACAATTTCTATAAATAGAAAAAACCCTTGCACTTCACTCCGTCTTCAATTATCTTCATATCGTCTGATTCGCAACGCTACTGCCAATACAGAGTGGTTCACGGATAATAATCCAACCGGTCTCTCCACATTGACAACGATATTGGCAAACACTTCGATAGTCGGTTATTTAACTATCGAAGAAAAATAAACAACATCCATTCATCCATAACATCAATCAATCACTGGCCTTTTAATTAATATTTCATTAATTAATTCACTTTTCTATTTCTCTATCAATATTTGTTAACCAAATAATTTCGATAATCAACTTGGCCTCTTACGCTATTTGGAAAACATTTCCATATATCTTCTTCTATTATTTTCTATAGTTAAAAAATATATTCTATTCGTAATTGAAAACAATTTCAATCACTTATCTCTTTCCCGACTACTTTAATTATACTCAGGAAATATCTACTTTTATATTTCCAAAATTCCATCACTTGGGTTAAAACGAATGTTGTATAAAACATCGTTATGACAACCCAAAATATTTTATTCAACTGACTCTTTTTCAAACACTTCTCTTCGAGACTGGATCTTGCTATTTATTAATTAAAAATGAAATCAATCAAGTTGGGGTAAAATTACCTCTCAGACCTTGACTGAAAACATCCTCAACTTCAAAATGGCAAAACCACTAACCTCGAATAAACACACTCTAAAACCCAATTACTCATTTTTTTTTAAACATGTATATGGTTCGCTTTCTATTTCTAATTTATAGATTTCCCTTTTTGTTTACAATATTATATTTTTGATTTCGTTTCCTTATCGAATTCTATATATATATCGATACATTGATTTCTAACTATCAAAAAATCTTAAAAATATTCTAACTCCTTAAATTCCCGGAAAATTTCGCCATAACCTCCCTTGTATCGGGATCTTCGGGATATTTCAAATAGCCTCCCATGGACCTCACCAATCCAAAAGAAAAAGGAAAAGCCAAGCGGCTTGCCGATACGGCGCATAAAATCTCATATATGAATTTAAACATGTACCTTTTTGTCGGGCACATAATTTAAAATCTTCATATACTTCATCCCATACCTGTCTAACACATATTCACCTGTTTTCAATTCAATTCAACTCAATTCAATCGTTTTAATTCAGTTTCGCTCATTTATTCTTTAATTAGCTATTTTGCTTATTTCAATTCTTTGTTTGAACATACATGTTCAAACAAAATATTTAACTTGCTCATAGCCAAATTGAATTTCAATTCTAATTCTAGTTTTCTTTTCGATTTCGAATATAAATTTTCAAATCGAATTCACTTATTCAAAGCCCAATATCAATTCAAAATCTCATTAACTAATTACTATTCAAATTAGTTAATTTTATTCAATAATCAAAAATCTGATTTCTGTTTCAAAAATCAATTCATTACACCACTTGAGTTCTACAACTCAAAATCTGAAATTTTCTAAATAGAAATTCTGATTTTATTTGCTTAAAATCCTTTTATAAAATTAAATATACCGTTATGGTTTTAAAATGGTTATGGCGCTATTTTTTTGAAAATTTGATTTTGATATAACTAAAAATCTATTCGACGAAATCCAGATTTTTCTCCTCCATTTGAAAACTATTATCAAATCGGACCTGACGTTTCTTATTTCGAAGAATTCCGACTTCAACTGAGCTTTGTATACTCAATTGAAGTTCGAAACACCAATTTTCGAACTGCAGCGCTGCGGCGAGTTCGTTTAAATTATATTTATATATATAAACGTTTAAACTTCATCTATAATAAATTCCACTTCATTCTGATATATTTTTAATATATATCAATCAATTTGTCCTAATTCGACATAGCACTTCCGATCTATTTCACTTCTATTTGAAATTCTATATTCAAATTTCAATTCACTTCTATTATTCAAATTTTATTTGAATTTCTATATTTGAATTTCCTTTATTCAAATCCCATTTGAATTTCTACATTCAGATTCTATATTTGAATTTACTTTGAATTTCATATATTCAAACTCCATTTGAATTTCTATATTCAAATTCCCTTTGAATTTTCTATTTGAATTCTATTTTCAAATTCCATAGTTTAAATTCCATTTCACTTCTAATTTCAAATTCTATAGTTAAACCCCATTTGAATTTTATTTTCAAATCTCTATAGTTAACTCCATTTGAATTTTCTTTATTCAAATCCATTTGAATTCCATTGAATACAAATTCTATTTGAATTCTTTTGAATTCGAATTTTTGTATAATCAAATTCTATTCAAATTCAATATATTCAAATTCTATTTAAATTTTCTATGTATAAATTCTATTTGGATTTCATTTCCAAATTCTATTTTAACTCTATTAAATTCTATATTCAAAGTTTGTTTCTATTTGAATTCTATATTCGAATTCCTTTATATTTTCTATATTCTATTTCCATTTGAATTCTTATATTCAATTTCTTTAAACAAGTCTCGATTTCAATTCCTTTTGAAATCGATATTTCTATTTTTTTGAAAATAGATTTCCCTTTTCAATTTCACACTTGTATTTTTATTTCTGAATTATCAAATGATAATTCTTTTCACTTCATTTATAACTTCATTATAAAAGAACTATTTATAAACTTCGTTTATAAAGGAACTACTTGTTTTATTTTTCAAAACAAGTTTATATTTTTATTCCTTTCAAATTTCAAATTCTATTTAAAAATAGAATTTTTCCTTTTAATCTTAAATATCCTTCCACGATATTTTAAATAAGTTAACACTTAGCCCAGTGATATTTAAAACAATCAAATCACCCAATTTTCAATCATTTTATTTTTTAACACGTAATATATGAATATATGAAATCAAACAAACAAACAAACAAACAAACAATATATTTTTGAGGAATCCAGTTGGATTCCTCCAACCTGTTTTCCTACATCCACAGACGTTAGTCAACATAGTAATACCCATCCTGCTTCGTGGCAGGATATCGCAGTATAAAAGGGGATCCACTTATATACGTGGGCGTAGGGCCATCTCCTAATGATACTGCGGGCATCCGCTAATGATACTGCGGGAACAATCCAATCAATCATCAACCCAATATAGATAATATTTTTAAATCAACCAGAAAGCATTCAAACAAGCATCCAACAATTATTTTTAACGGATAAAAATAATTATAAATAAAAGGTGAGTGAGATTTACTCACCGTGATTTTATTTGTGCTGAATACCCGATGAAAAGTCTATTATGTACATTCACCGCGATTCCTCCATTAGTCTGTTTCCAATGTAAAACGATATTAAAAATTCAAGTTATTTAAATTTTATGAATTCAATTTAATTAATTACTCATGTAATATAATTCCAATTTAAACCTTGATTTACTTAAACGATTAATCTACACATTTTATTCCTTCGCTAACTAAATCTCTTTATATAAACTAATTATATAAACTAAGTTACCAATTATATAACAAAATTTTCATGCTTTTAAATAAAAAAATTATTTTACCCGAATAAAATACTTAAGCAAATTACTTATCTTGGAATAAATTCATACCCTAACCACCTAATCTAACTTATAAATTTATATATTTAAAAACAATGTATAAAATTAACGACTTCATAAATTTGGTTTAAATCCCCTGGTTAGCTCCTATCCCTTGTCCAATGTTAACCTTATCAATAACCATTCAATGTTACTTATGAGCGTGGATCTAAATCAAAATAATTTAATTTAAAAACTATTAGATTTAATTAGATAAACTAAACTAACCTTAACTGAAGCCTTAACAAGTCCCCCTTTTCATTTCCCTGTGCGTGAATCCATGAAGCCTTCATCTTCCCTTCAAACATGCGGCCTCAGCACTCAACGCATCTTTCAGTAGAAGAAAACCCACCGCACCCGTCCAGGAAAACGCGATCTCACTTGCAAACCCTAAATCACACTCGAAGTCCCCCTCCCTGAATTACGTCCAACAATCATCGCATAAGCTACATGTAGCCGTGACCCCTTTGCGCTCCAAATCCCAAAATCACCATCACAAACCGACCCCAAATCAAAGAAATCGATGGCCCTGGATGTTGTTCGAAGATTTGAACATCCCCAGATTTCTATCGCGAGCAACGAAATGATAACCATATGAAGAATGAAGGCTGGGATTTGGTGCTTTTTATTTTCATTATTTGCGTTCGATTTTACTGTGAATGGAGGAAACTGTTCGGCCATTTTTATTGCGTTGATGAGACTCTCGATTTCGTTTTAACTAGAAGAAATAAAAAATGAAAGGCAGAGAGTATTGTTACATTTGGTTTCATAAAGGAAGAATGGAAAAATAATGAGGGCGAGAGCTTATTTATAAAATGTGAAAGGGGGCAAACGTACTGCCATTAAATCAATGTTTCTCTGATATTGAAAGGGGGAAGCAAATATTTCATCTCGAGAAGAAGTAGCCTGTACGATTTTATAATGTAGGTCGGCCTGTTGGCTTAAATTCAAACATTAATTGAATTAAATTGATTTTTATTTTAATTACAAACTAAAATATCTTGTGGTCCCTTAATTTAATATCTTGAACCAATATTTCAATGCACCCACCGATGTTACAAGATTAAAATGCTATTCTAAACCCACTGGCACCAATTCTGAAATTTAATTCGGCTGTGAGAAGAGATTAAATTAACGATTTAAATTAAATTCTATTTAAAACATAAATCGATTTCAAGCTATTAAATTTATTGATAACAAAATATTACTACTGTTCTAGTTTAATGTAAAATTTATACAGATTGACCAAATCGTTTCAATCCCGTTTTTAATAGTGAATTCAATGGTTATCGTTTCATGTTTCGATAATTAAATATATTCGAAATTAAATCTTATATCGATTATTAAACTGATAAATTCAATATATAAAAATCAACTTATTATCCAAATTAAATATTTAAAATAAAATTAAATATTCAATATCAATTGGCTAAAAATCCAGGATGTTACATGATGATCAAGCGTAAGTCTAGCCTCAAGCCTCACACCCAAGAAATGAAAAAAATCGGGCAGGCAGCATGGCTAAGGGGTCGCTCCCATTAGGGTGTATTGTCACCATCTAGAGAATATTCATATTTGTTATTTCTTTTCATTTCTGTATCTCCCGAGAACTATGGTGGTCGCGACAAAAAGTCGTAAGGTGACAATATATTCGATACACTCAAAAGAAATGAGTGGTCGGTCATGTGTGGGCCGGGTTGCAAGACGTTCTTGTTGAACCCAGTGTATTCGTCTCTAGAGGTACACGGACGGAAGGTGGTCCCATACCTTGTCATAGTTGGAAGTCCAATTTCCATAAGCGCCAAGCGATTTGTATTTGTATACTATATAGGAGAATTTGAGATGCAAGCATTCTTCTAGATTCTAAATTATTTGTGAAAGGCTTATATGATAATATCTGATTTCAAGTATACAAAGTGTTTTGATCTCATAAGGTAAAAACCCATTCCGTATTTACGGCGTGGTCTTATGAGATATTTTTATTTGTTTTAAACTGTTTACCCATACCAGTCCCCTGACTGACCCGGAGTTTATTTTTCTATGTTTTCCCTTAAACTCTTGGGTATTCATAACGCTTGTTATGAATAGACAAGTGAATCAGGGTTTGATGAAACTTGTGAAGCTGGATGAAGATTACCGGTGTGCTGGTCTACCTATCTTGTCTACTGTATAATTATAAGTCTGCAATTTAGTCGTCTATGAAATGTATAAGTACTGGTGTACTATGAATGGGTTGTATCACTAGATATATGATGCTCTGATGTAATCTGTACCGCTATGTAATATTATGAAGTATTATCTTTTGAAAATTCCACTGTGAGATTCTGATGTTTCTGTGATTTTATCTTCTATCTTTTCTTATTCTTATTAATGGCACGACTTCTGATGTGTTCGAAAGTTGGGTCGTTACAGTTGGTATCAGAGCTTAGGTTACTGATTACCTAGGCTTTAGGTGAGTGTGAGAGAGCGTATTTTTATATAAAATTTAAAATAAATCAACTTGGACGATATACCTAAGTTAGTTATGTCCAACCAAGTCTGGATTGACGACCGGTTATATTCAGGTGATTAAGATGAGTAACCGAGGACCAAAGGGTCGAGCTAGAGGGTCATCCACAACTACTGGTAGTAGTACTGGATCCCAGGATCAAGGAGAGACCGTGGGGGAAGTTGTACCAGTCCTGCAGGATAGAAGGAGATAATTAATCAGGGTCAGCCTTGAGATAAATTAAATATGGCTAGGATAAATTAGAAAAAAAAATACCCAATCATATTGATACCAGAAATTGGATTAAAATTTGGATTTCCGGAAATTAAGGCTGGACTTAAGTATTTATTTGGATATGAACCCAGGAAAGTGAGCTGGTCGTTTTGTGAAATTAAAACATATTTTTGAGTCCCGAGATGGAGAAAGTTAATGGGGACTATGGAGAATACTTAACGAAGTTAAGTAAATTGACGGATGAGTTAAAAAGGTGAATTTGGACAGATACGTATATTGAACAAGATTGATTCAAATCAATGAAGTGAATAAGGCCTGAGATCTATTTTCCAAATAAAAGCAAGTGTATTTGGAAATTGATGAGAATTTAAGAATGGAATTCAAGAAGTAGTAATGCAAGAATGGAATGTTTTTGAACCATAGTGACAGATATATCCAGTTATGAAAATAGCTGTTATTAATAAAATATTTATTGATGTGTGTCGATAACTCTAAACTTACTGTCTACAAATTTCGAGGACGAAATTTTTATAAGGGGTAGAATATAATGACCCGGGTTTTACACATATCACTAACACGAATATTGATTGATTGTATCCTATTTACAAATACGAGATAAAATTCATATTTTTAATATTTTGAAACATGTCAAAGGTTTTAATTGCATTTCTTTTACCTGTGTAACAGCACTTATATGCACGTATCACAACATTTAATAAAATCCTCTTTTCACATTCATGTATGATAGCATGGATTTGATAGTGTTTGTTTTAAATTCATTTATTTTACATATTTTTGAATACTAACACTTATTCATAGCAAGTTTAAAAATGCCACTTTATTTCACTTGTTTTGTTCATTTTTTTCAAAGGCTTTAGAACTTGAGTTTTTGGAAATTTCTTGATTTAAAAACTTAGAACACTCGAATTAAAATATGCTTTGTCATTTTTTTAAGAGTTTAAGTCCTTATGTTTATTCTAGCAAAATTCTTGTTTTTAAAACATGAAGCCTTTGCATAACAACATGTCAAAAAAACACATTTTTGTCAAAACAAGTTCAAGTGTAAATCCCTTGTGTTTACATGTTCATCAAAATAAACATGAAAGTGCCATTTTCCTTTTTTAAACATATCTTCATGAATATGTACATAAGAATACACCTACACAAGAATGCAAATACACTAGAAAGAGACTAGAAAAGAGGATTTAAGAGCATGTATATTTTCACATGACAAATCATTTTATATCATATATTTTCAGTTTGTAACTTTCTTTTTCTTATTAAGATTTTTTGAAATTTCATTTTCTTTGCATTTTTCAAAACATATTCATTTTTTCAAAAATCCATGTTCTATAGATTTGTCAAATCTTGTGCATTTATTCCATAAAAACTTGTCTACACTAAATGAGTACTCAAGCATAGATTTCTAAGATTTATTCATGTCATATCATCACATGATCAAGACCTTTGTGTACAAAGAATTTTAGATTTTGTTAAACCTTTGAAGCCAAGTAAAAATATCTTATATATTTGTGTTAAATCATAGTATCATAGGAAGCTATGGTTTAGAAAACCAATGTAAAACTGAGCTTATAATGTACAAAGAGGGTTGGTTAAACCAAGGAAAGATATGAAGAGGACATGGTTGTGTCATGTTGCATTTAAGAGGATGTTTGATGGTTCATAGAGAGGCCAATGGGAGGGAAATGGGTAGCATAGGCTGGTGATTTCAGGGTGAGGTTGGCTGATGCAAAGCCATGTGAGCTCAGATTTTTGTGTTTGGATATTGAAAGAGAAATGGGTATTTTATATTGTCATGCATTTTTCAAATCAAAACTTAAAACAGATTTTGCTCTTTCAAAATCTAGTAAATAAATGCATTCATATTTGAAAGTATTTTCTACACCTATAAATAAACCTGGGCATACACTTCATTTCTTCACAACCACAAGTGCATTCAACTAAAAACAAAGGAGGAAATCAAGAGAGCTTCTAAGCAAAACTGTGAGTAAACTTTGCTAATTTTCCTTCCTGTTCTTTTTGGTTTTATTGGTCTAGCTATTGGATGTTTTGGTTTGTTGAATATAAACTTGTTTGAATTACATTCTTTGCTTAATCAAAAATCTAAGATAAGTACCTTGTTTCATTAATTTTCACTTGTGTTTAAAACATGCACTGACAGGTAACACACTCTGTAGTATTGTTCTAGTTTTAAAATCATCAAAAACTTATGATAGTGGATCAATTCACCTAAGTAGACGGATTCAGGGTGGTTTTAAGGCAAGATCGTGCTGCTATATATCATCTAAATCATTTAAAGGTTTAGATAAATTTTAGAAAAGAAATAAAACACTTTTGAAAAGAAAACTGTCTGTTCTTTATACCTCTCTGTTTCTCTGGAAAATCAAACTGCATAAAAACCAGTTTCAGGTATATACATAGAATCCTAGACTGGAATCATGATTTTTAAAAGTAAAATTATAATTTTTAAATGAGTGGATCAAGAGGAATAGGAGAATGACCAGAAAAGACATCTTTGGAAAATTCCGGCGAGACACTGATCAAGTGGTGATGTCATTCGGTGAGAAGGGGTGAGGAAGGTTGTAGATTACTAGAAAAATACAAACTAATTTTTCTAATGAACTGATTTTGAGAAATCAAGGGAAATAGGGTTTTGTCTGTTGATGGGTTCACGGATTTTTAGGTGTCGTGTGGGGTCCTCGCAGGATCGAGTGGGCTGGAACTTAGAGGGGAGGAGCTCGCATGGTCGAGGAGTTGGTCGACGGTGGTGCTGGCACTTCAGATGGTCTGAGGTGATCACCGGAAGAGTGTTTGTGGTGACAATATGGTGAGTGTTTTTCCTGTGTATGGGTTGAGAAGGAAAAACCTCAAACGAGGCAAGGTGGGTCCATCATGACTGGTCAGTGGAGATGTGAAGTGGATATGGGGGTTTGCTGGAGGTGGTCTGGTGGCCGTCCAATGGCCGGAGCATGTGTGCACGTTCACCATGCACAACTGTGCATTCGGTCAGGAAGATGAAGAAGGAGCGCACCAAGTACCAGGGTAGGGAATCACATGTTTTCTTGCAAAAACTAAAGAGGTACTTTACACTTGGTATTTTGGCAAGATGAAGAGAGACTTGGTACTTAGGCTATGAAGGGGAACATGGGTATAGCCTTGGGTTTTGACATAGGAACATGGCATTTGTGCATTGGTAATTCGGGAAGATGGTTTGGCAAACAAAAGGGTACTTTGCCAAAACCATGGTGGCTGGACCTGATCTTAAGAGCGCGCACCAGTGTTTTGAGATGGAAATTTAGCAAGGGGTACTTTGGTCAAGTTTTGTTTAAAAGATTATTTTGATTCAAATAAAATTTAAGACCAAGTTTTAAATAAACAATGGATTAAATAATGGTTAAATAAAAGAGAAAATAGATATTTAAATAAAAATATAATTTTTATTTAAAATACCGCGAGAAAAGAAAGAAGTGGATCAGGATTGAAATACAGTTCTGTCAAAACTGAAACTTAAATACCGAAACTGAAATTTTAAATTAAATTTAATTTAAAGGAAAATTAGAAATGATTTTCTAAAATAGATATTCAACTGGAAGTCAACAAAAAGAAAATCGATCAACGCTGAAAGAGCAGATATTGTTTTGACCAAAGTTGAGACGTCGGCGCAGAACTGTTAAATTATTAAGTTATAAATTTATTTTATAATTTAAATTGGAGTTTAATTTCTACTGAGTTGTTTAAATTTTAAACAAAGAAAAGAATTTGTATGTGACCCATATGATGAGTTTGTCAATCTTAAACGGTAATTTAAATTTTACCGGTACTAGTGACTGATCTTGTACAGCTCTGAAATTTATAAAATAAGGACTGTAAATTATATCTTCATCATGTTTAGATGGATAAAAGTGTAACGACCCAGAAAATCTGAACCAATTTAAAATTTTTAAATTGGCTAAAATAATGGATTTTAATTATTTAAAATAAATATTTTAAATAATGGCGATGAAAACTGAGTTTGAATCGACATTTGAAAACGAATATAATTAATTATAATTATATATAGAATTGAAAATGGCGCGGTAGTTCGATAATTCGATTTCAAACTTCGATTGAATATACCGGGTGCAGAACAATCCGGATTTTAGTGAAACCAAAAACATTAGGATCTGATTGATGATATCTTTCCAACGAATCTGACCAATCGAAATTTGATAACGGGAATCAAAAGATATGTCCAGTTGAAAATTCTGAATAGTCGCTATGGAATTCAGGCCCTTAAAAATGGACATTTTGCATACGACCTCGGATTTCGACGAAACCACTTTTGTTGGGTTCGGGATGAGGAGTTATTGCTAGGTTTCAAATTTCATAATTTTTCTAATCAATATGTGAGCGTGGCAAAAGAAAACGCGTTTGACCAGTTTTAGTTGATTTTAATCGACTGGAAATTGGCCATTTTTCCAACGGTCTCAGAATTCGACGAAACTAGTTTTGTTAGGACCGTATCGTCAATACGAAGCTAAAAATTATTTTTCTGGAATTTTTCTAGTTAGTATGTGACCCCGGTAATTTGAAATGTGCGTTTAAAATTCAATATAGTGATTTAAATGAAAATTCAAAAGGAAACTGATTGTAACGATCAAATCAGCTTGCGATACATATCCCATTGTGTTCAGAATGGGGGTAAAACGCTATGGGCGACAGGCGGTGGGCCTCGTTTCGAGGTCGTGGGTAAAAGTCAACTTTATGCAATTAAATTAATTAATAAAATAAAAAAAAATTATATATTCCCCCCCCTTTATCTCCCTTTCTGCCTCCCCCCCGATTCATTAAACAAAAAAAAAAGAAGAAAGGAAGAAGAACGGAGCAGCAGCAGCTCCACCGAAGCTCTGCCCTAGGCGCCGCCGACGCCCAAACTCCGCCACCCCTAGCATCGCTCAGCGCCACTCTCTCCTCCGCTTCACTCTCCCTCCTCCGCTTCGCAGGACCCACGAGCCCCCCCTTAAGCATCGCGACACCCGATCAACGACCCCAAACCCCACCGCCTGCCACCACCGGCGAACCCCGAGCGCCACCCTCGAGAAGCCAGCTCCGACGATCTGCGGAAACCCCCCCCCCCCTCTGTAAGTTTTTTTTGTTTTGTTAATTTATTTTTATGTATTTAAAAACTGATTTTGTTTAAAAGTAAATACTGATTTTTGAAAAGTTAAAAACCTGATTTTTTTTTAAAAAAAAAGGGTTTAAAAACTGATTTGTTTAAAAGTAAAAACTGATTTTGTTTAAAAGAAAAAAACTGATTTTAAAGAAGTTAAAACTGATTTTTTTTACAGATTTAAAAACTGATTTTTTTTATTTAAAAACTTTAAATAGGAAAAAGGTTTAAGCTTTAAAATAGAAAAGGTTTAAACTTTAGATAGAAAAAGGTTTAATCTTTTTAAAGAAAAAAATTTGAACTTGAAAAAAATAAAGATCATATTTTCAAAATAGAAAAGACGGAATTTTTATTAAGTAGAAGAAGTAAGATATGATTTTTATATTTTTAAAGTGATAAAAATATAATTTTTACATCATAGGAATATTAAAAATATAATCTTTATTTTTGAAAAGGCGGAATCTATATTTTTGAAATTCGATTTTTACATATTGAATAACACAGTAAAAATTCGATTTTTACATATGTAGAGAATACGGGCAACGAAAGCGACAAAAAGGCGAGATTAGCGAAGATTTCTCTAAAGGAAGAGTCGTGGTATTGGATAGCTATTGGTGAGATTTCTGATTTAAAAATTATATATATGTGTTGGAAATGAAAGTGAATTGCTATATATAAATATCTATATATATATATATATATACGCCCCTCGTCCACAAACCATGGACGATATTTATTGGTTGAAATTGTTGTGAAAATTGATTGATAGCGAATGGTTGTTTGGGATTGTTTGTGATTGATATTGGTTGATTGTGGTTGAAAATACCCGTTTGTGGTTGTGAAATATTTGGTTGAAACCACATAGGATTAGTTTGTGGAAATGAAATAAATATATACATGCCGCCTGCGTGCGAACTAGATGCATGATCCCCATTGTCAAAAACCGCGAGGTTTTAAGGTAGAGCGAGGAGCCGTACTAGGGACGGTCCCGGTTTAACTACCCTGCCGTTATGCTGCCGAAATTTTGAATAATATTCGTGTGTTTGAATTATTTTCATATGCTTAAACTATATTTATTCATTGAATAGAAAACATTCATGTGTTGAATTGATATTCATTCGTTGATTAGAAATTCATGTGTTGAATGGTATTCATATTTTGAAATAAATTGTTCGATAATAAAAATCACATTTTTATCTATATATAAAAACTATAGAAAACATTCATGTGTTGAATTGATATTCATTCGTTGATTAGAAATTCATGTGTTGAATGGTATTCATATTTTGAAATAAATCGTTTGATAATAAAAATCACCTTTTATCGACTATATGAACTGTGTAAAATAACCTCGTTTTAAAAGAAATTGTTTTATGATAAAAATCCCATTTTTATCACCAACTTGAACTATATAGAAAAATAGTGTTTTGAAATGAATTGTTTTACAATAAAAATCACATTTTTATTGTATGCATAAATCGTTGAAATGTGAAGTGTTAAAAATAGCCACTTGTTCAAAATAAACATATATGAGTTGAAATATTCATTAATTAGCTAATGAAATGATTTGCACCTATTTATGTAACATTAGAATGAATGGTGTTTTTAAACCAAATAGAAATCAAATGTGAAGTTGAATAGAAAATGATAAATGATAAGAACTGTATATATATGTACATGCATATTCATTGAACAGGTTATAGCAAAGGGGCTAGAGAAGAGGAATAAAATTTTGTGCCCGACAAATAGGTACACATTTACTGCTTTGTTTGGGTGATGATTTTATGAGCCTGTTGGCTAGCCGCTTGGCTTTTACTTTTTCTTTTTGAGGTTAGAAGGACCGGGAAAGCCATTTGCGATTTCCCGATGCTCCCGGTGCAGGGGAGGTTATGGCGAAATTTTCCAAAATTTTAAGGTGTTAGAAAAATATTTGAAGTGAAAACGATATGGAAATCATAGAATGAACTATATTTATATAAATATATAAATATAAATAAAATTAAAACGAAACGAGGCCGTGCAGTTCGTATTTTGAAACCGTGATTTCAAACAACTAGTACGGGGAATCCGACCATTGGATTTTCCCGAAACCTCAACCGTCGGGTTCGCCTTGGAATAATCTTTCCAACGGCACCAACCTTGTAAAAATCCAACGGTTGGATTGTCTGGAATGTTTAATTCAATTCTGAAGAAAAACAGCGCCAGAAGCGATTATATTTATATATATAAATATAATTATATATTTAATCGAATAACGACGCTGCAGTTCGTATTTTGAAATTGAAACTTCAAACGATTGTACCGGGAGATCCGACCGTCGGATTTTCCCGAAACTGGAACCATTGGATTCGTTTTGAAAAGACCTTTCTAATAATGTAAATTTTGTAAAGATCCAATGGTTAGATTTTCAGGTATGTGTAAATCAAATCTGAAGAAAAACAGCGCCACGACCGCTTTATGGCCCGAAGCGTCGTTTTGAATAAAATAGCTATTTTAAAATAAATAAAAATAGCGATAAATAGTTATAAAATATCATAAGCGATATGGAATGGAAATAAACTGAATTTGCTCGATTTATGTTGTATTTGATGGTTGAATGTGTTTGGTGTGAAAATTACATTAAAGAACAATATTGGTGTTGTCGAATAATTTAACCATTGAAATAAATTGATTTGAAATTCTAAATATGCGTGAATTATTTGAAAAGGCCGAGTTAATTCTCATTTCGAATAATTGACCGACGATTGAAATTCAAAGATGAAGACGGTGGTCGAAGACCGGAGATCTTCACCTCGTTTGGATGGTAACCGAGGTCCTGATTGGGAGGCATCCCGAAATATGGATAATGAGTGGTGATCGTCCAGACGTACGTGGTGATCGATGGGTTTGCGAGGTATTTAGTGCCTCCGGTTTCGTTCAGACCCAGAACGGACTTGTAAATGGACTGTGTGTCTGACATTGGGGTTTATTCTGTGTTGATTGATTTCTGTTAAATATACATCTGTTTGGCGGCGGAGAATTTATTCTTTTGCTTAACGCCCTTCTCTGAGACGCGCGAGCTCAGAGGTTGTATATCGATGGACATCAGTCGCATGGCATGAATTGCATGTGTGGCATGCTAAGATGCAGTGATCAGGGCTTCTGTTGAAAAGCAAAGTCTTGTGGTGATGATCAAAGCACCGCCTGTGTGGCGTAGCTTTGTGTATAACGTGAATTCGCGAGCCTCACACCCCGGTATGAACCTAAAACGGGAGAGGACATCAGGGAGGGCCTGCGTTTCTTTCTAGCTAGGGTGGTGTCAGTGACCTACCAGCCCTGACATTTATATACTTTTCACCTATGTGGTTGTTGCTGTTGCGAGGCGCCTCGGTTTGATCGGACGATCCGGGTCCGATGGAGTCATTCGTTGGCTCATTTACGCCCCAAAGGGCGGGGAGACGTAGTGTTCAGGCATAATAATCCACATCGGTGGACCGGCCCTGACGATCCAGGGGGCAGTTGCGGCTGTTCCTGAGGGGCGGGCTAGAGCGTCTCGAATTCGGTAAGGACTATCTTTTGCCTTGGTTCATGACGGAAATCCAATTTCCAAATACGACATCGTGCGATTTTGATTGTATACCTATATATGGCGACATAGTGGTATGGGGCATTAATGCCGTCTATGATTGATAGTTATGATTTGAAAAAGTTTTCAAAACATATAAACACTAGCAATAATATCAAATGCCTTTGTTTTATTCGTATCAAGCATATTTGGCCGTTATAAGGTAAAAACTCTCCTCCGGTTTGCGTTGCATTGTGTGATGGGAACTGAGTCTTATAACGGCTTCATTTTTATAAAAAGCATAGCGATGTTTAAAAGAAAGATTTATTTTAAAGCACTGGCAATCCAATGGAGTAAACCCGTTCCACGAAAGTGGCGTGGTCCTGTGATTTGCCATATTATATATGTGTTGAGTAGATTTCTCATACCAGTCCCATGACTGACTCGTAGTTTGTTTCACTCTCAAACTCGGGTGCCCCTTTTTCTACATGGGCAGCCTTGTATTCAGGTTTAGCTGGTTCTTTTTCTGGATAGCTGGAGCTGAAGATGGATTCTATCATTTATTTCTTTTTATGTTGTTCAGCTCCTATTGTACATATTTTGTTTATTTCCGCTGTAGACATTTATGTATAGCTGAACTGTATTTGTACTAAGTAAGATCCTGTATACTGTGTAACTCTGATGATTACTTTTATCCAGTATATTCTAATGTTCATTATCTGGTGTATTTATTTAATTCTGTTCTGCTATTATCTGTTTCTGTGTTATATTCCAAAGATAACCCTTGATTCCGTCTGAACGGGATTTCGGGTCGTCTCATCGTGGTATCAGAGCTTTGGTTAAGCTTAGTTCTGGAGTATAACACTTGAACGAGCTCGTCAGAAATAGAACCAGTAGTGTTCTAGGACGGGTAACTCTATACAGATAGGATCAGCAATATCCTAGTATGAGTAAAGCAGAATGAAATTACTCCTCGATAGACACATTTACACTTGAAGTATATGTTTCTATGTTTTAAAATATCTTTTCTGTGACCTGACACTTGATCTGCTAATTGCAGAAGTACTAGAAAAATGAGTGCCAGAAACAGAAGGAATACAGAACCCGATCTAGAGGCTCTATTAAAGAAATATCGAAATCTGGGTGGAGCACAATTCTCGGGCAATGAATCTATTATTCAAACTCAAGCTTGGATGAGTTCTGTCGAAAGAATCTTTGAGCATATCCAGCTGAGAGATGACCAGAAACGGTTAGTAGCATCTTGGGCGCTTAAAGAAGAAGCTTTAATCTGGTGGGAAACAATCATCAAAGATAATCCAGAAGGTGATATCACCTGGGGCAGATTCAAAGTGATTTTCCTAGAAAGATTTACTCCTCCCGAAGCAACCGAGAGATTATGTGATGAATTTTCTTATCTAATACAAGGAGATATGACCATCCCAGAATATCATAAGAAATTCAACGAGCTTGCTCACTTTGCTCCTCATCTGATTCAAGATCCAAAGAGGAAAAATCTGAGATTTATTCATGGCCTGCAAAGGAGATATCAGAATAGTGTGATGAGGAATGTGAAGCTTCCTTTTCCAGAAATGATTTATATGGCTTATCAGTATGAAGACCTCCATAAGAAAGGAATGTTGCGCGACGAAGGAGAAGTTCGTTGTAGTGACAAAGAAGAGTCGGAAACTGATATTCCTAAAGCCAGTACAAGATCTGAAGTCAGTAAGAAGCCCAGTGCCAAGAGAAAAAGGGCTGAATCTGGGAACGAACGAATAACGACCGCCACGTGCTCAAGCTGCAATAGAAAAGGACATTTGGCGATAAGTTGCAAATCTTGGAACGAACAAAGAAAGAGTGGATCTAAACCCAAGAAGGATTTTCAAGGAAACCAAAGGTGCAATCAATGCCATCAGTTTGGTCATGTAAAGCAAGATTGCTGGAAGAGGAAGAAGACTGAAATAGTTCAAGTGAATGAAGTAGCAGAAACTTCGGATCCCTCAGCAAGTCAAGAAAGGGCGGATGTTTTGGAAGGCACACTAATTGTCAAAAACATTCCAGTTAAAGTACTGTTTGACACAGGTGCGTCGCGAAGCTTTATTTCAAAGAGTGCCGCTAAGAAACTTGATTTGAACTTGAGGAAGCTTAAGGAACCAATGACTGTCCAGAATCCGGTCGGGGGTTCTATCAATCTCAGTTGGATTTGTGCAGTACCTGTCTCCTTTTCTTGCTATAAATTCCCTATTATCTCTGTAGTCATGAATTTTGATGAATTCGATCTTATTCTGGGATTGGATTGGCTAACCAAATATGAAGCAGAGGCTAGATGCGCCGAGAGAGTTGTTAAAGCTAAGATTAAATCAGGGAGTTATATAACCATACCGTGTGAAGGTCAGAAAGCAAATAGAAGAGACTTCTGGGCAGCTTTGAATGTTTCTCCAGCCCCAATTGAAAATGTTCCTGAAGTCACAGAGAATATTCCTGACCTCATCAAAGACATTCCTGTTGTCAAGAACTATGCGGATGTATTCGAGGAAGTCGTTCGCTTACCTCCGCAGAGAGAAATAGATTTCAAAATTGCTTTAATTCCAAATGCAAGGCCGGTAGTTCACGCTATTCGAAGAATGTCCTTGAAAGAGAAAGAGGAATTGGACAATCAAACACGACAGCTAGTATGGAAGGGTCTAATCAGGCCTAGTTTCTCTGATTGGGGTGCAGCAGTGGTATTTGTCCCAAAATCTGACGGTACTCTACGACTATGCGTGGATTATCGTGATCTGAACAAACAGACCATAAAGAATAAATATCCATTGCCGCGAATAGATGATTTGTTGGATCGATTAAATGGCGCACAAGTATTTTCACGAATGGACCTAGCTACAGGATTCCATCAACTTCGAATTGCCGAAGAGTGTGTTCCAATGACAGCGTTCAGAGGCCCCGACTTATTCTACGAGTGGTTAGTAATGCCGTTCGGCTTATGTAACGCTCCAGCTTACTTCGTCGATCTAATGAACCGAGTATTCAGAGGAGTATTGAATAAATTTGTTCTGGTTTTTATTGACGATATTCTAATCTTCTCTAAATCAAAGGCCGAACATGAAAAGCATCTGGAACAGGTTTTGGAAATTCTCAGACGGAATGTATTAAAAGCCAAATTTTCCAAATGTATCTTCTGGCAAGATGAAGTAAAATTTCTGGGCCACGTCGTATCGAAAGAAGGAATTGCTGTGGATCCAAGTAAAATCACAGCTATTCAAAATTAGAAACAGCCCAGTACTCCCACTGAAGTCCGCAATTTTCTCGGATTGGCTAGCTATTATCGGAAGTTCGTTAAAGACTTTTCTAAGATATCTGGCCACTTAACGAAGCTTACAAAGAAGCATTCTAAGTTCAAATGGACTCAAGAAAATGAGGAGGCTTTTGAAGAGCTAAAGTTGAGATTAACAACAGCTCCAGTGTTAACCATCATCGATGGCAACCAAGATTTAAAAGTATGGACTGATGCTTCTAGAGAAGGCCTTGGCGCAGTATTAATGCAAAGAGGTCAAGTGATTGCTTATGCTAGCCGTCAACTGAAACCGCACGAGAAAAACTATGTAACTCATGATCTTGAGTTATTGGCTATCATATTCTCTTTGAAAATCTGGAGACACTATCTTCTGGGCGAGAGATTTGAACTGTTTACAGATCACCAGTCGTTAAAGTATCTGTTCACTCAGAAGGACTTAAATTTGAGGCAGCAACGTTGGCTAGAGTTTCTTGCAGCATATGACTTCGAAATTATATATACTCCAGGGAAAGCCAATGTCGTGGCCGATGCGCTGAGTCGAAAGAATGTAATGATCGCCAGCTTTATTATCACGACTTCCTTGATTGACAAAATATCTATTCTTCAGAAGGAGGATAACTTTATTAAGGATATGATTAAAAGGATTCGGAAAGGTGAACCCTCGTGTTTTCAAATAGATAACGACGAGACCCTGAGATTGAAAGGAAGGATTTGTGTTCCTGACATTCCTGAGCTAAAAAGGGAAGTGTTAGACGAATGTCACAAGTCCAAGTTGAGTATCCATCCTGGTGTGGCCAAAATGTACAACGATCTCAAAAGAACATTCTGGTGGAAGGCTATGAAAAGAGATGTTTCAATATATGTTAGCCGATGCCCTACTTGCCAGCTAGTCAAAAGTGATCAACAGAAATTGGCTGGATTATTACAACCGCTAGAAGTTCCTGGCTGGAAGTGGGAACATATTTCTATGGATTTCATTGATGGTTTGCCCAGAACCAGAAAGGGAAATGACAGTATTTGGGTGATCGTAGATCGCTTCACGAAGACCGCCCATTTCATACCTGTCAGATCAAATAGAATTGCTCAGAGTCTGGCACAGATATACTTCAGGGAAATAGTTAGATTGCATGGAGTGCCGCTCAGTATAGTAAGTGATAGAGATACAATCTTCACTAGCAAATTCTGGGAAGCATTTCAAGTCGAGCTGGGAACGAAGTTGAACTTGAGCACCGCTTATCATCCTCAGACAGACGGTCAGACTGAGAGGGTGAATCGCATTTTAGAAGATCTATTGCGGGCTTGTGTTATAGATTTCGGTGGATCATGGGAAGACAATCTGCATTTGGCTGAATTCTCTTATAACAATAGCTACCAGGCGAGTCTGACAATGTCGCCATTCGAAGCATTATATGGTAGACCTTGCTGATCTCCTGCTTGTTGGGTCGAGCAAGGAAATAGACTTGTGTTGGGTCCTGATATGATTCGAGAAGCTGCCGACAAAGTCGATTTTATTAAGAAGCGATTACTCGCCGCTCAAAGCCGACAAAAGAGCTATGCCGATAGAAGAAGAAGAGATATATCCTTTGAAGTTGGCGACTATGTATATTTGAAGGTATCGCCGATGAGAGGAGTTATCCGGTTCGGTAAAACTGGAAAGTTGGCACCCAAATTCATTGGTCCGTTTCCTATTCTGGAACGGATTGGGACTCTCGCTTATAGGGTCAAACTGCCTGACTGGCTGCCTGGAGTTCATGATGTATTTCACATATCTCAACTTCAAAAGCACGTTCATGATCCAGACTTGATCGTGGAAGAAGCAGCTCAGCAGGATATTGAAATAACCCCAGAATTAGCTGTGAGAAGAGAGCCGCTAAAGATTATCGACAAAGAAACCAAAGAGCTGAGGAACAAGAAGGTTCGCTTAGTCAAAGTGCAATGGAGTGGAGATCCGCGAGATTGTACTTGGGAAACTGAGGAGAGTATTCAGAAAGCTTATCCTAGATGCCGAGTAGATATCTCTGATTGACTCTGGTGCAAGGTACATTTACCATACTTTGCACTACCATTCAATTCTCTACTCTATTGTTATTTTCTTTTCATAGATGTGCACTATTTATTCTATACTCTGAATGATTTTTAAAGGGTATAGGATTTGATCAGAATGTTTTTAAAGGTTAAAAACAATTGGATTGGTTGTTGTGTTGTGTGATTGTAGATTTATCAAACCACTTTCGACTTTGTTCCTTTTCGGGGACGAAAAGTTTTAAGTGGGGGAGATTGTAACGACCCACAAAATCTGAACCAATTTAAAATTTTTAAATTGGCTAAAATAATGGATTTTAAAATTTTAAAATAAATATTTTAAATAATGGCGATGAAAACTGAGTTTGAATCGACATTTGAAAACGAATATAATTAATTATAATTATATATAGAATTGAAAATGGCGCGGTAGTTCGATAATTCGATTTCAAACTTCGATTGAATATACCGAGTGCAGAACAATCCGGATTTTAGTGAAACCAAAAACATTAGGATCTGATTGATGATATCTTTCCAACGAATCTGACCAATCGAAATTTGATAACGGGAATCAAAAGATATGTCCAGTTGAAAATTCTGAATAGTCGCTATGGAATTCAGGCCCTTAAAAATGGACATTTTGCATACGACCTCGGATTTCGACGAAACCACTTTTGTTGGGTCCGGGATGAGAAGTTATTGCTAGGTTTCAAATTTCATAATTTTTCGAATCAATATGTGAGCGTGGCAAAAGAAAATGCGTTTGACCAGTTTCAGTTGATTTTAATCGACTGGAAATTGGCCATTTTTCCAACGGTCTCAGAATTTGACGAAACTAGTTTTGTTAGGACCGTATCGTCAATACGAAGCTAGAAAATATTTTTCTGGAATTTTTCTAGTTAGTATGTGACCCCGGTAATTTGAAATGTGCGTTTAAAATTCAATATAGTGATTTAAATGAAAATTCAAAAGGAAACTGATTGTAACGATCAAATCAGCTTGCGATACATATCCCATTGTGTTCAGAATGGGAGTAAAACGCTATGGGCGACAGGCGGTGGGCCTCGTTTCGAGGTCGTGGGTAAAAGTCAACTTTATGCAATTAAATTAATTAATAAAATAAAAAAATATATTATATATTCCCCCCCCCCCTTTATCTCCCTTTCTGGCCCCCCCCCCCCCCGATTCATTAAACAAAAAAAAAAGAAAGGAAGAAGAACGGAGCAGCGGCAGCTCCACCAAAGCTCTACCCTAGGCGCCGCCGACGCCCAAACTCCGCCACCCCTAGCATCGCTCAGCGCCACTCTCTCCTCCGCTTCACTCTCCCTCCTCCGCTTCGCAGGACCCACGAGCCCCCCCCTTAAGCATCGCGACACCCGATCAACGACCCCAACCCCCACCGCCTGCCACCACCGGCGAACCCCGAGCGCCACCCTCGAGAAGCCAGCTCCGACGATCTGCGGAAACCCCCCCCCCTCTGTAAGTTTTTTTTGTTTTGTTAATTTATTTTTATGTATTTAAAAACTGATTTTGTTTAAAATTAAATACTGATTTTTGAAAAGTTAAAAACCTGATTTTTTTTTTAAAAAAAAAGGTTTAAAAACTGATTTGTTTAAAAGTAAAAACTGATTTTGTTTAAAAGAAAAAAAACTGATTTTAAAGAAGTTAAAACTGATTTTTTTTACAGATTTAAAAACTGATTTTTTTTATTTAAAAACTTTAAATAGGAAAAAGGTTTAAGCTTTAAAATAGAAAAGGTTTAAACTTTAGATAGAAAAAGGTTTAATCTTTTTAAAGAAAAAAATTTGAACTTGAAAAAAATAAAGATCATATTTTCAAAATAGAAAAGACGGAATTTTTATTAAGTAGAAGAAGTAAGATATGATTTTTATATTTTTAAAGTGATAAAAATATAATTTTTACATCATAGGAATATTAAAAATATAATCTTTATTTTTGAAAAGGCGGAATCTATATTTTTGAAATTCGATTTTTACATATTGAATAACATAGTAAAAATTCGATTTTTACATATGTAGAGAATACGGGCAACGAAAGCGACAAAAAGACGAGATTTGCGAAGATTTCTCTAAAGGAAGAGTCGTGGTATTGGATAGCTATTGGTGAGATTTCTGATTTAAAAATTATATATATATATGTGTTGGAAATGAAAGTGAATTGCTATATATAAATATCTATATATATATATATATACGCCCCTCGTCCACAAACCATGGACGATATTTATTGGTTGAAATTGTTGTGAAAATTGATTGATAGCGAATGGTTGTTTGGGATTGTTTGTGATTGATATTGGTTGATTGTGGTTGAAAATACCCGTTTGTGGTTGTGAAATATTTGGTTGAAACCACATAGGATTAGTTTGTGGAAATGAAATAAATATATACATGCCGCCTGCGTGCGAACTAGATGCATGATCCCCATTGTCAAAAACCGCGAGGTTTTAAGGTAGAGCGAAGAGCCGTACTAGGGACGGTCCAGGTTTAACTACCCTGCCGTTATGCTGCCGAAATTTTGAATAATATTCGTGTGTTTGAATTATTTTCATATGCTTAAACTATATTTATTCATTGAATAGAAAACATTCATGTGTTGAATTGATATTCATTCGTTGATTAGAAATTCATGTGTTGAATGAATGGTATTCATATTTTGAAATAAATTGTTCGATAATAAAAATCACATTTTTATCTATATATAAAAACTATAGAAAACATTCATGTGTTGAATTGATATTCATTCGTTGATTAGAAATTCATGTGTTGAATGGTATTCATATTTTGAAATAAATCGTTTGATAATAAAAATCACCTTTTATCGACTATATGAACTGTGTAAAATAACCTCGTTTTAAAAGAAATTGTTTTATGATAAAAATCCCATTTTTATCACCAACTTGAACTATATAGAAAAATAGTATTTTGAAATGAATTGTTTTACAATAAAAATCACATTTTTATTGTATGCATAAATCGTTGAAATGTGAAGTGTTAAAAATAGCCACTTGTTCAAAATAAACATATATGAGTTGAAATATTCATTAATTAGCTAATGAAATGATTTGCACCTATTTATGTAACATTAGAATGAATGGTGTTTTTAAACCAAATAGAAATCAAATGTGAAGTTGAATAGAAAATGATAAATAATAAGAACTGTATATATATGTACATGCATATTCATTGAACAGGTTATAGCAAAGGGGCTAGAGAAGAGGAATAAAATTTTGTGCCCGACAAATAGGTACACATTTACTGCTTTGTTTGGGTGATGATTTTATGAGCCTGTTGGCTAGCCGCTTGGCTTTTTCTTTTTCTTTTTGAGATTAGAAGGACCGGGAAAGCTATTTGCGATTTCCCGATGCTCCCGGTGCAGGGGAGGTTATGGCGAAATTTTCCAAAATTTTAAGGTGTTAGAAAAATATTTGAAGTGAAAACGATATGGAAATCATTGAATGAACTATATTTATTTAAATATATAAATATAAATAAAATTAAAACGAAACGAGGCCGTGCAGTTCGTATTTTGAAACCGTGATTTCAAACAACTAGTACGGGGAATCCGACCATTGGATTTTCCCGAAACCTCAACCGTCGGGTTCGCCTTGGAATAATCTTTCCAACGGCACCAACCTTGTAAAAATCCAACAGTTGGATTGTCTGGAATGTTTAATTCAATTCTGAAGAAAAACAGCGCCAAAAGCGATTATATTTATATATATAAATATAATTATATATTTAATCGAATAACGACGCTGCAGTTCGTATTTTGAAATTGAAACTTCAAACGATTGTACCGGGAGATCCGACCGTCGGATTTTCCCGAAACTGGAATCGTTGGATTCGTTTTGAAAAGACCTTTCTAATAATGTAAATTTTGTAAAGATCCAACGGTTAGATTTTCAGGTATGTGTAAATCAAATCTGAAGAAAAACAGCGCCACGACCGCTTTATGGCCCGAAGCGTCGTTTTGAATAAAATAGCTATTTTAAAATAAATAAAAATAGCGATAAATAGTTATAAAATATCATAAGCGATATGGAATGGAAATAAACTGAATTTGCTCGATTTATGTTGTATTTGATGGTTGAATGTGTTTGGTGTGAAAATTACATTAAAGAACAATATTGGTGTTGTCGAATAATTTAACCATTGAAATAAATTGATTTGAAATTCTAAATATGCGTGAATTATTTGAAAAGGCCGAGTTAATTCTCATTTCGAATAATTGACCGACGATTGAAATTCAAAGATGAAGACGGTGGTCGAAGACCGGAGATCTTCACCTCGTTTGGATGGTAACCGAGGTCCTGATTGGGAGGCATCCCGAAATATGGATAATGAGTGGTGATCGTCCAGACGTACGTGGTGATCGATGGGTTTGCGAGGTATTTAGTGCCTCCGGTTTCGTTCAGACCCAGAACGGACTTGTAAATGGACTGTGTGTCTGACATTAGGGTTTATTCTGTGTTGATTGATTTCTGTTAAATATACATCTGTTTGGCGGCGGAGAATTTATTCTTTTGCTTAACGCCCTTCTCTGAGACGCGCGAGCTCAGAGGTTGTATATCGATGGACATCAGTCGCATGGCATGAATTGCCTGTGTGGCATGCTAAGATGCAGTGATCAGGGCTTCTGTTGAAAAGCAAAGTCTTGTGGTGATGATCAAAGCACCGCCTGTGTGGCGTAGCTTTGTGTATAACGTGAATTCGCGAGCCTCACACCCCGGTATGAACCTAAAACGGGAGAGGACATCAGGGAGGGCCTGCGTTTCTTTCTAGCTAGGGTGGTGTCAGTGACCTACCAGCCCTGACATTTATATACTTTTCACCTATGTGGTTGTTGCTGTTGCGAGGCGCCTCGGTTTGATCGGACGATCCGGGTCCGATGGAGTCATTCGTTGGCTCATTTACGCCCCAAAGGGCGGGGAGACGTAGTGTTCAGGCATAATAATCCACATCGGTGGACCGGCCCTGACGATCCAGGGGTCACTCGAGCTCTGATCCTGAGGGGCGGGCTAGAGCGTCTCGAATTCGGTAAGGACTATCTTTTGCCTTGGTTCATGACGGAAATCCAATTTCCAAATACGACATCGTGCGATTTTGATTGTATACCTATATATGGCGACATAGTGGTATGGGGCATTAATGCCGTCTATGATTGATAGTTATGATTTGAAAAAGTTTTCAAAACATATAAACACTAGCAATAATATCAAATGCCTTTGTTTTATTCGTATCAAGCATATTTGGCCGTTATAAGGTAAAAACTCTATCCTCCGGTTTGCGTTGCATTGTGTGATGGGAACTGAGTCTTATAACGGCTTCATTTTTATAAAAAGCATAGCGATGTTTAAAAGAAAGATTTATTTTAAAGCACTGGCAATCCAATGGAGTAAACCCGTTCCACGAAAGTGGCGTGGTCCTGTGATTTGCCATATTATATATGTGTTGAGTAGATTTCTCATACTAGTCCCATGACTGACTCGTAGTTTGTTTCACTCTCAAACTCGGGTGCCCCTTTTTCTACCCGGGCAGCCTTGTATTCAGGTTTAGCTGGTTCTTTTTCTGGATAGCTGGAGCTGAAGATGGATTCTATCATTTATTTCTTTTTATGCTGTTCAGCTCCTATTGTACATATTTTGTTTATTTCCGCTGTAGACATTTATGTATAGCTGAACTGTATTTGTACTAAGTAAGATCCTGTATACTGTGTAACTCTGATGATTACTTTTATCCAGTATATTCTAATGTTCATTATCTGGTGTATTTATTTAATTCTGTTCTGCTATTATCTGTTTCTGTGTTATATTCCAAAGATAACCCTTGTTTCCGTCTGAACGGGATTTCGGGTCGTCTCAAAAAGAGAGACTTTATTGATATATAAGCAATCGAGTAAAAGGATCAAAAGGAAAATTGACGAGAAAATACCAAGTACAAAGGTTGTAAAAGATTGATTAAATTATAATTCAAGTAAATTTTGAGTGATCAAATTTTGAATAATGATGAAAAATATTTTTCTAAAGTAAAATAAAGTAAGTATTCATTATAAAGGTGACAAACAAAACGGAAAGAAAGCCGTGCGCGACACACACACTAAAATTGGCCGTTTTGAAAAGAAGATCAAAACACTAGATATTGACAAGCCGATCAAATACTGTTTGGTTTGACTACAACTGTATATGTAGATTAGATTATAATCTTGTTAGATTTATAATTTAAAAAGAAAATGTTCGTTAATCATTTCAAAGAGACCGGAATTTATATTTCACTTTGATTTGATTACACGATGCGCGTCAGAGATTATCGAAGATAATAGAAGACGAAGTTGTGCAAGGACTATTTTTAAATAGTGCCTTCAGTTTGTCCAATCCCAGGACAACTTGTATGGACGAATGTCTGACAAAGTAATTCTAACTGATCACGTACATTGATCTCTTCAAACGTATTTATATGGTGGTAGAGAAATTCGTTTCTTTATGCTTTATACCTATAATTTATTTTTGGGGAAGTCAATTAGTGATTGGCGAGTTTTGACGATGTGGCATTCAAAGAAAATAAAGAGATGATGATCAAGCGTAAGTCTAGCCTCAAGCCTCACACCGAGGAAATGACAAAAATCGGGCAGGCAGCATGGCTATGTGGGTCTCTCCCATTGGGATGTATTGTCACCATCTAGAGAATATTTATATTTGTTACTTCTTTTCATTTCTGTATCTCCCGGGAACTACGGTGGTCGTGACAAAAAGCCGTAAGGTGACAATATATTCGATACACTCAAGAGAAATGAGTGGTCGGTCATGTGTGGGCGGGTTGCAAGACGTTCTTGTTGAACCCAGTGTATTCGTCTCTAGAGGTACACAGACGGCAGGTGGTCCCATACCTTGTCATAGTTGGAAATCCAATTTCCATAAGCGCCAAGTGATTTGTATTTGTATACTATATAGGAGAATGTGGGATGCAAGCATTCTTCTAGATTCTAAATTATTTGTGAAAGGCTTATATGATAATATCTGATTTCAAGTATACAAAGTGTTTTGATCTCATAAGGTAAAAACCCGATCCGTATTTACGGCGTGGTCTTATGAGATATTTTTATTTGTTTTAAACTGTTTACTCATACCAGTCCCCTGACTGGCCCAGAGTTTATTTTTTTGTGTTTTCCCTTAAACTCTTGGGTATCATAACGCTTGTTATTAATAGACAAGTGAATCAGGATTTGATGAAACTTGTGAAGCTGGATGAAGATTACCGGTGTGCTGGTCTATCTATCTTGTCTACTGTATAATTATAAGTCTGCAAGTTAGTCGTTTATGAAATGTATAAGTACTGGTGTACTATGAATGGGTTGTATCACTAGATATATGATGCTCTGATGTAATCTGTACCGCTGTGTAATATTATGAAGTATTATATTTTGAAAATTCCGCTATGAGATTCCGATGTTTCTGTGATTTTATCTTCTATCTTTTCTTATTCTTATTAATGGCACGATTTCCGATGTGTTCGAAAGTTGGGTCGTTACACGCCCAAACCCCCCCATCGCATGCCAAAACGCACCACCTGCCGACGATCAAACTCCAACACACCCAGCGCCTTGCCGCCACCTTTCTACCCCCTCAGTCCTGGCCAACTCGCAAGTGCCTCCTGTCCGCAAAACTGCTCCGACACTGGTGGCTTTGGAGGGGAAAATCGGCGACTGTAGTTGATAATTTCAGATCATGCCTTTACAGTTTTAAAGATCTCGCAATGCTCCTTCGATTTGTTTTATAATTTTTGTTTAAATCAAATTGTAGAAGAGGAGATTAAGGAATGAAATTTGGAATGTTCTTGGCCATTGCTTTTATTCTAGGCGGCGGCAGAATACTGTACGGGTTTAGGGTTACGCTAATCTGGTTTAGTGAATATTTATATTAAAATATTATTTAATTGAACCCTTAAGGACCATTTCTCCTATTCAAAATTCAAAATAGAATAAGAAAAGGAAAAAATGGGAAGGTATTCAATTGGATAGACAAAAATAAAAAGAATAGAAATACACACGTGGGTCCATTACAATTTATATTTATAACCTACCCATTATGATTTGTATTAATAACTTCATTCTTATTTAAATTGCTAATTTTCGTCTGAGCCAATTTATGTGAATTCCTATTTGAATCACAATTGTTTAACCATTAGTGTAAATAAATACGAAATGTACAAACTTACATTTTACTAGGTTTCCATTTACGAAATCAACTTGATTATTGTCATTTACTACTGTCTGCCATAAAAATTCAATTTGCTTAATTTAATGACAAGGAATATATTTAATATGTTTACTAATCAAGTAATCATTCTGATTCCTAATTTTAGTTTTCACATTACTGTAAATTCCAATTCATCTAAACATAAAATTCTAAATTACAATTTCTAGGAAGAAAATAAAAGGTTGTTCTCTAATTATACCAATTCATATTATTATTATTTTACTATGATATATAAACAATAGCTATGAATTTTCAATTAAATAAATATTTCATTATTACTCCAACCAACATTGCTAAGATGCACATCTATATTACTTTTCAATTTTCAAAATATATAATATTAACGTTTCAGTATTTAATGAACCTATTCAAAAATTCAAAAGCAAAACATAGGAGAGAGAAAATGGGAATGTAATTAATGCTTGATCTATTGTTTAATGCCAATTGTTAGAAAGTTTATAACTTCGTTTGCATGTACATGTCAATATTTAATAAATGTATATTTTCTACCTATAAAATGTAAATGTTAATATTAAACAAATATACGTTTTCTGCTATTAAAACATTTTTATTACACAATGAATCTCTTTTAATGATTTATTTACATTAAACACATTTTCAAACAATGAATCTCTTTTACATTAAAAATGTATTTTTTTAATGTAAACATATCTAATCAAACTTTAATCTTTTTATACCTTAAAAACATAATGTTTAATGTAAACATATTCCAAACAAAGTTTAATCTTTTTATTTATTTATTTTATAAACAACAAAATTGTGAATTTTCACGTTTGCATATTTTCATTTATAACCTACACATTATTTTCAATCAATAAATTAATAAATGTCATTAAAGTTCCTACGTGACGTTAAAAAGAATAAAAAAAAATATTGTAAAAAAATTCATGTTTCTACATGACATTAAAAGATTACTTTTTTTATTGTAAATTTAATTCATGTTTTACACGACATTAAAAAGTTAGGCTTTTTGCGCTATACAAAATATGTTCATTCACATTAAAAAGAATAACTTTTTAATGTCAATCATTTTTATATTCTTACATTTAAATAAAGACTAACTTTTATTTTAAAACATAATTTTTTTTTTGACATAACTTCATATAAAATAAATTTTAATTGTGATTATTTAAAATAAATTATTTTAAATATCAAAAACTCATTAAAATAACTTAAAATAAATTTTTAAATTTACCCCAAAATTCAGGGTTGTTGCAGTCTCCCCCACTTAAGAACTTTTCATCCTCGAAAGGAACGAAGCTAAAAGTTGTTTAATTAATTAACTCATCTTTCATTCTTTTATTCGTTTCTATAATTTTATTAGTTAAACCAATAATTACACTACACAACCATCAATCAATTAGTTGATTAGCTTTTAAAATATATAACTTTATATATTCAAAAATCATATTTTCAAAGATCGGATTATATATAATCAAAAATACGTTATTTATAAAATGGGCACTCTCAACTCATTTTAGGGCATTACTAACCCCATCTCTAATGAGTTTTCTCATTCTAGGATACTGCTGATCCTATCTCCAATGAGTACACTTATTGGATATTACTAATCCAATCTCTGATGAGTCTTTTGTTCAGTTCTAACGAGTTGTACCCCCAAAGATTTGAGCTAACCCGAGCTCTGATACCAACTGTAACGGCCCCGGTTTCGCCCCACCTGATCGATCGTTAGATCGACCAAGACCGTTCGAAACCCGAACAAGTTAACTCTGGGAATACAACACATCAGGACAATAACATCAGACTTTTATAAACATTACAATAATGTTACATCAGAGTACAAAATATCAGAGTACATCGAATAAAATTACAGCGGAAGATAAATTACAGTAAATTAAATACAATACACAGCGGAAGACTTTCTATGCTCTGGACACAGCTTTAGACTTCGATCCAGAATCCTTCTCAAGAGATAAATATCTGCAAAAAGCTACTCGACTGCCCGTGTGGAAAAGAGGGCACCCGAGTTTGCAAAGTGAAACAAACTACGAGTCAGTCATGGGACTGGTATGAGAATTCTTAACTAATTTAACTAATAGTAATGGGGCAAATCCCGGGACCACGCCGCTAACGCGGACCGGGTTTTATTCCAATGGATTGCCGGTGCATAAAATAAAGTGAATCGTTAAACAACGCAATGCTTTTTAGAAAAATGAAACCATTATAAGACCCAAGTCCCATCACACAATGCAACGCAAACCGGAGGATAGAGTTTTACCTTATAATGGTCAAAAATGCTTGGTACGATAAAACGGATTTGATATTATCGTTAGTGTATATATGTTTCAAAAACATTTCAATCATAATGTATCAATCACAGATGGCATAGTACCCCATCCTACTATGTTGCCATACTAGTTCTACAATCAAAACCGCATGGTGTCGTATTGGAAATTGGGTTTCCATCATGAGTCAAGGCTAGGGAGGAGCCCTTTACCGATTCGAGACACTCTAGCTAATGTCTTAGGATTCCCCGCAGTGAACCCTTAGATCTGGCAGGGCCGGTCCGCATATACGATTTTGCGGATTAGTTATTCCTGAACACACGTTTCCCGGTCCTATAGGACCTAATATCCGAGGTGCCTCATTCTATCATCCACACAAGTAAAATGCCGGGCCGTGTAAAACCTAAACACCACTTCTAGCTAGAAAGAAATGTGTTGCTCTCCCTACGTTCCCATCTCCCGTTTTAGACACCGGCCGAGGTGTGAGGCTCGCGAAGCTACGTAATACACAAACCTATGCTTATTCAAGCTGTGCTTTGATCATCACCACAAGGTTCTGCTTTTCAACAAGAAACCTTGATCATTACATCTTGGTATCCCACACTGTCAATCCATATCACACTATTAATCCTTTGCTAAAATATACAAAAGGGTGTTAAGCAAAAGAATAAATTCTCCGCCACTAATCATTCATACATTCGGTAGAAAATCAATAAATACAATATAAAGGAGTACAATGTCGGACACACATTCCATTTATAAGCCCGTTCTGGGTCTGAACGAAACTATATCCGGTAGATCACCAAGTACGTTTGGACAACTACCACCGAAACCCTTTTCAAGGTAGCAGATCAATCGAGGGCATCAGTAGCCGTCATCCATTCGATGTCGAAGATTACCGGTCTTCAGTCACCGTCTCCAACTCTCGACTTAGGTCGACGTATAATCGTTTAAAATGAGATTAAACTCGGACTTTTCCAATGATCCTCGCATATATATATTTTAAAATCATTTCATATCGTTATTAGTATTTAATAACGATCTATTGCTATTTTTATTTATATAAAAGTAGCTAAATTTAATTTAATGACGCTTCAGTTCAATGGGCGACCCTGGCGCTGTTTTTACTCAAATTTGTTTTACACGTTCCTCTAAATCTAACCGTTGGATTTTAACATGATTCATATCGTTGGAAAGATCTTTCCAAGGCGAACCTAACGGTTTCGGTTTTGGGAAAATACGACGGTTGGATATTCTGGTATAATCAATTAAAGACACGATTCCAAGACGCGAACTACCACGCTCGGTTCGTTTGATTTTAATTTCTCTCTCTCTCTCTCCCTATATATATATATATATATATATATATATAATTATATATAATTCCATCATCCATTCCATTCACTATATTTTTCTAACATCGAATATCCCTATTTGTATATATAATGCCGAGGTATAACATGACAAACAATAATGCTTATTTTTATTTTAATTTACATACACATCCTAAACATAACAATGTATATTTTCTTTTATCATTCAAATTACACAAAATGTATATTTGGTTTCATTATTCTTTCTAGTGAAAATCCATTCATTAAAATATAAATTTCTAATCCAATTATTTACATTGAAAATATTAATTTTATATTCCTATTTACTTACATTGAGAAATGTAAACTTTTATTTCATTTTCTATTTACATTGGAAAATGTAAATTTCCATATTTCTCTAATTACATATAAAAATGTAACTTACTATTTTTCTTCTATTCACATTGAAAAATGTAACTTCTTTTTTACTGTCTCTAAAATGACGATAAAAATATATAATATTTATTCTATTCTTTTATTGCATCTAAAGTGACGATAAAAATATACATTTCATTTCTACTATTTTTATCGCATCAAAAATTGTAAAGTTTTCTTTTTAATATAATCTGCATTAAAAATGTGACATTTCCTTTTTAATCTAATTTACATAAAAAGAATGTAAATAATTTTGCAATGTCAAAATCTAATCTTTTCATTACATAAAAATGTAATTTTCTTACTTTAAATCTTAATTACATGAAAATGTAATTTTCTTACTTTAAATCTTAATTACATAAAAATATAAACACTCTTCTTTAACTTATCACATAAAAATGTAAATTTTCTCCTTTATCTTAATTTACATGATAAATGTAAAATTTTCAATTTTAACCTAATTCACATGTAAATTGACTTAATTACATAAAAACATAATTTTTATGTTCTTTTCAACATGACATTAAAATACGACTATCTTCATATGCATTTTCATGACTCTAAAACATGATTATCTTCATATGCATTTTCATGGCTCTAAAATATGAAAATATTTCATATGCTTTTTCATGTCTCTAAAATATGAATATATTTCATATGTCTTCATAATTCTAAAATATGTATATATTTCATATGCCATAACGCTACACTAAAACATGATTATATTTCATATGCTTTAATGCTACGCTAAAATATGGTTTTATTTCATATGCATTATCATGACATTAAAAACATGATTATGATTCATATGCATTAAATTGTAATAACTCGGAAATCTGAGCCAATTTAAAAATTTTATTTTGGCAATTTTAGTGAATTTTGATTATTTAAAATGAATTATTTTAAATAATAACAACGAGAAATTTATTTTGAATAGAAATATAACGTATATATTTATTTGAATCGTCATTAGAATATAAATATTTATTTTAAATTATAAAAGGAACTGAAAATGGCGCGGTAGTTCGATAATTTGATTTCAAAGTTCAAATGAATGTACAAGATTCAAAATAAATCGGATTTTAGTGAAACCAAAAATATTTGAATCTAATTGAGAATATCTTTCCAACGAATCTGGGAAATTGAAATTTCATAGCGGGGATAAAAAGATATGTCTAGTTGAAAATTCAGAATAGTCGCTATGGAATTCTGGCCCTTAAAAATGACCATTTTGCAAACGACCTCGATTTTCGATGAAACCAATTTTGTTGGATCCGTGATGTCAAGTTATTGCTATATTCCAAAATTAGTAATTTTTCGAATCAATATGTGAGCGTGGCAAAGGAAAACGCGTTTGACCAGTTTCAGTTGATTTTAATCGACTGGAAAATGGCCATTTTTCAAACGGTCTTAGAATTCGGCGAAATTAGTTTTGTTAGGACCGTATCATCAATACGAAGATAAAAAATATTTTTCGGGAAAGTTTAGAGTCCGTATGTGGGCCCGGTAAATTGAAATGTACGTTCGAATTGAATATATACTGATTTATATTTTAAATTTAAACGGGAAGTGATTGAAATAGCCGAATTGGCTTACGTGCAATGTCCCATTGTGTTCGGAATAGGGGTAATTAGCTAGGGACGACAGCCGTTGGGCCTCGTTCGGGGTTCGTTAATGAAATCACATTTTTGGAGAAAATTTAAAATTAAATAAATAAATTATAAAAACCCTCACTTAAACCACCCCCAATCCTTTCTCTTCTTCTCGTCGATTACATTTCAGGAAAGAAAAAACAAACAAAATCCGCCGCTTCCCATCGCGCATCCACCTGACCTCGCCATCGCCAGGCACAGCCGCCCGCCTCCGAACGCACCTCCCCGATCGCCCTCTCTCGCACCCCTCCTCTTCGATTCTCCGTCGCCAATTGAAGCCCTTCTAGTCGTGAATCAAGCGCGAGACCGCACCTCCACTCAGCAGCGACTCCGCCACGAAGCCCGCCGCCACACTGGAGTATCCCCCTCCGTTCGTACCCCCTCCGAGCCCCAATACCCCCTCCAGCGTGAGGAACCACCGCCAAAATCCCCGGGTGCACTGCCACCGCCACCTGAATGGTTTGCCGCCCCTCCCCGACTCCGGTGCTGCCATCTCTAACCCCAGTACGGCTGGTGAGAGTTTAATTTCATTTTAATTTTATTTTATTTTATTTAGGTAATTAAAAATGGGATTTTTATTATAGGAAGGGAGTTAGAAAGCTATGATTTTTCATTGTTGAAAACTATGATTTTTACTATATATGAATAGCGGAAAAGAAATAATTTTTAATTATGTAAAAATATGAATTTTTATATAATGTAGAGATTAAAAATATGATTTTTATATAATGTAGAGATTAAAAATATGATTTTTATATGATGTAGAGATTAAAAATATGATTTTTATATAATAGAGAATATAAAAATATAATTTTTATATGAGTAGAGAAGTAAAAATATAATTATATGTGTAGCGAATTAAAAATGTGATTTTCAATATGAACAGCGTGAAAGGATTGCGATGGAATTGATGGAAAACAAATCCCAATCTGAACCGTTTAGAAAGATAGAATGGAGGAGTGGATCCCAAAGGTGAGAACTCCTCACTTTTAATTTATTTCTAGTTTGAAATATATACTAGGATGTAGACGGTGTTTAGTAGCACCCGACACCCGTCGTCCACAGACCATGGATGACTTGTTTGTTTGGTTGTTACGTTGTGAAATTTGATTGTGTGATGTGAAATGAAATAAAATATTTTATAGTGGAAAATATTTTATAGTTAAAAATATAATTTTTAATGTGTATATAAAATAACTATTTATAAACAAATCGGACGATTTGTTTGGATACACTGATTTGACTGATATTGATTGAGACGATAAATTTAACACATCGCCCAACTATACAAATAAAATCTTTGTTTGATTGTTTGAAACCCCACACGGGTGTTGGGATGAAATTGGACATGCACTAATCCCAATAATTAGTTGTATGTCGATCGATTGATTGACAGGCTGTTATAAGCGTTGAATATTTATATTTGATGCTTATACAGTGTAGAATGCACTCTGGACGATGGTTGGTGATTTATCGTTGCTATTATATACATGTGTTGTAGGGAATCCATATAATTAACGTTATATGGTAATTGATTGGTGTAACGACCCAGAAAATCTGAACCAATTTAAAATTTTTTAATTGGCTAAAATAATGGATTTTAAATATTTAAAATAAATATTTTAAATAATGGCAATGAAAACTGAGTTTGAATCGACATTTGAAAACGAATATAATTAATTATAATTATATATAGAATTGAAAATGGCGCGGTAGTTCGATAATTCGATTTCAAACTTCAATTGAATATACCGGGTGCAAAACAATCCGGATTTTAGTGAAACCAAAAATAATGGAATCTAATTGATAATATCTTTCCAATGAATCTGACCAATCGAAATTTGATAGCGGGAATCAAAAGATATGTCCAGTTGAAAATTCTGAATAGTCGCTATGGAATTCAGGCCCTTAAAAATGGACATTTTGCAAATGACCTCGGATTTCGACGAAACAACTTTTGTTGGATCCGCAGGGTCAAGTTATTGTTAGGTTTCAAATTTCATAATTTTTCGAATCAATATGTGAGCGTGGCAAAGGAAAACGCGTTTGACCAGTTTCTGTTGATTTTAATCGACTGGAAATTGGCCATTTTTCCAACGGCCTCAGAATTCGACGAAACTAGTTTTGTTAGGACCGTATCGTCAATACGAAGCTAGAAAATATTTTTCTGGAATTTTTCTAGTTAGTATGTGACCCCGGTAATTTGAAATGTGCGTTTAAAATTCAATATAGCGATTTAAATGAAAATTCAAAAGGAAACTGATTGTAACGATCAAATCAGCTTGCGATACATATCCCATTGTGTTCGGAATGGGGGTAAAACGCTATGGGCGACAGGCGGTGGGCCTCGTTTCGAGGTCGTGGGTAAAAGTCAACTTTATGCAATTAAATTAATTAATAAAATAAAAAAAATATATATATTATATATTTCCCTCCCTCCCTTTATCCTTCTTTCTGCCCCCCCCCCCCCCCCCCCCGATTTCATTAATCAGAAAACAAAAAAAAAAAGAGAAGAGAAAAGAAGAAGGACGGAGCAGCAGCGACGCCACCGCCCTGACGACCGCCGAACCCCCCACCACGCGTCGATCCCGCTCCTCCCCCTCGCGACGCATCCGCCCCCCCCCCTCCCCCCCCCCGTCGAATCAAATCGAGAAGCCCCCCCCTGAAGCATCGACGCCGCCGCCACCGGAGCTCCACCCACGAAGTCGCCTTCCCCCGTTCGAAACCCTAGCGCCGCCTTGCCCAGTTCGAGACCACCGAAGTCGCCTTTCCCCCGTTCGAAACCCTAGCGCCGCCCCCCCCCCCTCGAAGCCAGCTCCGACCCTGACGACGCCTCCCCCCGCTTCGTAGATAAGGTAAGTATTTTATGTTATTTTATTTTCATTTTGATTCTAAATACTGATTTCTTTTTTTTTTGGAAATACTATTTTTTTTTAAAAGTTAAAAACTGATTTTTTATAAAGGATAAAACTGATTTTTTATAAAGGATAAAACTGATTTTTTATAAAGGATAAAACTGATTTTGATGAAAGGGTTTAAACTTTAAAAAGAAAAAAAAAGATTTAAACTTTAAAAAGAAAAAGATCAGATTTTTTTTGAATAGAAAAGATCATATTTTTAAAATAGAAAAGACGGAATTTTTATTAAGTAGAAGAAGTAAGATATGATTTTTATATTTTTAAAGCAATAAAAATATAATTTTTACATCATAGGAATATTAAAAATATAATCTTTATATAATGAATAGTGAAGTCAAAATTCGATTTTTATATATTGAATAACTTAGTAAAAATTCAATTTTTACATATGTAGAGAATACGGGCGAAAGCGACAAAAGGCGAGATTGGCGAAGATTTCTGTAAAGGAAGAATCGTAGTTGGATAGCTATTGGTGAGATTTCTGATTTAAAAATTATATATATGTGTGGAAATAAAAGTGAATTGCTATATATATATATATATATATATATATATATATATATATATATACGCCCCTCGTCCACAAACCATGGACGATATTTATTGGTTGAAATTGTTGTGAAAATTGATTGATAGCGAATGATTGTTTGGGATTGTTTGTGGTTGATATTGATTTGATTGTGGTTGAAAAATACCCGTTTGTGATTGGAAAATATTTGGTTGAAACCACATAGGATTAGTTTGTGGAAATGAATATATATACATGCTGCCTGCGTGCGAACTAGAAGCATGATCCCCATTGTCAAAAACCGGAGGTTTTAAGGTAGAGCGAGGAGCCGTACTAGGGACGGTCCCGGTTTTAACTACCCTGCCGTTATGCTGCCGAAATTTTGAATAATATTCGTGTGTTTGAATTATTTTCATATGCTTAAACTATATTTATTCATTGTATAGATAACATTCATGTGTTGAATTGATATTCATTCGTTGATTAGAAATTCATGTGTTGAATGGTATTCATACTTTGAAATAAATTGTTTGATAATAAAAATCACCTTTTATCTATATATAGAAACTATAGAAAACATTCATGTGTTGAATTGATATTCATTCGTTGATTAGAAATTCATGTGTTGAATGGTATTCATATTTTGAAATAAATTGTTTGAAAATATAAAAATCACCTTTTATCTATATATAGAAACTATAGAAAACATTCATATGTTGAATTGATATTCATTCGTTGATTAGAAATTCATGTGTTGAATGGTATTCATATTTTGAAATAAATTGTTTGATAATAAAAATCACCTTTTATCTATATATAAAATCCTATTTTTGTCACCTATATGAACTATATAGAAAAATAGTGTTTTGAAATGAATTGTTTTACAATAAAAATCACATTTTTATTGTATGCATAAATCGTTGAAATGTGAAGTGTTAAAAATAGCCACTTGTTCAAAATAAACATATATGTGTTGAAATATTCATTAATTAGCTAATGAAATGATTTGCACCTATTTATGTAACATTAGAATGAATGGTGTTTTTAAACCAAATAGAAATCAAATATGAAGTTGAATAGAAAAGGATAAATGATAAGAACCGTATATATATATGTACATGCATATTCATTGAACAGGTTATAGCAAAGGGGCTAGAGAAGAGGAATAAAATTTTGTGCCCGACAAATAGGTACACATTTACTGTTTTGTTTGGGTGATGATTTTATGAGCCTGTTGGCTAGCCGCTTGGCTTTTTCTTTTTCTTTTTGAGATTAGAAGGACCGGGAAAGCTATTTGCGATTTCCCGATGCTCCCGGTGCAGGGGAGGTTATGGCGAAATTTTCCAAAATTTTAAGGTGTTAGTAAAATATTTGAAGTGAAAACGATATGGAAAACATTGAATGAACTATATTTATATAAATATATAAATATAAATAAAATTAAAACAAAACGAGGCCGTGCAGTTCGTATTTTGAAACCGTGATTTCAAACGACTAGTACGGGAAATTCGACCATTGGATTTTCCCGAAACCTCAACCGTCGGGTTCGCCTTGGAATAATCTTTCCAACGGCACCAACCTTGTAAAAATCCAACGGTTGGATTGTCTGGAATGTTTAATTCAAATTTGAAGAAAAACAGCGCCAGAATCGATTATATTTATATATAAATATAAATAGAATTATATTTAATCGAATAACGACGCTGCAGTTCGTATTTTGAAATCGAAATTTCAAACTATTGTACCGGGAGATCCGACCGTCGGATTTTCCCGAAACTGGAACCGTTGGATTCGTTTTGAAAAGACCTTTCTAATGATGTAAAATTTGTGAAGATCCAACGGTTAGATTTTCAGATATGTGTAAATCAAATCTGGAGAAAAACAGCGCCACGGCCGCTTTATGGCCCGAAACGTCGTTTTGAATAAATTAGCTATTTTAAAATAAATAAAAATAGCGATAAATAGTTATAAAATATCATAAGCGATATGGAATGGAAATAAACTGAATTTGCTTGATTTATGTGGCTTTTGATGGTTGAATGTGTTTGGTGTGAAAATTACATTAAAGAACACAATTGGTGTTGTCGAATAATTTAACCATTGAAATAAATTGATTTGAAATTCTAAATATACGTGAATTATTTGAAAAGGCCGAGTTAATTCTCATTTCAAATAATTGACCGACGATTGAAAATCGAAGATGAAGGCGATGGTCGAAGACCGGAGATCTTCACCTCGTTTGGATGGTAACCGAGGTCCTGATTGGGAGGCATCCCGAAATATGGATAATGAGTGGTGATCGTTCAGACGTACGTGGTGATCGATGGGTTTGCGAGGTATTTAGTGCCTCCGGTTTCGTTCAGACCCAGAACGGACTTGTAAATGGACTGTGTGTCTGACATTGGAGTTTATTCTGTGTTGATTGATTTCTGTTAAATATACATCTGTTTGGCGGCGGAGAATTTATTCTTTTGCTTAACGCCCTTCTCTGAGACGCACGAGCTCAGAGGTTGTATATCGATGGACGTCAGTCGCATGGCATGAACTGCCTGTGTGGCATGCTAAGATGCAGTGATCAGAGCTTCTGTTGAAAAGCAAAGCCTTGTGGTGATGATCAAAGCACCGCCTGTGTGGCGTAGCTTTGTGTATAACGCGAATTCGCGAGCCTCACACCCCGGTATGAACCTAAAACGGGAGAAGGACCTCAGGGAGGGCATGCGTTTCTTTCTAGCTAGGGTGGTGTCAGCGACCTACCAGCCCTGACATTTATATACTTTTCACCTATGTGGTTGTTGCTGTTGCGAGGCGCCTCGGTTTGATCGGACGATCCGGGTCCGATGGAGTCATTCGTTGGCTCGTTTACGCCCCAAAGGGCGGGGAAACGCAGTGTTCAGGAATTTTAATCCACATCGGTGGACCGGCCCTGACGATCCAAGGGTCACTCGAGCTCTGATCCTGAGGGGCGGGCTAGAGCGTCTCGAATTCGGTAAGGACTATCTTTTGCCTTGGTTCATGACGGAAATCCAATTTCCAAATACGACGTCGTGCGGTTTTGATTGTATATATATATGGCGACATGATATATGGTACCCATGCCGTCTATGATTGATAGTTATGATTTGAAATTGTTTTCAAAACATATTAACACTAGCAATAATATCAAATGCCTTTGTTTTATTCGTATCAATCATATTTTGGCCATTATAAGGTAAAACTCTATCCTCCGATTTGTGTTGCATTGTGTGATGGGAACTGAGTCTTATAATGGTTTCATTTTTATAAAATGCATAGCGATGTTTAAAAGAAAGATTTGTTGTAAAGCACTGGCAATCCAATGGAGTAAACCCGTTCCACGAAAGTGGCGTGGTCCTGTGATTAGCCAAATTATATATATGTGTTGAGTAGATTTCTCAAACCAGTCCCATGACTGACTCGTAGTTTGTTTCACTTTCAAACTCGGGTGCCCCTTTTTCTACACGGGCAGCCTTGTATTCAGGTTTAGCTGGTTCTTTCTGGATAGCTGGAGCTGAAGATGGATTCTATCATTTATTTCTTTTTATGCTGTTCAGCTCTTATTGTACATATTTTGTTTATTTCCGCTGTAGACATTTATGTATAGCTGAACTGTATTTGTACTAAGTAAGATCTTGTATACTGTGTAACTCTGATGATTACTTTATCCAGTATATTTTATTGTTCATTATCTGGTGTATTTATTTAATTCTGTTCTGCTATTTTCTATTTCTGTGTTATATTCCAAAGATAACCCTTGTTTCCGTGAGAACGGGATTTCGGGTCGTCTCAATTGGGCCTCATTCCAGTTTGGAAAATATAAAGAAAATTCATTTGTTGAATTGTAAGGAAAACTCATTTGTTGAATTGTAAACAAATTTCATTTGTTGAATTGTAAAGAAAATTCGTTTGTTGAGTTGTAAAGAAAATTCATTTGTTGAATAGTAAAGAAAATTCATGTGTTGAATTGAAAATAAATTCATGTGTTGAACAGAATAAATTTCATGTGTTGAATAAAAGCCGTGTTGATTAGATTGACGCCATTTTGACGTGAACGATATTTATATCGATTTTATTCACTTTTACAATGAATATAGAAAAGGAATTGATTTCAAAATACAACGTTTTGAAAATATTATCATTTGTATATCGATGATGTGGAATATTCAATTTTGATTTGAAATTGAATATGAAGTTGAAATCGTTTTGAAAACGAATTTAAAACGATTTATAAATTACGTTTTAAAAGGAAATCGACGAAATATATATTATATATATATATATATATATATATATTATATATATATATATAATGGCCTGAATAGAACGCGCCGCGCCGCGACAATTCGTGAATTTCGACCATTGACTTCGAATGGACATTACGGGAGATCCGACCGTCGGATTCTCCTAAAACCGGAACCGTTGGGTTCGTATCGAAAAGGGCTTTCTAAGGAATAATAGAGATTTGAAATCTAATGGTTGGATTTGGAATTATCTCCAAATCAAATTTGGAAAAGGTCGCTGTAAGTGTAGTTCGATGGCCGTTGATGGAAATCGACTGTACGGGCGTTGATAAAATTATTAAAAATAATAATAATTTGTGTAAAATCATAAGGAATGATTTGGGTTGTCGTGAATGGTGTCTTCATTAACACTGTCCTTAAACACAGTTGAGAAAAAGATTAAATCTTTTTATTTAGATTTAATGAAGTGTACCAATTAAATGGTATTTAATTGGAATTGAATTTGAATTGATTTTTGGGTTTATTGTGAACAGTGTTTTAAATAACACTTGTTCTTTAACCCGACAATTAATGGAATGTGATTTTGGGGTTGTCGTGAACGGTATCTTCAATAATACTGTCCTTAGACCCAACTGAGTTAAGAAAATCAGAAACTAACTGGAGATTAGTTAAGTTGAATGGTTTCTTGGGTATTGATCTGATGTTGGTTTCGGCCTTCGAGGTTAATACTTAGGGAATTGCTCACTTGCTATTTTACGGTTAAAAGCTGATAGAATGGAATGGGATTTTGGGTTTATCGTGAACCGTGTTTTAAATGACACTGATTCTTTAACCCATTTAAAGATTAAAAATAAGTGGAGTTTTAATGCATCTTTAATTATATTGAAGTGATCGAAAATGGATTATCACCAGTTTTGCTCCAGGCGATAGTTAAATCTTTAATTAGATTTGAACGTGAAATGGTAATTGAATTTATCGATAACACTGTGGTGTTAGATATGAAGTATTACCAGTTTTACTTCATGAGATGAGTAGGTTGGGATTGGGAAATTAAAACAAATGATTACTTCGGTAAGGTTCGTTAATCCCGGCTAGTTTGGATAAACCATAATTTTGGTTTGAATTGATATTCAAAAGAAGATTAAAGAATAAATTTAAGGAATTTATCTTTGATAAAATTAATGGGAACCTATGCCTAAGAATGTGAAATTGAGCAACTAACTGAAGGTTAGTTAAGATGAATCGTTTCCTGGGTATTGATCTGATGTTGGATTCGGCCTTCGGGGTTAATGTTTGGGGGATTGTTCTCTTGCTAATTTACGGTTAGTGACTGATGAATTGGAATGAGGCGTATGTTGTGTTTGTGTAACACTTGTATATTATATACACGGGTTACTCAGAATGACCGGGTTTATCCCATTCTGAATAACTGATTCGACGTGGTGTCGAAGATGAAGACGGTGGTCGAAGACCAGTGGTCTTCACGTCGTTTGGGTGATTACTGATGTTCTTGATTGGGCCGTAAACCCAAGAGGAGGGAATCAGTTAGTGATCGTCCAGACGTACTTGGAGATCGATGGATATGCGAGGTACAAGGTGCCTCCGGTTTCGTTCAGACCCAGAACGGACTTGTAAATGGACTGTGTGTCTGACATTGGATATCATTCTGTGTGATTGATGGGTACCGGTTGCATGGAGTGATTTGCCTGTGTGGCATGCTAAGATGCAAATGATCAAGGCTTCTGTTGAAAAGCAGAGTCTTGTGGTTGATGATCAAAGCACAACCTGTGTGGCATAGCTTTGTGTAGCGTTGATTCGCGAGCCTCACACCCTCGTGGTGAATCAAAAACGGGAGAGGACCTTAGGGAGGACATGCGTTTCTTTCTAGCTGGAAGTGGCGTCAGTGGTTTTACATGCCCTGACGAGTTTTACTTATGTGGTTGTTGATGTTGCGAGGCGCCTCGGATATATCAGTGACTATGTGAAGCCGATGGAAACGCAGTGTTCAGGCATTTTAATCCACATCGGTGGACCGGCCCTAACGATCCAAAGGCTTGACTGAGTACTTGCCTGAGACATGGGCTTGATTGTCTCGAATTCGGTGAGGACTATCTTTTGCCTCGGTTCACAGATGGAAATCCAACTTCCAATACGTGACATTTTGATTTTAATTGTAATCCTATACATGGCGACATAGTGGGATGGTGCGCTTATGCCGTCTACGATTGATACTTATGTTTTGAAGTTGTTTTATACACTATGCACTTATAATAGTATCAAATGATATGTTTTAAACGTATCAAGCATTCTTGGCAATTATAAGTTAAAAACCCTATCCTCCGGCTTGCGTTGCATTGTGTGATGGGACCTGGGTCTTATAATAGCTTCATTGTTCTCTATTTAGCATTGCGCTTTGTTTTATGCACTGGTATTCTTGGCAGGAAACCCGTTCCGTGATATACGGCGAGGTCCCTTGATTTACCTAACTTTGAAAATAAAGATTAATAACTGTTTTAGTTCTCACACCAATCACATAACTGACCTGGAGTTTATTATTTTAACCTAAACTCTGGGTGCCCTTATTTTGACACGAGCAGCTAGTAGTTTTGGTTTTGCAGATTTATATTCACAGTAACCTGGTTTACAGTAGGAATGATATCCGGAAAGCTCTGTATCCGTATATCTCTTCTAGTTGTGTATTGTATTATTTTCAGCTGCTATGTAATGTGTTGTAATCTCTGGTATTTTTCTGATGTATATTATTTGTTTATACTCTGTATATTGTTGTATTCTGATGGAATTGTTATAATAAACAATGAAATGTTCTTTTGTCTGTATTCTTTGGTGTGTTGTTCCCGGAGCAGTCCGTGCTTTCCTTCACGGGGAAGTTCGGGTCGTTTCATGTAACAACCCGGAAAATGTGAGCCAATTTAAAATTTTTATTTTGGCAATTATAGCGGATTTTGAATATTTAAAATGAATTATTTTAAATAATATCGACAAGAAATTTATTTTGAATAGAATAGAACGTATATATTTATATACGTCGTCATTAGAATATAAATATTTATTTATATATATAAAAGGAATTGAAAATGGCGCGGTAGTTCGATAATTTGATTTCAAAGTTCAAATGAACAAACCAGGTGCAAAATAAACCGGATTTTGGCGAAACTGATAATACCTGAATCTAATTGAGAATATCTTTCCAACGAATCCGAAAAATCGAAATTTCATAGCGGGAATCAAAAGATACGTCCAGTTGAAAATTCAGAATAGTCGCTATGGAATTCAGGCCCTTAAAAATGAAAATTTTGCAAACGACCTCGGATTTCGGCGAAACCACTTTTGTTGGGTCCGTGATGTCAAGTTATTGCTAGGTTTCAAATTTCGTAATTTTTCGAATCAATATGTGAGGGTGGCAAAGGAAAACATGTTTTGCCAGTTTAACGGTCTCAGAATTCGACGAAACTAGTTTTGTTAGAACCATATCGTCAATACGAAGCTAGAAAATATTTTTCTGGAATTTTTCGAGTTAGTATGTGGCCCTGGTAAATTGAAATGCGCGTTCAAATTCAATATATAGAGTTATATTTTGATTTTGACGAAAACAGATCGAAATGGCCAAACTGGATTACGAAACATATCCCATTGTCTTCGGAATAGGGGTAATTAGCTGGGGACGACAGTCGTTGGGTCTCGATTGGAGATCGAAATTTAAAGTTACATTTTGGATTATAAATTAAAATAAAATATGTAAATAAATAAATTAATTAACCCCTGGCCCCCCCTTTCTCTCCTACTACGGTCAAACCCCCCACCCTTTCTACCATTCATTTCAAAGAAAAAAAAACTAAATCGCTCGATGCGATTCTCCTCAGCCCGCGCCACCGGAGGCGAGCCTCCACCGCCTTGCTAGAGCCGCTGCCCTCCCCTCTAGGCCACCGTCGTCACCTTCGAGCCCAGCTCCACCCTCCACTCGCGAACGCGAGATCCCCAAAACCCCAATCCACCGCTCCTAGCCAACGCCACCGCACCCCCCTGCTCCGCCAGACCGCGCAGCCGCCTTGACCCCACCTCAGACCCCCCCCCCCCTCGGCGTGACACCTTCAACCCTCCTCAGCCCCTCAGAAAACCGAAAACCTGTAAGTTTTTATTTTAATTCATTTTGAAAAATTAGTTTAATCTAAGGTAAAAAGCATTGTTTTCTTTTCGGTTTTGTTATTCATTACATTGAATTATAAATCAGTTTTTATATAAATTACCATAATAGAAAAAAACTGGATTTTTTAGTATATGATTTGAATTAAAGACCAAATTTTTATATAAAGGAAAGACCAAATTTTTATATAGACGAAAGACGAAATTTTTAATATAGTAAAGACGGGATTTTTAATTAGTAAAGATTTGATTTTTTTTATATGGAAAGATTTGATTTTTATATAAAGAAAGGTAGAATTTTTGTTAAAAGAAGTTGTGGATTTTAGCGATGTTGAATATATAAAAATATGATTTGTATATAATGTAGAAGTTAAAAATATGATTTTTATATAATGTAGAGAACAAAAGTATAATTTTTATAAAGCAGAGAATATAAAAATATGAAATTTATAGGATAGAGAATATAAAAGTACGATTTTTATATTATATAGATAGTAAAAATTTGATCTTTATATAAGTAGAAGAACAAAAATATGATTTTTATTTATTGAAATGAAGTGATAAAAATATAATTTTTATTATAAACAGCGGGACAAGAACTGCATTGGAATTTCAATCAAATCCTGACAGTTCAGCAGTTCAAAAGCAAAGCACGGCGGAGTGGAACCCTCTGTGAGAACTTCTCACTTTAAATTTTCTTTTCTAGTTAAAATATATACTAGGATGTAAACGGTGCTTAGCAGCACCCGACACCCGTCGTCCACAGACCATGGATGGCTTGTATGTTTGATTATTTGTTGTGGTGAAAATTGATTGTGTGATGTGAAATGCAATAAAATATTTATATAGCTAAAAATATTTTATCGTTAAAAATATAATTTTTAGCGGGTATGTGAATGAATAAATATTTATAAATAAATCGAACGATTTGTTTATATACACTGATTTGACTGATATTGATTGGGACGATAAATTTTACACATCGCCCAACTACACAAATAAAAATCTGTGTTTATTGATTTGAAACCCCACACGGGTATTGGGATAAAATACGGCATACACTAATCCCAATAATTAGTTGTATGTCGATCGATTGATTGATAGGCTGTTATAAGCGTTAGATATCTATATTTGATGCTTATACAGAGTGGTGCACTTTGGATGATGGTTGATTATTTATTGTTGTTATTATATACATGTGTTGGGTGGAATCCATATAATTAACATTATATGGTAATTGACTGGGCCTCATTCCAATCGGGAAAATAAAGAATTTTATAAAATATATATTCATGTGTTGAAACTATTCATGTGTTGAGTAAAATATTTTAACAATAAAATTTACATCTTTGTCATATTTAAGATTAGAACTACTTTACGGTTGGAGTCTGATTAAAAATCAAACGATAGATACCATAATTTTATAAAATATATTACATAACAAGAGTAGTCATGTGTTGACAGTACTCATGTGTTGAGATTAGTCATGTGTTGAAAGAATATAGATTCATGTGTTGAATAGAATATATATTCATTAATTGAATAGAATAACGAATTTATTGAAATATATAAAGCCGTGTTGATTAGAGTTGCGCTATTTTGACGTGAACGATAGTTATATCGATTATATTCATTTTTATAGTGAATATAGAAAAGGTAGTGATTTCAAAATATAACGTTTTGAAAATATTATCATTTACATAGTAATGATATGAAATATTCAATTTTGATTTGAAATTGAATATAGAGTTGAAATGGTTTTAAAAACGAATTTAAAACGATTTATAAAATACGTTTTAAAAGGAAATCGACGAAATATAATATATATATATATAATGGCCTGAATAGAACGCACCGCGCCGCGGCAGTTCGTGAATTTCGACCATTGACTTCGAATTGACGTTACGGGAGATTCGACCGTCGGATTCTCCTAAAAGCGGAACCGTTGGGTTCGTATCGACAAGAATTGGATTTGGAATTTGAAATCTAACGGTTGGATTTGGAATTATGTTCAAATCAAATTTGGAAAAGGTCGCTGTAAATGCAGTTCGATGGCCGTTGATGGAAATCGACTGTACGGGCCTTGATAAAATTATTAAAAATATCAATAATTTGTGTAAAATCATAATATGTGAATTGGAAAGAACTGGGATGAAAAATTCCACATTTGAAAGGATAAAAATATATTTTTATCGAGATGAACTGTGTGACGACCCAAACTTCCCCGTAAAGAAAAGCTAGATTGCTTTGAGAACAACACACATCAGAACACAAAAACAGAAGAACATTTTATTGCTGTTACAACAATTACATCAGAGTACAAGAATTTTCCAGAGTATGAATAATAATATACATTGGAAATACAATAATATCAGAGTTTAAATTACATTTAAATAGCAGCGGAAAAATAATACAAAACACAACTGAAAGAAATACACGGATACAGATCCTTCCGAATATCGCTCCAGCTGTAGACCAGGATCCTGTGAATATAATATATGCAAACCAAAACTACTAGCTAACCATGTGTAAAATATAGGCACCCAAAGTTTAGGTTAAAATAATAAACTCCAGGTCAGTCATGGGACTGGTGTGAGAACTCAAAAACAGTTATTAACTTTAATTTTTAAAGTTGGGTAAATTAAGGGACCACGCCACTTTCGCGAAACGGGTTTCCTCCCAAGAATACCAATGCATAAAACAACGAAATGCTTTTTAGAAAAATGAAACCGTTATAAGACTCAATCCCTTGCACGTACGCCGAAGGATAGAGGTTTTCCTTATAATGGTCAAAAATGCTTAATACGCGAAATTCATCTTTTATACTATGAGTGCACAGTGTAGAAAACAATTTCGAATATAGAAGTATCAAAATTAGGTGGCATAATATGTTATGTCACCGTATAAGTATACAACTAAAAACCATAAGATCGTACTGGAAAATTGGATTCCATCATGATGGCTACTGATTCAAAGATCAATCGCGAATGTATCTCCACGGCTTACGTCTCGGTAAGAGAAAACACCGAAATACATATACTACGCACTTTGGATGAGCAGTAATCTGATCTATCCTCATGAGATTCGGCTGAAATGACCTATCCCACTTCTAGAGTGGAGCGACCACCCTAACCCCATCGGCCGACCCCCAAATCCGTATGAAGTATATTGGTCAAACCGAAGATTATCAAACAAATCGTTCACTATCATACCGTGGTGTATGAGACCCGCGAAGTCACGTTGTATCCAAAGCGGCACTATATAAAAGCTATGCTTTAGTCTTCATCCACAAGGCTCTGCTTTTGAATAAAAGCCTTGATCATATGCATCTTAGCATGCCACATTATCAGACCATACCATATCATTGATTCATCTATCGATATATAACAGGGTGTTAAGCAAGAGAATAAATTCTCCGCCACCAAACAGCTATATATTAAATAGAGATCAACGAATACAATATAAAGGAATACAATGTCAGACACACAATCCATTTATCAGTCCGTTCTAGGTTTGAACGAAACCATATCCGGTAGATCTCCAAATACATCTGAATGATCACCAATTTTTCCCTCATTTTGGGTGTACGGTCCAATCAAGATATCAATAATCATCCATTCGATATGGAAATTTCCCGGTCTTCAATAACCATCTTCATCATCGATCTTCAATCGTCGTATGAATTATTCAGAATGGGTTAAACCTGGTCTTTCTGAATAATTTGCGTAATTTAAAATCATGTGCTTTAAAACACAACCAACGCCTCATTCCAATCAAGAGTATTCTTTGATTTTAATTTAAACCCAATTAAGGTTTATTCAACTAGTCGGGATTAACGCTTTACCGAAGTAATCATTTATTAATATCCCATTCTCAACCTACAAAAACCATGGTGTAAACTGTTGGTACTCCATATCTAACACCCAATGTGTTACGGTAAACTTAATTACCGTTTTATCGATCAAATCTAATTAAAGATTTAGCTATCGCTTGGAGCAAAACTAGTGGTACTCCATTATCGTTCATTTCTTGAATTAAGTAAATTTAATTACTTTTATCCTCATTCAATCCAATTAAAGATTTATTAAAACTATATTTAGTTTTAATCTTCAAGAATCATTATTTAATGATTATTTAACTTTCAAGAAATAATCTTTCCTTTAACTGGGTTAAAGAATAAATGTTGCTTAAAAACATCGTTCATAATAAACCCAAAATCGTATTTCAATTTAATATGTTAAATTGAAACTTCCCTTTAGAATATTTCACTAAATCTTAGTTAAAAGATTTATGAATTACCAATCTAAATTTCATTGTAAATCGGTTTAAAGAACTAATGTCATTTAAAAACATTGTTCGCAATCAACCCAAAAGTCAGTTTCACTTAATTTCAATTATGTTTAATAATTGGAAATCTTATTTAAATCTTAATTAAAAGATTTATTCTTTCCCAAATGGGTTTAAGAACAGTGTTATTTAAGACACTATTCACGACAAACCCAAATTTTAATCTGATATTAAATATCATGCTTTGAATAGAAATTATATCGATTTATGTTCAATATCAAATTCTGAAAATTAACGTATATCAAATTGGGAATAATGATATTAATATCTTCCAAATTCCCACAGTAATATCCGTATAATCACAAAATCAAATACTAAAATAATCCGAAGATTATTTCCATTCAAATCCATTCCAATATATGTACTGGAAAATCTTAGTATTATTAAAACCACTTTAATCCTTTTATTTATTTTAATTAATTTATTAAGATAAATAAATCACTCATTCTTTTACATTGAAATGTATATTTACATTAAAATGAATCTTTTTCATTCTTTTGAAACGAATTAACTAAAAAAAGGGATTCTTTCTAACGTAATCAATCTTAAATAAAAATGAAATCTTTTTAATGTAATCTTTTTAGTTCAACCTTTATTACATTGAAAAATGTAATATTTTCATATCAATCTTTATTACATTGGAAAATGTAATGTTTTCATTTCAAGCTTTATTTTCAATTCAGTCTTTATTACATTGAAAAATGTAATATTTTCATTTCAACTTTATTTTCAATTCAGTCTTTATTACATTGAAAAATGTAATATTTTCATTTCAACTTTATTACATTGAAAAATGTAATATTTTCCTTTCAAACTTTATTCTAAAATGTTTATAAATTCGTTTATAAAACGATTCCAACTTTTATTTCAATTTTAAATCCAAATTGAATAGTCTATCTATTATCATATTAAAATAATATTATTTCCAAAATATTTATTTTGGAATTAGCTCTTTAAAACATGCATTATAAAATGTATAAAATAAATCGATAAACACGTTCGGGTTAAAATGGTGTTGCTATTTAAAATAGATTAAATAGCTCAATCCATTATCTTATTCATTTATATTTTACATTGGGCCAGACCTCCCACATTAAGCCTACGACTTGTGGATGCTGGACATGCCGGTTGGTTCCAGGCAGACTTATCCCACAAGTTGGGCTTAACCTCGTGTCATGGCCCAATTCGTATTTGCGCACTTGGACCTCTCATATTAGGCCCAACATTTGTGGCTGCTGGATAAGCCGGGCAGTTCCGGGCAGACTTCCACCACAAATGTGGCCTAACCTCGTGTCCAAGTACAATTATAATTTTATAATTATAATTAACTTTTCTAAAACTTACTCTTTGAAAATATCCTTTCCATTAAAGAATCTTAATTTTAAATATTCATTAATTCTAAAATGTCGTGATTCCAAATATCTTCACTTACCTTTCAAATCTTTATAAATATTTGAACTTTCCATATTGTTATAACAATTAATAATAATCTTCCCAAAATGTCTTATTTTGAAATCAAATCTATTTATTGCCACATAATGACAAATAAATGTAGTCTTTCCAAAACTTTCAAATTTCGAAATCAAACTTTCTTATCTTAAAATGTGGACAATAAATATACAATCTTTTTAATTGAATCTCCTTTATTATAAATTTTAAACAATAAAGATATAATCTTTTTAAATCAAAGCCAATTAATTCTATTAATTGAGTATAAATTAAAATATTCATTAATTCAAAATTGATAACAATAATATTAATCTTTTCAAGATGTTCAGTTTTGAAACAAATCTTCTTAATTTAACATGTTGACAATTAAAAAGGGTATCTTTTAATTCTAATATTTTATTATAACTTTTTACTAATAAAAAAATGTTATCTTTCCAATTCACTCTTTTTATTGTAACTTTGACAATACATACCTTCCCATTTGAAAACATGGAAACCATCCTTTGGTTCTTTTAATTGAATATTGGATAATAATATTCTTTAACTCAAAATTGGAATGAGACTCACACAATTTCCATGTAATTTAATTACACGGATTTCAAACATTGCACTTATTCCATAACAGTGTCAACCATTCACATAACAGCCAAAGTGCAATTTACACTAAACACAAGGGTGATGTGTAGTCAAATATCAACCCAAGACCCGTGTGGGGTTTCAGCCAACACATAATTTGTGCACTTGGGCGAGGTGTAAAATAATAATCCCAATCAACATCAACAAGTCAGGTAACTTGTCAATGGCAGTGTAACATCATTTTAAATTATCATAAATAATAAATCATTAGTTTAACCTATTGAATATTTTCAATTTCAAACATAACATGACATGATATCCAAATCCACAATCCATTCAACAAACAATTACTTCCATCACCAATAATTTATTTACATTTAATTATAAAAATAAATAACTATTCGAAAATTGAGTGAGCAAAAGAGTTCTCACATTTGCCGGCTTTAAATGACGGTTCGGGCCCAATTTTGGCCCAAGATCCAACATGCTCCAAATTGGGCGTAGTTAGTGTCGTTGCGAAGCTCTCGACTCGCTGATCGTAGCAAATCTTGTTTTGCGCGATTTCGAGTACGTATCACAAGGTTATGAATTTTCGAAGTTTGTAATAATTAAATAATTAATATAAATTATGAAAATTACCCAAATTTTCAACTTGCTCAGAATTGGACAAAATTACTGCTCGCTCGAAGCTCTTGACATAACGATCTCAACGGATTCAGTTTCATGCAATTTCGATAACGTGACGAAAAGTTATGCACTTGCGAAGTTAACAAATCGATTTAAATAATATTTAAATTTGTAAAAATTACCCAAAATTTCAACTTCCTCCAAATTGGACAAATTTTGTGTCCACGCGAAGCTCTCGTCGCCACGATCGCAGCAGACCTGAAATCGTCAAATTTCGATCTCGTATGTAAAAGATATTGCATTACGAACATTGAATATAAAATTAAATAAATGTTTCGCGTTTAAGCTCTTAACCTTTTTTTCACAAACAACACCCTGAACTTAAAATGCTCGCCACGGCCAAACCGTAAGTCGAATTGTACGAAACCAGTGCCATTCTCTCCGGCTTCTCCCCCTCTTTCCACTCCTGTGGTCCCCCCTCCACTTCGCCACGTGGGGCCCACGATCTGCAGTTGAACGAAAAAGTGCAGTTTCCGTTCATCTTAGTGTTGCGGCCGCCTCGGTATTCCAAATGCCACCAATTTTTGTCTGTAGCTAGATCTCGACCTTCCGAACAACTTCTATTTGGGTCACTTCGCCTGAAAATGCATGGATCGACAAGAAATTGCTCATCTTTGCGACTGTCCTATTTTCAGCACCCCTTCAGTAAAATTGACATTCCGGCAAACTACGGCCACCTGAGACCATGCCACCAACGCCAAAAGAACCGTATGCTTCCCCTCTACCACTACCTGAAGTCGCTCGACCTATCTCTCTTCGTGGGGCCTGCAGCGAACAAATAACCGAAATCAGCTTTCTATCTTTTAAGCTAGATTCCGGCGAATCCGTGTGACGATAGGTCTTAAATTTTTCGTGGTAGATAGAGGATAAGAAGATGAACAAAACCCGGAAAGGGTTTGGTCTGATTTTGTTCTGATTGAGAAATATAAATTATTTTGTTTTCAGGGGCTAATTTGCAAAATAAATTTTAGAGGAGAGAGCCGCCATGGAATAGAGGTAGAAGAAGGTGGCTATGTTTTGTCTTAGGGTTCAACTAATGACAGCACTTATGATATATTATATGGGTTAAAAATTAAATTAGGCCCACTACCCTTATTTTAACCTCTTATGTATTTTATCTTCTTCAAATTTTGTCTGTTTTCTTAGTTTAAAAATCCGTGTTAACACCTGCGAATTCCATTCTTTATGAAAATTGAAACATAATTATTTATTGACATTACGAATCCATAGAAACTGGTTTCGATGAATTCCGAGTCTGTTTGAATAAATAACGAATTTTTAAAGTTTGAAAATTGACTGTTTTTCACTTTAAAATTTATTAGGACTACATACTAGCTTCAAAAATTGTGAAATTTAGAATCTAACAATAATTTAATATTCCAAATCCATAGAAAGTGGTTTCGTTGAATTCGGAGGTCGTTTGCCAAATTCCCATTTTTAAGGCGTATATATTTAATATTAAAAATACAAATAAATATGAATAATTTCCGAAACTCGAAATATATAAGTGTTTATACTTTCTCAATGCAGAAACATCATTTTAAACTCAATGGAAGTGGTTTCGAGTCCCAGTTCATTCGTATGTAAAAAGTAGCGTTTTAGGTCCTATATATTATATATATAAATTCCATAGCGTTTTTTTTTTTGAGATTTTGAATTGGACATAACTTTTGATTCCCGCTATGAAATTTCAATTTTTCAGATTTGTTGGAAAGATATTTTTAAATAGATTCTAATATTTTTGGTTTCGCTAAAATCCGATTTATTTTGCATCTTTTACAGTCAGTCAAAGTTAAAATTCAAACTTTAAAACTACCGCGCTATTTCTAACTCCTTCTATAATTTAAATAAAATTTATTCGTTTTAACTTCGATTAAAATAAATTTATAGTCGTTATTATATAAAATAAATTATTTCAAATATTAAAAACCCATTAAAATAATTAAAATAAAATTTTTAAATTCGGTTAAATTCGGCCCCAAATTCCGGGTCGTTACAAAATAGTTTTGAACTAGAATTAAAATCAATTTATTTTTGGAAATAAATAAATTGAATTTGAATTGGTTTTGAAAATAACCAGAATTTCCAACATATATAAAGTGGAAGTGGATTTGAATCGAAATTGTCTTTGGAATATTTCGATGTTGGATTCCGTGATTATACAGACATTGTTAGGGGAATTTGAAAGATATATTTATATCGTTATTTCCAATACAATATTGGTTGGTTACAGAATTTGATATTGAATGTAAGCCGATATATTTTCTATTCAGATCCTTGTATTTAATATCAAATGTGATTTGGGTTTGTCGTGAATCGTATTTTAGGTGACATTGGTTCTTTAACCCAGTTAAAGACAGGATATTGATTTTTGAGAAAGATTAAAACTAAGTGAAGTTTTAATGAATCTTTAATTAGATTGAAATGATCGAGAATAGAGTATCACCAGTTTTGCTCCAAAGCGATAGTAAAATCTTTAATTAGATTTGAACGCGAAATGGTAATTAATTTTACCGATAACACCATGGTGTTAGGTATGGAGTATTACCAGTTTTGCTCCATGGGATGAACAGGTTGGGATTGGGAAATAAAAATAAATAATTACTTCGGTGTGGTTCGCTAATCCCGACTAGTTTGGAAGACCATAATATGGTTTGAAATGATATTCAAAGGAGGGTTAAAGAATAAATTTAAAAGGATTTATCTTTGATAAAATTAATGGGAACCTTTCCCTAAGAATGGGAAATTTGAATAAAAGAATATTCTGAATTGGAATGAGGCGTATGTTGTGTTTTTGTAACACGTGTATATTATACACGCGGGTTATTCGGAAAGGCCGGGTTTACACCCATTTTGAATAACCGATTCGACGGTATGTCAAAGATGAAGACGGTGGTTGAAGACCGGAAGTCTTCACATCGTTTGGGTGATTACTGAGGATCTCGATTGGGCTGTACACCCAAGATGAGGGAATCAGTTGGTGGTCGTCCAGACGTACTTAGAGATCGATGGATATGCAAGGAAAGTGCCTCCGGTTTCGTTCAGACCCAGAACGGACTTGTAAATGGACTGTGTGTCTGACATTGGATTTTATTCTGTGTTGATTGATCTCTATTAAATATACATCTGTTTGGTGGCAGAGAATTTATTCTCTTGCTTAACGCCCTTCTCTGAGACGTACGAGCTTAGAGGTTGTATATCGATGGACATCAGTCGCATGGAGTGAGTTGCTAGTGTGGCATGCCTAAGTGGCAAATGATCAAGGCTTCTGTTGAAAAGCAAAGTCTTGCGATTGAGGATCAAAGCACAGCCTGTGTGGCACAACTTTGTGTATAGCGTGAATTCGCGAGCCTCACACCTTGGTATGAGTCAAAAACGGGATACGGACCGTTGGGAGAACACGACGTTTCTTTCTAGCTATTGGTGGTGTCAGTGCTTAAACTGACTGACATTTTTATATACTTTTCGCCTGTGTGGTTGTTGGAATGTGAGGCGCCTCGGATATAGGTCTGTTAGGACCGGGAAACGTGTGTTCAGGAATTGCCAATCCTCAAAAGTAAGGGAGGACCGGCCCAACCGATTCCAAGGATCATAGTGGGGTCCTGAGACATTTGCTAGAGTGTCTCGAACGGAGAGGAGCTTGCCCCTTGCCTCGACTCATGATGGAAATCCAATTTCCAATACGTGATATTTCGGTTTTATTTGTAGAGCCTAGTATGGCGACATGATAGATGGTACCCATGCCGCCTATGATTGATATTTATGATTGAAATTGATTTGACACTATACTCTTATAATAGTATCAAATGATTTGTTTTAAACGTACCAAGCATGTTTGGCTATTATAAGGGAAAACCCTATCCTCCGGCTTGCGTTGCATTGTGTGATGGGACCTGGGTCTTATAATAGCATCATTTTTCCCAAAAGCATTGCGCTTTTTTGTTATATGCACTAGTATTCTTGGGAGGAAACCCGTTCCGTGTTATACGGCGTGGTCTCTTGAATTACACTCTTTTAAAGTAAAGTTTTAAATAACTGTTTTAGTTCTCACACTAGTCACATGACTGACCTGGAGTTTATTGTTTTAATGTAAACTCTGGGTGCCCCTATTTTCTACACGAGCAGCTAGTAGTTTTGGTTTTGCAGATTTATATTCACAGGATCCTGGTTTACACCTGGAATGATATCCGGAAAGCTCTGTATCCGTATATCACCTTCAGTTGTGTTTTGTATTATTTTCCGCTGCTTTGTAATTTATTGTAATCTCTGATGTATATCAATTGTGTAATAATTATTCATACTCTGTATATTCTTGTATTCTGATGGAATTGTTCTAATATACAATGAAATGTTCTTCTGTTTGCATTCCAATTTTTCCTGTTCTCAAAACGATCAGAGGTTTCGAACGGTCTTAGTCGGTTTAATGATCGATTCGGATTGAGCGAAATTCCTTATCGTTACATTTGGTATCAGAGCTCTGGTTTACAGAGCTCGAGAACAAGACACATTAGAACCGAACGAAAGAATTCATCAGATATTGGATTTGTAATATCCAATAAGAATGACTCGTTAGAGATGGGATCAGTAGTATCCTAGAATGAGCGTGAAGAGTATGTTTTTGAATAAAACAAATTTTGTTTTGAAAATTTAAATCATTTTAAACGTATTTGAATACTTATTTATTTCGAATTTGGACAATCCAGTGTATAAGGATTTTGCATATATGTGTCATGAACGTATATTCGAAGTTCTAATATACTGGATAGATATAGAATCACGCCCTAGTCGCCCGGACATGGTCCCGGTGATGAAGTATACCATCACCACTATTTATATTCGAGTGACGAAAGTGGGATTTCTATATATTTCAATTAGACTGGTGTGAGAACCATAATATAGCTAGAATACATTGTTGTGAATTTGCATCAAAAATGTGATTTTTGTATATATATCAAAATTATGAATTTGAAACGATAATCCACTAATTGATTGATGGTTGTGTTGTTTGTTTATTTGTTTGATAATTGAACCATTATGCCTAATTTAATCAAATATTGAACGATATTGAAAATTGTTTGAGAATGCATGCATATATATGTACTTACATTGAACAGGTCATAGCAAGGAGGCTATAGTAGAGAAATAAAATTGTTTGCCCGACAAATAGGTACGTGTTTATCATAATTTACTATTTTGTTTGGGTGATGATGATTTTATGAGCCGATAGGCTAGCCGCTTGGCTTTTTCTTTTTCTTTTTGATTGAAGAAGGCCATGGGAGGCTATATGAAATATCCCGAAGTCCCCGGTGCAGGGGACGTTATGGCAAAAAATTTCGAAAATTTAGGGTGTTAGCCAAATTTTTGAAAAATTTGAAAAGTTCTTAGAAACTGAAAAGTTGAAGAACTTAAGCCGTAAAGGAAATAAAGAAAGTTGAGTTGATTTGTTATACAACTTTCGGTTTCGTTCCTTTTCGGGGACGAAAAGTTTCAAGTGGTGGAGATTGTAACAACCCGGAAAATGCGAGCCAATTTAAAAATTTTATTTTGGCAATTATAGTGGATTTTGAATATTTAAAATGAATTATTTTAAATAATATCGACGAGAAATTTATTTTGAATAGAATAGAATGTATATATTTATATACGTCGTCGTTAGAATATAAATATTTATTTATATATATAAAAGGAATTGAAAATGGCGCGGTAGTTCGATAATTCGATTTCAAAGTTCAAATGAACATACCAGGCGCAAAATAAACCAGATTTTAGCGAAACTGAAAATATTTGAATCTAATTGAGAATATCTTTCCAACGAATCCGATAAATCAAAATTTCATAGCGGGAATCAAAAGATACGTCCAGTTGAAAATTCAGAATAGTCGCTATGGAATTCAGGCCCTTAAAAATGGAAATTTTGCAAACGACCTCGGATTTCGACGAAACCACTTTTGTTGGGTCAGTGATGTCAAGTTATTGCTAGGTTCCAAATTTCGTAATTTTTCGAATCAATATGTGAGCGTGGCAAAGGAAAACGTGTTTTGCCAATTTCAGTTGATTTTAATCGACTGGAAAATGGCCATTTTTCAAACGGTCTAAGAATTCGACGAAACTAGTTTTTTTAGGACCGTATCGTCAATACGAAGCTAGAAAATATATTTCTAGAATTTTTCGAGTTAGTATGTGTCCCCGGTAAATTGAAATGCGCGTTCAAATTCAATATATAGAGTTATATTTTGATTTTGACGAAAACTGATCAAAACTGCCAAACTGGCTTACGAAACATATCCCATTGTATTCGGAATAGGGGTAATTAGCTAGGGACGACAGTCGTTGGGTCTCGATTGGAGATTGAAATTTAAAGTTACGTTTTGGATTATAAATTAAATTAAAATATGTAAATAAATAAATTAATTAACCCCTGGCCCCCCCTTTTCTCTCCTACTACGGTCAACCCCCCCACTCTTTCTACCATTCATTTCAAAGAAAAAAAAAGAAAAAAAAAACTTAATTGCTCGACGCGATTCTCCTCAGCCCGCGCCACCGGAGGCGAGCCTCCACCGCCTTGCCAGAGCCGCTGCACTCCCCTCCAGGCCACCGTCATCACCTTCGAGCCCAGCTCCACCCTCCACTCGCGAACGCGAGATCCCCAAACCCCTAATCCACCGCATCCCAGCCAACGCCACCGCACCCCCTTGCTCCGCCTGACCGCGCAGCCGCCTTGACCCCACCTCAGACCCCCCCCGGCGCGACACCTTCAACCCTCCTCAGCCCCTCAGAAAACCGAAAACCCTGTAAGTTTTTATTTTAATTCATTTTGAAAAATTAGTTTAATGTAAGGTAAAAAGCGTTTTTTTCTTTTCGGTTTTGTTATGCATTCCATTGAATTATAAATCAGTTTTTATATAAATTACCATGATAGAAAAAAATTGGATCTTTTAGTATATGATTTGAATTAAAGACCAAATTTTTATATAGAGGAAAGACCAAATTTTTATACAGACAAAAGACGAAATTTTTAATATAGTAAAGACGGGATTTTTAATTAGTAAAGATTTGATTTTTTTTATATGGAAAGATTTGATTTTTATATAAAGAAAGTTAGAATTTTTGTTAAAAGAAGATGTGGATTTTAGCGACGTTGAATATATAAAAATATGATTTTTATATAATGTAGAAGTTAAAAATATGATTTTTATATATTGTAGAGAACAAAAATATAATTTTTATAAAGCAGAGATTATAAAAATATGATTTTTATAGGATAGAGAATATAAAAATACGATTTTTATATTATATACATAGTAAAAATTTGATCTTTATATAAGTAGAAGAACAAAAATATGATTTTTATTTATTGAAATGAAGTGATAAAAATATAATTTTTATTATAAACAGCGGGACAAGAACTGCATTGGAATTTCAATCAAATCCAGACGTTCAGCAGTTCAAAAGCAAAGCACGGCGGAGTGGAACCCTCTGTGAGGACTTCTCACTTTAAATTTTCTTTTCTAGTTAAAATATATACTAGGATGCAGACGGTGCTTAGCAGCACCCGACACCTGTCGTCCACAGACCATGGATGGCTTATATGTTTGATTGTTTGCTGTGGTGAAAATTGATTGTGTGATGTAAAATGCAATAAAATATTTATATAGTTAAAAATATTTTATTGTTAAAAATATAATTTTTAACGGGTATGTGAATAAATAAATATTTATAAACAAATTGAACGATTTGTTTATATACACTGATTTGACTGATATTGATTGGGACGATAAATTTTACACATCGCCCAACTGCACAAATAAAAATTTGTGTTTATTGATTCGAAACCCCGCACGGGTATTGGGATAAAATACGGCATACACTAATCCCAATAATTAGTTGTATGTCGATCGATTGATTGACTGGCTGTTATAAGCGTTAGATATCTAAATTTTATGCTTATACAGAGTGGTGCACTTTGGATTGTGGTTGATTATTTATCGTTGTTATTATATACATGTGTTGGGTGGAATCCATATAATTAACATTATATGGTAATTGATTGGGCTTCATTCCAATCGGGAAAATAAAGAATATTATAAAATATATATTCATGTGTTGAAACTATTCATGTGTTGAGTAAAATATTTTAATAATAAAATTTTCATCTTTATCATATTTAAGATTAAAACTACTTTACGGTTGGAGTCTGATTAAAAATCAAATGATAGATACCATAATTTTATAAAATATATTACATAAAAAGAGTAGTCATGTGTTGACAGTACTCATGTGTTGAGATTTGTCATGTGTTGAAAGAATATAGATTCATGTGTTGAATAGAATATATATTCATTTGTTGAATAGAATAACGAATTTATTGAAATATATAAAGCCGTGTTGATTAGAGTTGCGCTATTTTGACATGAACGATATTTATATCGATTATATTCGTTTTCATAGTGAATATAGAAACGGTAGTGATTTCAAAATATAACGTTTTGAAAATATTATCATTTATATAGTAATGATATGAAATATTCAATTTTGATTTGAAATTGAATATTGAGTTGAAATGGTTTTGAAAATGAATTTAAAACCATTTATAAAATACGTTTTAAAAGGAAATCTACGAAATATAATAAATATATATATATATATATATATAATGGCCTGAATAGAACGCGCCGCGCCGCAGTAGTTCGTAAATTTCGACCATTGACTTCTAATTGACGTTACGGGAGATTCGACCGTCGGATTCTCCTAAAGCCGGAACCGTTGGGTTCGTATCGAAAAGAGATTTCCAATGAATATTAGAAATTTGAAATCTAACGGTTGGATTTGGAATTATGTCCAAATCAAATTTGGTAAAGGTCGTTGTATGTGCAGTTCGATGGCCGTTGATGGAAATCGACTGTATGGGCCTTGATAAAATTATTTAAAATATCAATAATTTGTGGTAAATCATAATATGTGAATTGTAAAGAACTGGGATGAAAAATTCCACATTTGAAAGGATAAAAATATATTTTTATCGAGATGGACTAGTTTTGAACTAGAATTAAAATCAATTTATTTTTAGAAATAAATAAATTGAATTTGAATTGGTTTTGAAAATTACCAGAATTTCCAATATATATAAAGTGGAAGTGGATTTGAATCGAAATTGTCTTTGGAATATTTCGATATCGGATTCCGTGATTATACAGATATTATTATGGGAATTTGAAAGATATATTTATATCGTTATTTCCAATACAATATTTGTTGGTTCCAGAATTTGATATTGAATATAAGCTGGTATATTTTCTATTCAGAGCCCTGTATTTAATATCAAATGTGATTTGGGTTTGTCGTGAATCGTGTTTTAGGCGACATTGGTTCTTTAACCCAGTTAAAGACAGGATATTGATTTTTGAGAAAGATTAAAACTAAGTGAAGTTTTAATGAATCTTTAATTATATTGAAATGATCGAGAATGGAGTATCACCAGTTTTGCTCCAAAGCGATAGTAAAATCTTTAATTAGATTTGAACGCGAAATGGTAATTAATTTTACCGATAACACCGTGGTGTTAGGTATGGAGTATTACCAGTTTTGCTCCATGGGATGAATAGGTTGGGATTGGGAAATAAAAATAAATAATTACTTCGGTGTAGTTTGCTAATCCCGACTAGTTTGGAAAACCATAATATGGTTTGAAATGATATCCAAAGGAGGATTAAGGAATAAATTTAAAAGGATTTATCTTTGATAAAATTAATGGGAACCTTTCCCTAAGAATAGGAAATTTGAATAAAAGAATATTCTGAATTGGAATGAGGCGTATGTTGTGTTTGTGTAACACGTGTTTATTATATACGTGGGTTATTCGGAAAGGCCGGGTTTACACCCATTCTGAATAACCGATTCGACGGTATGTCGAAGATGAAGACAGTGATTGAAGACCAGAAGTCTTCACATCGTTTGGGTGATTACTGATGATCTTGATCGAGTTGTACCCCCAAGATGAGGGAATCAGTTGGTGGTCGTCCAGACGTACTTGGAGATCGATGGATATGCGATGAAAAAGCCTCCGGTTTCATTCATACCCAGAAAGGACTTGTAAATGGACCGTGTGTCTGACATTGGATTTTATTCTGTGTTGATTGATCTCTATTAAATATACATCTGTTTGGCGGCGGAGAATTTATTTTCTTTCTTAACGCCCTTCTCTGAGACGTACGAGCTTAGAGGATGTATATCGATGGACATCAGTCACATGGAGTGAGTTGCTAGTGTGGCATGCCTAAGTGGCAAATGATCAAGGCTTCTGTTGAAAAGCAAAGTCTTGTGATTGATGATCAAAGCACAGCCTGTGTGGCACAGCTTTGTGTATAGCGTGAATTCGCGAGCCTCACACCTTGGTATGAGTCAAAAACGGGATACGGACCGTTGGGAGAACACGACGTTTCTTTCTAGCTATTGGTGGTGTCAGTGCTTAAACTGGCTGAAATTTATATATACTTTTCACCTGTGTGGTTGTTGGAATGCGAGGCACCTCGGATATAGGTCTGTTAGGACCGAGAAACTTGTGTTCAGGAATTGCCAATCCTCAAAAGTAAGAGAGGACCGGCCCAACCGATTCCAAGGATCATAGTGGGGCCCTGAGTCATTTGCTAGAGTGTCTCGAACGGAGAGGAGCTTGCCCCTTGACTCGACTCATGACGGAAATCCAATTTCCAAAACGTGATATTTCGGTTTTATTTGTAGAGCCTAGTATGGCGACATGATAGATGGTACCCATGCCGCCTATGATTGATATTTATGATTGAAATTGATTTGACACTATACTCTTATAATAGTATCAAATGATTTGTTTTAAACGTACCAAGCATGTTTGGCTATTATAAGGGAAAACCCTATCCTCTGGCTTGCGTTGCATTGTGTGATGGGACCTGGGTCTTATAATAGCTTCATTTTTCCCAAAAGCATTGCGTTGTTTTGTTATATGCATTAGTATTCTTGGGGGCAAACTCGTTCCGTGTTATACGGCGTGGTCCCTTGAATTACTCTCTTTCAAAGTAAAGTTTTAAATAACTGTTTTAGTTCTCAAACCAGTCACATGACTGACCTGGAGTTTATTGTTTTAACCTAAACTCTGGGTGCCCCTATTTTCTACATGGGCAGCTAGTAGTTTTGGTTTTGCAGATTTATATTCACAAGATCCTGGTTTACAACTGGAATGATATCCGTAAAGCTCAGTATCCGTATATCACCATCAGTTGTGTTTTGTATTATTTACCGCTGCTTTGTAATTTATTGTAATCTCTGATGTATATCGATTGTGTAATATTTATTCATACTCTGTATATTCTTGTATTTTGATGGAATTGTTGTAATATACAATGAAATGTTCTTCTGTTTGCGTTCCAATTTGTCATGTTCTCAAAACGATCAGGGGTATCGAACGGTCTTAGTCGGTTTAACGATCGATTTGGATCGAGCGAAATTCCTTACCGTTACATTTCAGCTGGTATCAGAGCTTTGGTTTACAAAGCTTAGAGAACAAGACACATTAGAACCATACGAAAGAATTCATCAGAGATTGGATTAGTAATATCCAATAAGAGTGACTCGTTAGAGATAGGATCAGTAGTATCCTAAAACGAGTGTGAAGAGTGTTGTTTTGAAAAATAAAAATGAAAACAGTATTGTTTTGAAATTTAAATCGTTTTATACATGTTTGAATATTTAATTATATTAAATTAATTAGGACAATCCAATATATAAAGATTTTGCATATACGCCTAGCTAGCGTGCATACGAAATTTTAATGTACTGGATAGTTATAGAATCACACTCTAGTTGCCCGTGGATAATTCTGGTGACGGGGCACCATCGCCAGTATTTATTTACAAGTTTCGAAAGTGAGATTTCTATATATTTCCAATTGACTGGTGTGAGAACCGAAACTAGATAGGGCTTACTGTTGTGATTTGGCATCAAAAATATGATTTTTTGACTATATATCAAAGTTATCAATTTGAAATGATAATCAACAAATTGATTGATGGTTGTGTTATTTGATTAATTAAATGTTGAACCTTTAGCCAAATTGAACCAAATAGTGAATTGTATTGAAATTTTGTCGCATTTACATACATATACATGTACTTACATTGAACACGTCATAGCAAGGAGGCTAGAGCAGAAGAATAAAATTGTTTACCCGACAAATAGGTACATGTTTACCATAATTTACTATTTTGTTTGGGTGATGATGATTTTATGAGCCGATTGGCTAGCCGCTTGGCTTTTTCTTTTTCTTTTGGATTGAAGAAGGCCATAGGAGGCTATATGAAATATCTCGAAGTCCCCGGTGCAGGGGAGGTTATGGCGATATTTTTCGAAAATTTAGGGTGTTAGCCAAATTTTTGAAAAAATTGAAAAGTTCTTAGAAACAGAAAAGTTGAAGAACTTAAGCCGTGATGAAAATAATGGAAGTTGAGTTGAATAGTTAAACAACTTTCGACTTCATTCCTTTTCGGGGACGAAAAGTTTTAAGTGGGGGAGATTGTAATAACCCGGAAATCTGAGCCAATTTAAAATTTTTATTTTGGCAATTTTAGTGAATTTTGATTATTTAAAATGAATTATTTTAAATAATAACGACGAGAAATTTATTTTGAATAGAAATAGAACGTATATATTTATTTGAATCGTCGTTAGAATATAAATATTTATTTTAAATTATAAGAGGAATTGAAAATGGCGCGGTAGTTCGATAATTCGATTTCAAAGTTCAAAAGAATGTACAGGATTCAAAATAAATCGGATTTTAGTGAAACCAAAAATATTTGAATCTAATTGAGAATACCTTTCCAACGAAACTGGGAAATTGAAATTTCATAACGGGGATAAAAAGATATGTCCAGTTGAAAATTCAGAATAGTCGTTATGGAATTTCGGCCCTTAAAAATGGCCATTTTGCAAACGATCTCGGTTTTCGATGAAACCACTTTTGTTGGATCCGTGATGTCAAGTTATTGCTAGATTACAAAATTCGTAATTTTTCGAATCAATATGTGTGCGTGGCAAAGGAAAACGCGTTTGACCATTTTCAGTTGATTTTAATCGACCGGAAAATGACCATTTTTCAAACGGTCTCAGCATTCGACGAAATTAGTTTTGTTATGACCGTATCGTCAATACGAAGATAGAAAATATTTTTCGGGAAAGTTTAGAGTCCGTATGTAGGCCCGGTAAATTGAAATGTACGTTCGAATTGAATATATACTGATTTATATTTTAAATTTAAATGGGAACTGATCGAAACAGCCGAATTGGCTTACGTGGCATATCCCATTGTGTTCGGAATATGGCTAATTAGCTAGGGACGACAGTCGTTGGGCCTCGTTTGAGGTTCGTTTATGAAATCACATTTTTGGAGAAAATTAAAAATTAATTAAATAAATAAATTATAAAAACCCTCACTTAAACCACCACCAATCCTTTCTCTTCTGCCCGTCGATTGCATTTCAGGAAAAAAAAAACAATATCCGCCGCTTCCCATCGTGCCTCCACCTGACCTCGCCGTCGCCAGGCACAACCGCCCGCCTCCGAACGCACCTTCCCGATCGCCCTCTCTCGCACCCCTCCTCTTCGATTCTCCGTCGCCAATTGAAGCCCTTCCAGTCGCGAATCGAGCACGAGATTGCACCTCCACTCAGCAGCGACACCACCACGAAGCCCGCCGCCACGCTGGAGCATCCCCCTCCCTTTCCCCCTCCGTTCGTACCCCCTCCGAGCCCCAATACCCCTTCCAGCGTGAGAAAGCGCCGCCAAAATCCTCGGGTCCGCTGCCACCGCCACCTGAATGGTCTGCCGACCCTCCCCGACTCTGCCATCTCTAACCCCAATACGGCTGGTGAGAGTTTAATTTCATTTTTATTTTATTTTATTTTATTTAGGTAATTAAAAATGGGATTTTTACTATAGGAAGGGCGTTAGAAAGCTATGAATTTTCATTGTTGAAAACTATGATTTTTATTATATATGAATAGCGGAAAAGAAATGATTTTTAATTATGTAAAAATATGATTTTTATATAATGTAGAGATTAAAAATATGATTTTTATATAATGTAGAGATTAAAAATATGATTTTTATATAACGTAGAGATTAAAATATGATTTTTATATAATAGAGAATATAAAAATATAATTTTTATATAAGTAGAGAAGTAAAAATATAATCTTTATATGTGTAGCGAATTAAAAATGTGATTTTGAATATGAACAGCGTGAAAGGATTGCGATGGAAATGATGGAAAACAAATCCCAATCTGAACCGTTCAGAAAGATAGAAGGGAGGAGTGGATCCCAAAGGTGAGAACACCTCACTTTTAATTTATTTCTAGTTTGAAATATATATTAGGATGCAGATGGTGTTTAGTAGCACCCGACACCCGTCGTTCACAGACCATGAATGACTTGTTTGTTTGGTTGCTATGTTGTGAAATTTGATTGTGTGATGTGAAATGAAATAAAATATTTTATAGTAGAAAATATTTTATAGTAAAAATTATAATTTTTAACGTGTATATAAAATAAATATTTATAAACAAATCGGACGATTTGTTTATATACACTGATTTGACTTATATTGATTGGGACGATAAATTTTACACATCGCCCAACTGCACAAATAAAATCTGTGTTTGATTGTTTGAAACCCCACACGGGTGTTGGGATGAAATTGGACATACTAATCCCAATAATTAGTTGTATGTCGATCGATTGATTGACAAGTTGTTATAAGCGTTGAATATTTATATTTGATGCTTATACAGTGTAGAATGCACTCTGGATGATGGTTGACGATTTATCGTCGCTATTATATACATGTGTTGTAGGGAATCCATATAATTAACGTTATATGGTAATTGATTGGGCCTCATTCCAGTTTGGAAAATATAAAGAAAATTCATTTGTTGAATTGTAAAGAAAATTCATTTGTTGAATTGTGAAGAAAATTCATTTGTTGAATTGTAAAGAAAATTCATTTGTTGAATTGTAAAGAAAATTCATTTGATGAGTAGTAAAGAAAATTCAGGTGTTGAATTGAAAATAAATTCATGTGTTGAATAGAATAATATTCATGTGTTGAATAAAAGCCGTGTTGATTAGATTGACGCCATTTTGACGTGAACGATATTTATATCGATTTTATTCATTTTTATAATGAATATAGAAAAGGAATTGATTTCAAAATACAACGTTTTGAAAATATTATCGTTTGTATATCGATGATGTGGAATATTCAATTTTGACTTGAAATTGAATACGAAGTTGAAATCGCTTTGAAAACGAATTTAAAACGATTTATAAAATACGTTTTAAAAGAAAATCGATGAAATATATATAATATATGTATTATATATATAATGGCCTGAATAGAACGCGCCGCGCCGCGACAGTTCACGAATTTCGACCATTGACTTCGAATGGACATTACGGGAGGTCCGACCATCGAATTCTCGTAATACCAGAATCGTTGGGTTCGTATCGAAAAGGGCTTTCTAAGGAATATTAGAGATTTGAAATCTAACGGTTGGATTTGGAATTATGTCCAAATCAAATTTGGAAAAGGTCGTTGTAAGTGCAGTTCGATGGCCGTTGATGGAAATCGACCGTACGGGCCTTGATAAAATTAATAATAATAATAATAATTTGTGTAAAATCATAAGGAATGATTTGGGTTGTCGTGAAGTGTTTTCATTAACACTGTCCTTAAACCCAGTTGAGAAAAAGATTAAATCTTTTTATTTAGATTTAATGAAGTGTACCAATTAAATGGTATTTAATTGGAATTGAATTTGAATTGATTTTTGGGTTTATCATGATCAATATTTTAAATATCACTTGCTCTTTAACCCGATAAGTAATGGAATGTGATTTTGGGGTTGTCGAGAATAGTATCTTCAATAATACTGTCCTTAGACCCAACTGAGTTAAGAAAATCAGAAGCTAACTGGAGATTAGTTAAGTTGAATGGTTTCCTGGGTATGGATCTGATGTTGGTTTCAGCCTTCGGGGTTAATACTTAGGGAATTGCTCACTTGCTATTTTACGGTTAAAAGCTGATAGAATGGAATGTGATTTTGGGTTTATCGTGAACCGTGTTTTAAATGACACTGATTCTTTAACCCAATTAAAGATTAAAACTTAGTGGAGTTTTAATGAATATTTAATTAGATTGAAGTGATCGAGAATGGAGTATCACCAGTTTTGCTCCAGGCGATAGCTAAATCTTTAATTAGATTTGAACGTGAAATTATAATTGAATTTACCGATAACTCCATGGTGTTAGATATGAAGTATTATCAGTTTTACTTCATGGGATGAATAGGTTGGGATTGGGAAATTAAAACAAATGATTACTTCGGTAAGGTTCGTTAATCCCGGCTAGTTTGGATAAACCATAATTTTGGTTTGAATTGATATTCAAAAGATGATTAAAGAATAAATTTAAGGAATTTATCTTTGATAAAATTAATGGGAACCTATCCCTAAGAGTGTGAAATTGAGCAACTAACTGAAGGTTAGTTAAGATGAATAGTTTCCTGGGTATTGATCTGATGTTGGTTTCGGACTTCGGGGTTAATGTTTGGGGGATTGTTCTCTTGCTAATTTACGGTTAGTGACTGATGAATTGGAATGAGGCGTATGTTGTGTTTGTTTAACACTTTTATATTATATACACGAGTAATTCTGAAAGACTGGGTTTATCCCACTCTGAATAACTGATTCGACGTGGTGTCGAAGATGAAGACGGTGGTCGAAGACCGGATGTCTTCACGTCGTTTGGGTGATTACCAATGTTCTTGATTGGGTCGTACACCCAAGAGGAGGGAATCCGTTAGTGATCGTCCAGACGTACTTGGAGATCGATGGATATGCGAGGTACAAGGTGCCTCCAGTTTCGTTCAGACCCAGAACGGACTTGTAAATGGACTGTTTGTTTGACATTGGATATCATTCTGTGTGATTGATGGATATCAGTTGCATGGAGTGGTTTGCCTGTGTGGCATGGTAAGATGCAAATGATCAAGGCTTCTGTTGAAAAGCAGAGTCTTGTGGTTGATGATCAAAGCACGGCCTGTGTGGCATAGCTTTGTGTAGCGTTGATTCGCGAGCCTCACACCCCGTTGGTGAATCAAAAACGGGAGAGGACCTCGGGGAGGACATGCGTTTCTTTCTAGCTAGAAGTGGCGTCAGTGGTTTTACACGCCCTGACGAGTTTGACTTATGTGGTTGTTGCTGTTGCGAGGTGCGTCGGATATATCAGTGACTATTTGAAGATGATGGAGTCATTCGTTGGCTCAATTACGCCCCAAAGGGCGGGGAAACGCAGTGTTCAGGCATTTTAATCCACATCGGTGGACCGGCCCTGACGATCCAAAGGCTTGACTGAGTACTTGCCTGAGACATGGGCTAGATTGTCTCAAATTCGGTGAGGACTATCTTTTACCATGGTTCACAGATGGAAATCCAACTTCCAATACATGACGTTTCGATTTTAGTTGTAATCCTATATATGGCGACATAGTGGGAGGGGGCGCTTATGTCGTCTATGATTGATACTTATGATTTGAAGTTGTTTTATACACTATGCACTTATAATAGTATCAAATGATTTGTTTTAAACATATCAAGCATTCTTGGCTATTATAAGGTAAAAACCCTATCCTCCGGCTTGCATTGCATTGTGTGATGAGACCTGGGTCTTATAATAGCTTCATTGTTCTTTATTTAGCATTACGCTGTTGCTTTATGCACTGGTATTCTTGGGAGGAAACCCGATCCGTGATATACGGCGAGGTCCCTTGATTTACCTAACTTTGAAAATAAAGATTAATAACTGTTTTAGTTCTCACACCAGTCACATGACTGACCTGGAGTTTATTGTTTTAACCTAAACTCTGTGTGCCCTTATTTTGACACGGACAGTTAGTAGTTTTGGTTTTGCAGATTTATATTCACAGGAACCTGGTTTACAGCCGGAATGATATCCGAAAAGCTCTGTATCCGTATATCTCTTCTAGTTGTGTATCCGCTGCTATGTAATGTGTTGTAATCTCTGATATTTTTCTGATGTATATTATTTGTTTATACTCTGTATATTCTTTTATTCTGATGGAATTGTTATAATTAACAATGAAATGTTCTTCTGTCTGCGTTCTTTTGTGTGTTGTTCCCGGAGCAATCCGTGCTTTCCTTCACGGGGAAGTTCGGGTCGTTTCATAACTTGACATTAAAATATGGTTTTACTTCATGTTCCTACATAAATGCTAAAAACAAGTTTATTTTCATAATACTACACAAACACTAAAAATATCTTTATTTTCCAGTTAATAAAATGTAACTCCCAATGTATTCTTTTTATTTAAATCGAAATGTAAATAAAGATATCACTTAAATCTATTCCTTTTTATTTCATATAAAAGGTCAATAAAAATGTAATCTCTATTCTATACTTTTTATTCTGATTTACATTTTCTAACAAAAATGTCCTTTTTATTCCAATTTACATTTTGAACGTAATTTTCCTTTTCATTGCGTATTTACATAAAAGTAAATTTTCCTTATTCATTGTTTATTTACATAAAAATGTAAATTTTCCTTTTTTCATTGTTTATTTACATAAAAATTAAATTTGCCTTTTCATTGTTTATTTACATAAAAATGTAAATTTTCCTTTTTCATTGTTTATTTACATAAAAATGTAAATTTGCCTTTTCATTGTTTATTCACATAAAAATGTAAATTTGCCTTTTCATTGTTTATTTACATAAAAATGTAAATTTCCTATCTAATCTCCTTTATTGAAAATCTATTTACAATAAAAAGGTAAATATCATATCTAAATTCTTTTATTGAAAATCTAAGTTTTCACTTTTAATTTAATTACATAAAAATGTAATTTTATCTTTCTATAAATCTAATTACATAAAAATGTAATTTTATTTTTTAATTCAATTCACAAGGAAAGTGCAAAATTTTACTTTTAATCCTATTTACAAAAAGATGTAAATTACTCTTTTATTTATTTTTACAAAAAGATGTAAAATTTCTCTTTTATCTAATCCACATTAAAAATGTAAATTTTTTTTTCCACATTAAAAATGTAAACTTTCTACTTTTAATCTTATTACATGAAAATATAAATTTTCTCTTTAAACTAATTGATAATGAAGTTAATGTTCTATTTTTTTTATTTCTAACAAATTGACAAAATAAATAAGTTCTTTTTCGTATCTAACAAAACGGCGGTGAAAATAATGTCCAATTTCTAATTTAACACATTACGGTGTAAACCAGGTCCATTTTCTAATTTAACACATTACGGTGTAAAATAATGTCAACCCTAATTTTAACAAAGAAAAATGTTTATGGAATGTCTTTTTTTAATATTTCAATAAAAATGAAATAAATTTCTTTTTTTTTATTAACTAAATTTGACATTATGAATGCCTGTAACACCCCACACCCGCTAAGGTCACTCACTAAGGGAATGCCTTAACTTCGGTGGAGCATTTTAAGTGAATATAGAACAGAAAAATTACACAAGACAGATATAAATACTTGAAAATCTAAAACATCATTTCATTGCAGCAGAAGATAAACATGTTTAGTTACAACACCATAAAGAGTCAAGTACTAAATATCCATCCTGATTAAACATAAGTACATAATCCCACTACATAAACAATAGCCATAAAGAAAAGATAAGCTGGGCTTTACATCACGGTCCAAGCTCCAGAAGATAGATAAAGAAATCTGATCAAAGCCCACTAGTGCTAGGCCCAACCTGAGGACCTAAGGGGGAAAAAGATAAAAACAACGGGGTCAGACATAAGTCTGAGTGAGCCCTATAACTTTAACAACACAATTATTAAAGTAATTAGGGTATGATATAAACTTGGTACGGGATGACTAGGGATAAATGACTACACTAAGTAGCCAACTAGACATAGGATGAACTAAGATAACGGTAAAGACGCATCTACCCACCTAAGGATAATTACTAACTACACCACACCAGTCATTCCTACTTAAAGGTTGATCCCACCCAAGGACTTAGAAAATTTACCCAGTAGTTTAGTGTACCCCTAGCTGACAACATAGGTGCCGTCTGCCCCTATCTCCACTAGGTATACCCACTACTCCCAAGCGATCGGCTCCCTACCGTAGATACCCGTGCTGGCCCCACAGTGGGGTGTATCACTCCCCAAAGTGGCAACCCGATACAACAAATGGTGCACGGCTTATACCTACACGATGCAACAACGTCTTACCTACCAGCCCGGGTTCACACACGCATATGAAACCCGTTGGACTTGCGTTGCCACCACTAACCCGTTTTGGCCTTTTATAATCAAGCCCAGTACGCGTGTCCCGTCCTCGACATGTGTCGAGCCCAATAAGATACATATGGGTTACTGGGTGAAATAGGCCCCCACAAGCTACCACCTAAGCTTGTCACTTTATCTAGTGCATCCCACTTAACCCTTTAATCATGTTTAATTACATGTTTCCACTTGGTTAAGTATTCTAATCGTATTTTCTATTGCCACCCAAGGCAACCCACTAGATTTCCTCATGCCACCCAAGGCACTTACTTGATTTCCACATGCCACCCAAGGCACCCACTTAACCCCTCATGCCCACTACATGCTCATCTGGTTAAGTGTTTCTTAATTGATTAAGAACGTAACCGTTGTAAAGACCTCTCACATTAGACTATCTTTTATGGCAGCTGGATTTGCCAGTTGGGTCCGGGCAGCCTTACGCCATAACCGAGTCTAACCTCGTGTCTATACACTTGTCACGTATTTAGTTTGTGCCTAAGACCTCTCACATTGGGCCAATCATTTGTAGCCGCTGGATTTGCCGGTCGGTTCCGGGCAGTCTTACGCTACAAAAGGGTCCAACCTCGTATCTTAGTCGATTAATTACACCTAATTAATCACCCCCGAATTAATTTTCCCTAATTAATTCCAATTTTAACGATGTACATAATTGACTCAATTATGTCCATCCACTTTATGGTATGCATAATCATACCAACTTCACATCATTTCATTAACATGTATATTAACCCCATCGTTCCCCACGTAATTCGCTAACATGACATAAAAGGGAAGATTCATCACAAATATAATGGGTTCAACTTGCATAACATTAGCATCAACATGGGTTTAAAAGTGTCAACATGCATATAGCATCAAACCCAACTAGCATAAATAATCAACCCAAACTTGCATGAATCACATATGTTATAAGGAGGTTAACTTGCATAAGTTATTTATGTCATACAAAGGGGTAAACTAGCATATGTATGTATGACATACAAAGGGGTTAACTTGCATATGTATGCATATCATACTAAGGTGTCAACTTGCACATGTTACTTGCATATAATCAAACACCAAACTTGCATAACATGTCATATATGAACTTGCATATAATCAAACACCAAACTTGCATAACATATCATATATGAACTTGCATATAATCTTACACCAAACTTGCATAACCATGGTGTCATAATGGATCAATGTTTGTCATAGCAATTTGCATAACTAGCATCATGAACACATAGCCTAACACTTGCATAACATCATGATCTTATAACATACAACTTGCATAACTTGCATAACATCATGAACATGTAGCATATGACTTGCATAACTTGCATAACATCATGAACATGTAGCATATGACTTGCATAACTTGCATAACATCATTAACACATAGCATATAACTTGCATAACATCATTAACACATAGCATATAACTTGCATAACATGCATAACATCATTAACACATAGCATATAACTTGCATAACATGCATAACATCATTAACACATAGCATATAACTTGCATAACTTGCATTGATCCACATTCATAGCCATAACCTCATTATATCCTATCATAATCATTTCAACAATTGGCCATTAAGGCTATAGAAAACTCACAACTTGTTGATTAGCACTCCTAAGAAGAAGATTAAGTTGCTAGAGTTGATTAGAGGTTGATTTGAGAAGCTATCTTCCTCTTTAATATGATGGAGGCTCCTTCAAGTTGCATTTTGATGGCATAACGGTGTTGTAGCTATTTTTAGTATGAATTAGGGTAGTCTTAAGGTGTATTTATAGATTAGTTAGGTGTTTTAAGCCAATAGATTAACCCTAAATTAGATTAGAGCCGTCAGATCTCGTCCTAGCCACCAAAACACAGCCCAAAAGCCAAGCTGATGCACCCAGGTCACCTGGGCTCGACCAGGGAGGTCGACCCCCAGGTCGACACTAGGGTCGACTCCCCAGTCGACCTGGTGGGCAGGTCGACTCCCTAGTCGACCCCCAGGTCGACCCCCTGGGTCTGGCGGGAATTTTCCCGCCACTTCTGAAATGTTTGAATTTTTATTTTTAAACCTGTTTTGAATTTCTGAAAACTTCTTCGGGCCTTAACTGGGTCATACGGACTCCGATTTTCGAAAACTCGGACTCTATTTCGCGTATTTTTCCGAGACGAACGCAATGGCATAGCCCATTTTCCCTGATTCAGATTTTAAAATTTAATTCTGCCCTATTTTATATTATAGCAAGTTATTCAACATACGGGGTGTTACATTCTCCCCTACTTAAAGGATTTCGTCCCCGAAATCTCTAAGTCAAGAAGAACGTATCCTACCAACCAAACAACCATCTACTAAACCATCAAACACTGGCATCCATTGTCCCTAGAGTTTCTAATGCTGTATGAACATATGCAAAAAGTGTGTGTATATGTTCCCTGTCTAATGCAAAATCAGGTGGTCTACTGAATCAGTTGACCTCCTTAATGCAAACCATGATAGTGCCATGCATCCAATTATGTATGCGAAAGAACCCTATCGGCACATACTATTTCTACATGAGTGCACAATCATACACCAAAATGCATCATCCATATGATAACGCAACCATTATACATCCATTAATATAGCTACCTACACACAATTATATGCAATATGCAATATGAAGTGATTGAGCCGATCTAGTGCCTAGAGTGTGTGTATATGCATCCACGAGCAACCACTTGCATCCACATGCATCCATCAAACATAACATGTCTCAAACACATGTTTCAACCATAGGTTTACCCTATCTAAAGGTCAAAGGTACTAATGAGAGGACATACTAAAGATAAGATAAGTACTAGACAAACGATAAAGGAGAAGTTAAAAGACATACCCTCAAAAAGGAATGGGTACAATGAACGCATCTTCGCTTCTGTCTCCCAAGTAGCATTGCTCTCATCTTCTCCCCATTGCACTTTGACTAGTTGAACCTCTCTGTTTCTCAACTTCCTAATCTCTGACCCAAGGATGCGGGTAGGAGCTCGTCGAATAGACGCATCACGCTCTACCTCCACTTCTCTAAGCAAGCTCGGCTCTACCACCTCTGCGGTCTCATGTAGGCACTTCCTTAAATATGACACATGGAATACGTCATGTACCCCACTAAGTCTCTCGGGTAAATCCACTCTATATGCCATCCGTCCAATCCTTTCCTTAATAAGAAACGACCCAACAAATCTTGGAGCTAACTTCCCAACGGACCCAAATCGAACTACATTCCGTAATGGAGATACTTTGACAAAGACCATGTCCCCAACATCAAATTCCAGATCCGTCCTCCTCTTATCCGCATAAGATTTCTGTCTGTCTTGCGCTGCTTTCATCCTTCTTCGAATCAAATCAATCTTTTCCGAAGTCTCTCTAACCATCTCAGGCCCAAGCAAGATCTTATCCGTAGATTCCCACCAACATGTAGGTGATCGACAAGGCCTTCCATAAAGAGCTTCGAAAGGAGCCATACCAATACTGGACTGAAAGCTGTTGTTATACGCGAATTCCACCAATGGAAGATGCTCTTCCCAAGTACCTCCAAAATCTAGGATACAAAGCCTCAAAAGGTCTTCCAGAACACGATTCACCCTCTCGGTCTGGCCGTCTGTCTGAGGGTGATATGCGGTGCTTAGACACAACTGAGTCCCCACTGCTTCTTGCAAACTCTTCCAAAACTCGCTAGTGAAGATAGGATCTCGATCACTCACTATGCTAGAGGGTACCCCATGCAATCGAACTATCTCTCGAAGGTAAACTGAAGCTAGCCATGGACCAGTCCTCTTGCTCTTTACGGGTATGAAATGGGCGCTCTTAGTAAGTCTGTCTACCACCACCCAAATTCCCGTATTACCCTTCCTCGATCTCGGTAACCCATCAATAAAATCCATCGAGACGCTAACCCACTTCCATTGCGGAACCTCCAATGGGTGAAGCAACCCACCTGGTTTCTTTTGCTCCGCTTTTACTTGTTGGCACACCAAGCATCTAGCGACATACTCGGCCACATCTTTCTTCATACCGGCCCAAAAGAAAACTCGCTTCATGTCTTGGTACATCTTGTCCCCACCGGGATGAATGGTCATCCTAGAACGTTGTGCATCATGAAGAATATCCTTCCTCAAACCCTCGTCTTGCGGTACGCAAAGTCTACCGTCTCTACGCAAGCACCCCCTATCGTCTAGGGTGTACCTACTTAAATGGCTGGACGACTCCCCCCTTATGAGCCTCTCTACTAACTCAACCAACTGTGGGTCGTCCCTCTGTGCCTCGCCAATCCGTCCCAAAAGAGTAGGTCTAACCTGCAAGGATGCTAGCAAACCGGGTACATAGTCAACGGAAGGTCTGAAATCAAACATCGAGATAAATTCCAAGCTTTGTCGTTCCACGAACAATGGACTCAAGGACAACCTTTTTCTACTCAAGGCGTCCGCCACCACGTTACCCTTGCCAGGGGTATACGCTATCTCGAAATCATAGGATGCTAAGAACTCCATCCACCTTTGTTGTCTCAAGTTCAAATCCTTATGAGAAAACAAGTACTTCAATGATTTGTGGTCAGTGAACAATTCGAATCTCTCTCCCAGAAGATAATGGCGCCAAATCTTAAGCGCAAAAACAATAGCGGCCAATTCTAAATCATGGGTAGGGTAATTCTTCTCATGCTTTCTCAACTGCCTTCCACCGTAGGCTATTACCCTTCCCTCTTGCATTAAGACTGCGCCCAGTCCAGTCCCACAAGCATCGGTATAGACAACAAATGGCTTACTCCCATCTGGCAACACTAAGACTGGAGCTGTGGTTAAAGCTCTCTTTAACCGTCGGAACGCATCATCACAATCTACGTCCCATGCGAAGACTAGATTCTTCTTCGTCAAGCGAGTTAATGGGGCTGATATCTTCGCGAAGTCCTTGATAAACTTCCTATAGTAGCCAGCCAACCCCAAGAAACTCCTCACCTCGGTAGCATTCTTCGGAACCTTCCAATCTTGGATGGACACTACCTTCGCGGGATCCACAGCTATCCCTTCCTTGGAAACCACATGCCCCAAGAACCGCACTTCCTTCCTCCAAAAGTGACATTTAGAGAATTTAGCCTTAAGGCTATGCGCTCGAAGAGTCTTCAACACTTCCCTAAGATGTAGGGCATGCTCTTCTTCACTCTTAGAAAATACTAAGATGTCATCCACAAAGACCACCACGAACTTATTAAGGAACTCCCTGAACACCCTACGCATCAAATCAACAAAATATGCAGGGGCGTTCGTCAAACCAAATGGCTTCACCAGCCACTCATAGAAACCATCCGGAGTCCTAAAGGCAGTCTTGTCTATGCTATCCTCAGCCACCCTCAACTGATGAAACCCCGTGGCTAAGTCCAACTGAGAAAATACTAAAGCGCCAACCAACTGATCAAAAAGATCATCAATCCTCGGCAATGGGTGTCTATTCTTCTTTGTGAGCTTGTTGAGTTCTCTATAGTCTACACAAAGTCTGAGGGACCCATCCGCCTTCGTGGCAAAAACTACTGGAGCACCCCACTCCGATATACTTCGTCTTATGAACCCCTTCTCAAGCAACTCCCCTACTTGCTTATGGAGTTCCCTCCTCTCACGAGGAGCCATGTGGCGCACTGGTAAAGATACAGGTTTAGCATTATCCACCAGATATATTCGGAAGTCTATCTCCCGCTTCGGAGGTAAGCCCTTCACCTCCTCAAACACATCCGAGTACTCTCGGACCACTCTAACAGATCGCAAACTCTCGACCGAAGCGTCAAGCGATTCAAGATAACTTAGCAGAACAGAATCCATGGGATTATAAGAAATCTCGAGAGTGTTACCCAAGCAGGTCATGAACCTAACAACTCTCCTTTCGCAATCAAGAACGGCACCATTACTGGATAACCAGTCCATGCCCAAAATCAACCCATAGCCCGTGAAGCCCAAAACAAAAGCATCACATCTAAACTCAACGCTAAGTATAGAAATCTTCAAACCCAAAAATATCATGGACAAATAAGTGGAGCCCCCAATTGGGTTTGAAACAACCAAGGGATCATCTACTAGACTGGTGTCTAAGTGCAGTGACTCAACTAATGATGATGAGATAAACGAATGCGATGCGCCAGAATCAAACAATGTACGGACAGGATGATCAAATAGAAAAACCAGACTTTCAACGGAAATAGTTCTACCTCTTTCCTGAATCGGTGGAACCGCGAGAGCCTGAAATTGCCCCCTTGCTTGACCCGGTGCCACAAGAGCTTGCACCTGTCCTCCTGAGGTAGATCCCGTCCTTTGCCCCTTCTTAGGGCAATCTTTCACTAGATGCCCTGCTTCGCCACAGTGATAGCAGCCAGTCTTCTTCTTCTTCCGACAATCTTTGCTTAGGTGGCCTGGTATCCCGCAATTGAAGCACTTCTTCTTCCCCTTGCCACCGTTGCCTTTTCCACCCTTGTTTTGTTGTTGTTGTTGAGGTCTCTTTTGATCTCCTTTCTTCTCGGGTGCCTTATTAGCATTGGGACCCTTCTCTTCCTCATGCATGAGTGCCATGTCAACTAGCTTCTCAAAGGTGGCCCCCATAGGGATATAAGTCATAGCCAATCCATGCATTGGTTCGTTCAAGCCCTTAACGAACCTCAAAGCCTTCTTCTCCGGTGTATTCACCATGTCTATGCCAAAACTTGCCAATTGATTAAACTTGTTGACATATTCCTTCACCGAGAGATTTCCTTGCTTTAGAGTCAAGAACCTTTCCATATACAAGTTTTCCTCCGCCCTTGAGAGAAACTTTGCCACAAATATTTGCCTTAAATCCGCCCAAGAGTCAACAGGGCGCTCTCCATTTGTGACCTCCCACCAGAATGAGGCCTCTCCCTTCATTAACCAAGCAGCTAACTTGACTTTCTTTCCTTCCTCCATCTCAAATATATCTATCAACTCTTCCACCTCCTTAAGCCAATCTCTAGCCTCCACAAAAGTTTCTGATCCTTGAAAAGGTTTCCCTCCCATAGCCTTAAATTCCTTGCAAGTCTTAGCAAAAGTATCCGTGCGAGGAGGAGGAGGGGGAGGAGGAAGATCGGGTGCTACAGTTGGTGGAGGAACATTTGCTGGACCCGCAGTGGCGGCCCTAGCCTCCATCAATCTCCTATACCATACTGGTATCGCTACACCCTCCGGAAAGTTAAGATCTTCAGCCATGCTGAAAACGAAAAAGGAAAGATTCAAAATGGAGAATTCGAAAGATAAAGATATGGCTATTGGGGATTATGCTTTTCTTTCAAAAACTTTTCTCTTAAAAGACATGTTTTTGAAATACTTCTTCCAAAAATGTTTTTAGAAAAATAGTTTTCTAAAAATTTTAACTGTTCTGGTAACCTCCGCTCTGATACCACGTGTAACACCCCACACCCGCTAAGGTCACTCACTAAGGGAATGCCTTAACTTCGGTGGAGCATATTAAGTGAATATAGAACAGAAAAATTACACAAGACAGATATAAATACTTGAAAATCTAAAACATCATTTCATTGCAGCAGAAGATAAACATGTTTAGTTACAACACCATAAAGAGTCATGTACTAAATATCCATCCTGATAAAACATAAGTACATAATCCCACTACATAAACAATAGCCATAAAGAAAAGATAAGCTGGGCTTTACATCACGGTCCAAGCTCCAGAAGATAGATAAAGAAATCTGATCAAAGCCCACGAGTGCTAGGCCCAACCTGAGGACCTGAGGGGGAAAAAGATAAAAACAACGGGGTCAGACATAAGTCTGAGTGAGCCCTATAACTTTAACAACACAATTATTAAAGTAATTAGGGTATGATATAAACTTGGTACGGGATGACTGGGGATAAATGACTACACTAAGTAGCCAACTAGATATAGGATGAACTAAGATAACGGTAAAGACGCATCTACCCACCCAAGGATAATAACTAACTGCACCACACCAGTCATTCCTACTTAAAGGTTGATCCCACCCAAGGACTTAGAAAATTTACCCAGTAGTTTAGTGTACCCCTAGCTGACTACATAGGTGCCGTCTGCCACTATCTCCACTAGGTGTACCCACTACTCCCAAGCGATCGGCTCCCTACCGTAGATACCCGTGCTGGCCTCACAGTGGGGTGTATCACTCCCCAAAGTGGCAACCCGATAAAACAAATGGTGCACGGCTTATACCTACACGATGCAACAACGTCTTACCTACCAGCCCGGGTTCACACACGCATATGAAACCCGTTGGACTTGCGTTGCCACCGCTAACCCGTTTTGGCCTCTTATAATCAAGCCCAGTACGCGTGTCCCGTCCTCGACATGGGTCGAGCCCAATAAGATACATATGGGTTACTGGGTGAAATGGGCCCCCACAAGCTACCACCTAAGCTTGTCACTTTATCTAGTGCATCCCACTTAACCTTTTAATCATGTTTAATTACATGTTTCCACTTGGTTAAGTATTCTAATCGTATTTTCTATTGCCACCCAAGGCAACCCACTAGATTTCCTCATGCCACCCAAGGCACTTACTTGATTTCCACATGCCACCCAAGGCACCCACTTAACCCCTCATGTCCACTACATGCTTATCTGGTTAAGTGTTTCTTAATTGATTAAGAACGTAACCGTTGTAAAGACCTCTCACATTACACTATCTTTTATGGCAGCTAGATTTGCCGGTTGGGTCCGGGCAGCCTTACGCCATAACAGAGTCTAACCTCGTGTCTATACACTTGTCACTTATTTAGTTTGTGCCTAGGACCTCTCACATTGGGCCAATCATTTGTAGCCGCTGGATTTGCCGGTCGGTTCCGGGCAGTCTTACGCTACAAAAGGGTCCAACCTCGTGTCTTAGTCGATTAATTACACCTAATTAATCACCCCCGAATTAATTTTCCCTAATTAATTCCAATTTTAACGATGTACATAATTGACTCAATTATGTCCATCCACTTTATGGTATGCATAATCATACCAACTTCACACCATTTCATTAACATGTATATTAACCTCATCGTTCCCCACGTAATTCGCTAACATGACATAAAAGGGAAGATTCATCACAAATATAATGGGTTCAACTTGCATAACATTAGCATCAACATGGGTTTAAAAGTGTCAACATGCATATAGCATCAAACCCAACTAGCATAAATAATCAACCCAAACTTGCATGAATCACATATGTCATAAGGAGGTTAACTTGCATAAGTTATTTATGTCATACAAAGGGGTAAACTAGCATATGTATGTATGACATACAAAGGGGTTAACTTGCATATGTATGCATATCATACTAAGGTGTCAACTTGCACATGTTACTTGCATATAATCAAACACCAAACTTGCATAACATGTCATATATGAACTTGCATATAATCAAACACCAAACTTGCATAACATATCATATATGAACTTGCATATAATCTACACCAAACTTGCATAATCATGGTTTCATAATGGATCAATGTTTATCATAGCAATTTGCATAACTAGCATCATGAACACATAGCCTAACACTTGCATAACATCATGATCATATAGCATACAACTTGCATAACTTGCATAACATCATGAACATGTAGCATATGACTTGCATAACTTGCATAACATCATGAACATGTAGCATATGACTTGCATAACATCACAAACACATAGCATATAACTTGCATAACATGCATAACATCATTAACACATAGCATATAACTTGCATAACATGCATAACATCATTAACACATAGCATATAACTTGCATAACATGCATAACATCATTAACACATAGCATATAACTTGCATAACTTGCATTGATCCACATTCATAGCCATAACCTCATTATATCCTATCATAATCATTTCAACAATTGGTCATTAAGGCTATAGAAAACTCACAACTTGTTGATTAGCACTCCTAAGAAGAAGATTAAGTTCCTAGAGTTGATTAGAGGTTGATTTGAGAAGCTATCTTCCTCTTTAATTTGATGGAGGCTCCTTCAAGTTGCATTTTGACGGCATAACGGTGTTGTAGCTATTTTTAGTATGAATTAGGGTAGTCTTAGGGTGTATTTATAGATTAGTTAGGTGTTTTAGGCCATTAGATTAACCCTAAATTAGATTAGGGCCGTCAGATCTCGTCCTAGCCACCAAAACACAGCCCAAAAGCCAAGCTGATGCACCCAGGTCACCTGGGCTCGACCAGGGAGGTCGACCCCAGGTCGACACTAGGGTCAACTCCCCAGTCGACCCCCAGGTCGACCCCCTGGGTCTGGCGGGAATTTTCCCGCCACTTCTGAAATGTTTGAATTTTTATTTTTAAACCTGTTTTGAATTTCCGAAAACTTCTTCGGGCCTTAACTGGGTCATACGGACTCCGATTTTCGAAAACTCGGACTCTATTTCGCGTATTTTTCCGAGACGAATTCAATGGCATAGCTCGTTTCCCCTGATTCAGATTTTAAAATTTAATTCTGCCCTGTTTTATATTATAGCAAGTTATTCAACATACGGGGTGTTACAATGCCCTCTTTACTTTACGACAAAAACAACAATAAACTTTGTCCTTTTAAAATTTACAACAAAAATCAATGTAAAAATGATACTTTTCATTTTTGACAAAATCAATGTAAATTTTCATTCTTTTCATTCTAACAAAACAAATGAATAATTTGTTTGTTTTCATCCTTAACTAAACAAATTATATTTTGTTTCTTTCCATTTATTTCAAAATAACAACAAAATGTCCTTTTTCGTTTATTTTAAAGAAAATGAAAATAAACATGTTCTTATTTTCATTACACACACAAAATTGAAACTTTTTGTTCTTATTTGTACAACAAACAAAATATATGGAAATTGTGTCCTTCTTTTCAAACAAAATAAATGAACATATTTCTTGATTACAATCAAAATGGTATTTTTCTTGTTTACAAAAAAATGATATTTTTCTTTGCCTAATCAAATTTCAACAAAAATGACGTATTTTGACTCAACAATTCTATTTCGACAATTTTATTTTCAACACATCAATCATCAGATCAATAATTTCGCATAACCAAATCAATCAGCACAGATTTCATAACAATCAAGTAAATGAATTTCACAACATACATATAGAATTCACATGGCAATAAATAATTTAATTTTTATAATTAAAACAGAATTATCACCAATAGCTTTCCACTTTGCCAAAATTTAGACGAGCTCTAATATCAGTTCCTGTCGGTTCCATCGCGTAGATCTCATTTTTCTGATTCCAACGCTTTTCGTTTCACGCGATTCTGACTATATATGAATAAGTTATTGCAATTTTAAAGATTGTAAAATTTAATGATTATTTAAACATAATTAAATTAGATTAACATAATACCATCTTCTTCCATTCGTTACTGGGCTAGTTCGAACCCATAACTCCACCCAGACCCCCCCATCGCACGCCAAACGCACCACTTGCCGACGATCAAACTCTAACACAACCTGCGCCTTGCCGCCACCTTTCTACCCCCTCAGTCCTAGCCAACTTGCAAGTGCCTCCTGTCCGCAAAACTGCTTCGACGCTAGTGGCTTTGGAGAGGAAAATCGACGATTGTAGTTGATAATTTCCGATCACACCTTTACAGTTTTAAAGATCTCGCAATGCTCCTTCGATTTGTTTTATAATATTTGTTTAAATCAAATTGTAGAAGAGGAGATTAAGGAATGAAATTTGGAGTGTTCTTGGCCATTTCTTTTGTTCTTGCGGCGGCAGAATACTGTACGGGTTTAGGGTTATGCTAATTTAGTTTAGTGAATATTTATATTAAAATATTATTTAATTGAACCCTTAAGGCCCGTTTCTCCTATTCAAATTTGAAAATAGAATAAGAAAAGGAAAAAACGGGAAGGTATTCAATTGGATAGACAGAAATAAAAAGAATAGAAATACACACGTGGGTCCATTACGATTTATATTTATAACCTGCCCATTATGATTTGTATTAATAACTTCATTCTTATGTAAATTGCTAATTTTCGTCTTAGCCGATTTATGTGAATTCCTATTTGAATCACAATTGTTTAACCATTAGTGTAAATAAATACGAAATGTACAAACTTACATTTGACTAGGTTTCCATTTACGAAATCAACTTGATTATTGTCATTTATTACTGTCTGCCATAAAAATCGAATTTGCTTAATTTAATGACAAGGAATATATTTAATATGTTTACTAATCAAGTAATCATTTTCAGTCCAAATTTTAGTTTTCACATTACTATAAATTCCAATTCATCTAAACATTAAATTCTAAATTACAATTTCTAGGAAGAAAATAAAAGGTTGTTCTCTAATTATACCAATTCATATTATTATTATTTTACTACGATATATAAACAATAGGTATGAATTTTCAATTAAATAAATATTTCATTATTACTGCAACCAACATTGCTAAGATACACATCTATATTACATTTCAATTTTCAAAATATATAATATTAACGTTTCAGTATTTAATGAACCTATTCAAAAATTCAAAAGAAAAACATAGGAGAGAGAAAACGGGAATGTAATTAATGCTTGATCTATTGTTTAATGCCAATTGTTAGAAAGTTTATAACTTCGTTTGCATGTACATGTTAATATTTAATAAATGTACTTTTTCTACTTATAACACGTAAATGTTAATATTAAACAAATGTACGTTTTCTACTATTAAAACATTTTTATTACACAATGAATCTCTTTTAATGATTTATTTACATTAAACACATTTTCAAACAATGAATCTCTTTTACATCAAAAATGTATTTTTTTAATGTAAACATATCTAATCAAACTTTAATCTTTTTGTACCTTAAAACTATGAATTTTCACGTTTGCATATTTTCATTTATAACCTACACATTATTTTCAATCAATAAATTAATAAATGTCATTAAAGTTCCTACGTGACGTTAAAAAGAATAAAAAAAATTTATTGTAAAACATTTCATGTTTCTACATGACATTAAAAGATTACTTTTTTTATTGTAAATTTAATTCATGTTTTACGTGACATTAAAAAGTTAGACTTTTAGCGCTAAACAAAATATGTCCATTCACATTAAAAAGAATAACTTTTTAATGTAAATCATTTTTATATTCTTACATTTAAATAAAGACTAACTTTTATTTTAAAACATATTTTTTTTTTGACATAACTTCATATAAAATAAATTTTAATCGTGATTATTTAATATAAATCATTTTAAATATCAAAAACTCATTAAAATAACTTAAAATAAATTTTTAAATTTACCCCAAAATTCAGGGTTGTTACAGTCTCCCCCACTTAAGAACTTTTCAACCTCGAAAAGGAACGAAGCTAAAAGTTGTTTAATTAATTAACTCATCTTTCATTCTTTTATTCGTTTCTATAATTTTATTAGTTAAACCAATAATTACACTACACAACCATCAATCAATTAGTTGATTAGCTTTTAAAATATATAACTTTATATATTCAAAAATCATATTTTCAAAGATCGGATTATATATAATCAAAAATACGTTAATTATAAACTGGGCACTCTCAACTCATTCTAGGGCATTACTAACCCCATCTCTAATGAGTTTTCTCATTCTATGATACTGCTGATCCTATCTCTAATGAGTATTCTTATTGGATATTACTAATCCAATCTCTGATGAGTCTTTTGTTTAGTTCTAACGAGTTCTACCCCAAAGATTTGAGCTAACCAGAGCTCCGATACCAACTGTAACGGCCCCGGTTTCGCCCGACTCGATCGATCGTTAGATCGACCAAGACCGTTCAAAACCCGAACACGTTAACTCTGGGAATAAGACACATCAGGACAATAACAACAGACTTTTATAAACATTACAATAATGTTACATCAGAGTACAAAATATCAGAGTACAGCGAATAAAATTACAGCGGAAGATAAACTACAGTAAATTAAATACAATACACAGCGGAAGACTTTCTGTGCTCTGGACATAGCTTTAGGCTTCGATCCAGAATCCTGCTCAAGAGATTAATATCTGCATAAAGCTACTTGACTCCCCGTGTGGAAAAGAGGGCACCCGATTTTTCAAAGTGAAACAAAATACGAGTCAGTCATGGGGCTGGTGTGAGAATTCTTAACTAATTTAACTAATAGTAATGAGGCAAATCCAGGGACCGCGCCGCTAACGTGGAATGAGTTTTATTCCAATGGATTGCAGGTGCATAAAATAAAGTGAATTGTTAAACAACGCAATGCTTTTTAGAAAAATGAAACCATTATAAGACCCAAGTCCCATCACACAATGCAACGCAAACCGGAGGATAGAGTTTTACCTTATAATGGTCAAAAATGCTTGGTACGATAAAACGGATTTGATATTATTGTTAGTGTATATATGTTTCAAAAACATTTCAATCATAATGTATCAATCACAGACGGCATAGTACCCCATCCTATTATGCCGCCATACTAGTTCTACAATCAAAACCGCATGGTGTCGTATTGGAAATTGGGTTTTCATCATGAGTCAAGGCTAGGGAGGAGCTCCATACCAATTCGAGACACTCTAGCTAATGTCTCAGGATTCCCCGCAGTGAACCCTTGGATCCTGCAGGGCCGGTCCGCACATACGATTTTGCGGATTAGTTATTCCTGAACACACGTTTCCCGGTCCTATATGACCTAATATCTGAGGCGCCTCATTCTATCATCCACATAAGTAAAATGTCGGGTCGTGTAAAACCCAAACACCACTTCTAGCTAGAAAGAAACGTGTTGCTCTCCCTGCGTTCCCTTCTCCCGTTTTAGACTCCAATCGGGGTGTGAGGCTCGGGAAGCTACGTAATACACAAAGCTATGCTTATTCAAGCTGTGCATTGATCATCACCACAAGGTTCTGCTTTTCAACAAGTAACTTTGATCATTGCATCTTGGTATGCCACACTGTCAATCCATATCATACTATTAATCCTTTGCCAAAATATACAAAAGGGTGTTAAGCAAAAGAATAAATTCTCCGCCACCAATCATTCATACATTCGACAGAAAATCAATAAATACAATATAAAGTAGTACAATGTCGGACACACATTCCATTTATAAGCCCGTTCTGGGTCTGAACGAAACTATATCCGGTAGATCTCCAAGTACGTTTGGACAACTACCACCGAAACCCTTTTCAAGGTAGCAAATCAATCGAGGGCATCAGTAGCCGTCATCCATTCGATGTCGAAGATTACCGTTCTTCAATCACCGTCTCCAACTCTTCGACTTAGGTCGACGTATAATCAATTGAAATGAGATTGAACTCGGACTTTTCAAATGATACTCGCACATATATATTTGAAAATCATTTCATATCGTTATTAGTATTTAATAACGATCTATCGCTATTTTTATTTATATAAAAGTAGCTAAATTTATTTTAACGACGCCTCGGGTCAATGGGCGACCCTGACGCGGTTTTTACTCAAATTTGTTTTACATGTTCCTCTAAATCTAACCATTGGATTTTAACATAATTCATATCGTTGGAAAGATCTTCCAAAGGCGAACATAATTGTTTCGGTTTTGGGAAAATCCGACGGTTGGATATTTTGGTACAATCAATTAAAGACACGATTCCAAGACGCGAATTACCACGCTCGGTTCGTTTGATTTTAATTTCTATATATATATATATATATATATATTGTAACGACCCAGAAAATCTGAACCAATTTAAAATTTTTAAATTGGCTAAAATAATGGATTTTAAATATTTAAAATAAATATTTTAAATAACGGCGATGAAAACTGAGTTTGAATCGACAATTGAAAACGAATATAATTAATTATAATTATAAACAAGGCCTGAATTGGCGTGGCAGTTTCAAAATTTGAATTCAAACTTTGTCGGACTGTACCGGGTGCAAAACAATCCGGATTTTAGTGAAACCAAAAACATTAGGATCTGTTTGATGATATCTTTCCAACGAATCCGACCAATCGAAATTTCATAGCGGGAATCAAAATATATGTCCAGTTGAAAATTCTGAATAGTCGCTATGGAATTCAGGCCCTTAAAAATGGACATTTTGCAGATGACCTCGGATTTCGACGAAACCACTTTTGTTGGATCCGCAGTGTCAAGTTATTGCTAGGTTTCAAATTTCGTAATTTTTCGAATCAATATGTGAGCGTGGCAAAGGAAAACGCGTTTGACCAGTTTCTGTTGATTTTAATCGACTGGAAATTGGCCATTTTTCCAACGGCCTCAGAATTCGACGAAACTTGTTTTGTTAGGACCGTATCGTCAATACGAAGCTAGAAAATATTTTTCTGGAATTTTTCTAGTTAGTATGTGACCCCGGTAATTTGAAATGTGCGTTTAAAATTCAATATAGTGATTTAAATGAAAATTCAAAAGGAAACTGATTGTAACGATCAAATCAGCTTGCGATACATATCCCATTGTGTTCGGAATGGGGGTAAAACGCTATGAGCGACAGGCGGTGGGCCTCGTTTCGAGGTCGTGGGTAAAAGTCAACTTTATGCAATTAAATTAATTAATAAAATAAAAAAAAAAATATTATATATTTCCCTCCCTCCCTTTATCCTTCTTTCTGCCCCCCCCCCCCCCCCGATTTCATTAATCAGAAAACAAAAAAAAAGAGAAAAGAAGAAGGACGGAGCAGCAGCGACGCCACCGCCCTGACGACCGCCGAACCCCCCCACCACGCGCCGATCCCGCTCCTCCCCCTCGCGACGCATCCCCCCCCCTCGTCGAATCAAATCGAGCAGCCCCCCCCCCCGAAGCATCGACGCCACCACCACCGAAGACCACTACCTGCCGCCGACGTCTTCTTCCCCCCCCCCCCCCCCCTCGCAGACCAATGTAAGCATTTTATTTTATTTTTATTTTTATTTTAAATTCTGAAAATTTCTGATTTTAATTAGGGTTTCAAACTGATTTTAATTATGATTTTAAAACTGATTTTAAAGAAGTTTAAAACTGATTTTAAAGAAGTTAAAAACTGATTTTTAAAGAAGTTTAAAACTGATTTTAAAGAAGTTAAAAACTGATTTTTAAAGAAGTTAAAAACTGATTTTTAAGAAGTTAAAAACTGATTTTTTTTACAGATTTAAAAACTGATTTTTAATTTAAACTTTAAAGAGAAAAAAGATTAGAACTTTAAAAAGAAAAGATTTGAACTGGGATAGAAAGATCAGATTCTTAGAATAGAAAAGATCATATTTTTAAAATAGAAAAGACGGAATTTTTATTGAGTAGAAGAAGTAAGATATGATTTTTATATTTTTAAAGTAATAAAAATATAATTTTTACATCATAGGAATATTAAAAATATAATCTATATTTTTGAAATGCAATTTTTATATATTGAATAACGAAGTAAAAATTCGATTTTTACATATGTAGAGAATACGGGCAACGAAAGCGACGAAAGGCGAGATTGGCGAAGATTTCTATAAAGGAAGAATCGTAGTTGGATAGCTATTGGTGAGATTTCTGATTTAAAAATTATAAATGTGTGAGAATTTCTCACTCTTCAATTTCTTTTTTCTATAAATATATATGTGTTGAAATTAAAGTGAATTGCTATATATAAATATATATATATATATATATATATACGCCCCTCGTCCACAAACCATGGACGATATTTATTGGTTGAAATTGTTGTGAAAATTGATTGATAGCGATTGATTGTTTGGGATTGTTTGTGATTGATATTGGTTGATTGTGGTTGAAAAATACCCATTTGTGGTTGAGAAATATTTGGTTGAAACCACATAGGATTAGTTTGTGGAAATGAAATAAATATATACATGACGCCTGCGTGCGAACTAGATGCATGATCCCCATTGTCAAAAACCGCGAGGTTTTAAGGTAGAGCGAGGAGCCGTACTAGGGACGGTCCCGGTTTTAACTACCCTGCCGTTATGCTGCCGAAATTTTGAATAATATTCGTGTGTTTGAATTATTTTCATATGCTTAAACTATATTTATTCATTGAATATAAAACCTTCATGTGTTGAATTGATATTCATTCGTTGATTAGAAATTCATGTGTTGAATGGTATTCATATTTTGAAATAAATTGTTAGATAATAAAAATCACATTTTTATCTATATATAGAAACTATAGAAAACATTCATGTGTTGAATTGATATTCATTCGTTGATTAGAAATTCATGTGTTGAATGGTATTCATATTTTGAAATAAATTGTTTGATAATAAAAATCACCTTTTATCTATATATAAAATCCTATTTTTGTCACCTATATGAACTATATAGAAAAATAGTGTTTTGAAATGAATTGTTTTACAATAAAAATCACATTTTTATTGTATGCATAAATCGTTGAAATGTGAAGTGTTAAAAATAGCCACTTGTTCAAAATAAACATATATGTGTTGAAATATTCATTAATTAGCTAATGAAATGATTTGCACCTATTTATGTAACATTAGAATGAATGGTGTTTTTAAACCAAATAGAAATCAAATATGAAGTTGAATAGAAAAGGATAAATGATAAGAACCGTATATATATGTACATGCATATTCATTGAACAGGTTATAGCAAAGGGGCTAGAGAAGAGGAATAAAATTTTGTGCCCGACAAATAGGTACACATTTACTGTTTTGTTTGGGTGATGATTTTATGAGCCTGTTGGCTAGCCGCTTGGCTTTTTCTTTTTCTTTTTGAGATTAGAAGGACCGGGAAAGCTATTTGCGATTTCCCGATGCTCCCGGTGCAGGGGAGGTTATGGCGAAATTTTCCAAAATTTTAAGGTGTTAGTAAAATATTTGAAGTGAAAACGATATGGAAAACATTGAATGAACTATATTTATATAAATATATAAATATAAATAAAATTAAAACGAAACGAGGCCGTGCAGTTCGTATTTTGAAACCGTGATTTCAAACGACTAGTACGGGAAATCCGACCATTGGATTTTCCCGAAACCTCAACCGTCGGGTTCGCCTTGGAATAATCTTTCCAACGGCACCAACCTTGTAAAAATCCAACGGTTGGATTGTCTGGAATGTTTAATTCAAATTTGAAGAAAAACAGCGCCAAAATCGATTATATTTATATATAAATATAAATAGAATTATATTTAATCGAATAACGACGCTGCAGTTCGTATTTTGAAATCGAAATTTCAAACGATTGTACCGGGAGATCCGACCGTCGGATTTTCCCGAAACTGGAACCGTTGGATTCGTTTTGAAAAGACCTTTCTAATGATGTAAAATTTGTGAAGATCCAACGGTTAGATTTTCAGATATGTGTAAATCAAATCTGGAGAAAAACAGCGCCACGGCCGCTTTATGGCCCGAAGCGTCGTTTTGAATAAATTAGCTATTTTAAAATAAATAAAAATAGCGATAAATAGTTATAAAATATCATAAGCGATATGGAATGGAAATAAACTGAATTTGCTTGATTTATGTGGCTTTTGATGGTTGAATGTGTTTGGTGTGAAAATTACATTAAAGAACACAATTGGTGTTGTCGAATAATTTAACCATTGAAATAAATTGATTTGAAATTCTAAATATACGTGAATTATTTGAAAAGTCCGAGTTAATTCTCATTTCAAATAATTGACCGACGATTGAAAATCGAAGATGAAGGCGATGGTCGAAGACCGGAGATCTTCACCTCGTTTGGATGGTAACCGAGGTCCTGATTGGGAGGCATCCCGAAATATGGATAATGAGTGGTGATCGTTCAGACGTACGTGGTGATCGATGGGTTTGCGAGGTATTTAGTGCCTCCGGTTTCGTTCAGACCCAGAACGGACTTGTAAATGGACTGTGTGTCTGACATTGGAGTTTATTCTGTGTTGATTGATTTCTGTTAAATATACATCTGTTTGGCGGCGGAGAATTTATTCTTTTGCTTAACGCCCTTCTCTGAGACGCACGAGCTCAGAGGTTGTATATCGATGGACGTCAGTCGCATGGCATGAACTGCCTGTGTGGCATGCTAAGATGCAGTGATCAGGGCTTCTGTTGAAAAGCAAAGCCTTGTGGTGATGATCAAAGCACCGCCTGTGTGGCGTAGCTTTGTGTATAACGCGAATTCGCGAGCCTCACACCCCGGTATGAACCTAAAACGGGAGAAGGACCTCAGGGAGGGCATGCGTTTCTTTCTAGCTAGGGTGGTGTCAGTGACCTACCAGCCCTGACATTTATATACTTTTCACCTATGTGGTTGTTGCTGTTGCGAGGCGCCTCTGTTTGATCGGACGATCCGGGTCCGATGGAGTCATTCGTTGGCTCGTTTACGCCCCAAAGGGCGGGGAAACGCAGTGTTCAGGAATTTTAATCCACATCGGTGGACCGGCCCTGACGATCCAAGGGTCACTCGAGCTCTGATATTGAGGGGCGGGCTAGAGCATCTCGAATTCGATAAGGACTATCTTTTGCCTTGATTCATGACGGAAATCCAATTTCCGAATACGACGTCGTGCGGTTTTGATGGTATATATATATGGCGACATGATATATCGTACCCATGCCGTCTATGATTGATAGTTATGATTTGAAATTGTTTTCAAAACATATTAACACTAGCAATAATATCAAATGCCTTTGTTTTATTCGTATCAATCATATTTTGGCCATTATAAGGTAAAACTCTATCCTCCGGTTTGCGTTGCATTGTGTGATGGGAACTGAGTCTTATAATGGTTTCATTTTTATAAAAAGCATAGCGATGTTTAAAAGAAAGATTTGTTGTAAAGCACTGGCAATCCAATGGAGTAAACCCGTTCCACGAAAGTGGCGTGGTCCTGTGATTAGCCAAATTATATATATGTGTTGAGTAGATTTCTCATACCAGTCCCATGACTGACTCGTAGTTTGTTTCACTTTCAAACTCGGGTGCCCCTTTTTCTACACGGGCAGCCTTGTATTCAGGTTTAGCTGGTTCTTTCTGGATAGCTGGAGCTGAAGATGGATTCTATCATTTATTTCTTTTTATGCTGTTCAGCTCCTATTGTACATATTTTGTTTATTTCCGCTGTAGACATATATGTATAGCTGAACTGTATTTGTACTAAGTAAGATCCTGTATACTGTGTAACTCTGATGATTACTTTATCCAGTATATTTTATTGTTCATTATCTGGTGTATTTATTTAATTCTGTTCTGCTATTTTCTGTTTCTGTGTTATATTCCAAAAATAACCCTTGTTTCCGTGAGAACGGGATTTCGGGTCGTCTCATATATATATATATAATTATATATAATTCCGTCATCCATTCCATTCACTATATTTTGCTAACATTGAATATCCCAATTTGTATATATAATGTCGAGGTATAACATGACACACAATAATGCTTATTTTTATTTTTATTTACATACACATCCTAAACATAACAATGTATATTTTCTTTTATCTTTCAAATTACACAAAATGTGTGTTTGGTTTCATTATTCTTTCTAATGAAAATCCATTCGTTAAAATATAAATTTCTAATCCTTTTATTTACATTGAAAAATATAATTTTCTATTCCTATTTTATTTACATTGAGAAATGTAAACTTTTATTTCATTTTCTATTTACATTGGAAAATGTAAATTTCCATATTTCTCTAATTACATATAAAAATGTAACTTACTATTTTTCTTCTATTTACATTGAAAAACGTAACTTCTTTTTTACCATCTCTAAAATGACGATAAAAATATATAATATTTATTCTATTCTTTTATCACATCTAAAGTGACGATAAAAACATACATTTCATTTCTACTCTTTTTATCGCATCTAAAATTGTAAAGTTTTCTTTTCAATATAATCTGCATTAAAAATGTGACTTTTCCTTTTTAATCTAATTTACATAAAAAGAATGTAAATAATTTTGCAATGTCAAAATCTAATCTTTTCATTACATAAAAATGTAATTTTCTTACTTTAAATCTTAATTACATGAAAATGTAATTTTCTTACTTTAAATCTTAATTACATAAAAATATATACTTTCTCTTCTTTAACTTAATTACATAAAAATGTAATGTTTCTCCTTTATCTTAATTTACATGTTAAATGTAAAATTTTCACTTTTAAGCTAATTCACATGGAAATTGACTTAATTACATAAAAACGTAATTTTTATGTTCTTTTCAACATGACATTAAAATATGACTATCTTCATATGCATTTTCATGACTCTAAAACATGATTATCTTCATACGCATTTTCATGACTCTAAAATATGAAAATATTTCATATGCATTTTCATGTCTCTAAAATATGAATATATTTCATATGTCTTCATAATTCTAAAATATGTATATATTTCATATGCCATAACGCTACACTAAAACATGATTATATTTCATATGCTTTAATGCTACGCTAAAATATGGTTTTATTTCATATGCATTATCATGACATTAAAAACATGATTATGATTCATATGCATTAAATTGATATTAAAATATGGTTTTACTTCATGTTCCTACATAAATGCTAAAAACAAGTTTATTTTCATAATACTACACAAACACTAAAAATATCTTTATTTTCCAGTTAATAAAATGTAACTCCCAATGTATTCTTTTTATTTACATCTAAATGTAAATAAAGATATGTAACGTCCCATAATTTTCAGTATATTTAAATTTCAATTTAAAATAAATAAATTGGAATATATTTAGGGAAAATCAAATTTTGTTAATTCTAATGTTGACGATTGGTTGAATTGAGTACAAATAGATTTTTAATTTAGTTTGTACTTAGGATGGTTGTAATTTGAAAATTTAATATTTAAAGAATTAAATTTATTTGAGTATGTTAATTTAAGAGTAAAATTTAAATTTAAATTGGAAATGGAAATTCTCAGTTGTTAATTTTAGTTGAAACTCAAATCTAAGATTTAGATAATCAAACCTGAGAACTTAAAATTCACGGAATAAATTTATAGAATTTATTTAAATTGTAGTTTGATTTAAATTTGAATTTAATGAGTATTTGATTTGAATTAAACAGTTAACTGAATAATTGAATATTTTAATTATTTATTTAACTGTAGAATTTAACAATTTTGGCGACTGTCTCAGAATTCGACGAAACTAGCGCCATTGGATCCGGAACGGTGAATTATTGCAGGATTCCAATTTTTAGAATTTTCCGACTTACCGTTTGATTGTACGAGAGGAAATGTGAACGAGATTAGTGTAAATGGATAATTTGGTTATTTCTCTCTTTTGTGCCTTATATATATATAAATAAAACTCCACATCCACCTTATTCAGCCCATTTCCATTATACGTTCATTCTCCATCTGCTCTTTTCTCTAATGGCAGAAAGAAAATCAAATTTCAAAACCCTAGTTGAGTAAAAATACAAACTTCAAATTCAAATCTCTTCAAACCCTATAGTATTATATACCAAATCGAAGCCCTCGACGATACGAACCTGCGGGTGTACTCAGATTCGACATGCAGTAAGTGAGGTGGCTGGAAATCACGGTCAAAGGTTCTAGAATTCGAAATTCTAGGGTTCAATTTGGGGTTTTCTGATTTGGAGCTCAATCGGAGAATCTACGTTATGGGTATCGGAGAGGAAGGTCATACGAGGCTAGCGGTGGCGTTCGTTTGGGCTATAACGTCGTGGATGGCCAGAATTTCACGTTTGAACCCGAAAAAGGGGTTCCGTTCATCTCTTCGAAGGCGGCGAGGGAGCGCACCGGACGGGTTGGGACTGGTGCTGACGGAGGCGCCTCGGGATGCTGGTCGTCTGGGTGGTGGTCGTTGTTCCTCCAGTGGTCAGAATCCGGCGATAAAGTCGGTCAAAGGTGGTGTTATTGGGTTCGTCTGGTGCGGGTTTACTGTAGCGAGAAAGAAGATGGAGCGGGAGAAATCCCTTGCTGACATGGCATATAGGAATAGGTTGTTAAGTTATTTAATTTAATTATTTATATATATATTGATCAACTTCTAACATCAATAACTTTTGCATACGGACTCGAATTTGGACGCGGTTTGTTGCGTTGGGATCGTGGCGGAATTGCGGACGTTTTGGCACTAACCTGGCTGCGTTTAGAGACTGTGAAATTTTGGGCTTCTTTTGGACGTCTGATCCTCTAAGGACCCAAAGGTGAGTGATTTTTCTCACTCACGAAATACTGAATTATTCCCATATTTATTGAATTAAATTATGAAGTAAATTTGGTTGCAAGGTTGTGTTGGATTTGTTGATGTGTTGTTAAATGTACATGCAAGTGGGTTAACATTCAAATTTAAGTCAATAATTAGTTATTTAATTAAATTTAAATTTCTAGTTTGAAATTCGAACCTTTATTAAATCCTGAAACAGCTAACACTGATTAGTTGAAGTAAATGGTTGTGATGGATGTTGGTTGAAAGTTATTACTGAGTTTATAGTAACATTTTAATGCTCCTTATTTCAGTATATTGTAATGCATGTTGATTTGGACGATAAATCTCATTTACCCTTGATGTTACAGGCATCTAATAAACCCGGGATTTATCGATAAAATAAATTAAGAACACAGAGTGAAATGATAAACCTCTGTGACCCTGATCTGGGTTGAAATGATAGATCCATCCCTGAAATATCGAGAAATTAAAATTTAATCACTTGGCCATTGGATAGAAAATTCTATACAGACATCGGTTGGTTAAATGATTTTCAAATATTTGGGATTTTTATTTGACAGAAATTTCAGTTAAAGAAATGAACCGATACTCAGTAAACATGTTCCTGTAAAGGACCAGGATCGCATGTGTTATTTAAGTGGTTAAGAAATTGTTTCCAGAGGAAGTGGAATTCTTAAAATAGGATTTGAATAAAATCTGAAACTTTCAAATTTAGGGTTGGATTTGAATGAAATATTTTATTTTGAATTAAATTTGAAAAGAGGAGAGGATCGAGGAATATGGGTTGAAGTTCCCTAAATCGAAGATTTGGGTTGAATGGCGTTTGAAACAAGATATTGAATTTTATAACTCCATTGAGACTGGAGTATGGGTTCATGTATTGAAGTTCGGGAGAAAGAGTACATTTTTAGTTAAAGAATCTTCTCATATATATATTTACACCTTTCGATTTCAAATAACTATCCTCTTATAAGAAATTATTTATTAATTGTTATCTATAACCATTTTATTATAACAAATTTTTCTTATATTATATTATTAAATTATTTAGTCAATTTCAATTTACGTATATATATAGTGTTTTAAAATTTTATCTTATCCCATTCTAACTATGATATTATATATATATACTATTTATATGAAAGGTTTTCCTTATAAATGTCTATCTTTTAAAAATTATACTTTATAAGTATAAGTTCTTCCGAATGGAAATTGCTGAGTTTAAACCCTAGCTCGAGATGGAGTCGAGACAAGCATTCAAATATGGAACCAAATTTTAACCATTTTTATATGTAAAGGTAATGGACATGTATTCGAATATATTGGATTCCATAAATAATATGAATGAGTGTTATGGAGATTTATACTCTTTTGAACATAAACAGATTTAGAATTCAAATCGATGGAGATAAGTATAACCTTTGAGGTAAAATATATTCTGTTTGAATATAAGTCGATTTCGAAATATTATATGATTATAATATAAGGATATGAAATATATTCTAGTTTAGAATATAAATCGGTTTGGGAATGATTGGGATATCGTGATATGAAATTTTATTCTAGTGAATAAAATGGGTTCGAAACAAAATATGATATTTTGATATGAAAGCGAACCTTGTGAAATATAAAGGAACCAACCGATGTGAAAGATGTAAGCGTTGGTTGTTAAAGAGACCGGAGTCGACATAAGGCATACTCTCTATCAGTTTCGATACCACTTTGACAACTATGAATGTTATGACGTATCCAGATTGAGTATGAGGACTTGGAGGCGATTATTCCATCGAAGAAGATGATCGATGACGAAATAGCCCTGACCTTCGGGTCAGAATTGAAATGACTAAAACAGGAGCTATACCGTGACTAACTGAGGTAGCACCTTTGATCGGACACACTTCTTCGATAATATTTCTATGACTGATGATGATGATTTGGGCCCATTTATGACTTTGGGAGTGTGTTCCGAGGTGGGCGGTAGTGGCTGCTATGCGTTACCACCGGTCCGGAAGTGCAATTGGTAGAATCCTACCCTGGGCATTGCCTCGAGTGCCTTGTCATATATATCCATATCGAGCCCCATACGATTTTGATTTAGCATTGCCTTCTATGGAGTGCCCTCTGATAACACCAGTACGGTGAATTTACGGTACTGTATAGACTGTTGATGCCTATAACGGCGTAAGGGTAATATGGTAATCCCGCTTACGCTATTTTCAGTATTTATACTTTACTGGATAGACACTATCATAATAGCATACTATATTATGCATGTATTAGTTTAACGGATCCTTGAGAGATGGAAAAATCCCGTAACATCTCTTGAGTTACTGTACCCATGACACTAATGTTATTTCGTATTTTTATTTGACTAATATGAGATGATTTAGTGCTGATCCGAGTGTTTGTTGTGTTTTCTTTTTATGCAATACGCTCGGGTCAGCAGAAGTTGCAGTTAGCGAAGATGGCAGTAGCTTGGAGGATGAAGACGAGGATTTGGTATATATATATATATATATATATATATCAAGTATAAGTATTTCCGCTGCTTATTATGTACATCTGTATGTATATGTAACTCTGATAATCATTGAATGTTATAATCACAGTATACATTTCAACTGCTTTTAACTTCTATTGGTTTATTATATGTTGTCCTTCCGCTGTGAGATTCTGTTATTGTCTTTCTCTTCTTTCTTTCTTTTTCTTCTTTTCCCAATAACTACCTGCATTTGCGATTTGTTTGGGTCAACATGAGTGGCTTATTGTCGATTTTGAACGGTCAAAAATATGGGTCGTTACAGTTGGTATCAGAGCGATGGTTGGCAATAATCCTGGCTCTGTTTGGGAATTAACTCATTAGAGATAGGGTAGTAGTGCCCTAGAATGAGTCTGAGTGATATGAGAGAGCGTACTTGTATTTTGATATAAATTGGTTTATATTGTGTTGATTTGTTCTGTTGAATATTTATGGATTCTGGTCGATATATGGGACGCCATAGAATCGATAGGAATTTCTAAATAATCGAACATAATGATCGACATGATATGGTTTTTGATTATATTTTGAATATATCAAATATATTATTGGTTCAAGTATATATGTATTCGTTTTAATAGGTGGTAATATTTAAGTTATTACCTATTATGGTCGGTTAAATAATGAATATAATAAGAGGTAATTAATAGGTGTTGGAAATTTAATGATTTTAGAAAATATTTGAAATAAAATACCTGTAGGTATAATTGGGTGTAAAGGGTTTGTGATTGAAATAGGAATGAACTTGAAACTTGATCCTGGGGTGTCTTTGGAAATAGTTTTGCCAAAGTTTAAATAATATCATATTATAGGTATAATCGAAAGGAAATGGTTTTAAAGATTTTCAAGGTGGGTATAATCCCTTCTTGGACCTTAGAAACGAAGTCGGTAATGAGTGCACGCATTATCGACATTTACTCTGAAGAGTTTAAGTGGGGGAGATCACTCGATGGTTATTATAACTTGTTTGACAAAGGATTTTGAATTTAATTCCATATGATATAAATTTTTTTTTATAAAAGTATTAGGATATGTTATTTAAAGTTGAAATTTAAATTTAACATGCTTTGAAAAATTTCTATGTTTTTGTAAATTAAAGATTTGGGTTCAAAATTTTATGGCATGTTTTTCTATAAAATAGTATAAGTACTTAGATTATTTTAAATTTTAGCTTATGACCCCAGGATGAAGTGTTTAAGTTCATCCTAACTAACTACATCGATTCAAGATTTAATTTTCTCGATTCATTGGAGTTTTAGACTTTGAAATTTTGGAATGGACTTAAGAACTAAGGGCTCGTCACGGAATTCTTAACTATGGATGATAATAAGGGAAACCAATCCCAACTTTGGTTGATAAGGATGTTAGAAGAAATTAAAACTTACCACGAAATAAATTCAATTAAAACCAACTGAATCAATTGAAATTTGGTTGTGTAATAAGAACGAGAACACATGTCTTGGCTAATTCATAAGTTACTAAGTTAGTCGAGAAGGAATTTAAAGGAATTTGTGTTATTAATGAAATGTGAATGGTCGATAACTAAACGAAGAATGTAAAAGATGAATTAGGGTACATGTGAATGAAGACGTAAACCCTGGATGGATTAAACCTCTTTTGGTCAATATATCGAAAGTAAATCTGAATATAAACTGTCTTTAACCCAATTCATGACCTGAAAATCGAATAAGTAGATTGAGCAAATGGAATAAACTTTAAGTGAGGTTGAAATTAGAATAAGAGAATAGGAAAAGGGTTGAATGAATAATGATTTAACATTAATGAAACGAACGAGCAATTGAAGGTAGCGAAAGAATGAGAGAGTAATTTGAGATAAATGAAAGAAATAAGAATAATTGAAACCAAATTCAATGAAAAACTTCGTATATGAGTGTTGAAGTATTAACCATTTTAAATGGGATTGGTAAATGAAATGAGTTAAGGCTAAACTTAGGTGAGTCACGTAAATTGATTCGATAAGAGTTACTTAAAAGACTTTATAAAGATGAGATGGAAATTAAGTACTTAGAAAAAAATTGTCATGAGATTTGGCAACTTGACTCATGTTCATGAATATATGACTTAATATCGTCAAGTTGATTGAAAAGCTAGAACAAATTTCGAGTTTTCAGTTAGAATTTAATGCTCGGAATAAACGAGAAGCGAATAGAAAGAATATCGAAATAAAGTAAGAAATTGAATATGGATCCAATTCTTGAATAATGAAGCGATAATAAAGTTAAATGTTAAGGATTTACAAAAGTATTGAAATCGAAAATGTTGGAATTTCGAATAGAAATAATCCAATGTTTATGTAAATCTGAAATAGTCGATAAGCTGAAGCTAAAGTGACCATAACTTTTGATGGGATGATCGGAATCTGACGATTCTGGACTTTTTGGAAACCTTAGAAACCGAGCTAAAACCTTCATTTATAAAGCCAGGTCGAATTCCTATGATTACTAAGCTGAAATGCAAGTTTTAGTCGTAGTTGTGTATGCAGAAAATTAAAAACTGAAGCGTATACCTATATTGTTTTGACCATAACTTCCCAATGGAGCGTCGGATTTCGATGTGCGAGTACAATTCGGAAAGGCCAGAATGTAAACTAAAACTTTCTCTTAATATGCCTAGTCAAATTCTGATGTTTAGGGGGCTAAAAAGTAGATAGAACATTTCAGATCTGCATTTTCAGGGTACGGGCTGAAGCGTTCGGTTTTATTAAAACAGTCATAACTTTTGAACGAATTGTCGGAATTCGATGAATCCGGACAATTCAGAAAGCTTAAAAGAAATGCTACAACTTTTACCTAGTGGGTTCTAGTCAAATTCTAATATTTAATGGGTGATAAACTTCATTTTGTTTGCTGGCCTGACATAGATATATTGGTTTTGGGGTTAAAATGATTAATGTATGTTGGGTAAGTTGCATATATTGTTATATATTGTATATATGCTTGAATCTCATGTGTATGCAAGTTGTAACAGGTGTAAGGAGTGTGTGCTACGCTTTGGAGCTCGCTTGCGCTAAATGCTAAATGTTAAGGTAAATAAAAATGCAAACAAACGCTAAACAAGGTACGTATGTGTGTTATATGGTTTATGGTTAGAATATATATGGTGTCTTCCCCATTTTTGGGATGCCTCATCGAATGATGAGATGCATATTTGAAATTATATATGTTGTGATTTTCCAGACCTCTCCGTACAAAGGAGATGCTGCCGAAATTTTCCGTGATTTCGGGAGTTAGAAAATTTATGAGATATACAAATATAACTTACTTAATAAAGGCTATTTTTATGTATGAATTTAAAATAGATATTTGCATAACATCGTTTCGTTCTCTTTTCGAGGACGAAAAGATTTTAAGTGGGGGAGAATGTAACGTCCCATAATTTTCAGTATATTTAAATTTCAATTTAAAATAAATAAATTGGAATATATTTAGGGAAAATCAAATTTTGTTAATTCTAATGTTGACGATTGGTTGAATTGAGTACAAATAGATTTTTAATTTAGTTTGTACTTAAGATGGTTGTAATTTGAAAATTTAATATTTAAAGAATTAAATTTATTTGAGTATGTTAATTTAAGAGTAAAATTTAAATTTAAATTGGAAATGGAAATTCTCAGTTGTTAATTTTAGTTGAAACTCAAATCTAAGATTTAGATAATCAAACCTGAGAACTTAAAATTCACGGAATAAATTTATAGAATTTATTTAAATTGTAGTTTGATTTAAATTTGAATTTAACGAGTATTTGATTTGAATTAAACAGTTAACTGAATAATTGAATATTTTAATTATTTATTTAACTGTAGAATTTAACAATTTTGGCGACTATCTCAGAATTCGACGAAACTAGCGCCATTGGATCCGGAACGGTGAATCATTGCAGGATTCCAATTTTTAGAATTTTCCGACTTACCGTTTGATTGTACGAGAGGAAAGGTGAACGAGATTAGTGTAAATGGATAATTTGGTTATTTCTCTCTTTTGTGCCTTATATATATATAAATAAAACTCCACATCCACCTTATTCAGCCCATTTCCATTATACGTTCATTCTCCATCTGCTCTTTTCTCTAATGGTAGAAAGAAAATCAAATTTCAAAACCCTAGTTGAGTAAAAATACAAACTTCAAATTCAAATCTCTTCAAACCCTATAGTATTATATACCAAATCGAAGCCCTCGACGATACGAACCTGCGGGTGTACTCAGATTCGACATGCAGTAAGTGAGGTGGCTGGAAATCGCGGTCAAAGGTTCTAGAATTCGAAATTCTAGGGTTCAATTTGGGGTTTTCTGATTTGGAGCTCAATCGGAGAATCTACGTTATGGGTATCGGAGAGGAAGGTCATACGAGGCTAGCGGTGGCGTTCGTTTGGGCTATAACGTCGTGGATGGCCAGAATTTCACGTTTGAACCCGAAAAAGGGGTTCCGTTCATCTCTTCGAAGGCGGCGAGGGAGCGCACCGGACGGGTTGGGACTGGTGCTGACGGAGGCGCCTCGGGATGCTGGTCGTCTGGGTGGTGGTCGCTGTTCCTCCAGTGGTCAGAATCCGGCGATAAAGTCGGTCAAAGGTGGTGTTATTGGGTTCGTCTGGTGCGGGTTTACTGTAGCGAGAAAGAAGATGGAGCGGGAGAAATCCCTTGCTGACATGGCATATAGGAATAGGTTGTTAAGTTATTTAATTTAATTATTTATAGTGAATATTAGGCTCACATCCCTATTTCCAAACTTAATTCACCTCACATCCAGTCAAAGTATCACATACGTTTCCGGTCCCTAAAAATGAGATGCCGCTCCACTTTTCTACCAAGTTCCACCTGTTTTGCTTCTACCCTTTGCGTTTTACTGTTTTGAAAAAAAAAATTGCGCTATGGCATTAAAAAAAAAAATTTGCTAAATTCTGGAAACATCTCCAGAAGGCCACGTAAAGAAAAAAAATAGTTGCATATATGTATGCAACTATTGCCTATAGTTGCATACATATATGCAACTATTTGAATACACATGCACATATTTACGCATGCCTGTTTAATTATTGCATATATATATGTATTTTTTCTGTATAATTGCATATATGTGTGCATATAAGTCAAAATATGTGCAAAACTAAACAAACTATACGTATGTATTTATTTTTTAAATAAATGCATCAGAAGATGCATGTTTTCAAAGTATGTGCATACATTTATGCATTTAAACTGCAGTTTAGAAGCGAAACTGAAATAAATGCATACATGTATGCATATAATTGAATTATATGCATCTTTTGATGCATTTTACTGCATTTCGTTGTTTTTATGTAATTTTTGATTTTGACGTTGTTTTTGATCTGATTCTTTTTAGGATTATTTGTTTTAATTAATTACGAATTTACGTGATTTTTTTATATTTTTTTAATATTTTTTTTGTGTAGTTTCAGAAAATAGGGACCTAATTTACAATAAGTTTATGACCGGATGTGAGCCTAATTTAAAACCTTAATAGGGACCTGTAAAAAACGCACCCTTATTTATATATATATTGATCAACTTCTAACATCAATAACTTTAGCATACGGACTCGAATTTGGACGCGGTTTGTTGCGTTGGGATCGTGGCGGAATTGCGGACGTTTTGGCACTAACCTGGCTGCGTTTAGAGACTGTGAAATTTTGGGCTTCTTTTGGACGTCTGATCCTCTAAGGACCCAAAGGTGAGTGATTTTTCTCACTCACGAAATACTGAATTATTCCCATATTTATTGAATTAAATTATGAAGTAAATTTGGTTGCAAGGTTGTGTTGGATTTGTTGATGTGTTGTTAAATGTACATGCAAGTGGGTTAACATTCAAATTTAAGTCAATAATTAGTTATTTAATTAAATTTAAATTTCTAGTTTGAAATTCGAACCTTTATTAAATCCTGAAACAGCTAACGCTGATTAGTTGAAGTAAATGGTTGTGATGGATGTTGGTTGAAAGTTATTACTGAGTTTATAGTAACATTTTAATGCTCCTTATTTCAGTATATTGTAATGCATGTTGATTTGGACGATAAATCTCATTTACCCTTGATGTTACGGGCATCTAATAAACCCGGGATTTATCGATAAAATAAATTAAGAACACAGAGTGAAATGATAAACCTCTGTGACCCTGATCAGGGTTGAAATGATAGATCCATCCCTAAAATATCGAGAAATTAAAATTTAATCACTTGGCCATTGGATAGAAAATTCTATACAGACATCGGTTGGTTAAATGATTTTCAAATATTTGGGATTTTTATTTGACAGAAATTTCAGTTAAAGAAATGAACCGATACTCGATAAACCTGTTCCTGTAAAGGACCTGGATCGCATGTGTTATTTAAGTGGTTAAGAAATTGTTTCCAGAGGAAGTGGAATTCTTAAAATAGGATTTGAATAAAATCTGAAACTTTCAAATTTAGGGTTGGATTTGAATGAAATATTTTATTTTGAATTAAATTTGAAAAGAGGAGAGGATCGAGGAATATGGGTTGAAATTCCCTAAATTGAAGATTTGGGTTGAATGGCGTTTGAAACAAGATATTGAATTTTATAACTCCATTGAGACTAGAGTATGGGTTCATGTATTGAAGTTCGGGAGAAAGAGTAAATTTTTAGTTAAAGAATCTTCTCATATATATCTTTACACCTTTTGATTTCAAATAACTATCCTCTTATAAGAAATTATTTATTAATTGTTATCTATAACCATTTTATTATAACAATTTTTTCTTATATTATATTATTAAATTATTTAGTCAATTTCAATTTACGTATATATATATAGTGTTTTAAAATTTTATCTTATCCCATTCTAACTATGATATTATATATATATACTATTTATATAAAAGGTTTTCCTTATAAATGTCTATCTTTTAAAAATTATATTTTATAAGTATAAGTTCTTCCGAATGGAAATTGCTGAGTTTAAACCCTAGCTCGAGATGGAGTCGAGACAAGCATTCAAATATGGAACCAAATTTTAACCATTTTTATATGTAAAGGTAATGGACATGTATTCGAATATATTGGATTCCATAAATAATATGAATGAGTGTTATGGAGATTTATACTCTTTTGAACATAAACAGATTTAGAATTCAAATCGATGGAGATAAGTATAACCTTTGAGGTAAAATATATTCTGTTTGAATATAAGTCGATTTCGAAATATTATATGATTATAATATAAGGATATGAAATATATTCTAGTTTAGAATATAAATTGGTTTGGGAATGATTGGGATATCGTGATATGAAATTTTATTCTAGTGAATAAAATGGGTTCGAAACAAAATATGATATTTTGATATGAAAGCGAACCTTGTGAAATATAAAGGAACCAACCGATGTGAAAGATGTAAGCGTTGGTTGTTAAAGAGACCGGAGTCGACATAAGGCATACTCTCTGTCAGTGTCGATACCACTTTGACAACTGTGAACGTTATGACGTATCCAGATTGAGTATGAGGACTTGGAGGCGATTATTCCATCGAAGAAGATGATCGATGACGAAATAGCCCTGACCTTCGGGTCAGAACTGAAATGACTAAAACAGGAGCTATACCGTGACTAACTGAGGTAGCACCTTTGATCGGACACACTTCTTCGATAATATTTCTATGACTGATGATGATGATTTGGGCCCATTTATGACTTTGGGAGTGTGTTCCGAGGTGGGCGGTAGTGGCTGCTATGCGTTACCACCGGTCCGGGAGTGCAATTGGTAGAATCCTACCCTGGCCATTGCCTCGAGTGCCTTGTCATATATATCCATATCGAGCCCCATACTATTTTGATTTAGCATTGCCTTCTATGGAGTGCCCTCTGATAACACCAGTACGGTGAATTTACGGTACTGTATAGACTGTTGATGCCTATAACAGCGTAAGGGTAATATGGTAATCCCGCTTACGCTATTTTCAGTATTTATACTTTACTGGATAGACACTATCATAATAGCGTACTATATTATGCATGTATTAGTTTAACGGATCCTTGAGAGATGGAAAAATCCCGTAACATCTCTTGAGTTACTGTACCCATGACACTAATGTTATTTCGTATTTTTATTTGACTAATATGAGATGATTTAGTGCTGATCCGAGTGTTTGTTGTGTTTTCTTTTTATGCAATACGCTCGGGTCAGCAGAAGTTGCAGTTAGCGAAGATGGCAGTAGCTTGGAGGATGAAGACGAGGATTTGGTATATATATATATCAAGTATAAGTATTTCCGCTGCATTTATTTCCGCTTCTTATTATGTACATCTGTATGTATATGTAACTCTGATAATCATTGAATGTTATAATCACAGTATACATTTCAACTGCTTTTAACTGCTATTGGTTTATTATATGTTGTCCTTCCGCTGTGAGATTCTGTTATTGTCTTTCTCTTCTTTCTTTCTTTTTCTTCTTTTCCCAATAACTACCTGCATTTGCGATTTGTTTGGGTCGACATGAGTGGCTTATTGTCGATTTTGAACGGTCAAAAATATGGGTCGTTACAAGATATCACTTTAATCTATTCCTTTTTATTTCATATAAAAGGTCAATAAAAATGTAATCTCTATTCTATAATATTTATTCTGATTTACAATTTCTAACAAAAATGTCCTTTTTATTCCAATCTACATTTTGAATGTAATTTTCCTTTTCATTGCTTATTTACATAAAAAGTAAATTTTCCTTTGTGACAACAAGGAATTTCGCTCGATCCGAATCAGTCGCTAAACTGATCTAGACCTTTCGAAACACCTGATTGTTTGAGAACACGACAAAATAGAACACAAACAGAAGAACATTTCATTGTTTATTACAACAATTCCATCAGAATACAAGAATATACAGAGTATAAATGAATAAATTACATTCGATAAATATCAGAGATTACAATAAATTACATAGCAGCGGAAAAACAATATAAAACACAACTGAAAATAATGCACGGATACAGAGCTTTCCGAACATCGTTCCAGCTGTACATCAGGATCCTGTGAATATAAATCTGCAAAACCGAAACTACTAGCTGCCCGTGTGGAAAATAGGGGCACCCAGAGTTTAGGTTAAAACAATAAACTCCAGGTTAGTCATGTGACTGGTGTGAGAACTAAAACAGTTATTAATATTTGTTTTTAAAGTTAGGTAAATCAAGGGACCACGCCGTATAACACGGAACGGGTTTCCTCCCAAGAATACCAGTGCAGAAAACAAACAGCGCAATGCTAAATAAAGGACAATGAAGCTATTATAAGACCTGAGTCCCATCACACAATGCAACGCAAGCCGAAGGATAGGGTTTTCCCTTATAATAGCCAAATATGCTTGATACGCGAAATTTCATCTTATATTATTACTATAAGTGAAGAAAACAACTTCAAATATAAATATATCAATCATAGACGGCATGGGTACCATATATCATGTCGCAATACTAGGCTCTACAATCAAAACCGCAAAATGTCATATTTGGAAATTGGATTTCCATCATGGTGGCTCCTGATTCGAAAGATCAATCGCGTAGTGCCATCTCAACGGCTTACGTCTCGGCTAGAGAAAACACCGTGCACTTTTGGGAAATCGAGTATCACTGCGGCTTACGTCCCGGCGAGAGAAAACACCGCTTACCCTATCCCTCTGAGCACTAACCTCAATCTCGGTCGACCGAATCCACGACACCACGAAGGTGCCCATCCACGAAAAAGCATACTGATCAAACCATCAGTTTACCACCATACCGAGGTGTGAGGCTCGCGAATCAACGCTATACACAAAGCCATGCTATATTAAAGCTGCGCTTTGATCATCATCCACCAAACTTTGCTTTTCAACAAAAGTCTGGATCACTGCATCTCAGCATGCCACACTATCAATCCACATCGTACCACTGATTTCTGCCAATATATAACCTCTGAGCTCGTATGTCTTAGAGAAGGGCGTTAAGCAAGAGAATAAATTCTCCGCCGCCAAACAGATATATATTTAGCAGAGATCAACGAATACAATATAAAGGAATACAATGTCAGACACACCATCCATTTACAAGTCCGTTCTGGGTCTGAACGAAACCGGAGGCACTTTCCTCGCATATCCATCGACCTCCAAGCACGTCCGGACGGCTACCACTTCAGCCCCCTTCAAGGTAGCTACTCCCATCGTGAGCATCAGTAGCACCCATCCATTCGATGTGAAGATCGTCTGTCTTGCACTGTCTTCAATCTCTTCGACTCATCGTCGAATCAGTTATTCAGAATGGGTTATACCCGGACTTTCTGAATAACTCACGTATCTTAATCAACAAGTGCTATAAAACACAATATACGCCTCATTCCAATTCAGAACATTCTTTTATTCAGATATTCACACTCCTAGGGAAAGGTTCCCATTAATTTTATCAAAGATAAATTCTTTTAAATTTATTCTTTAATCTTCCTTTGGATATCATTTCAAACCATATCATGGTTTTCCAAACTAGTCGGGATTAGCGAACCACACCGAAGTAATTATTTATTTTATTTCCCAATCCCAACCTATTTATCCCATGGAGCAAAACTATTATTACCCCATAACTAACACCACGGTGTTATCGGTAAATTTAATTACCATTTCACGTTCAAATCTAATTAAAGATTTAACTATCGCTAGGAGCAAAACTGGTGATACTCCCCTTTCGATCATTTCCAAATTTTGATGATTTAAATTACCAATTCTCATTTCAATCTAATTAAAGATTCATTAAAACTCCTTTTATTGGGTTAAAGAACTGATGTCATTTAAAACACCGTTCACGATAAACCCACTTCACATTCTATTTCAATTCCAATAAAATATATTAGAAATTCTGGTTATTTAAAACCCATTTCAAATTCAATTTATTTATTTCAAAAATAAATTGGTTTTAATTCTAGTTCAAAACTAAATCATTTCGATAAAAATCTATTTTTATATTTTCAAATATGGAGTTTTTCATCCCAATTTTTCCCAAATCATTTCTTTTGATTTTACACAAATTATAGATATTTTTAATTATTTTATCAAGGCCCGTACAGTCGGTTTTCAATAACTGCCACCGAACTGCACTTACAGCGACCTTTTCCATATTTGATTTGGACATAATTCCAAATCCAACCGTTAGATTTTGAATTTCTAATATTCATTGGAAAGCTCTTTTCGATACGAACCCAACAGTTCCGGTTTTAGGAGAATCCGACGGTCGGATCTCCCGTAATGTCCGTTCGAAATCAATGGTCGAAATTCGCGAACTGCCGCGGCGCGGCGCGTTCTATTCAGGCCATTATATTATATATATATATTATATATAATATATACTTCGTCGATTTCTATTTAAAACGAATTTTATAAATTGTTTTAAATTTGTTTTCAAAACGATTCAACTTCATTTCAGATTCAAATCAAAATTGAATTTTTCCAAGTATAAATTCGTTTTAAATCCATTTCAAATTGATTTCAATTCAAATTTGATTCTATTCAATTCCTCTTCAAATTCATTTTTATTCATTTCAATTCGAATTCGTTTTATATTCAATTCAATTCGAATTTGTTTTATATTCAATTCAATTCGAATTCACTTTATATTCAATTCAATTCGAATTTGTTTTATATTCAATTCAATTCGAATTCACTTTATATTCAATTCAATTCAATTCGAATTCACTTTATATTCAATTCAATTCGAATTCGTTTTATATTCAATTCAATTCGAATTCGTTTTATATTCAATTCAATTCGAATTCATTGTCTCTTTCTAAATATTCATTTTAAAAACGAATATAATCGATATCAATATCGTTCGCGTCAAAATAATGCATCTCTAATCAACACGGCTTTATATTTTTCAATAACATCGTTATTTTATTCAACAAATGAATATTTATCCTATTCAACACATGAATCTATATTTCTTTCACCACCTGACTAATCTCAACAAATGAGTACCGTCAACACGTTAATCTTTATTGTATAATATTCTTTATTTTCCCAATCGGAATGAGGCCCAATCAATTACCATATAATGTTAATTATATGGATTCCATAAAACACATGTATATAATAGCAACAATAAATAATCAACCATCATCCAAAGTGCACAACACAACTGCATAAGCATTAAACATATATAATCAATGCTTACACAGTTTGTCGACCAATCGATCGACATACAATTAAATAATTGGGATTAGTGTATGCCAAATATCATCCCAACACCCGTGTGGGGTTTCAACAATCAAACACATATTTTATTTGTGCAGTTGGGCGATGTATAAAATTTATCGTCCCAATCAATATCAGTCAAATCAGTGTACATAAACAAATCCTCCGATTCGTTTATATTTATTTATTTCATTTTATATACCCATTAAAAATTATATTTTTAACTATAAAATATTTTTCACTATAAACTATTTTATTCCATTTCACATCACAAAATCAATTTAACCAAATTTATCAACCACACAAGTAAATCAATCACCAAACAATCAACTAAACAAACAAGCCGTCCATGGTCTGTGTACGACGGGTGTCGGTTGCTGCTAAGCACCATCTGCATCCTAGTTTATATATTTAACTAGAAAAGAAAATTTAAAGTGAGAAGTTCTCACCAAAGCTGATCCAAACGCCATGACTCTTCTTATGTAGAATTCTTCGTCGTGCTCGCCCTTGTTACTTTCGTCTTCCGTATTCACTACACATATAAAAATCACATTTTTATATTCGCTTCTTCATTATAAAAATCAAATTTTTATCTTCATTACCTTATAAAAATCATGTTTTTCTCTAGCCATTCTCTATATAAAGATTTCGCCCTTTCAAATATAATAAAAATCAGATTTTTATTTCGCTACATATATAAAAATCGAATTTTTATCTTCACTATTCTAACAATAAAAATTGAATTTTTATACTTATGATAACCATTTCAAAACAAAGTTAATTTTATTTTAAAAACATATTTATTTTCAAAGCAATTGTTTTTTAAAACAAAGTATATTTCTATTTCAAAAATGTGGTCTTTACTCTTTTAAAAAAAATGAGGTCTTTTTTAATTTAAAAACTTCATCTTTTCCATAGCAAAAGTATATAATAAAAATTCAATTTTTTTAGTTTTATTCATATGAATAATTTTTTTTTATATACGAAATTAAAATCAGATTTTTACATATGAAATAAAAATCAGAAAACTCACATTGTTTTCCTATTGTCGTATTCCGATTCTCGACTGCGCCCAACACCTCGACACCCTAGCTTCAGATTCAAGACCGCCACACTATAGGGCTTCCTCACCTCCTTCAACGCTGACCAGCGTGGCCAACCCGTATGTCCCCTCAGTGTAGAAAGAAGGCGCAGTAGGTTCGAGTTCGTGCTGGAAGATGGACGGAGGTGGGTTCGAGTGGAGGCGCGGCAGTTTTGGGAAGGCCGATTGGAAGGGGGGTTTCGATCGGAGGAGGCTGCGCGAGAGGTGGTGGCGGCAGGCTCGACGGAGGCGCCTTCGGTGGCATGGAGCGGCTACAGTGGAGGCGGGGTGGACGAGCGCGCGGTGGAGGATGGGCAGACACGGCGGTAGAAGTGTTTCGTCGCTCTTTTGTTTTTTTTTATTTGATTGATTCAACGTGGAAAAAGGGGGGGAAGAAGAGTTGACTAAAGGGTATTGGAGAGAGGGGGTATTCTATAAATTTAATTATTTAATTCTATTTTCAATTCTAAAAAGTAACTTTAAAATTCGAACTCGAAATCGAACCCACCGACTGTCGCTCATAGCAAATTACCCCCATTCCGAACACAATGGGATATGTATCACAAGCTGATTCGATCGTTTCGATCAGTTTCCATCAAAATCAAAATATAACTCTATATATTGAATTTGAACGCACATTTCAATTTACCGGGGCCACATACTAACTCGAAAAATTCCTGAAAAATATTTTCTACCTTCGTATTGACGATACGGTCCTAACAAAACTAATTTCGTGGAATTCTGAGACCGTTGGAAAAATGGTCATTTTCCAGTCGATTAAAATCAACTAAAACTGGTCAAACGCGTTTTCCTTCGCCACGCTCACATATTGATTCGAAAAATTACAAAATTTGAAAACTAGCAATAATTTGACATCACGGATCCAACAAAAGTGGTTTCATCGAAATCCGAGGTCGTTTGCAAAATAGCTATTTTTAAGGGCCGAAATTCCATAGCGACTATTCAGATTTTTCAACTGGACATATCTTTTGACGCCCGCTATTAAATTTTGATTTTCCGGATTCGATGGAAAGATACCATCAATTAGATTCAAATATTTTTGGTTTCACTAAAATCCGGTTTATTTTGAATCCTGTACATTCAATTGAAGTTTGAAATCGAATTATCGAACTACCGCGCCATTTTCAATTCCTTTTATATTTATAAATTATTATTTATAATCTAACGACGATCTATATAGTATATACGTTCGAATTCTATTCAAAATAAAGTTTTCGTCGAAATTATTTAAAATAATCTATTTTAAATATTCAAATTCAGCTAAAATTGCTAAAATAAAAATTTCAAACTGGCTCGCATTTTCCGGGTTGTTACAATCTCCCCCACTTAAAACTTTTCGTCCCCGAAAAGGAACGAAGCCGAAAGTGGTTTGATTAATCAACTCTACATTCGATCTGGCTTCCATTCTCCAACTTTTCAGTTTCTGAGAATTTTCAAATTCTTCAAAAATTTGGCTAACACCCTAAATTTTCGAAAAATTTCACCATAACCTCCCCTGCACCGGGAGCCACGGGAAAATCCCGAAATTGCCATACAGGCCTTCTGATCTCAAAAAGAAAAAGAAAAAGCCAAGCGGCTAGCCAATCGGCTCATAAAATCATCATCACCCAAACAAAACAGTAAATTATGATAAACGTGTACCTATTTGTCGGGCAAACAAATTTTATTCTTCTGCTCTAGCCTCCTTGCTATGACCTGTTCAATGTAAGTACATGTATATGCAAGCAAATGCGATAAATTTTCAATACAGTTCGATGTTTGGTGCTAAATTCAACTTGGTTCATCATTTTCTTACCTTAGTTATATTATACAATACCAACACATTTTAAAACAAAAAGCATAATTACGTTCATACAAGCATCATACATACATACATATATCCAAAACGCTAGTTCATTGCATTAAAACCCAGCTTTCTAGGAAGTCGTGCCTTCTTCTTGCATGGTTTCCAAAGTTGATAGCTCCTTTCCCTTGGATTTCTTATCACCCTTCTTTAACGGGCAATCTCGGGCTAGATGCCCTACTTCTTTGCATTGAAAGCGCTTCTTTTCCTTTCCTAAATTTGTGGGTTTCTTCTTTATCTTCGGACACTTATGTACGAAATGCCCCGTCTCTTTGCATTTGAAACACACTATGTCCATTCTCATCATTTTCTCCCTGCTTTTCTTTCGCTTAGGGCACCGAACGGCATAATGTCCTTCTTTTCTGCATATGCGGCAATAAATACCCACGTACGTTCCTAAGTTCAACTCACGTTCTTTTTCTGCTTTCTAGTGAGCTCTCCTCGCTTGTTTCGGGGTCATCCAGAATTCAGTATGAGATAAGCCATAATCGTCCATATCCTATATAATATTTTTAGGATTTTTGTCAAGAGAGTTTGCATTATTTTTCACTTAACAATCATCTTGATTATACTTCATTTATCATTCCAGTATTTTTTTATTAGTTGAATCAATAATCAAACATCACAGCCATCAATCAATTTGTTGATTAGATTTTCAAATATATACGATTTTTATATACTCAAAAATCAGATTTCAGTGTCAAGTCACAAACAGTAAATTTCAGTTAAGTTTTGTTCTCACACCAGTCGATTGGAAACATATAGAAATCTCACTTTCGAAACTCGAAAACAAGTACTGGCGATGGGGCCCCATCACCAGAATTATCCCGGGGCAACTAGAGTATGATTCTATATCTATCCAGTATAATAAAACCTCGAATACACGCTTGCAAGGCGTATATGCAAAATCTTTATATATTGGACTGTCCAAATCAATTTAAAATAAATAGTCAAACACGTATGATATGATTTAAATTTCAAAACAAAAATGGTTTTCATTTTAAAAATATACTCGTCACACTCGTTCTAGGATACTACTGATCCTATCTCTAACGAGTCATTCTCATTGGATATTACTAATCCAATATCTGATGAATTCTTTCGTTTGGTTCTAGTGTGTCACGTTCTCTAGCTCTGTAAACCAGAGCTCTGATACCAACTGTGACAACAAGGAATTTTGCTCGATCCGAATCAGTCGCTAAACTGATCTAGACCTTTCGAAACACCTGATTGTTTGAGAACACGACAAAATAGAACACAAACAGAAGAACATTTCATTGTTTATTACAACAATTCCATCAGAATACAAGAATATACAGAGTATAAATGAATAAATTACATTCGATAAATATCAGAGATTACAATAAATTACATAGCAGCGGAAAAACATATAAAACACAACTGAAAATAATGCACGGATACAGAGCTTTCCGAACATCGTTCCAGCTGTACATCAGGATCCTGTGAATATAAATCTGCAAAACCGAAACTACTAGCTGCCCGTGTGGAAAATAGGGGCACCCAGAGTTTAGGTTAAAACAATAAACTCCAGGTCAGTCATGTGACTGGTGTGAGAACTAAAACAGTTATTAATATTTGTTTTTAAAGTTAGGTAAATCAAGGGACCACGCCGTATAACACGGAACGGGTTTCCTCCCAAGAATACCAGTGCAGAAAACAAACAGCGCAATGCTAAATAAAGGACAATGAAGCTATTATAAGACCTGAGTCCCATCACACAATGCAACGCAAGCCGAAGGATAGGGTTTTCCCTTATAATAGCCAAATATGCTTGATACGCGAAATTTCATCTTATATTATTACTATAAGTGAAGAAAACAACTTCAAATATAAATATATCAATCATAGACGGCATGGGTACCATATATCATGTCGCCAATACTAGGCTCTACAATCAAAACCGCAAAATGTCATATTTGGAAATTGGATTTCCATCATGGTGGCTCCTGATTCGAAAGATCAATCGCGTAGTGCCATCTCAACGGCTTACGTCTCGGCTAGAGAAAACACCGTGCACTTTTGGGAAATCGAGTATCACTGCGGCTTACGTCCCGGCGAGAGAAAACACCGCTTACCCTATCCCTCTGAGCACTAAGCTCAATCACGGTCGACCGAATCCACGACACCACGAAGGTGCCCATCCACGAAAAAGCATACTGATCAAACCATCAGTTTACCACCATACCGGGGTGTGAGGCTCGCGAATCAACGCTATACACAAAGCCATGCTATATTAAAGCTGCGCTTTGATCATCATCCACCAAACTTTGCTTTTCAACAGAAGTCTGGATCACTGCATCTCAGCATGCCACACTATCAATCCACATCGTACCACTGATTTCTGCCAATATATAACCTCTGAGCTCGTATGTCTCAGAGAAGGGCGTTAAGCAAGAGAATAAATTCTCCCCCGCCAAACAGATATATATTTAGCAGAGATCAACAAATACAATATAAAGGAATACAATGTCAGACACACCATCCATTTACAAGTCCGTTCTGGGTCTGAACGAAACCGGAGGCACTTTCCTCGCATATCCATCGACCTCCAAGCACGTCCGGACGGCTACCACTTCAGCCCCCTTCAAGGTAGCTACTCCCATCGCGAGCATCAGTAGCACCCACCCATTCGATGTGAAGATCGTCGGTCTTGCACTGTCTTCAATCTCTTCGACTCATCGTCGAATCAGTTATTCAGAATGGGTTATACCCGGACTTTCTGAATAACTCACGTATCTTAATCAACAAGTGCTATAAAACACAATATACGCCTCATTCCAATTCAGAACATTCTTTTATTCAGATATTCACACTCCTAGGGAAAGGTTCCCATTAATTTTATCAAAGATAAATTCTTTTAAATTTATTCTTTAATCTTCCTTTGGATATCATTTCAAACCATATCATGGTTTTCCAAACTAGTCGGGATTAGCGAACCACACCGAAGTAATTATTTATTTTATTTCCCAATCCCAACCTATTTATCCCATGGAGCAAAACTATTATTACCCCATAACTAACACCACGGTGTTATCGGTAAATTTAATTACCATTTCACGTTCAAATCTAATTAAAGTTTTAACTATCGCTAGGAGCAAAACTGGTGATACTCCCCTTTCGATCATTTCCAAATTTTGATGATTTAAATTACCAATTCTCATTTCAATCTAATTAAAGATTCATTAAAACTCCTTTTATTGGGTTAAAGAACTGATGTCATTTAAAACACCGTTCACGATAAACCCACTTCACATTCTATTTCAATTCCAATAAAATATATTAGAAATTCTGGTTATTTAAAACCCATTTCAAATTCAATTTACTTATTTCAAAAATAAATTGGTTTTAATTCTAGTTCAAAACTAGTTCATTTCGATAAAAATCTATTTTTATATTTTCAAATATGGATTTTTTCATCCCAATTTTTCCCAAATCATTTCTTTTGATTTTACACAAATTATAGATATTTTTAATTATTTTATCAAGGCTCGTACAGTCGGTTTTCAATAACTTCCACCGAACTACACTTACAGCGACCTTTTCCATATTGTATTTGGACATAATTCCAAATCCAACCATTAGATTTTGAATTTCTAATATTCATTGGAAAGCTCTTTTCGATACGAACCCAACAGTTCCGGTTTTAGGACAATCCGACGGTCGGACCTCCCGTAATGTCCGTTCGAAATCAATGGTCGAAATTCGCGAACTGCCGCGGCGCGGCGCGTTCTATTCAGGCCATTATATTATATATATATTATATAAAATATATACTTCGTCGATTTCTATTTAAAACGAATTTTATAAATCGTTTTAAATTTGTTTTCAAAACGATTCAACTTCATTTCAGATTCAAATCAAAATTGAATTTTTCCAAGTATAAATTCGTTTTAAATCCATTTCAAATTGATTTCAATTCAAATTTGATTCTATTCAATTCCTCTTCAAATTCATTTTTATTCATTTCAATTCGAATTCGTTTTATATTCAATTCAATTCGAATTTGTTTTATATTTAATTCAATTCGAATTCACTTTATATTCAATTCAATTCGAATTTGTTTTATATTCAATTCAATTCGAATTCACTTTATATTCAATTCAATTCAATTCGAATTCACTTTATATTCAATTCAATTCGAATTCGTTTTATATTCAATTCAATTCGAATTCGTTTTATATTCAATTCAATTCGAATTCATTGTCTCTTTCTAAATATTCATTTTAAAAACGAATATAATCGATATCAATATCGTTCGCGTCAAAATAACGCATCTCTAATCAACACGGCTTTATATTTTTCAATAACATCGTTATTTTATTCAACAAATGAATATTTATCCTATTCAACACATGAATCTATATTTCTTTCACCACCTGTCTAATCTCAACAAATGAGTACCGTCAACACGTTAATCTTTATTTTATAATATTCTTTATTTTCCCAATCGGAATGAGGCCCAATCAATTACCATATAATGTTAATTATATGGATTCCATACAACACATGTATATAATAGCAACAATAAATAATCAACCATCATCCAAAGTGCACAACACAACTGCATAAGCATTAAACATATATAATCAATGCTTACACAGTTTGTCGACCAATCGATCGACATACAATTAAATAATTGGGATTAGTGTATGCCAAATATCATCCCAACACCCGTGTGGGGTTTCAACAATCAAACACATATTTTATTTGTGCAGTTGGGCGATGTATAAAATTTATCGTCCCAATCAATATTAGTCAAATCAGTGTACATAAACAAATCCTCCGATTCGTTTATATTTATTTATTTCATTTTATATACCCATTAAAAATTATATTTTTAACTATAAAATATTTTTCACTATAAACTATTTTATTCCATTTCACATCACAAAATCAATTTAACCAAATTTATCAACCACACAAGTAAATCAATCACCAAACAATCAACTAAACAAACAAGCCGTCCATGGTCTGTGGACGACGGGTGTCGGTTGCTGCTAAGCACCGTCTGCATCCTAGTATATATATTTAACTAGAAAAGAAAATTTAAAGTGAGAAGTTCTCACCAAAGCTGATCCAAACGCCACGACTCTTCTTATGTAGAAGTCTTCGTCGTGCTCGCCCTTGTTACTTTCGTCTTCCGTATTCACTACACATATAAAAATCACATTTTTATATTCGCTTCTTCATTATAAAAATCAAATTTTTATCTTCATTACCTTATAAAAATCATGTTTTTCTCTAGCCATTCTCTATATAAAGATTTCGCCCTTTCAAATATAATAAAAATCAGATTTTTATTTCGCTACATATATAAAAATCGAATTTTTATCTTCACTATTCTAACAATAAAAATCGAATTTTTATACTTATGATAACCATTTCAAAACAAAGTTAATTTTATTTTAAAAACATATTTATTTTCAAAGCAATTGTTTTTTAAAACAAAGTATATTTCTCTTTCAAAAATGTGGTCTTTACTCTTTTAAAAAAAATGAGGTCTTTTTTAATTTAAAAATTTCATCTTTTCCATAGCAAAAGTATATAATAAAAATCCAATTTTTTTAGTTTTATTCATATGAATAATTTTTTTTTATATATACGAAATTAAAATCAGATTTTTACATATGAAATAAAAATCAGAAAACTCACATTGTTTTCCTATTGTCGTATTCCGATTCTCGACTGCGCCCAACACCTCGACACCCTAGCTTCAGATTCAAGACCGCCACACTATAGGGCTTCCTCACCTCCTTCAACGCTGACCAGCGTGGCCAACCCGTATGTCCCCTCAGTGTAGAAAGAAGGCGCAGTAGGTTCGAGTTCGTGCTGGAAGATGGACGGAGGTGGGTTCGAGTGGAGGCACGGCAGTTTTGGGAAGGCCGATTGGAAGGGGGGTTTCGATCGGAGGAGGCTGCGCGAGAGGTGGTGGCGGCAGGCTCGACGGAGGCGCCTTCGGTGGCATGGAGCGGCTACAGTGGAGGCTGGGTGGACGAGCGCGCGGTGGAGGATGGGCAGACACGGCGGTAGAAGGGTTTCGTCGCTCTTTTGTTTTTTTTATTTGATTGATTCAACGTGGAAAAAGGGGGGGGGGGAAGAAGAGTTGACTAAAGGGTATTGGAGAGAGGGGGTATTCTATAAATTTAATTATTTAATTCTATTTTCAATTCTAAAAAGTAACTTTAAAATTCGAACTCGAAATCGAACCCACCGACTGTCGCTCATAGCAAATTACCCTCATTCCGAACACAATGGGATATGTATCACAAGCTGATTCGATCGTTTCGATCAGTTTCCATCAAAATCAAAATATAACTCTATATATTGAATTTGAACGCACATTTCAATTTACCGGGGCCACATACTAACTCGAAAAATTCCTGAAAAATATTTTCTACCTTCGTATTGACGATACGGTCCTAACAAAACTAATTTCGTCGAATTCCGAGACCGTTGGAAAAATGGTCATTTTCCAGTCGATTAAAATCAACTGAAACTGGTCAAACGCGTTTTCCTTCGCCACGCTCACATATTGATTCGAAAAATTACAAAATTTGAAAACTAGCAATAATTTGACATCACGGATCCAACAAAAGTGGTTTCATCGAAATCCGAGGTCGTTTGCAAAATAGCTATTTTTAAGGGCCGAAATTCCATAGCGACTATTCAGAATTTTCAACTGGACATATCTTTTGACGCCCGCTATGAAATTTTGATTTTTGGGATTCGATGGAAAGATACCATCAATTAGATTCAAATATTTTTGGTTTCACTAAAATCCGGTTTATTTTGAATCCTGTACATTCAATTGAAGTTTGAAATCGAATTATCGAACTACCGCGCCATTTTCAATTCCTTTTATATTTATAAATTATTATTTATAATCTAACGACGATCTATATAGTATATACGTTCGAATTCTATTCAAAATAAAGTTTTCGTCGAAATTATTTAAAATAATCTATTTTAAATATTCAAATTCAGCTAAAATTGCTAAAATAAAAATTTCAAACTGGCTCGCATTTTCCGGGTTGTTACATCCTTTTTCATTGTTTATTTACATAAAAATGTAAATTTTCCTTTTTTCATTGTTTATTTACATAAAAATTAAATTTACCTTTTCATTGTTTATTTACATAAAAATGTAAATTTTCCTTTTTCATTGTTTATTTTCATAAAAATGTAAATTTGCCTTTTCATTGTTTATTCACATAAAAATGTAAATTTGCCTTTTCATTGTTTATCCACATAAAAATGTAAATTTGCCTTTTCATTGTTTATTTACATAAAAATGTAAATTTCCTATCTAATTTCCTTTATTGAAAATCTATTTACAATAAAAAGGTAAATATCATATCTAAATTCTTTTATTGAAAATCTAAGTTTTCACTTTTAATTTAATTACATAAAAATGTAATTTTATCTTTCTATAAATCTAATTACATAAAAATGTAATTTTATTTTTTAATTCAATTCACAAGGAAAGTGCAAAATTTTACTTTTGATCCTATTTACAAAAAGATGTAAATTACTCTTTTATTTCTTTTTACAAAAAGATGTAAAATTTCTCTTTTATCTAATCCACATCAAAAATGTAAACTTTTTTTCCACATTAAAAATGTAAACTTTCTACTTTTAATCTTATTACATGAAAATATAAATTTTCTCTTTAAACTAATTGATAATGAAGTCAATGTTCTATTTTTTTCATTTCTAACAAATTGACAAAATAAATAATGTCTTTTTCGTATCTAACAATACGGCGGTAAAAATAATGTCCAATTTCTAATTTAACACATTACAGTGTAAACCATGTCCATTTTCTAATATAACACATTACGGTATAAAATAATGTCAACTCTAATTTAACAAACAAAAATGTTCATGGAATGTCTTTTTTTAATATTTCAATAAAAATGAAATAAATTTCTTTTTTTATTATTAACTAAATTTGACATTAAGAATGCCCTCTTTACTTTACGACAAAAACAACAATAAACTTTGTCCTTTTTAAATTTACAACAAAAATCAATGTAATTGTAACAACCCAAAATAACCCTTACGGGAAATCATGGATTGAGTTGAGAACAAGCCACATCAGAACGCAGACAGAAGAACATTTCATTGCTTAATTACAACAATTCCATCAAATACAGGAATATACAAAGTATAAATGGTTATTACACATTATAAAATATCAGAGATTACAATACATTACATAGCAGTGGAAAATAATATAATACACAACTAGAAGTAATACACGGATACAGAGCTTTCCGAGTATCGTTCTAGCTGTAAATCAGGATCCTGTGAATATAAATCTGCAAAACCAAAACTACTAGCTGCCCATGTCAAAATAAGGGCACCCAGAGTTTAGGTTAAAACAATGAACTCCAGGTCAGTCATGGGACTGGTGTGAAAACTAAAACAGTTATTAATCTTTATTTTAAAGTTAAGTAAATCAAGGGATCACGCCGTATAACACGGAACGGGTTTCCTCCCTAGAATACCAGTGCATAAAACAAACAGCGCAAGCCGGAGGATAGGGTTTTACTTTATAATAGCCAAAGAATGCTTGATACGCTAAATTTCAACTTTAATTATTAATCAGACTCCAACTGTAAATTAGTAAGAGAACGATTCCCTATGTATTAACCCCGAAGGCCGAAACCAACATCAGACCAATATCCAGGAAACCACCCATCTCAGCTCGTTTCCAGTTAGTTTCTGATTTTATATACAATCATAAATATCAATCACAAACGGCATGGGTACCATATATCATGTCACCATACTAGGCTCTACAATCAAAACCGCAAATGTCACGTATTGGAAATTGGTTTCTTTCTGTGAACCGAGGCAAAAGTGTAATAACCCGGAAATCTGGGCCAGTTTAAATTTTTTTATTTTTTTTATTTTGGCAATTTTAATGAATTTTGAATATTTAAAATGAATTATTTTAAATAATAACGACGAGAAATTTATTTTGAATATAATTCGAACGTATATATTCGTTTGAATCGACGATAGAATATAAATATTTATTTATAATTATAAAAGGAATCGAAAATGGCGCGGTAGTTCGATAATTCGATTTCAAACTTCAAATGAATGTACAGGATTCAAAATAAACCGAATTTTAGCGAAACTGAAAATATTAGAATCTAGTTGAGAATATCTTTCCAACGAATCTGAAAAATCGAAATTTCATAGCGGGAATCAAAAGTTATGCCCAGTTGAAAATTCAGAATAGTCGCTATGTAAATTACATACGGCGCCAAAAAGTCATATTTTGCATACGGACGAATTTGGACTCGAAACCACTTCCATTGAGTTCAACATGCCGTTTTGAACTCCGAAAAGTATAAGCTTCGATATATTCCGATATCCGGAATAGTGGCTATGAGCTGGAGTTGTTCGGTTAACAATACATAGCCCTTAAAAAGTGAAATTTTGCAAACGAGCTCAGAATTCGACGAGATAAATATTTATGGATTCATAAGGACAAATTATTGTTATGTTCCAAAGGGCGCGTCGAACGGAGTCAGTATGTGGCCATGCGAGCTAAAACAGTTCAGGGTAAAACGAGCAGTCATTTTACAAAGGAACATTACTGATACGACCTCAGAATTCGATTCTACTTTTTTTTCTGGATTCGTATCGTCTAATAATAGTTAAATCCAAGAGGGCATGATTTTTGGAGTTAGTGTGTGAGCGTGCGAGAAGAAAAGGTGCGCCAAAATCGCATTTTTGAGCAATATCTGAGCATATTCGTGATTTTTTTTGAACGGTCAAACGAACTCGGAATTCGACGAAACTTGTTTCGTTGGATTCGTCTTCATGTCTACTATCTCGTGTCCGAAATCCGCGGCAATTGGAGTTCGTTAGCGTTCGGGCGATATGCGAGAAACTAGTACATAATCACTTTTACTCCATTTCTCTCTTCATAATTTCACTTCTCTCTTCTTCTTCAAAAAAGAAAAAAATGGCCTCCTCCTCCAACAGGGCTGCCGCCCCTCCTCCACTGCCACCACCACCTCTGGCCGCCACCTCCTACCTCCGGCGCCACCACCTCCTCCTCTTCCTCCTCCTCTCTCTCTCCTCCTCTTTCCCTCTTCTAATTTGCAACCCTAGGCCCCAACCACCAACCACCACCACCGTGGGCCCCTCCACCACCGCCACCACCCACCAGCACCCTCCCCACGCCCAATCAGGCCCAGCACCGCCACCCCCCAGCCCAGCCCCGGCCATGGGCCCCGCTACACTCAAAAACTCATTTTCACCAAAATTCCAGTTTTGCATAAAACACCTTGTCCTTATTTCGCAAATAACTCTCAAACCGTGCGTTTCTAGCCAAAGTTTCTCACGAACAAAGTCGAAGAGCACGATTTTCTCTTCGATTTGGTATATGATAAGTCCTATTTTGCATTGCGGAGTTGTCGGGAAAACACGTCCGAAGTCTGCTATTCCAACACTGTCAAATTGCTGTCTTTTCGCGATTTCCGGCGAAATGGCACATTTTCGGCAAGAAGACCACTAGGCAAAAGTTGTTCAGAATGGCGTGCTTGTGCTAGAAAAAAAGATGGTAGGAAGATTGAGGCTCGATTGCAAATTCTGGAGCCAGAACAACAAATCCGGGCGATAGAAAATATTGGCTACGGACAACGAAAGTGACAAAAGGCGAGCAGCGAAGATTTTCTACAAATACCAGAGTCGTGGCGTTTGGTTTAGCTTGGGTGAGAACTTCTCACTTTAAATCTTCATTTCTAGTTTAAAAATATATACTAGGATGCAGACGGTGCTTAGTAGCACCCGACACCATTGTCCACAGACCATGGACTTGTTTGCTTGGTTGTGTAGTTGGTTAGATTATTTGATCTAAATTTGGTTGTTTGGTGAATTGAAATTGGTTTGATTGATATGTGTATGGCGTGGGCCATTACTAGACCGGGGATAAGGCTAGGCCTTGTCCCGTTTCTAGATCGTGCCATTATGCCGCCGAAATTTTCTAAAATAAGTTAGAAAAATAAAAATATCATTTTATTGTGTAAATGAACTAAATTAAAATTCATGTGTTGAAATAAAATATTTGATCGTTAAAAATATTATTTTTAACATGTGTGTGTGAATAAAAAAATCTGTGTTTGTTGATGTGAAACCCCACACGGGTGTTGGGATGATATTTGGCATACACTAATCCCAATAATTAGTTGTATGTCGATCGATTGATTGACAGGCTGTTATAAGCGTTAGATATCTATATTTGATGCTTATACAGTGTAGTGCACTTTGGATGATGGTTGATTATTTATCGTTGCTATTTATATACATGTGTTGTATGGAATCCGTATAATTAACATTATATGGTGATTGATTGGGCCTCATTCCAATTGGGAAATAATGAATATTATAAAAGAAAATTCATGTGTTGAATAGAATAAATAGTCATGTGTTGACGATGCTCATGTGTTGAAAGTGTATCCATGTGTTGAATAAAATATTTATACAGTAAAATTCACCTTTTTATTGTAAGTAAGAAGAAATATATATTCATGTGTTGAATAGAATGAATATTCATTTGTTGAATAGAGTAACGAATTTATTGAGATATATAAAGCCGTGTTGATTATAGTTGCGCTATTTTGACGTGAGCGATATTTATATCGATTATATTCGTTTTTAAAATGAATATAGAAAAAGAAGTGATTTCAAAATATAACGTTTTGAAAATATTATCATTTATATAGTAATGATATGAAATATGCAATTTTGATTTGAAATTGAATATAGAGTGGAAGTGGTTTTGAAAACGAATTTAAAACGATTTATAAAATACGTTTTAAAAGGAAATCGACGAGATATATATAATATATATATTATATATATATAATGGCCTGAATAGAACGCGCCGCGCCGCGGTAGTTCGTGAATTTCGACCATTGACTTCGAATTGACGTTGCGGGAGTTCCGACCGTCGGATTCTCCTAAAACTGGAACCGTTTGGTTCGTATCGAAAATAGCTTTCCAATGAACATTAGAAATTTGAAATCTAACGGTTGGATTTGGAATTATGTCCAAATCAAATTTGGAAAAGGTCGTTGTAAGTGCAGTTCGATGGCCATTGATGGAAATCGACTGTACGGGCCTTGATAAAATTATTAAAAATAGTAATAATTTTTGTAAAATCATAAGAAGTGTTTTGTGAAGAATTGGGATGAAAAACTCCATATTTGAAAAGATAAAAATTGATTTTTATCGAAATGAACTAGTTTTGAACTAGAATTATAATTTATTTATTTTTAAAATAAATAAATCGGGTTTGAAATGGTTTTGAAATATAACCAAAATTTCCAATAATTGGATTGGAATGGATTTGAATCAAAATTGTCTTTGGATTATTTCGATGTTGGATTTCAGGATTATACAAATGTTATGGAAATTTGAAAGATATATATTTATATCGTTATTCCCAATACGATATCTGTTGGTCGTAGAATTTGATATTGAATATAAGCCGATATATTTTCTATTCAGAGCCTTGTATTTAATATCAAATGTGATTTGGGTTTTTCGTGAATGGTGTCTTGACTAACACTATTCTTGAACCCAGTTGAGAAAAGATTAAATCTTTTTATTTAGATTTAATGAAGTGTACCAATTAAATAATATTTAATTGGAATTGAATTGATATTGATTTCTGGGTTTATCGTGAACAGTGTTTTAAATAACACTCGTTCTTTAACCCGATAATTAATGGAATGTGATTTTGGGTTTATCGTGAACTGTGTTTTAAATGACACCGATTCTTTAACCCAGTTAACGATTAAAACTAAGTGGAGTTTTAATGAATCTTTAATTAGATTGAAATGATCGAGAATGGAGTATCACAAGTTTTGCTCCAGGCGATAGTTAAATCTTTAATTAGATTTGAACGTGAAATGGTAATTGAATTTACCGATAACACCGTGGTGTTAGATATGAAGTATGACCAGTTTTACTTCATGGGATGAATAGGTTGGGATTGGGAAATAAAATAAATGATTACTTCGGTGGGGTTCGCTAATGCCGACTAGTTTGAATTGATATTCAAAAGAAGATTAAAGAATAAATTTAAAAGAGTTTATCTTTGATAAAATTAATGAGAACCTTTCCCAAAGAATATTCTGAATTGGAATGAGGCGTATGTTGTGTTTGTGTAACACTTGTTTAATATATACGCAAGTTATTCAGAAAGACCGGGTTTATCCCATTCTGAATCACTGTTTCGACGTGGTGTCCAAGATGAAGACGGTGGTTGAAGACCGGAAGTCTTCACATCATTTGGGTGATTACTGATGATCTTGATTGGGATGTACTCCCAAGATGAGGGAATCAGTCGGTGGACGTCCAGATGTGCTTGGAGATCAATGGATATGCGAGGAAAGTGCCTCCGGTTTCGCTCAGACCCAGAACGGACTTGTAAATGGACTGTGTGTCTGACATTGGATTTTAGTCTGTGTGATTGATTTCTATTAAATATATATCTGTTTGGCGGCGGAGAATTTTTTCTCTTGCTTAACACTCTTCTCTGAGACGTACGAGCTCAGGGGTTATATACTGATGGATATCAAACGCATAGAGTGAATTGCATGTGTGGCATGCCTAAGTGGCAAATGATCAAGGCTTCTGTTGAAAAGCAAAGTCTTGTGGTTGATGATCAAAGCACCGCCTATGTGGCATAGCTTTGTGTAACGTGAATTCGCGAGCCTCACACCCCGGTTGTGAACCAGAAACGGGAGAGGACCTCAGGGAGGGCATGCGTTTCCTTCTAGCTAGGGTGGTGTCAGTGACCTACCAGCCCTGACATTTATATACTTTTCACCTGTGTGGTTGTTGCTGTAGCGAGGCGTCTCGGTTTGATCGGACGATCCGGGTCCGATGGAGTCATTCGTTGGCTCATTTACGCCCCAAAGGGCGGGGAAACGTAGTGTTCAGGCATAATAATCCACATCGGTGGACCGGCCCTGACGATCCATGGGGCAGTTGCGGCTGTTCCTGAGACATGGGCTAGATTGTCTCGAATCGGTTGAGGACTATCTTTTGCCTCGGTTCATAGATGGAAATTCAGTTTCCAAATACGTGACATTTGCGGTTTTATTTGTAGAGCCTAGTATGGCGACATGATATATGGTACCCATGCCGCCTATGATTGATACTTATGATTTGAAGTTGTTTTATACACTATGCACTTATAATAGTATCAAATGATTTGTTTTAAACGTATCAAGCATTCTTGGCTATTATAAGGTAAAAACCCTATCCCCCGACTTGCGTTGCATTGTGTGATAGGATCTGGGTCTTATAATAGCTTCATTTTTCTTTATTTAGCATTGCACTGTTGTTTTATGCACTGGTATTCTTGGGAGGAAACCCGTTCCGTGTTATACGGCTTGGTCCCTTGATTCACCTAACTTTGAAAATAAAGATAAATAACTGTTTTAGTTCTCACACTAGTCACATGACTGACCTGGAGTTTATTGTTTTAACCTAAACTCTGGGTGCCCTTATTTTCGACACGGGCAGCTAGTAGTTTTGGTTTTGCAGATTTATATTCACAGGATCCTGGTTTACAGCTGGAATGATATCCGGAAAGCTTTGTATCCGTATATCTCCTTCAGTTGTGTTTTGTATTATTTCCGCTGCGATGTATTTAAATGTAATTTAAATCTCTGATGCTTCTGTATTATATTTATTCATACTCTGTATATTCTTGTATTCTGTTGGAATTGTTGTAATATACAATGAAATGTTCTTCCGCCTGCGTTCTGTTGTGGCTTGTTCTCGAACTATCCTCTCTTTCCTTTACGGGGAAGTTACGGGTTTTCACAGTTGGTATCAGAGCTTTGGTTTACAAAGCTCAGAGAACAAGGCACATTAGAACCACACGAAAGAATTCATCAGATATTGGATTAGTAATATCCAATGAGAATGACTCGTTAGAGATGGGATCAGTAGTATCCCAGAATGAGTGTGAAGAGTATATTTTTAAAATGAAACGAATTTTGTTTTGAAAATTTAAAATCAATTATTCGTATTTGATTATTTATTTCATATTGATTAGGACAATCCAATATATAAAGATTTTGCGTATGCGCCTAGCTAGCGTGTATTCGAAGTTTTGATATATTGGATAGATATAGAGTTACACTCTAGTCACCCGGGGGTGATTCTGATGATTGATATATCATCATCAGAATTGGTATTCGAGTTTCGAAGGTGTGATATCTATATATTTCCTATTGACTGGCGTGAGAACCAAAATTAGATAGGGCTTATTGTTGTCATTTTGCATCAAAATCTGATTTTTAGACTATGTATCAAAGTTATAAATTTGAAATGATAATCAACTAATTGATTGCTGATTGTGTTGTTTGATTATAGTTTTATTAATTAAAATGTTGAACCTTGAGCCAAATTGTATCAAATAGTGAATTGTATTGAAATTTGGTCGCATTTGCTTGCATATACATGTACTTACATTGAACAGGTCATAGCAAGGAGGCTAGAGCAGAGAATAAAGTTTGTTTGCCCGACAAATAGGTACATGTTTATCATAATTTACTATTTTGTTTGGGTGATGATGATTTTATGAGCCGATTGGCTAGCCTCTTGGCTTTTTCTTTTTCTTTTTGAGATCAGAAGGCCTATATGGCAATTTCGGGATTTTCCCGTGCTCCGGGTGCAGGGGAGGTTATGGCGAAAATTTTCGAAAATTTAGGGTGTTAGCCAAATTTTTGAAAAATTTGAAAAGTTCTTAGAAACTGAAAAGTTGAAAAATTTAAGCCGTAATCAAAACAATGAAAGTTTAGTTGATTTGTGAAACAACTTCCGGCTTTGTTCCTTTTCGGGGACGAAAAGTTTTAAGTGGGGGAGATTGTAATAACCCGGAAATCTGGGCCAGTTTAAATTTTTTTAATTTTTTAATTTTGGCAATTTTAATGAATTTTGAATATTTAAAATGAGTTATTTTAAATAATAACGATGAGAAATTTATTTTGAATATAATTCGAACGTATATATTCGTTTGAATCGACGATAGAATATAAATATTTATTTATAATTACAAAAGGAATCGAAAATGGCGCGGTAGTTCGATAATTCGATTTCAAACTTCAAATGAATGTACAGGATTCAAAATAAACTGAATTTTAGCGAAACTGAAAATATTAGAATCTAGTTGAGAATATCTTTCCAACGAATCTGAAAAATCGAAATTTCATAGCGGGAATCAAAAGTTATGCCCAGTTGAAAATTCAGAATAGTCGCTATGTAAATTACATACGGCTCCAAAAAGTCATTTTTGCATACGGACAAATTTGGACTCGAAACCACTTCCATTGAGTTCAAAATGTCGTTTTGAACTCCGAAAAGTATAAGCTTCGATATATTCCGATATCCGGAATAGTGGCTATGGCTGGAGTTGTTCGGTTAACAATATATAGCCCTTAAAAAGTGAAATTTTGCATACGAGCTCAGAGTTCGACGAGATAAATATTTATGGATTCATAAGGACAAATTATTGTTATGTTCCAAAGGGCGGGTCGAACGGAGTCAGTATGTGGCCATGCGAGCTAAAACAGTTCAGTGTAAAACGAGCAGTCATTTTACAAAGGAACATTACTGATACGACCTCAGAATTCGATTCTACTTTTTTTTCTGGATTCGTGTCGTCTAATAATAGTTAAATCCAAGAGGGCATGATTTTTGGAGTTAGTGTGTGAGCGTGCGAGAAGAAAAGGTGCGCCAAAATCGCATTTTTGAGCAATATCTGAGCATATTCGTGATTTTTTTTGAACGGTCAAACGAACTCGGAATTCGACGAAACTTGTTTCGTTGGATTCGTCTTCATGTCTACTATCTCGTATCCGAAATCCGCGGCAATTGGAGTTCGTTAGCGTTCGGGCGATACGCGAGAAACTAGTATATAATCACTTTTACTCCATTTCTCTCTTCATAATTTCACTTCTCTCTTCCTCTTCAAAAAAGAAAAAAATGGCCTCCTCCTCCAAGAGGGATGCCGCCCCTCCTCCACTGCCAACCCCACCTCTGGCCGCCACCTCCTACCTCCGGCGCCACCTCCTCCTCCTCGTCTTCCTCCTCCTCTCTCTCCTCCTCTTTCGCTCTTCTAATTTGCAACCCTAGGCCCCAACCACCAACCACCACCACCGTGGGCCCCTCCACCACTGCCACCACCCACCAGCACCCTCCCCAGGCCCAATCAGGCCCAGCACCGCCACCCCCCAGCCCAGCTCCGGCCGTGGGCCCCGCTACACTCAAAAACTCATTTTCACCAAAATTCCCGTTTTGCATAAAACACCTTGTCCTTATTTCGCAAATAACTCTCAAACCGTGCATTTCTAGCCAAAGTTTCTTAAGACCAAAGTCGAAGAGCACGATTTTCTCTTCGATTTGGTATATGATAAGTCCTATTTTGCATTGCGTAGTTGTCGGGAAAACACGTCCGAAGTCTGCTGTTCCAACACTGTCAAATTGCTGTCTTTTCGCGATTTCCGGCGAAATGGCACATTTTCGGCAAGAAGACCACTAGACAAAAGTTGTTCAGAATGGCGTGCTTGTGCTAGAAAAAAAGATTGTAAGAAGATTGAGGCTCGTTTGCAAATTCTGGAGCCAGAACAACAAATCCGGGCGATAGAAAATATTGGCTACGGACAACGAAAGTGACAAAAGGCGAGCGGCGGAGATTTTCTACAAATACCAGAGTCGTGGCGTTTGGTTTAGCTTGGGTGAGAATTTCTCACTTTAAATCTTCATTTCTAGTTTAAAAATATATACTAGGATGCAGACGGTGCTTAGTAGCACCCGACACCATTGTCCACAGACCATGGACTTGTTTGCTTGGTTGTGTAGTTGGTTAGATTATTTGATCTAAATTTGGTTGTTTGGTGAATTGAAATTGGTTTGATTGATATGTGTATGGCGTGGGCCATTACTAGACCGGGGATAAGGCTAGGCCTTGTCCCGTTTCTAGTATCGTGTCATTATGCCGCCGAAATTTTCTAAAATAAGTTAGAAAAATAAAAATATCATTTTATTGTGTAAATGAACTAAATTAAAATTCATGTGTTGAAATAAAATATTTGATCGTTAAAAATATTATTTTTAACGTGTGTGTGTGAATAAAAAATCTGTGTTTGTTGATGTGAAACCCCACACGGGTGTTGGGATGATATTTGGCATACACTAATCCCAATAATTAGTTGTATGTCGATCGATTGATTGACAGGCTGTTATAAGCGTTAGATATCTATATTTGATGCTTAAACAGTGTAGTGCACTTTGGATGATGGTTGATTATTTGTCGTTGCTATTTATATACATGTGTTGTATGGAATCCGTATAATTAACATTATATGGTGATTGATTGGGCCTCATTCCAATTGGGAAATAATGAATATTATAAAAGAAAATTCATGTGTTGAATAGAATAAATAGTCATGTGTTGACGATGCTCATGTGTTGAAAGTGTATCCATGTGTTGAATAAAATATTTATACAGTAAAATTCACCTTTTTATTGTAAGTAAGAAGAAATATATATTCATGTGTTGAATAGAATGAATATTCATTTGTTGAATAGAGTAACGAATTTATTGAGATATATAAAGCCGTGTTGATTATAGTTGCGCTATTTTGACGTGAGCGATATTTATATCGATTATATTAGTTTTTAAAATGAATATAGAAAAAGAAGTGATTTCAAAATATAACGTTTTGAAAATATTATCATTTATATAGTAATGATATGAAATATGCAATTTTGATTTGAAATTGAATATAGAGTGGAAGTGGTTTTGAAAACGAATTTAAAACGGTTTATAAAATACGTTTTAAAAGGAAATCGACGAGATATGCAAAATATATATATTATATATATATAATGGCCTGAATAGAACGCGCCGCCCCGCGGTAGTTCGTGAATTTCGACCATTAACTTCGAATTGACGTTGCGGGAGTTACGACCGTTGGATTCTCCTAAAACCGGAACCGTTTGGTTCGTATCGAAAATAGCTTTCCAATGAACATTAGAAATTTGAAATCTAACGGTTGGATTTGGAATTATGTCCAAATCAAATTTGGAAAAGGTCGTTGTAAGTGCAGTTCGATGGCCATTGATGGAAATCGACTGTACGGGCCTTGATAAAATTAATAAAAATAGTAATAATTTGTGTAGAATCATAAGAAGTGTTTTGTGAAGAATTGGGATGAAAAACTCCATATTTGAAAAGATAAAAAATGATTTTTATCGAAATGAACTAGTTTTGAACTAGAATTATAATTTATTTATTTTTAAAATAAATAAATCGGGTTTGAAATGGTTTTGAAATATAACCAAAATTTCCAATAATTGGATTGGAATGGATTTGAATCAAAATTGTCTTTGGATTATTTCGATGTTGGATTTCAGGATTATACAAATGTTATGGAAATTTGAAAGATATATATTTATATCGTTATTCCCAATACGATATCTGTTGGTCGTAGAATTTGATATTGAATATAAGCCGATATATTTTCTATTCAGAGCCTTGTATTTAATATCAAATATGATTTGGGTTTGTCGTGAATGGTGTCTTGACTAACACTATTCTTGAACCCAGTTGAGAAAAGATTAAATCTTTTTATTTAGATTTAATGAAGTGTACCAATTAAATAATATTTAATTGGAATTGAATTGATATTGATTTTTGGGTTATCGTGAACAATGTTTTAAATAACACTCGTTCTTTAACCCAATAATTAATGGAATGTGATTTTGGGTTTATCGTGAACTGTGTTTTAAATGACACTGATTCTTTAACCCAGTTAACGATTAAAACTAAGTGGAGTTTTAATGAATCTTTAATTAGATTGAAATGATCGAGAATGGAGTATCACCAGTTTTGCTCCAGGCGATAGTTAAATCTTTAATTAGATTTGAACGTGAAATGGTAATTGAATTTACCGATAACACCGTGGTGTTAGATATGAAGTATGACCAGTTTTACTTCATGGGATGAATAGGTTGGGATTGGGAAATAAAATAAATGATTACTTCGGTGGGGTTCGCTAATGCCGACTAGTTTGAATTGATATTCAAAAGAAGATTAAAGAATAAATTTTAAAGAGTTTATCTTTGATAAAATTAATGAGAACCTTTCCCAAAGAATATTCTGAATTGGAATGAGGCGTATGTTGTGTTTGTGTAACACTTGTTTAATATATACGCAAGTTATTCAGAAAGACCGGGTTTATCCCATTCTGAATCACTGTTTCGACGTGGTGTCCAAGATGAAGACGGTGGTTGAAGACCGGAAGTCTTCACATCATTTGGGTGATTACTGATGACCTTGATTGGGCTGTACACCCAAGATGAGGGAATCAATCGGTGGTCGTCCAGATGTGCTTGGAGATCGATGGATATGCGAGGAAAGTGCCTCCGGTTTCGTTCAGACCCAGAACGGACTTGTAAATGGACTGTGTGTCTGACATTGGATTTTAGTCTGTGTGATTGATTTCTATTAAATATATATCTGTTTGGCGGCGGAGAATTTTTTCTCTTGCTTAACGCCCTTCTCTGAGACATACGAGCTCAGGGGTTATATAATGATGGATATCAAACACATAGAGTGAATTGCCTGTGTGGCATGCCTAAGTGGCAAATGATCAAGGCTTCTGTTGAAAAGCAAAGTCTTGTGGTTGATGATCAAAGCACCGCCTATGTGGCATAGCTTTGTGTAACGTGAATTCGCGAGCCTCACACCCCGGTTGTGAACCAGAAACGGGAGAGGACCTCAGGGAGGGCATGCGTTTCCTTCTAGCTAGGGTGGTGTCAGTGACCTACCAGCCCTGACATTTATATACTTTTCACCTGTGTGGTTGTTGCTATTGCGAGGCGCCTCGGTTTGATCGGACGATCCGGGTCTGATGGAGTCATTCGTTGGCTCATTTACGCCCCAAAGGGCGGGGAAACGTAGTGTTCAGGCATAATAATCCACATCGGTGGACCGGCCCTGACGATCCATGGGGCAGTTGCGGTTGTTCCTGAGACATGGGCTAGATTGTCTCGAATCGGTTGAGGACTATCTTTTGCCTCGGTTCATAGATGGAAATCCAGTTTCCAAATATGTGACATTTGCGGTTTTATTTGTAGAGCCTAGTATGGCGACATGATATATGGTACCCATGCCGCATATGATTAATACTTATGATTTGAAGTTGTTTTATACACTATGCACTTATAATAGTATCAAATGATTTGTTTTAAACGTATCAAGCATTCTTGGCTATTATAAGGTAAAAACCCTATCCCCCGGCTTGCGTTGCATTGTGTGATAGGATCTGGGTCTTATAATAGCTTCATTTTTCTTTATTTAGCATTGCGCTGTTGTTTTATGCACTGGTATTCTTGGGAGGAAACCCGTTCCGTGTTATACGGCGTGGTCCCTTGATTCACCTAACTTTGAAAATAAAGATAAATAACTGTTTTAGTTCTCACACCAGTCACATGACTGACCTGGAGTTTATTGTTTTAACCTAAACTCTGGGTGCCCTTATTTTCGACACGGGCAGCTAGTAGTTTTGGTTTTGCAGATTTATATTCACAGGATCCTGGTTTACAGCTGGAATGATATCCGGAAAGCTTTGTATCCGTATATCTCCTTCAGTTGTGTTTTGTATTATTTCCGCTGCGATGTATTTAAATGTAATTTAAATCTCTGATGCTTCTGTATTATATTTATTCATACTCTGTATATTCTTGTATTCTGTTGGAATTGTTGTAATATACAATGAAATGTTCTTCCGCCTGCGTTCTGTTGTGGCTTGTTCTCGAACTATCCTCTCTTTCCTTTACGGGGAAGTTACGGGTTTTCACAAAAAGATAGTCCTCTACCGATTCGAGACGCTTTAGCCCGCCCCTCAGGACCCAGACTCAGGTGGGCCCTTGGATCCTCAGGGCCTGTCCACCAATGTGGATTAAACTTAAACCCTGAACATGCGTTTCCCCGCCCTATGGGGCGTAAATGAGCCAACGAATGACTCCGTCGGACCCAGATCGTCCGATCCAACCGAGGCGCCTTGCAACAACAACACAGGTGAAAATAATATAAATGTCAGCCAGTTCAAGCACTGACACCACCTCTAACTATAAAGAAACGCATGCCCTCACTGACATCCTCTCCCGTTTTTGGTTTACACCGGGGCGTGCGGCTCGCGAATCAACGCTACACAAAGCTATGCCACACATGTGGTGCTTTGATCATCAACCATAAGAATTTGCTTTTCAAAAGAATCCTTGATCAATTGCCACTTAGGCATGCCACACAGGCAATTCACTCCATGCGATGGATATCCATCAATATATAACCCCTGAGCTCGTACGTCTCAGAGAAGGGCGTTAAGCAAGAGAATAAATTCACCGCCGCCAAACAGATATATATTTAATAGAAATCAATCACACAGACTGAAATCCAATGTCAGACACATAGTCCATTTACAAGTTCGTTCTGGGTCTGAATGAAACCGGAGGCACCTAGTACCTCGCATATCCATCGATCTCCAAGTACGTCTGGACGATCACCAACTGATTCCCTTCTCTTGGGTGTACGACCCAATCAAGATCATCAGTAATTATCCAAACGACGTGAAGACCTCCGGTCTTCAACCACCGTCTTCATCTTCGACTAATCGTCGAATCAGTTATTCAGAATGGGGTAAACCCGGTCTTTCTGAATAACTCGCGTATATAATAAACAAGTGTTAAACAACCACAACATACGCCTCATTCCAATTCATCAGGCACTAACCGTAAATTAGCAAGAGAATAATTCCCTAAATATTAACCCCGAAGGCCGAAACCAACATCCGATCAATATCAAAGAAACCATTCAACTTAGCAAACCTACAGTGAGTTTCTAAATTTCACATTCTTAGGGAAAGGTTCCCATTAATTTTATCAAAGATAAATTCTTTAAATTTATTCTTTAATCTTCCTTTGAATATCAATTCAAACCAAATTATGGTTTATCCAAACTAGCCGGGATTAACGAACCTTACCGAAGTGATCATTGGTTTTAATTTCCCAATCCCGACCTATCCATCCCATGAAGTAAAACTGGTAATACTTCATATCTAACACCACCGTGTTATCTGTAAATTCAATTACCATTTCACGTTCAAATCTAATTAAAGATTTAACTATCGCCTGGAGAAAAACTGGTGATACTCCATTCTCGATCATTTCAATCTAATTAAAGATTCATTAAAACTCCACTTAGTTTTAATCTTTAACTGGGTTAAAGAACCGATGTCATTTAAAACACGGTTCACGATAAACCCAAAATCACATTCCATTCTATCAGCCTTTAACCGTAAAATAGCAAGTGAGCAATTCCCTAAGTATTAACCCCGAAGGTCGAAACCAACATCAGATCAATACCCAAGAAACCATTCAACTTAACTAATCTCCAGTTAGATTCTGATTTTCTTAACTCAGTTAGGTCTAAGAATAGTATTATTGAAGATACCGTTCACGACAACCGAAAATCACATTCCATTAATTATCGGGTCAAAGAACTAGTGTGATTTAAAACACCGTTCACGATAAAACGAAAATTCAATCCCAATTCAATTCCAATTAAATATTATTTAATTGGTACACTTCATTAAATCCAAATAAAACGATTTAATCCTTTTCTCAACTGGGCTTAAGAACAGTGTTTATGAAGACACCGTTCACGACAAACCCAAATCCTATTTGATATTAAATGCAAGGCTCTGAATAGAAAATATATCGGCTTATATTCAATATCAAATCCTACGACCAACAAATATCGTATTGGAAATAACGATATCTATATATCTTTCAAATTTCCATAACGCTATCTGTATAATCACGAAATCCAACATCGAAATATTCCAAAGACAATTTCGATTCAAATCCATTCCAATTCAATTATTGGAAATTCTGGTTACTTTTAAAACCCTTGTCAAATTCAATTTATTTATTTAAAAATAAATAGAATTATAATTCTAGTTCAAAACTAGTTCATTTCGATAAAAATCTATTTTTATCTTTTCAAATATGGAGTTTTTCATCCCAATTCTTCCCAAATCATTTCTTATGATTTTACACAAACTATTACTATTTTTAATAATTTTATCAAGGCCCGTACAGTCGATTTCCATCAACGGCCATCGTACTGCACTTACATCGACCTTTTCCAAATTTGATTTGGACATAATTCTAAATCCAACCATTAAATTTCAAATCTCTAATATTCATTAGAAAGCTCTTTTCGATACAGGCCCAATAGTTCTGGTTTTAGGAGAATCCGATGGTCGGATCTCCCGTAATATCCATTCGAAGCCAATGGTCGAAATTCGCGAACTGCTGCAGCGCGGCGCGTTCTATTCAGGTAATTATATATATAATATATATATATTATATATATTTCGTCGATTTCCTTTTAAAACGTATTTTATAAATCGTTTTAAATTCGTTTTCAAAACGATTTCAACTTCATATTCAATTTCGAATCAAAATTGAATATTCCACATCATCGACATACAAATGATAATATTTTCAAAACGTTATATTTTGAAATCACTTACTTTTCTATATTCATTTTATAACGAATATAATCGATATAAATATCGTTCACGTCAAAATGGCGTCAATCTAATCAACACAGCTCTATATATTTCAATAACTTCGTTATTCTATTCAACAAATGAATATTTTCTCTATTCAACACATGAATTTCCTTACTATTCAACAAATGAATTTTCTTACTGTTCAACAACTGAATTTTCTTAACTATTCAACAAATGAATTATCTTTACTATTCAACAAATGAATTTTCTTTACTATTCAACAAATGAATTTTCTTTACAATTCAACAAATGAATTTTCTTTACTATTCAACAAATGAATTTTCTTTACAATTCAACAAATGAATTTTCTTTCTATTTTCCAAATTGGAATGAGGCCCAATCAATTACCATATAACCTTAATTATATGGATTCCCAACAACACATGTATATAATAGCAACGATAAATCATCAACCATCATCTAGAGTGCATGCTACACTTTATAAGCATCAAATATAAATATTCAACGCTTATAACAGCCTGTCAATCAATCGATCGACATACATCTAATTATTGGGATTAGTGTATGTCCAATTTCATCCCAACACCCGTGTGGAGTTACAAACAATCAAACACAGATTTTATTTGTGCAGTTGGGCGATGTGTAAAATTTATCGTCCCAATCAATATCAGTCAAATCAGTGTATATAAACAAATCGTTCGATTTGTTTATAACTATTTATTTTATATACACATTAAAAATTATATTTTAACTATAAAATATTTTCCACTATAAAATATTTTATTTCATTTCACATCACACAATCAATTTCACAACACAGCAACCAAACAAACAAGTCATCCATGGTCTGTGGACGACGGGTGTCGGGTGCTACTAAGCACCGTCTGCATCCTAGTATATATTTTTAACTAGAAAAGGAAATTTAAAGTGTGAAGTTCTCACCGACAAGCTAAACCAAACGCCACGACTCTTCATATGTAGAACATCTTCATCGTGCTTTCAACGAGATCTGTTACACGCGGTTCACGTTAAAAATCACATTTTAATTCGCTTCACATATAAAAATCCCATTTTATCGAAGTAAAAATCATATTTTTACTTCACTAGTACACATATAAAAATCAATGTTTCGATATATAACTAAAAATTATATCTCTATTCGACTAAAAATCATAAATTTTTACAACGCTTCTTTCTATATAAATATTATATTTTTATATTTCTATTTTTTATATAAAGATCGAATTTTTATTTCGTTACTACATATATAAAAATCATATTTTTCTCTCGCCATTCTCTATATAAAAAAATCACATTTTTATTTATAAAGATCGTATTTTTATATCGCTCACACATACATAAAAATCGCATTTTTATGGCGATATCGTATATATAAAAATCGATTTTTCATCGCTACTTCATATATATAAAAATCGAACTTTTTTTATTCTCAAAGATAATATTTTTATATCTATAAAAATATTACCTTTTAAATAAATAAAAATCGAACCTTTAACGTCATAAAAATCAAATCTTTATAATGTATAAAAATTTAAACTTCACCTAAAATAAAATTTCTAACATTATTTAAATAAGAATCAGATTTTTTTTTTGTATAAACAAAATCTGAAAACTCACCTTTTTCGTGTATCCGTGAAAGCAAAATCGCCTAAACCGAATACATCGCCACCTAGGGCTGACAGTCGCCTGCTGGAGATGGCGGCTGAGGGCTGAGCTTCAAGTTGGGCGCGGTTGTGGGTTTGCGGGGTGATGGGTTGGGCGTCTGGGGTTTGCACGTTTCAGAAGGGGGGTCGGATGTCTCGCGAGCAGCGGATGAGGTAGGGTGGAGGGCGACGTGTCGCGTCGAGGTGGTGATAGGGTGGAGGCGGCGTCAGCGCAGTGGGTGGGCGACGACCTGATGGGTGCCAGCGTCGATCGTTCCTGCCCCCCTTTTTTTTAATTCAGTTCTGATCGGGAAAAGGAAGGGCTTGGGGGTTTTAATGAAAATTTATATATATTATATTATTTAATTTCCATTTAAATCATAAAAAAGGTTAACTTTCCATTTGAACTCCAAACGATGCCCAACGACAGTCACCCCTAGCCAACCACCCCCATTCCGAACACAATGGGATATGTATCGTGAGCCAGTTCGACCGTTACGATCAGTTTCCATTGAATTCAAAATATAAATCTTTATACATTCAATTTAAACGCACATTTCAAATTACCAGGGCCACATACAATTTCTAAAAATTCCTGAAAAAAAATTTCTAGCTTCATATTGACGATAAGGTCCTAACGAAACTAATTTCGTTAAATTCTGAGACTGTTTGAAAAATGGCCATTTTCTAGTCGTTCAAAATTGACTAAAACTGTCAAAACACGTTTAACTCTGTCACGCTCACATATTGATTCATAAAATTATGAATTTTGAAACCAAGCAATAATTTGACATCCCGGATCCTACAAAAGTGGTTTCGTCGAAAACCGAGGTCATTTGCAAAATTTCCATTTTTAAGGGCCTTTATATATATATATTAAAATATATATAAATTCCACAACGACTTTTCTAAATTTTAAACTGGACATATCTCTCAACTTCTAAAGTGAAATCTCAGTTTCTTAGATCCGTTAGAAAGATATGATCAAACAGATTCAAATATTTCTGGTTTCGTTCAATTCCGACTTAAAACGAATTCTGTATATCCATTTGAAATTTGAAATCGAATTTTCGAACTGCCTCGCCATTTCATGCTTGTTATATAATTAAAATAAATTTATTCGTTTTAACTTCATCAAAAATAAATTTTTCGTCGTTATTATTTAAAATAATTCATTTTAAATCACCAAAAATCATTAAAATCGCCAAAATAAATTTTTTAAATTGGCTCGCATTTTCGGGTTATTACAATCTCCCCCACTTAAAACTTTTCGTCCCCGAAAAGGAACGAAGCCAAAAGTTGTTTAACTAATCAACTCAACTTTCATTATTTTCATTACGGCTTAAGTTCTTCAACTTTTCAGTTTCTAAGAACTTTTCAAAATTTTCAAAAATTTGGCTAACACCCTAAATTTTCGAAAAATTTCGCCATAACCTCACCTGCACAGGGGACTTGGGATATTTCATATAGCCTCCCATGGCCTTCTTCAATCTAAAAGAAAAAGAAAAAGCCAAGCGGCTATCCAGTCGGCTCACAAAATCATCCAAACCCAAAGAAATACAATAAACATGTAACTATTTGTCGGGCAAACACTTTTATTCCTCTTCTCTAGCCTCTTTGCTATGACCTGTTCAATGTAAGTACATGTATATGTATGCAAATGCGACAAATTTTCAATACAATTCACTATTTGGTACAATTTGGCTAAAGGTTCAACATTCAATTAATCAAAACAATAATCAAACAACACAATTAGTAATCAATTAGTTTATTAGCTTTTCAAATTCGTTATTTTGATACATAGTCCAAAAATCAGATTTTTGATGCCAAATCACAACAATAAGCCCTATCTAATATTGGTTCTCACACCAGTCTAATGGAAATATATAAACATCTCACTTTCGAAACTCGAACATAAATACTAATGATGCACGTGCTATCATCAGTACCATCTCCGGGCGACTAGAGTGTGATTCTATATCTATCCAGTATATTAAAACTTCGAATACATGTTTGCAAGGCGTATATGCAAAATCTTTATATATTGGATTGTCCAAATTAATTTAATATAAATATTCAAATACGTATATAATGATTTAAATTTCAAAATAACTTATTTTTTTTCTTTTTATATTTCAAAATATACTCTTCACGCTCGTTCTAGGATACTACTGATCCTATCTCTAACGAGTCATTCTCATCGGATATTACTAATCCAATCTCTGATGAATTCTTTCGCTTGGTTCTAACGTATCTTGTTCTCTGAGCTCTGTAAACCAAAGCTCTGATACCACGATGTAACAACCCGAAATCCCCCTTACGGGAAATCACGGATTGAGTTGAGAACAAGCCACATCAAAACGCAGACAAAAGAACATTTCATTGCTTAATTACAACAATTCCATCAAATACAAGAATATACATAGTATAAATGGTTATTACACATTATAAAATATCATAGATTACAATACATTACATAGCAGCGGAAAATAATACAATACAAAACTAGAAGTAATAAACGGATACAGATCTTTCTGAGTATCGTTCCAGCTGTAAATTAGGATCCTGTGAATATAAATCTGCAAAACCAAAACTACTAGCTGCCCATGTCGAAATAAGGGCACCTAGAGTTTAGGTTAAAACAATAAACTCCAGGTCAGTCATGGGACTGGTGTGAGAACTAAAACAGTTATTAATCTTTATTTTAAAGTTAGGTAAATCAAGGGACCATGTCGTATAACACGGAATGGGTTTCCTCCCAAGAATACCAGTGCATAAAACAAACAGCGCAATGCTAAATAAAGAACAATGAAGCTATTATAAGACCCAGGTCCCATCACACAATGCAACGCAAGCCGGAGGATAGGGTTTTACCTTATAATAGCCAAAGAATGCTTGATACGCTAAATTTCATCTTTTATTATTAATCAGACTCCAACCGTAAATTAGTAAGAGAACGATTCCCTAAGTATTAACCCGAAGGCCGAAACCAACATCAGACCAATACCTAGGAAACCACCCATCTTAGCTCGTTTCCAGTTAGTTTCTGATTTTATGTACAATCATAAATGACGGCATGGGTACCATATATCATGTCGCCATACTAGGCTCTACAATCAAAACCGCAAATATCACGTATTGGAAATTGGGTTTCCTTATGTGAACCGAGGCAAAAGATAGTCCTCTACCGATTCGAGATGCTCTAGCCCGCCCCTCAGGACCCAGACTCAGGTGGGCCCTTGGATCCTCAGGGCCAGTCCACCGATGTGGATTAAACTTAAACCCTGAACATGCGTTTCCCCGCCCTATGGGGCGTAAATGAGGCAACGAATGACTCCATCGGACCCGGATCGCTCGATCCAACCGAGGCGCCTCGCAACAGCAACAACCACACAGGTGAAAATAATATAAATGTCAGCTGATTCAAGTACGGACACCACCTCTAGCTAGAAAGAAACGCATGCCCTCCCTGACGTCCTCTCCCGTTTTTTGTTCACACCAGGGTGTGAGGCTCGCGAATCAACGCTACACAAAGCTATGCCGCACAAGCGGTGCTTTGATCATCAACCATAAGAATTTGCTTTTCAACAGAAGCCTTGATCAATTGCCACTAAGGCATGCCACACAGGCAATTCACTCCATGCGATGGATGTCCATCAATATATAACCCCTTAGCTTGTACGTCTCAGAGAAGGGCGTTAAGCAAGAGAATAAATTCTCCGCCCCCAAACAGATATATATTTAATAGAAATCAATCACACAAACTGAAATCCAGTGTCAGACACACAATCCATTTACAAGTTCGTTCTGGGTCTGAACGAAGCCGGAGGCACCTAGTACCCCGCATATCCATCAATCTCCAAGTACGTCTGGACGATCACCAACTGATTCCCTCCTCTTGGGTGTACTGCCCAATCAAGATCATCAGTAATTATCCAAACGACGTGAAGACCCACAGTCTTCAACCACCGTCTTCATCTTCGACTAATCGTCGAATCAGTTATTCAGAATGGGGTAAATCCGGTCTTTCTGAATAACTCGCGTATATAATAAACAATTGTTACACTACCACAACATACGCCTCATTCCAAATCATCAGTCACTAACCGTAAATTAGCAAGAGAATAATTCCCCAAATATTAACCCCGAAGGCCGAAACCAACATCAGATCAATATCCAAGAAACCATTCAACTTAGCTAACCTACAGTTAGTTTCTAAATTTCACATTCTTAGGGAAAGGTTCCCATTAATTTTATCAAAGATAAATTCTTTAAATTTATTCTTTAATCTTCCTTTGAATATCAATTCAAACCAAATTATGGTTTATCCAAACTAGCCGGGATTAATGAACCTTACCGAAGTAATCATTGGTTTTAATTTCCCAATCCCAACCTATTCATCCCATGAAGTAACTGGTAGTACTTCATATCTAACACCACGGTGTTATCTGTAAATTCAATTACCATTTCACGTTCAAATCTAATTAAAGATTTAACTATCGCCTGGAGCAAACCTGGTGATACTCCATTCTTGATCATTTCAATCTAATTAAAGATTCATTAAAACTCCACTTAGTTTTAATCTTTAACTGGGTTAAAGAACCGATGTCATTTAAAACACGGTTCACGATAAACCCAAAATCATACTCCATTCTATCAGCCTTTAACTGTAAAATAGCAAGTGAGCAATTCCTTAAGTATTAACCCCGAAGGCCGAAACCAACATCAGATCAATACCCAAGAAACCATTCAACTTAACTAATCTCCAGTTAGTTTTTGATTTTCTTAACTCAGTTGGGTCTAAGAATAGTATTATTGAAGATACCGTTCACGAAAACCCAAAATCACATTCCATTAATTATCGGGTTAAAGAACTAGTGTTATTTAAAAAACCGTTCACGATAGACCCAAAAATCAATCCCAATTCAATTCCAATTAAATATTATTTAATTGGTACACTTCATTAAATCCAAATAAAAAGATTTAATCCTTTTCTCAATTGGGCTTAAGAATAGTGTTAATGAAGACACCGTTCACGATAGACCAGCAAATATCGTATTGGAAATAACGATATCTATATATTTCAAATTTGCATAACGCTATCTGTATAATCACGAAATCCAACATCGAAATATTCCAAAGACAATTTCGATTCAAATCCATTCCAATTCAATTATTGGAAATTTTGGTTACTTTTAAAACCCTTTTCAAATTCAATTTATTTATTTAAAAATAAATAGAATTATAATTCTAGTTCAAAACTAGTTCATTTCAATAAAAATCTATTTTTATCTTTTCAAATACGGAGTTTTTCATCCCAATTCTTCCTAAATCATTTCTTATGATTTTACACAAATTATTACTATTTTTAATAATTTTATCAAGGCCCGTACAGTCGATTTCCATCAACGGCCATCGAACTGCACTTACAACAACCTTTTCCAAATTTGATTTGGACATAATTCCAAATGCAACCGTTAGATTTCAAATCTCTAATATTCATTAGAAAGCTCTTTTCGATATGAACCCAACAGTTCCGGTTTTAGGAGAATCCGACGGTCGGATCTCCCGTAATATCCATTCGAAGCCAATGGTCGAAATTCGCGAATTGCCGCAGCGCAGCGCGTTCTATTCAGGCCATTATATATATATTATATATTTCGTCGATTTCCTTTTAAAATGTATTTTATAAATCGTTTTAAATTCATTTTCAAAACGATTTCGACTTCATATTCAATTTCGAATCAAAATTGAATATTCCACATCGTCGACATACAAATGATAATATTTTCAAAACGTTGTATTTTGAAATCACTTACTTCTCTATATTCATTTTATAACGAATATAATCGACATAAATATCGTTCACGTTAAAATGGCGTCAATCTAATCAACACGGCTTTATATATTTCAATAACTTCGTTATTCTATTGAACAAATGAATATTTTCTCTATTCAACACATGAATTTCCTTACTATTCAACAAATGAATTTTCTTACTATTCAACAAATGAATTTTCTTTACTATTCAACAAATGAATTATCTTTACAATTCAACAAATGAATTTTCTTTACAATTCAACAAATGAATTTTCTTTCTATTTTCCAAGTTGGAATGAGGCCCAATCAATTACCATATAACGTTAATTATATGGATTCCCTACAACACATGGATATAATAGCAATGTTAAATCATCAACCATCATCCAGAGTGCATTCTACACTGTATAAGCATCAAATATAAATATTCAACGCTTATAACAGCCTGTCAATCAATCGATCGACATACAACTTGTGATGTCCCCAAACTTCCGTGGACCGAAAGTAAGGATAATCATTTTGGAATACAACATATTTACAACACAATAGATCTCAGATAATTATCATAACACATAAACCATTGCAGCGGAAATAAATGTCATCAGCATCACAATATCCAATACATCAGAGTACGCAGTACAGGATACAACTTAGCCAAATAAAGAGTCTCAACAAAAGGGAAATAAGTTTCAATGGAAAAGAAACAAGTCTCAAACTCCATCACATACATCAAAGCTACAGAAGATAAAATGTCTCAAAGCAGAAGTAAAAACTAGAGAAAAGGTCTTCTTCTTCTTCCTTCAAAGCAAGCTCCAATCAGAATGTATCACCTGAACCTGTCAATTGGCTGCCCGTGTGGAAAGAGGGCACCCGAGTTTGCAAAAGTGAAACAAACTACGAGTCAATCATGGGACTGGTATGAGAATTCCTAACTAATTTATCTAACAACGTGGCTGATCTCAGGACCACGCCGCTAACGCGGAACGGGTTTACTCCATTGGACTGCCAGTGCATAAGTAAAGTAAATCGTTCAAATACGCTTTTTAAAAAAATGAGATCATTATAAGACCCAAGTCCCATCACACAATGCAACGCAAACCGGAGGATAGGGTTTTACCTTATAATGATCAAAAGATGATAAATACGTAAAACGTATTACTACTAGTGTGTATATGTTTTCATAAATCATTTCAATATAAATGTATTAATCTTAGACGGCATAGTACCCCATCCTACTATGTCGCCATACTAGTTATACAATCGAAAACGAAATGTCGTATTGGAGATTTGGTTTTCCAACATGAGTCAAGGCTAGGGCGGAGCTCCTTACCGATTTGAGACACTCTAGCAAATGCCCCAGGATTCGGACTCTGGGGAACTCTTGGATAGCTGCAGGGTCGGTCCACTCCGAAGGGTCGTGGATTGGCAATTCCTGAACACACGTTTACCGGTACTTTTGGACCTATAATATGGCCACTAACAACCTATAAAAACACGAGGTACCTCATAATCCATCATCCACAATGAGTAAAATGTCAGCGCTGGTAGGTCCCTGACATCACCCTAGCTAGAAAGATAACATGTGCACTCCCTGCGTTCCCTTCTCCCGTTTTAGACTCATACCGGGGTGTGAGGCTCGTGAGGTTACGCTATACACAAAGCTATGCCTAAACAGACTATGCTTTGATCATCAACCACAGGGCCTGCTTTTCAACAAAGCCTTGATCATTGCATCTTGGCGTGCCACATTGACAATTCAACGCCATGCGATCGATAACTATTACTATATACCAGGGTGTTAAGCAGAGAATAAATTCTCCACCACCAAACAGACATATATTAATACAAATCGATTTAATTACATGAAGTGAATTTCAACGTCAAACATACATCCATTTACAAGTCCGTTCTGGGTCTGAACGGAACCGGAGACACCAAAGAGGCGCTCGTTTATCCGCACGACCAACACATACGTCCGGACAACTACTGCTTCAACCCCGTCCTGGGAGCAAGTCGGTCCAAGGCATCAGTAGTTGTCGTCCATTCGATGTGAAGAACGTCGGTCTTCAACCATCGTCTTCTTACATCTTTGATTTAATCGCCGTGCAATTATTTGAAATGAGTTAAACTCGGTCTTTTCAAATAATTATCGCATAATTATCATTTAAAACATTTCATATATATTTATAACTATTTATCGCTATTTTTATTTATTTGAAAATAGCTCGAAATAAATAAACGACGCTTCGGGTCGGTGGGCGGCCCTGGCGCTGCTTTTACCAAATTTTGATTTACACATATCTTGAAATCTAACCGTCGGATTTTGATAAAATTTATATCGTTGGAAAGCTCTTCCCAAGGCGATCCTAACGGTTCCAGTTTTGGGAAAATGAAACGGTCGGATCTTTCAGTATAATCGTTTAAAATTACGATTGTCGATACGCGAACTGCCGCGCTCGTTTCGTTAGATTTTATATTTATATACCATTTGGAAATTCCCATTATTAAAATCCATTCTTTTTATTCTATAAAAACAATATTTTTGTTCGCTAATTCTAATGCGACAAAAATGACGGTTTCAACAATGTATATTTTTATATTCAATAAAATAATATTTTTGTTCGCCAATTCTAATGCGACAAAAATGAAGGTTTCAACAATGTATATTTTTATATTCAATAAAATAATATTTTTGTTCGCCAATTCTAATGCGACGAAAATGACGGTTTCAACAATGTATATTTTTATATTCAATAAAATAATATTTTTGTTCGCCAATTCTAATGCGACAAAAATGACGGTTTCAACAATGTATATTTTCATCAATTACGTAAAAATGTTCTTTTTCTCCAATTCATTTTTATAACATAAAAATGTACTTTTTATCCTATTCATTTTTATAACATACAAATGTACTTTTTATCCTATTCATTTTTAATACATAAATATATACTTTTTATCCTATTCATTTTTAATACATAAAAAAAAAATATACTTTTTATCCTATTCATTTTTAATACATAAAAAAATATACTTTTTATCCTATTCATTTTTAATACATAAAAAAAATATACTTTTTATGTTTCTATAAAATGTAAATATTTTATCTCCTTTTCTTTTACACTGAAAAATGAAAATTCTTTACCTTTACATTGAAAAATGTAAACCTTTCATTGTTACATAGAAAAATGTAAATCTTTCATCTTCACATAGAAAAATGTAAATCTTAAATTTTTACATAGAAAAATGTAAATCTTTTATTTTTCTTTATTACATTAGAAAAATGTAAATTTTCTAATTATCTTTAATTAATGCACATTTTTTCTTATAGGGGATATTTTCCTATCTAACTCACATGTCAATTTGGTGTCAAAGTATGATAACCAAAAATAATGGTTTTTGTCTAACCATTTCTATTTACCCAACATCGTAGTTTCAATATCCACAAATATAATAATATGGTTTTTGGTCTAACCATTTCTATTTAACCAACGTCATAATTTCAATGTCCAAACATACAACATAATATATGAGATGAATCACAATAAAAGGTCTCATCTACATTTTATTTGTAAATCAAATAATATATCTAATCTTTACTTGTAAACCAAATAAAATATCAAATCTTTATTTTATATTGTAAATCAAAATAAAATATCTAATCTTAATTTATCTTTTAATTAAAATTTTAAAAGATTTAAACTTTTTTTATTTTATAAATCATAAACAAAATAAAGATTCAATCTTTTTGTTTATTTTGCAAATCAAAATAAAAATTCAAACTTTTGTTTTTATTTTGCCAATCAAAATAAAAATCAGACTTATGTTTTTATTTTGCAAACCAAAATAAAATCAAACTTATGTTATTATTTTGCAAATCAAAATAGAAATCAAACTTATGTTATTATTTTGCAAATCAAAATAGAAATCAAACTTATGTTATTATTTTGCAAATCAAAATAGAAATTTACCTTTCTTTTATTTTGTTAATCAAAACAAAAACTCAACTTTTCATTTTATGTTTTGAATCAAAAATAAAGATTTAAACTTTCTTTGGTAAATCAGAATAAAGATTCAATTTTTCAATTTATTTTGTAAAACAAAATAAAGATTCAATTTTTTTGAAAGAAATACAAATAAAAAAATAGAAATAATAAAGATGAGAACTTTATAGAGATTACATCAGAATTTATAGATCTAAACTAACATGGCAATATCATGACATCTCAACACATATTAACAACCATACACAATCACAACATCACAGATCAGAAATAATAACATACAATGATTCACATAACAAATATAATTAAATTATTTAATTATTCGAAATTTAGAAATCTCACCGTCGTTCGCGATTGGATCAAAATTTCAAACATTTCAAAATGGTCCCTTTTCAGTCTAGGAATATAGATCTTCGTCGTACGATCTTGACGGATCTGAAATCGTCGAATTCTGATAGGAAACGAACGAGTTGTGATTATTTGAAGGTTAATGACAATTTTTAGAGATTAATTAAGGAATTTAAAATAAAAAAGGCCTTTCTTCCCTAATTAACTCGGCCGACAGTTTTTCTATCTCGTTCGATCTTAGGGTTGGATTTTGCGGCCACTACAGGGATCGAGGTGATAATCCGATGCTACCACGCTAGAGAGGGAAGTGCGGCGCTCGAGGGGGGGTGGTGGCGGCTGGCTCGGTGCGCCCAGGTGGGGCCGAAGGCGGTGCGAAGCGGTGGGTTTTGGGGCGTTGGTGCTCTCGGTTCAGGTGACTAGGGGACGATCAAGCCGTATGGATTTGTAGAGGAGGAAACTCTCTTTGATATGGTATATGTGAGGAGGTTTAATGTAATAACCCGAAAATCTGGGCCAATTTAAAATTTTTGTTTTGGCAATTTTAGCGAATTTTGAAAATTTAAAATAGATTATTTTAAATAATACCAACGAGAATTTTTTTTTGAATTGAATTCGACGTATATATTATATACGTCGTCGTTAGAATATAAATAATTATATATAATTATAAATAGAATTGAAAATGGCGCGGTAGTTCGATAATTCGATTTCAAACTTCAATTGAACATACCGGGTGCAAAACAATCCAGATTTTAGTGAAACCTAAAATAATGGAGTCTATTCGTGAATATCTTTCCAACGAATCTGAAAAATTGAGATTTCATAGCGGAAATCAAAAGATATGTCCAGTTGAAAATTCTAAATAGTCGCTTTGGAATTAAGGCCCTTAAAAATGGGAATTTTGCAAACGACCTCGGATTTCGACGAAACCACTTTTGTTGGGTCCGTGATGTCAAATTATTGCTAGATTCCAAATTTCATAATTTTTCGAATCAATATGTGAGCGTGGCAAAGGAAAACGCGTTTGACCAGTTTTAGTTGAATTTAATCGACTGGAAAATGGCCATTTTTCCAACGGTCTCAGAATTCGACGAAACTGCTTTTCTTAGGACCGTATCGTCAATACGAAGCTAGAAAATATTTTTTGGGAATTTTTAGAGTTAGTATGTGACCCCGGTAAATTGAAATGTGCATTCAAAATCAATAAATAGAGTTATATGTTGATTTTAACGGAAACTGATCGAAATGGTCGAATCAGCTTATGGTACATATCCCATTGTGTTCGGAATGGGGGTAATTAGCTATGGACGACAGGCGGTGGGCCTCGTTTAGAGGTCGTATGTAAAAGTCAACTTTTTGAAATTAAATAAAATTCCCTCTCCCTATCACTTTATCTGCCCCCCCCCTTCAAAATCGAATCAGAAGGAAAATAAAGGGAAAAAAAAGAAAAGCCCAAACCCCGTCGATCCCCTTTGCCAGCGCCGCCAGGCGTCGCGACCTGCGCCTCCGCCTCCCCAGGCCGCGCCACCACCCCACGACCCCCTCCTCTCTCATGCGTTCTCTCTCCTTCCCCTTTCCCTCTGGTTTCCCCGATGCTCCACAACCCAAATCGCCACTGCCAAGCCCTACCGCGCTGACGCCGTCTCCACTCTATCACCACCTCGACGCGACAGTCCCCCCTTCTTCGAAACGCACAGCGAGCAGCAGCCCCTCCTCCGATCCAGCTCAGGAGGCACCTTTGTCGAGTTATGGCAAGCCGTAGGTGGTCGGCGCTGTCCGAATGTGGTTCAGACGAAACATACAGTGAGTTTTCATTTGTTAATTTAGTTTAAAGTTTTGTTTTAAATATATATAAATAGATAGTTTATAATTTGTTTAGGAAAATATAAATATAATTTGTTATGAAAGGATTAGATTTTCTTTAAATAAAAGATTAGATTTTTATTAAATGACTAGCGAGATAAAAATTAGTTTTTATATATATATATATATATATGGTGTAGCGATAAAAATAAAAAGATATGACCTTTGAAAGCAAAAAGATATGATTTTTGAAAATAAATAGCATTAGATAAAAATAAGGTTTTTATATGCAAAGGTATTATTTTTATATGAAGCGAAGAAAATATAATTTTTATATGATGTGAAGGATAAAAATATAATTTTTATAATATAGAAAGGTTAAAAATATAATTTTTATATTTTATAGATGGTAAAAATATCATCTTTATATATGTAGCAAAATAAAATTGTGATTTTTATAGTGTTGAAATAGAAAAGGCGAAATCTTTAAATATGATAAGGCGAAATCTTTAAATATGAAAAGGCGAAATCTTTAAATATGAAAAGGCGAAATCTTTATTTATAGAATATCGTGATAAAAATAGAATTTTTATCTATATAGTAGCGTTGTAAAAATAGAATTTTTATCTATATAGTAGCGTTGTAAAAATAGAATTTTTATCTATATAACAGCGAAGTAAAAATGGGAATTTTATACATTGAATAGCGAAGTAAAAATTCGATTTTTATATATTGAACAGCGAACTAAAAATTCAATTTTTATATATTGAATAGCGAAGTAAAAATTCGATTTTTATATATTGAATAGCGAAGTAAAAATTCCATTCTTATATATTGAATAGCAAAGTAAAAATTCGATTTTTACATATGTAGCGGCTACGGGCAGCGAAAGTGACAAAAGGCGAGAACGACGAAGATTTTTATAAAAGAAGTGTTGTGGAGTTGGGATAGCTATTGGTGAGAACTTCTCACTCTAAATTTCTTTTTCTAGTTATATATATATACTAGGATGCAGACGGTGCTTAGCAGCACCCGACACCCGTCATTCACAGACCATGGATGGCTTGTTTGTTTAGTCGATGTGTTGTGAAAATTTGTTTGTGTTTTTGATGTGAAATCGATAATTTAAATTAATGTGTTGAAATAAATTAATTATCGTTAAAAATATAATTTTTAACGTGAATGTGAATAAATAAATATTTATAAACAAATCGGTCGATTTGTTTATATACACTGATTAGACTGATATTGATTGGGATGAAAAATTTTACACATCGCCCAACTGAACAAATAAAAATCTGTGTTTGTTGATTTGAAACCCCACACGGGTGTTGGGATGAAATTTGACGTACACTAATCCCAATTATTTAATTGTATGTCGATCGATTGGTCGACAGATTGTGTAAGCGTTGATTATTTATATTTGATGCTTATGTAGTTGTGTGGTGCACCTTGGATGATGGTTGATTGTTTATCATTGCTATTATATACATGTGTTGTATGGAATTCATATAATTAACATTATATGGTGATTGATTGGGCCTCATTCCAATCGGGAAAATAATGAATATTATAAAAGAAAATTCATGTGTTGAATATAAAAATAATCATGTGTTGACGATGTTCATGTGTTGAAACTATTTAAGTGTTGAGTAAAATATTTTAATAATAAAATTTACATCTTTATCATATTTAAAATTAGAACTACTTCACGGTGGAGTCTGATTTAAAAATCAAACGATAAATACCATAATTTTATAAAATATTTTACATAACAAAAATAGTGATTTGTTGACAGTACTCATGTGTTGAGATTAGTCGTGTATTGAAAGAAATATAGATTCATGTGTTGAATAGAATAAATATTCATTTGTTGAATAGAATAACGAATTTATTGAAATATATAAAGCCGTGTTGATTAGAGATGCGTTATTTTGACGCAAACGATATTTATATCGATTTTATTCGTTTTATAATGAATATTGAAAAGTGATTTCAAAATTTAATATTTTGAAATGAAATTCAAATTAAATTAGATTAAAATTCAAATTGAAATTTTATTGAATCAATTTGAAATGAATTCGAATCGAATAGAAAATGAATTCGATTTGAATTGAATAGAAAGTGAATTTGAATTTGAATTAAATAGAAATGAATTCGAATTGAATTAAATTGAAATTGAATTAAAACCGAATTGAAATCGTTTTGAATGAAATTTAAAACGAACTGAAATTGAATTGAAATCAATTTGAAATGAATTAGAATTGAATTAAAAAGAAGGTAAATTCAAATTGAATTGAATTGAAACGAATTAGAATTTGAATTGATTTGAAATGAATTCGAATTCGAATTAAATAAAATTGAAATGAATTCGAATTGAATTGAAATCAAATCGATTTGAAATTGAAGATGAAGTTGAAATTGTTTTTGAAACGAATTTAAAACGATTTATAAAATATGTTTTAAAAAGGAAATCGACGAAATATATATAATATATATAATATATATAATATATATATATATATATATATATATATATATATATATATATATATATATATAATGGCCTGAATAGAACGCGCCGCGCCGCGGCAGTTCGCGAATTTCGACCATTAACTTCGAATTGACGTTGCGGGAGATCCGACCGTCGGATTCTCCTAAAACCGGAACCATTGGGTTCTTATCGAAAAGAGCTTTCCAATGAATATTAGAAATTTGAAATCTAACAGTTGGATCTGGAGTTATGTCCAAATCAAATTCGAAAAAGGTCGTTGTTAGTGCAGTTCGATGGCCGTTGTTGGAAATCGACTGTACGGGCCTTGATAAAATTATTAAAAATATTGATAATTTGTGTAAAATCATAATATGTGAATTGGAAAGAACTGGGATGAAAAATTCCACATTTGAAAAGATAAAAATAGATTTTTATCGAAATGAACTAGTTTCGAACTAGAATTAAAATCAATTTATTTTTGAAATAAATAAATTGAATTTAAAGTGATTTTAAAAATAATCAATATTCCCAATACGTGAATTGGACTGGAGTTGAATCGAAATTATCTTCGGAATATTTTGATGTTGGATTTCGTGACTATACAGATATTGTTATAGGAATTTGAAAGATATTTTATATCGTTATTTCCAAAACGATATTTGTTGGTTCCAGAATTTGATATTGAATATAAGCCGATATATTTTCTATTCAGAGCCTTGTATTTAATATCAAATATGATTTGGGTTTATCGTGAATCGTGTTTTAGATGACATTGGTTCTTTAACCCGGTTAAAGGCAGGATGTTGATTTTTGAAAAGATTAAAACTAAGTGGAGTTTTAATGAATCTTTAATTGGATTGAAATGTGAATTGATAATTTAAATTATCAAATTTGGAAAGTGATCGATAATGGAGTATCACCAGTTTTGCTCCAAAGCGATAGTTAAATAATTAATTAGATTTGAACGTGAAATGGTAATTAATTTTACCGATAACACCGTGGTGTTAGGAATGGAGTATTACCAGTTTTGCTCCATGGGATATATAGGTTGGGATTGGGAAATAAAATAAATAATTACTTCGGTGTGGCTAGCTAATCCCGACTAGTTTGAAATGATATCCAAAGGAAGATTAAAGAATAAATTTAGAAGAATTTATCTTGGATAAAATTAATGGGAACCTTTCCCTAAGAATGAGATTTTGTGAATAAAAGAATATTCTGAATTGGAATGAGGCGTTCATTGTGTTTGTGTAACATTTGTTTATTATATACGTGGGTTATTCAGAAAGGCCGGGTTTACACCCATTCTGAATAACCGATTCGACGAGATGTCGAAGATGAAGACGGTGGTCGAAGACCGGAAGTCTTCACATCGTTTGGGTGATTACTGATGATCTTGATTGGGCTGTACACCCAAGATGAGGGAAACAGTTGGTGATCATCCAGACGTACTTGGAAATGGATGGATATGCGAGGAAAGTGCCTCCGGTTTCGTTCAGACCCAAAACGGACTTGTAAACGGATTGTGTGTCTGACGTCGGATTTTATTCTGTGTTGATTGATCTCTATTAAATATATATCTGTTTGGCGGCGGAGAACTTATTCTCTTGCTTAACGCCCTTCTCTGAAACGTATGATTTCAGAGGTTGTATATCGATGGACATCAGTCGCATGGAGTGAATTGCCAGTGTGACACGCTTAAGTGGCAATTGATCAGGGCTTCTGTTGAAAAGCAAAATCTTGTGGTTGATGATCAAAGCACGGCCTGTGTGGCGTAGCTTTGTGTATAGCATGAATTCGCAAGCCTCACACCTCGGTATGAGTCAAAAACGGGAGACGGACCGCTGGGAGAGCATGACGTTTCTTTCTAGCTAGGGTGGTGTCAGTGACCTACCAGCCCTGACATTTATATACTTTTCACCTGTGTGGTTGTTGGAATGCGAGGCGCCTCGGATATAGGTCTGTAAGGACCGGGAAACGTGTGTTCAGGAGTTGCCAACCCTCAAAAGTTAGAGAGGACCAGCCCAGCCGATTCCAAGGATCATAGTGGGGGTCCTGAGGCATTTGCTAGAGTGTCTCGAATGCGGAGATGAGCTTGCCCCTTGCCTCGACTCATGATGGAATCCAATTTCCAATACGTGACATTGCGGTTTTAATTGTAGAACTAGTATGGCGACATGATAGATGGTACCCATGCCGCCTATGATTGATATTTATGATTGAAATGTATTGACACTATACACCTATGATAGTATCAAGTGATTTGTTTTAAACGTATCAAGCATTACTTGGCTATTATAAGGGAAAACCCTATCCTCCGGCTTGCGTTGCATTGTGTGATGGGACATGGGTCTTATAATAGCTTCATTTTTCCAAAAAGCATTGCGTTGTTTTGTTATATGCACTAGTATTCTTGGGAGGAAACCCGTTCCGTGTTATATGGCGTGGTCCCTTGAATTACTATCTCTAAAATAAAGATTTATAACTGTTTTAGTTCTCACACCAGTCACATGACTGACCTGGAGTTTATTGTTTTAACCTAAACTCTGGGTGCCCCTATTTTGCACACGGGCAGCTAGTAGTTTTGGTTTTGCAGATTTATATTCACAGGATCCTGATTTACATCTGGAACGATGCTCGGAAAGCTCTGTATCCGTGTATTACTTTCAGTTGTGATTTTGTATTATTTTTCTGCTGCGATGTATTTAGATGTAATTTAAATCTCTGATATTTGTTAAATGCAATTTATTCATTTATACTCTGTATATTCTTGTATCTGATGGAATTGTTGTAATATACAATGAAATGTTCTTCCGTCTGCGCTCTTATGTGTGTTGTCCTCAACGCCATCCGTGCTTTCCTTCACGGGGAAGTTCGGGTCGTGTCATTTAATTCGTCAAGATGAAGGAGAAATTGGTGGAGGAAGTTCGAAGGTCGGTGGCCATGGATATGGGTGGGTGGCGGCTACAAGACGATGAATAGTGTTAGGGTTTAATATTTTCTGATTTTTATAATGTTTTAATTGCTATTTTACAAATAAATTCGTAACTTTTAAACCAATCTATTTCCAGTCCAGCAGAAAGTGACCCTAGCCAATAACCCATATTCTGAATCCAATGGGATAGGTCCCATGAGCCCAAACGGCTGTCTGTGGCCTGAATTATTTAATTTAATAATTAAATCCTTTATTAATTTAATTTGTCTGCATAAATAAATTCACATAGGCCACATACGGACTCAGAAAAATCCAGAAAAAATATATTTGTCTTTGTTATGATGATACGGTCCTAACAAAACTAATTTCATCGAATTCTGAGACTGTTTGGAAAATGGCTATTTTTCAGTCGATTAAATTTGACTGAAACCGACAAAACACATTTTCCTTCGCCATGCTCACATATTAGTTCGAAAAATTGAAACCTAGCAATAATTTGACATCCCGGTTCCAGCAAAAGTGGTTTCATCGAAAACAGAGATCGTTTGAAAATTGACTATTTTCACTGGCTTTAATATTATTTAAAATTGAAAATTTTAATTTCTGCCACATTTTTCCACCAAATTATTTAAAATAAAACTTTTAAATTGGTTCGGATTTTCCGGGTCGTTACACAGCTAATTATTGGGATTAGAGTATGTCCAATTTCATCCCAACACCCGTGTGGGGTTTCAAACAATCAAACACGGATTTCAGTTGTGCAGTTGGGCGATGTGTAAAATTTATCGTCCCAATCAATATCAGTCAAATCAGTGTATATAAACAAATCGTTCAATTTGTTTATAACTATTTATTTTATATACACGTTAAAAATTATATTTCTAACTATAAAATATTTTATTTCATTTCACATCACACAATCAAATTTCACAACACAGCAACCAAACAAACCAGTCATCCATGGTCTGTGGACGACGGGTGTCGGGTGCTACTAAGCACCGTCTGCATCCTAGTATATATTTTTAACTTGAAAATGAAATTTAAAGTGAGAAGTTCTCACCGACAAGCTAAATCAAATGCCACGACTCTTCATATGTAGAACATCTTCGCCGTGCTTTCAACGAGATCTGTTACACGTGGTTCACATTAAAAATCACATTTTAATTCCCTTCATATATAAAAATCCCATTTTATCGAAGTTAAAATCATATTTTTACTTCACTAGTACACATATAAAAATCAATGTTTTGATATATAACTAAAAATTATATCTTTACTCGACTAGAAATCATAGATTTTTACAACGCTTCTTTCTATATAAAAATTATATATTTATATTTATATTTCTTATTTAAATATCGAATTTTTATTTCGTTACTACATATATAAAAATCATATTTTTCTCTCGCCATTCTCTATATAAAAAAATCACATTTTTATTTATAAAGATCGTATTTTTATATCGCTCACACATATATAAAAATCACATTTTTATGGCGATATCGTATATATAAAAATTCGATTTTTCATCGCTACTTCATATATACAAAAATCGAATTTTTTTATTCTCAAAGATCATATTTTTATATTTATAAAAATCTTACCTTTTAAATAAATAAAAATCAAACCTTTAACATCATAAAAATTGAATCTTTATAATGTTTAAAAATCTAAACTTTGCCTAAAATAAAATTTCTAACTTTATTTAAATAAGAATCAGATTTTTTTGTATAAACAAAATCTGAAAACTCACCTTTTTCGTGTATCCGTGAAAGCCAAATCGCCTAAACCCAATACATCGCCACCTAGGGCTGACTGTCGCCTGCTGGAGATGGCGGCTGAGAGCTGAGCTTTAAGTTGGGCGCGGTTGTGGGTGCGCGGGGTGATGGATTGGGCATCTGGGGTTTGCGCATTTCAGAAGGGGGGTCGGATGTCTCGCGAGCAGTGGAGGAGATAGGGTGGAGGGCGACATGCCGCGTCGAGGTGGTGATAGGGTGGAGGCGTCGTCAACGCAGTGGGTGGGCGACGGCCTGATGGGTGCCAGCGTCGATCGTTCCTGCCCTCCCTTTTTTTAATTAATTTCTGATTGGGAAAAGGCAGAAGGGCTTGGGGGTTTTAATGAAAATTTATATATATTATATTATTTAATTTCCATTTAAATCAGAAAAAAGGTTAACTTTCCATTTGAACTCCAAACGACGCCCAACGACTGTCACCGCTAGCCAATTATCCCCATTCCGAACACAATGGGATATGTATCGTGAGCCAGTTCGACCGTTACGATCAGTTTCCATTGAATTCAAAATATAAATCTTTATACATTCAGTTTAAACGCACATTTCAAATTACCAGGGCCACATACAGTTTCTAAAAATTCCTAAAAAAAATTCTAGCTTCGTATTGACGATACGGTCCTAACGAAACTATTTTCGTCAAATTTTGAGACTGTTTGAAAAATGACCATTTTCTAGTCGTTCAAAATTGATTGAAAATGTCAAAACACGTTTAACTTCGTCACGCTCACATTTTAATTTAGAAAATTATGAATTTTGAAACCTAGCAATAATTTGACATCCTAGATCCAACAAAAGTGGTTTCGTCGAAAACCGAGGTCATTTGCAAAATTTCCATTTTTAAGGGCCTTTATATATATTAAAATATATATAAATTCCACAGCGACTTTTTTGAATTTTAAACTGGACATATCTCTCAATTTCTAAAGTGAAATCTCAGTTTCTTAGATCCGTTAGAAAAATATGATCAAACGGATTCAAATATTTCTGGTTTCGATCAATTCCGACTTAAAACGAATTATGTATATCCATTTGAAATTCGAAATCGAATTTTCGAACCGCGGCGTCATTTCAGGCTCGTTATATAATTAAAATAAATTTATTCGTTTTAACTTCATCGAAAATAAATTTTTCGACATTATTATTTAAAATAATTCATTTTAAATCACCAAAATTCATTAAAATCGCCAAAATAAAAATTTTAAGTTGGCTCGCATTTCCGGGTCATTACAGTATAAATGTTACTTTTCATTTTTGAAAAAATCAATGTAAATTTTCATTCTTTTCATTCTAACAAAACAAATGAATAATATGTTTCTTTTCATCCTTAACAAAACAAATTAATATTTTATTTCTTTCCATTTATTTCAAAATAACAATGAAATGTCCTTTTTCGTTTATTTCAAAGAAAATGAAAATAAACATGTTCTTATTTTCATTACACACACAAAAATGAAACTTTTTGTTCTTATTTGTACAACAAACAAAATATATGGAAATTGTGTCCTTCTTCTTTTCAAACAAAATAAATGAACATATTTCTTGTTTACAATCAAAATGGCATTTTTTTGTTTACAAAAAATAATGTTATTTTTCTTTGCCTAATCAAATTTCAACAAAAATGATGTATTTTGACTCAACAATTCTATTTCGACAATTTTATTTTTCAATACACCAATCATCAGATCAATAATTTCGCATAACCACATCAATCAACACAGATTTCATAACAATCAAGTAAATGAATTTCACAACATACATACAGAATTCACATGGCAATAAATAATTTAATTTTTATAATTAAAACAGAATTCTCACTAATAGCTTTCCACTTTGCCAAAATTTAGACGAGCTCTAAAATCAGTTCCATCGCGTAGATCTTATTTTTCTGATTCCAACGCTTTTCGTTTCACGTGATTCTGACTATATATGAATAAGTTATTGTAATTTTAAAGATTGGAAAATTTAATGATTATTTAAACATAATTAAATTAGATTAACATAATACCATCTTCTTCCATTCGTTACTGGGCAAGTTCGAACCCATAACTCCGCCCAAACCCCCTATCGCACGCCAAAACGCACCACCTGCCGACGATCAAACTCCACCACACCCTGCACCTTGCCGCCACCTTTCTAACCTCTCAGTCCTAGCCAACTCGCAAGTGCCTCCTGTCCGCAAAACTGCTCCGACGCTGGTGGCTTTGGAGAGGAAAATCGGTGACTGTAGTTGATAATTTCCGATCACACCTTTACAGTTTTAAAGATCTCGCAATGCTCCTTCAATTTGTTTTATAATTTTTGTTTAAATCAAATTGTAGAATAGGAGATTAAGGAATGAAATTTGGAGTGTTCTTTGCCATTGCTTTTGTTCTAGGCGGCGGCATAATACTGTACGGGTTTAGGATTATGCTAATTTGGTTTAGTGAATATTTATATTAAAATATTATTTAATTGAACCCTTAAGGCCCGTTTCTCCTATTCAAATTTCAAAATAGAATAAGAAAAGGAAAATATAGGAAGGTATTCAATTGGATAGACAGAAATAAAAAGAATAGAAATACACACGTGAGTCCATTACAGTTTATATTTATAACCTGCCCGTTATTATTTGTATTAATAACTTCATTCTTATGTAAATTGCTAATTTTCGTCTTACCCGATTTATGTGAATTCCTATTTGAATCACAATTGTTTAACCATTAGTGTAAATAAATACGGAATGTACAAACTTACGTTTTACTAGGTTTCCATTTACGAAATCAACTTGATTATTGTCATTTATTACTATCTGCCATAAAAATCCAATTTGCTTAATTTAATGAAAAGGAATATATTTAATATGTTTACTAATCAAGTAATCATTTTCATTCCAAATTTTAGTTTTCACATTACTGTAAATTCCAATTCATCTAAACATTAAATTCTAAATTAAAATTTCTAGGAAAAAAATAAAAGGTTGTTCTCTAATTATACCAATTCATATTATTATTATTTTACTACGATATATAAACAAAAGGTATGAATTTTCAATTAAATAAATACTTCATTATTACTGCAACCAACATTGTTGAGATACACATCTATAATACTTTTCAATTTTCAAAATATATAATATTAATGTTTCAGTATTTAATGAACCTATTCAAAAATTCAAAAGAAAAACATAGGAGAGAGAAAACGAGAATGTAATTAATGCTTGATCTATTGTTTAATGCCAATTGTTAGAAAGTTATAACTTCGTTTGCATGTACATGTCAATATTTAGTAAATGTACATTTTCTACCTATAACATGTAAATGTTAATATTAAACAAATGTACGTTTTCTACTATTAAAACATTTTTATTACACAATGAATCTCTTTTTATGATTTATTTACATTAAACACATTTTCAAACAATGAATCTCGTTTACATTAAAAATGTATTTTTTTAATGTAAACACATCTAATCAAACTTAAATCTTTTTATACCTTAAAACTATGAATTTTCACATTTGCATATTTTAATTTATAACCTACACATTATTTTCAATCAATAAATTAATAAATGTCATTAAAGTTCCTACGTGACGTTAAAAAGAATATATATTTTTATTGTAAAACATTTCATGTTTCTACATGACATTAAAAGATTACTTTTTTTATTGTAAATTTAATTCATGTTTTACGTGACATTAAAAAGTTAGACTTTTAGCGCTAAACAAAATATGTTCATTCACATTAAAAAGAAGAACATTTTAATGTAAATCATTTTTATATACTTACATTTAAATAAAAACTAACTTTTATTTTAAAACATAATTTTTTTTAACATAACTTCATAAAAATAAATTTTAACCATGATTATTTAAAATAAATTATTTTAAATATCAAAAACTCATTAAAAGAACTTAAAATAAAATTTTAAATTTACCCCAAAATTCAGGGATGTTACATAGATTTCCCCAAAGTGATTTTAACATTAGGGTTTACAACTCAAACTTAAAGATACAAGATTGAGAATGAGAAATTGGATCCCAATTCTGGACTCTAGGATCATATTTATAGGTGCAAGTTGGCTCCGCCTTTGCTATATGGGATTCCTTCCAGTTTTTAGCGAAAGTGAATATAAAGGCTTCGTGAAGTGCCTCACATACCCTTTAGAAGAGCTTCATGATGTCATTGTAGCTTCCTTCGGAGGACCTTTTCTGGAAACAAAAGCCTTAGCCAGTTTTGGAGAACTATGCTTGTAGGAGCTCCTAGTTCTTGACGCCGCTTGTGGCATCACCTTTCTCTACATTTGGGGATCACTTATGATGACCAACTAGTAATGGCTTAAGCTTTCCAGTATCTTTTCGTCGGGTATTTCAAAAGGTATACTTAGCTTATCTGTACACACTTACGGATGGAAACGTTGGTGACCATCCCTTTGGGTTATGCTGACAGAGGATTTTTCTTGAGGAGAAGAATCCTTTGCCCCTTAAATACAGGATTTAATAGTAACTGTTGATGAGTAGATCGAGTCGTTGCTGAAGGTCTTCTAGTTTCAGCACCCCTTCACCTTAGCTTCAACATCTTCTTTATCCTTGATTATTTTGTAGCTAATAATTGACTGTCTCGCTAGCAGAGAGTATTCTTGACCTTTCAAGTCAACTACTCCAATTTTTGATGTATGCGACGTCATTCCCGCCTCTTGGCATTCCTGTTTGAATTATCGGATCTAAATCAATGGCTACCGTTTCTTTTTTTTCTTTCCTTTACTTTTAAAAATAGTGTAACTTTTCTTTTTCTGTCTTTTTCCTATAAATACTGTTTCAAAGACACAACATCAAAGTTTTCCAAAAAAATTAGTTTCTCATGTTCATTTCAATCACTCATTCTAGGTAAATGCTTTATTTGTTATTCCGATTTCGCAATTGACCCATGGATTTTGACTAATTTAGGTTTTTAGACCCATCTAATTTCTCATGTAAAAATCAATAATCGACTTGGCTTGAGTCGATTAATGGTGCCAAGTAGTGGATCTAATTACGTACTTCAAAGGATTCGTGAATTTCAAACATGATTTGAGACTTCTTGATTTTAATCTAATTTTCTTAAGTTTTGTCATATTTCTTGTGTATTTGAGATGCTTTTTTGGACTGAAATCTGTTTGGGCCAAGTTATGATTAAATAAGTGATTTTATTATGTCCAGGTTGCATGTTTTGGACTTAGTAATCATAATGTGATTAAATAATTGGTCATTAAATCTTAAAAAATGCATCCTTATCCTTGGCTCTTCCACAAAAAACTCATTTTTGGATTTACGGTACACGAAAGGGAAAAGGGCTTTCTCTCAGGTCAAAAGACAATTTAAGTTCAATCACTATTGAGCCAATGGCTTCAAATTTATTGTAACAACCCGAAAATCTGGGCCAGTTTAAAATTTTTATTTTGGCAATTTTAGCGAATTTTGATTATTTAAAATGAATTATTTTAAATAATATCGACGTGAAATTTATTTTCAATATAGAATTCGACGTATATATTATATACGCCGTCGTTAGAATATAAATATTTATATATAGTTATAAATAGAATTGAAAATGTCGCGGTAGTTCGATAATTCGATTTCAAACTTCAATTGAAGGTACCGGGTGCAAAACAATCCGGATTTTAGTGAAACCAAAAACATTAGGATCTAATTGATGATATCTTTCTAACGAATCCAACAAATCCAGATTTCATAGCGGGAATCAAAAGATATGTCCAGTTGAAAATTCTGAATAGTCGCTATGGAATTCAGGCCCTTAAAAATAGAAATTTTGCAAACGACCTCGGATTTCGACGAAACCAGTTTTGTTAGGTCCGTGTTGTCAAATTATTGCTAAATTCCAAATTTCATAATTTTTCGAATCAATATGTGAGCGTGGATAAGGAAAACGCGTTTGACCAGTTTCAGTTGATTTTAATCGACTGGAAATTGGCCATTTTTCCAACGGTCTCAGAATTCGACGAAACTAGTTTTGTTAGGACCGCATCGTCAATACGAAGCTAGAAATAATTTTTCGGAAATTTTTAAAGTCCGTATGTGGCTCCGTTAAATTAAAATGTACATTCAAATTGAATATATACTGATTTATATTTTAATATTGATGGAAACTGATCGTAACAGCCGAATTGGCTTACGAAACATATCCCATTGTGTTCGGAATGGGGGTACTACGCTAGGGACGACAGTCGGTGTGTCTTGTTTGGAGGTCAAAATAAAAAGTTGCTTTTGGGGAGTTTAAAATAATAAATTAATAATAAAAAAAAACTCATCATCTCTTTCTCCTTTACCCCCCCTCCCATCTATTTTCAAAACAGAAAAATAAAAGAGAAAAAAAAAACCCCAGACGAATCGATCCCCCCCCCTCGACGTAGGCGCCGCCGCACCTTGAACCCGCCGCCGCCTCTCCGATCTTCCCCCCCTCCTTCGCCTTTATCTCCAAACCCGCCTCCAGACCGAAACCCTAGCTGCGCCGCCACCCTATTTCGCCGCCACCGCCACCTGAACCTCCCCCAGCTCCTCGGCAACCCCTTGCGGCCCCCTTAGACCATCCACCGCCGCCATGAAACCCCCTTCCAGCAGCAAAGCTTTGATTTTGGCAAAGAAGGTGAGCTTTTAATTATTATTCTTTTTATTTTCTTGTTGTAGATTAAAACATTGTTTCAACAATGTAAAATATATATTTAAATTGATTAGGAAAGTAAAAATATGATTTTTGTATGTTGAACTTCGAAGTAAAAATATGATTTTTATATGTTGAACTTCGAAATAAAAATATGATTTTTATATGTTGAACTTCGAAGTAAAAATATGATTTTTATATGTTGAACTTCGAAGTAAAAATATGATTTTTATATGTTGAACTTCGAAGTAAAAATATGATTTTTATATGTTGAACTTCGAAATAAAAATATGATTTTTATATGTTGAACTTCGAAGTAAAAATATGATTTTTATATGTTGAACTTCGAAGTAAAAATATGATTTTTATATGTTGAACTTCGAAGTAAAAATATGATTTTTATATGTTGAACTTCGAAATAAAAATGTGATTTTTATATGTTGAACTTCGAAGTAAAAATATGATTTTTATATGTTGAACTTCGAAGTAAAAATATGATTTTTATATATTGAACTTCGAAATAAAAATATGATTTTTATATATGGAATAGCGAAGTAAAAATTCGATTTTTACATAGGTAGGGAAAGCGGACAACGAAGGTAACAAAAAGGCGAGAGCGAAGAAGATTTATATCAAAGAAGAGTCAAGATGTTTGGATAGCTTTCTGTGAGAATTTCTCACCTTTCAATTTCTTTTCTAGTTATATATATATACTAGGATGCAGACGGTGCTTAGTAGCACCCGACACAATTGTCCATAGACCATGGACTTGTTTGTTTGATTGCAAAAATAAGTTAGATTATTTGATTGAAATTGAATTGTTTGGTGAAATGAAATTGATTTGATTGATGTGTGAATGGCGTGGGCCTTCACTAGACCGAGGATAAGGCTAGGCCTTGTCCCGTTTCTAGTATCGTGCCGTTATGCCGCCGAAATTTTCTAAAATATGTTAGAAAAATAAAAATATCAATTTTATTGAATAAATGAAGTGAATAAATAGATATTTATAGACAAATCGGCCGATTTGTTTATATGCACTGATTTGACTGATATTGATTGGGTCGATAAATTTTACACATCGCCCAACTGCACGAATAAAAATCTGTGTTTGATTGTTTGAAACCCCACACGGGTGTTGGGATGAAATTTGAAGTTCACTCATCCTGATTGATTAAATATGTCGATCGATTGATTGACAGGCTGTTATAAGCGTTAGATATCTATATTTGATGCTTATACAGTGTAGTGCACTTTGGTTGATGGTTGATTATTTTGTAATGCTATTATATACGTGTGATGTATGAAAATCCATATAATTAACATTATATGGTAATTGATTGGGCCTCATTCTAATTTGAAAAATAAAGAACAATATAAAATAAAGGTTCATGTGTTGACAGTACTCATCCATTGAGATTGGTCATGTGTTGAACGAAATATTTTAGTAATAAAATTTACATCTTTATCAATATAAAATAAAGGTTCATGTGTTGACAGTACTCATCCATTGAGATTGGTCATGTGTTGAACGAAATATTTTAGTAATAAAATTTACATCTTTATCAATATAAAATAAAGGTTCATGTGTTGACAGTACTCATCCATTGAGATTGGTCATGTGTTGAACGAAATATTTTGATAATAACAACTATTTTGAAAAAGAAATTTATGAAGCCGTGTTGATTAGATTGACGCCATTTTGACGTGAACGATATTTATATTGAAATGAATTGAAAACGATTTCGAAATGAAATGAATTGAAAACGATTTCGAAATGAAATGAATTGAAAACGATTTCGAAATGAATTGAATTGAAAACGATTTCGAAATGAATTGAATTGAAAACGATTTCGAAATGAATTGAATTGAAAACGATTTCGAAATGAAATGAATTGAAAACGATTTCGAAATGAATTGAAATGAAAACGAATTCAAATTGAATTGAAAGCGAATTGAAATGAATTCAAATTGAATTGAAATTTGAATTGAATAGAAATGAATTTTAAAACGAATTTATAAAGAAGAATTCAATTTTGTTTTGAATTGAAATGGAAGTTGAAATTGCTTTTGAAACGAATTTAAAACTATTTATATAATTCGTTTTAAATAGAAATCGACGAAATATATATTATATATATTATATATATAATATAATGGCCTGAATAGAACGCGCCGCGCCACAGCAGTTCGTGAATTTCGACCATTTATTTCAAACGGACATTACGGGAGATCCGACCGTCGGATTCTCCTGAAACCGGAACCGTTGGGTTCGTATCGAAAAGAGCTTTCTAACGAATATTAGAAATTTGAAATCTAACGGTTGGATTTGGAATTATGTCCAAATCAAATTTGAAAAAGGTCGCTGTAAGTGCAGTTCGATGGCCGCTGATGGAAATCGACTGTACAGGCATTGATAAAATTATTAAAAATAGTAATAATTTGTGTAAAATCATAAGAAATGATTTAGAAAGAATTGGGATGAAAAACTCCATATTTGAAAAGATAAAAGTAAATTTTTATCGAAATGAACTAGTTTTGAACTAGAATTATAATTCTATTTATTTTTAAATAAATAAATTGAATTTAAAAAGGGTTTTGAAAATAACAAGAATTTCCAATGATTGTATTGGAATGGAATTGAATCGAAATTGTCTTCGGAATATTTCGATGTTGGAATTCGTGATTATACGGATGTTATGGAAATTTGAAAGATACATATTTATATCATTATTTCCAATACGACATTTGTTAATCATAGAATTTGATATTGAATATAAGCCGATATATTTTCTATTCAGAGCCTTATATTGAATATCAAATGTGATTTGGGTTTGTCGTGAATGGTGTCTTCACTAACACTGTTCTTGAACCCAGCTGAGAAAAGATTAAATCTTTTTTATTTAGATTTAATGAAGTGTACCAATTAAACAATATTTAATTGGAATTGAATTGATATTGATTTTTGGGTTTATCGTGGACAGTGTTTTTAAATAACACTCGTTCTTTAACCCGATAATTAATGAATGTGATTTTGGGTTTATCGTGAACCGTGTTTTAAATGACACTGATTCTTTAACCCAGCCAAAGATTAAAACTAAGTGGAGTTTTAATGAATCTTTAATTAGATTGAAATGATCGAAAATGGAGTATCACCAGTTTTGCTCCAGGCGATAGTTAAATCTTTAATTAGATTTGAACGTGAAATGGTAATTGAATTTACCGATAACACTGTGGTGTTAGATATGAAGTATCACCAGTTTTACTTCATGGGATGAATAGGTTGGGATGGGGAAATTAAAATAAATAATTACTTCGGTAAAGTTCGCTAATCCCGACTAGTTTGAATTGAGATTCAAAAATAGAATACAGAATAAATTCAAGGAATTTATCTTGGATAAAATTAATGGGAACCTTTCCCTATGAATGTGAAATTTAGAAACTAACTGTCGGTTAGCTAAGCAGAATGGTTTTCTGGATATTGATCTGATGTTGGTTTCGACCTTCGGGGTTAATATTTGGGGAATTATTCTCTTGATTAATTTACGGTTAGTGACTGATGAATTGGAATGAGGCGTATGTTGTGTTTGTATAACACTTATTTAAAGTATACGCGAGTTATTCGAAAAGACCGGGTTTATCCCATTCTGAATAACTGATACGACGATAAGTCGAAGATGAAGACAATGGTCGAAGACCGAAAGTCTTCACGTTGTTTGGGTGATTACTGATGATCTTGATTGGGCTGTACACCCAAGAAGATGGAAACAGTTGGTGATCGTCCAGACGTACTTGGAGATGGATGGATATGCAAGGAAAGTGCCTCCGGTTTCGTTCAGACCCAGAACGGACTTGTAAATGGACTGTGTGTCTGACATTGGACTTTAGTCCGTGTGATTGATCTCTATTAAATATATATCTGTTTGGCGGCGGAGAATTTATTCTCTTGCTTAACGCCCTTCTCTGAGACGTACGAGCTCAGGGGTTATATATTGATGGATATCAATCGCATGGAGTGAATTGCCTGTGTGGCATGCCTAAGTGGCAAAAGATCAAGGCTTCTGTTGAAAAGCAAAGTCTTGTGGTTGATGATCAAAGCACGGCCTTTGTGGCGTAGCTTTGTGTAACGTTTACCTCGCGTGTTTCACACCCGGTATGAACCAAAAACGGGAGACGGACCTCAGGGAGGACTTGCGTTTCTTTCTAGCTAAAAGTGGCGTCAGTGGTTTTACACGCCCTGACGAGTTTGACTTATGTGGTTGTTGCTGTTGCGAGGCGCCTCGGATTGATCGGTCGTTCTCGAACCGATGGAGTCATTTGATGGCTCATTTGCGCCCAAAGGGCGGGGAAACGTAGTGTTCAGGCATTTTAATCCACATCGGTGGACCGGCCCTGTCGCTCCTAGGGTCACTCGAGCTCTGATCCTGAGACATGGTAGGCTAGATTGTCTCGAATCGGTTGAGGACTATCTTTTGCCTCGGTTCATAGACGGAAATCCAATTTCCAAATACGTGACTTTGCGATTTTGATTGTATAACCTATATATGGCGACATAGTGGGATGGGGCGCTCATGCCGCCTATGATTGATACTTATGATTTGAAATTGTTTTATACACTATGCACTTATAATAGTATCAAACGATTTGTTTTAAACGTATCAAGCATTCTTTGGCTGTTATAAGGGAAAACCCTATCCTCGGCTGCGTTGCATTGTGTGATGGGACCTGGGTCTTATTACAGCTTCATTTTTCTTTATTTAGCATTGCGCTGTTTGTTTTATGCACTGGTATTCTTGGGAGGAAACCCGTTCCGTGTTATACGGCGTGGTCCCTTGATTTACCTAATGATTTAAAATAAAGATTAATAACTGTTTTAGTTCTCACACCAGTCACATGACTGACCTGGAGTTTATTGTTTTAACCTAAACTCGGGGTGCCCTTATTTTTGACACGGGCAGCTAGTAGTTTTGGTTTTGCAGACTTATATTCACAGGATCCTGGTTTACAGCTGGAACGATATCCGGAAAGCTTTGTATCCGTATATCTCATTCTAGTTGTGTATTGTATTATTTTCCGCTGCTATGTATTTAAATGTAATTTAAATCTCTGATATTTCTGTGTAATATTTATTCATTTATACTCTGTATATTCTTGTAATCTGATGCATTGTTGTAATATACAATGAAATGTTCTTTTATATGCGTTCTGATTTGTCGTGTTCTCAAACGATAGGGCGTTTTCGAACGGTCTGGGTCGGTTTAGCGACTGGTTCGGACCGAGCGAAATTCCTTCTCGTCACATTTATATCCCTGATTTCCATTTAATCTAAAAGCACACTTGTCGAACAATTTTATTCAAGGGTTTCATTTTACTTTTGGGAGCAATGATGTATAAGGTCATTTTCTTCCTAAGTTTTTAAGTATTACTATTATCATAATCATAGAACAACATTATGTGGCATCATTATGGGTAAGAGAAAAAGGGAACAAAAATCTCCTCTGAAAGCCTCCCTTTCTATCGTTGAAGCCTCTTCACCTACTCTGAAGATAGTGAAGAGGTCTTAAAAAGCTGTTGTTGTTTCGGGAAAGTCTTTGATCAACATGTAAATGGAGGTGGATGCCATGCTGAAGATGTTCTTATTTCGGATGTAGAACCATTCCACCGCCCGAGGGCCTCTCTATTCACAACACTACGGAGGGGTTCCTCACTTACACTGACAACAACATTTGGCATGTGGATTTTTCCATTTTCGGATTTCCCATTGCATTTCTTTAAACAAACTCGTCGTGCTTCCATCTAGATATCTCTCAATACATACACTCGCATGCTTTGTTTGGAGATGGTTGCTCTTGAATCTGAAGGTTAGTCCTCGAGCCGTTCGATACCTTATGATCTCCTTCAATTCGCTATAATCAGCAAGGCCAATCCCTATTTGTAATGATCCAACCGCGAGAAGACTTTGATTGACGACCCCGTTGACAAGCCAAAGGACTGGGAGACCCAGTTCTTTTCATCTGGTGCCCTCCTGAAATTTGCGAAAAGTTTATAAAATTTGGTAAGAGCTTTTTATTCGTAATGCAATTATGATTACCCATTATGCTAAATATTTATTTTAACATTTGTTTTGTAAAGGTTAATGACCCCTATTTAAGGATTGGATATTTAAATATATTTTTATATAATAATCGTTAATTAACTAAGTTGTGGGTCCAAAGGTGAATAATCACAAATGGTCGAATTTGAACGGAGAGGGAAGCATCTATTCGGTGAGTGTCTATACAGATATCAGGGTCTGATGTAAAGAAATTGAGGAACAAAAGATTAATATCATCAAGCTTCAATGGGGAGAGGATAACGAAGAGGTAACCTAGGAATCAGAGGAGAGGATTCGATGTTCATTTCCATTTCAGTTTGATAGTATGCTCTAAATCCTTTATTGGCTTTAAATTTGAATCTTGCCTGTTTCCAATCGCTTGGAGTAACATGTCTTAGATTGAGCCTATGAATTGTAGGATGTGGTTTAAACATGTTACATTTGGTTTGATTCACGTGAATGCAAGTTTTTGCAAGTGGACGCATATACACACACTAGGCACTAATTAGTGATCGTCAATTAGGACACTAAAATAGTTGCACATGGATGCATGTGCATTTTTAATTTACTTTTAAAATTTTGAATGGTTATCACTTGGATTTGCATTTAGATAATACTTGTAGCATGCACGTAGACTTTATGCATAATTAAGACCCTCTTGCATACTTCTTGGATACATGGGACAGAAATAGATTGCACTAAAAAAAGGTCAACTGAATTAGTGGATCGCCTTATTTCTTGCATTACTTAGGGACATATATACTACATTAATTGCATAAGTTCATAAAAAGAATTAAAGTCTTATAGACAATGAATGCCAATGATTGATGGATTAGTACATGGATGTAAATAATTATATGATAATACTTTTTTCATTCTTCTAAAGTTACAGATTCCGAGGACGAAATTATTTAAAGAGGGGAGAACATAACAACCCAAAATTTTAATAAACATGACTAATTAAAAAATTAAATAAATAAATAATAATAATAAGTTGGAAAATAATGGGAATTGGGCAACAAGGTTTATGCAATTGGGCCTGTTATGATTTTCTAGTCTAGATAAACATTTGATTTGTGTAAAATGGATTTAAAACGAAGAAGTTATGGCAGTTTGAAATTCGAATTCAAAATTTAAAAATTAAATAAAAAGAAAAAAATAAATGTCATTACTAGGGCAACCCAGACTTGGCCGGAGCGACCCATGGGTCCACCTAAGTGACGACCTATGTGTCGACCCAGGGGTCGACCCATGTGTCGACCAAGATGCGTATTGGGTCGACCCAATGTTTTGCTAGGCACGTGTTTATGCCTAACACGAAGTCGGTAGTTGCTGGGAGATTCGAGACTTTTTTTGACATGGCTTTGTTGGCTGGCTTTAAAAACATAATATTAAGGGGCCTAGAATTCCCTATCTCCACTATAATAAAGTCTGTACTCCTTCCTCATTACACATAATCTCTGATCTTCATTTTTATGCCTCCTACACCCTTTCTTCTCCAAATAAAAATAAAGTTTTAAAACAAATTGGTTTGTGCACAAATTGTGGGGAGATGGTTATTCATTCTGTAGATTCCTACAATGGTCATTGGATAAGCATATTTTTGTGAGTATTTACTGTAATTGCTAGATTAGTATAATTTTGGGAAAACTTAGACAAATAGAATAATTTGAGAATTTCCTTAAGTTATTTACAGTTTTTTGTGTTTATTTTTAGTAGATAACTTCTATAAATTTAATTACTTTCTCTATTCCTATTTCTTTTATTTATGTAATTTACTGTTTATCATTAATTATTTAATCTTCTCCTATCCTCTTTCTTTGTGGTTATTTTATTTGAAGTTAGGGCTATGCCTTATTTCATTTATAGTTCCATTTTATTTGTTTTGAGTTTAGGCCTTGCAAGAGCCTAAACCGTTGTTCTTTTATTTACATCGAGTTTAGGCCATTCGAGAGCCTAAACCTATACCTTATTATTTTTGTGCATGTCGGGAGAATAATGATTTTTGATATAAAGGATTATTTGGGGAGACATTGAGTAAAATTAGTAATTAGCTAATGGACTGTAATTTTGGGGAATAACCAATAAACCGAATAATTGGAAGGTGTAACTGTAATAGGTTAACTTAGTAATTCACCAAGTAACGAGGATTGTAGTTGTATAAGGAATATGGTAACCATATCATAAGAGAAACATTATATTTAATACAACATAAAGTATAACAAGAGGTTATAATGAATGAGTAGGCTTATTAAGGAAACTTAAAAACTGTGTTAAGTTTAATAAAAATAAATAAGCGCGTAGCGGGAGTCCATCTTGGCAACATTAACAGATTAGGGAAAACAAATGGCTCATAGTTGTGGTCCGTTCTGGCAGCGTAGGCTGTTTAGGGAAAATAAGTGGCCAAACGAAATAATTAATCTATGACGACCTTGGCATTCGTTGACAATTTTGTAGGGGTCTAGGTAGTTAGACGGTCAACGATAATTCTATGGTGGCCTTAGCGTTTGTTGACAATTCTATGGGGGTCTATGTTAGTAGGCGGTCAATGATAATAAATTAAATAATGGGGATCAATTCTAGTGTTGACTTGAGTCAAATTGCATTTTTGGTCAGGATCTGTATCAGGCAATATCCTTTTTTCTCATTTTATGAAGGCCTTACATGAGGAGGAGGCGAGGGCATGCTTTACTGCACTTGGTAGTAACAGGTCCAAATGAGGTGGGAACCTGCCCGTTCTGGCTGGGCTATGAGCGTGCATCGCGCCAATTAGGGAAAGTAAGATGCAGTAATGCCTATGATGGACGTTATTCCTTTTAGAGCTTATGGGTTCAGGCCTTATAAACCTGAGGCCCATAGCGGGCATAGGTTATCTGTAACGACCCGTATTCTACGCATCATAGGATCGTAGAATATTTATTTCTTTCACATAAGAAGTCGTATGGTCATGTAACTTTGGGAGATGACTATTGGGGTCATTTCCCATGTTCATGATTTTTCCCGATTTTTAAATGACCATTTTACCCCTAGTTGTCACTGTTTTGACCATAACTTTTGACTGGAAAGGAATTTTGACCTTAAACCACTTCCATTAGCTCCGAATGATGGTTTACAATTCCGTAGAGTGGTCACATCTCCCAAACGGCCTCACCGTTTGGGAGATATGGCTGAAACAAGTTTCAGATAGTGAAAAACAGCTTAATTGGGCTTAACCGGGTAATTAGCAGCTAGGCCCAAAGGGGATTTCGGGATTTGAGATGTATAGGGGCTGATTAGGGTTAGAAAACATTTCTTTCAGCCGTCACATTCATTCTTGGAACTCTAGCAATGGCCTCCAACACCCAAATCACCTTCTAATCAAGTTTTGGCTTAATCTACATCAAATTAAGGAGAGAAAACACGAAAGCAAGGTTAGAGCTACTGCTAGACATTAGTATTCACCCAAATCAGCGAGGTTTCAGTTCTGAGAATCTTATTTGTGGCCAAGGTGAGTGATTAGCATTGTTTTGACACTAATTACAGTTAATTAAGGGTAACTAGTGAAGATTAGCGAATTTACACACTAATAAATTCTAGAAAAATATCTATAAATTCGAAAATAATATTTTATGCCTCTGGTAGAAATTTGGTTTAATTTGATTAAGTTTTGTTAACTCTATGATTAGTTTTTCTTAAACATGCTTAAGGGAAAACATGGGGTTTTGGGTATATTTGATCCATTTTGACATGTAAATTCATTGTTTTGGTGTTTGTGGTTAGTTTGTTATGTTGCTATGACTGTTTGGGATGATTTTTGATTGATTAGTATAGATAGATTTGTCGAAAACATCATCGAATGGCGTAAACAAGTTGCTGGAAAAAGTTGCAGAAAATTGTGCAGGGTTTCGGATCGGATCGGATATGGGCTCGGATCAGATAGGAGACCTGGGCAAGGAACCCGACCCGAACTAGAGTCTGGCACAAAAGAGGCTTGGCAAAAAGGAAGGCCATGTTGGTTAAGCTGGGGATCGGATCGACTTAAGGACGAAGGGCTCGGATTGGAACTTGAAACTTGGGAGAACTGGCAAAAAGGAAGGCCACGCTAATTGAACTGGGATCGGATCGGATAAAGAAGGAGGGATCGGATCGGAGTACATGAAGAACGAGGGAGCGGATCGAAGCGGAAGCACGAACTGGAAGGGAGATGGCACCCGACCCGACCCGAAGTGGGACACCCGACCCGGAGGAGGACACCCGACCCGAACCGATAAAATGCTGGGAACCCGAACCGAACCACTATAGGGGAGGACAACACACCGACCCGACTCAGAATGGACACCCGACCCGAACCGATGGCTAGGAGGGGCACCCGACCCGACCCAGTATTGACCAATAACCCGAGACGCAAAGGTAGTCCAATATGGGAAGTTAGAGCTCAGGATGCGGTTGGGAACCGATGAGTTCACTTCATGATTGGGCTTTGCTGCGGGACGTGTGCCAAGGGGCAGTCGATGTCTATGACTTTGGATCACTATGTATGGGAGGTACGTGAACGGATTCAGGGCCACAGTGGCCTATGTACGACTAAAGGGCTATAAACCAATGAAGTGGGGTCATTTGTAAAGATTTGGTCATGACTCCATGTGGTAAGCTTGGTAGTAGCAGTAGTTGTACAAGTTGAACTATGTCACTACTTCGATGGGTCTAGTGATTGACAGTGGTGGACATCATATGCTTTACGCATTGAGTGAGAGATGTGAGGATGGTTGCTATGGATGATTTGTTTGCCATCATTATGACATGCACACCCCACCCCCGTATTATTACACTATTTATTATGGCACCTTAGAGTATTGTACGGTATGTGGTACTAACTCTTTGGTTGCAGGTCCAGGTTCAGGTATGGTTTAGTACACCTGTTATTGTTCTGTTTAGAAGCTTATCGCTCATACCAGGCTTTATGTCTGACCCAGAGTTTTATGTCTCCTCTTATTACTCTGGGTGCTCACACGAGCAGACTAGAGACAGGTTAGCTGGTGATGCACGGGTAGATGATCCGGAGACGAGCAGGAGGCTTCCACGTAATATATATACAGTATTCTCCCTGTGTTGTTGAAGATCACTGCTTGGGCATTAGTAGTTCATCTTCTACTTTAGCTTTCTTTTGTTTAGAGACAGTAAATTTGGAAAGTTGTAATAAGCAGTATTTGGATTTCCGCTGCTCTGATGTTGATGTCGGTTTTAGTTATAAGCTTATGCACTGTCTCACCTGTTTTATGTCAAATATGTTATTATCATATTTTATTCCATGCGCTGTGAGATATTGTACAGGTTCCTCATTAGTTAATTCCCTTCTTTCCTTTCTTCTGACGACCGTCCCGTGCTAGTCGGGCATGTGTACAACGCACTTTCGGAGTAAATGCAGGCTGGTGCGGGGCGGTCCGTCACACTTGGTATCAGAGCTAGGTTGCGTAGTTAACCTAGGGAAGTTATCAGGGAGAGATAATATACGTATACGAGAGAGCGTATTTGTGATTACTTTGGTTTTTAAAAGCTATATATGTATATACTATTAGTAGTATAAGAGTGAAGTCATACTGCACTAGCACCACTATGGGGTCGTTAATCGTTTCCTTTTCCAGATTGATGATGAGCCGATATGCTAGAGGTACCGGTAGAGGGGCCAATAATGGGAATGATGCTGACATGAGGACGATGTTTACTGACCTCATGAGGGAGATGCTTAGGGACGTGCAGAGGGCATCTCCCAATGGTGGAAATGGTGGTGGTCCAATAGTGCAGGCACCGAGGGTCGACTTTGCCAAGCTGAACAAGGATTATACTAGTCTTGGTGGGAAGCCGTTTCACGGAACGGAGTCGACCACAGATGTTTAGGATTGGTTGGATAGTTGCGAACGTATCTTCGAGGATTTGCGTATCGAGGATGCGATGAAGAGAAAGCTAGTGTCCCGTCAGCTGCAAGGGCGGGCAATGAATTGGTGGAATGCTATAAAGGCAGCTACTCCCGAAGATCAGATTACTTGGGAGCAGTTTAAGGCTCGCTTTAGCGAGAAGTTCATTCCAGTTGCTCAGAAGTCAGTGTTGTTTAAGAAATTCTTGGAGCTCAAGCAGAATGGCAGAGCTGTCTCGGAGTATATTGCTGAATTCGACACTTTGTCAAAATATGGGTTATCTCTTATTGATACTGCCGAGAAGAAGAATGAGAAATTCATAACTGGTTTGGATCAGTACTTGGGGGAAAGGCTTATCAACCACATCGATGAGACGTTTGAATCGAGTGTGGGGAAAGCATTGAGATCAGAAAGTCTCTACCCTAAGCCGAAGACTGAGGTTGCATCCGCAGATGAGCCAAAGCCACAAGCAAGTGGTGAAGGCAAGGGTGGTTCCTAGAATAAGAGAAAGCAGAGTCAGACTAAGGATGGCCAGAAGAAAAAGAACAAGCAAGATGTTGAGTGCTTCAGCTGTGGTAAGAAGGGTCATTATGCTAGTAATTGTCGGGCCAAGCCAGCGGATAGGAAGTGCTTCAACTGTGGCCAAAAATGGGACATCACAAGGACAAGTGTACGCAACCCCCCAAAGAAAAGCAAATGGTGAAAGCATATGCCCTTAATGCTATTCCTTCTTCGTCGAATGCCCCAACCGCGGCGGAGAAGGGAAAGAATGTCGTCATTCAAGGTATGCTTTCAGTTTATGATGTTCCTGTTAGAGTTTTGTTTGATACCGGAGCTTCCAGTTCTTTCATATCTAGTGACCTGGTAGATAGGTTGGGATTGGAGCCCGAGATTGTCGATAGACCTTTAGTAGTGACGAACCCGATTGGTGGTTCAACTAGCCTTAGCATGATTTGTCGTAATGTGGTCTTATCGAGTCATGGATGCATGTTTGTTTGTGATTGATTTGTTTTGGGCTTTACTGGGTTTGGCATTATTTTGGGAGTAGATTGGCTCCAAAGATACGTGGTGGTAGACTGTGAGGGCTTTTTGGTGACAGCTAGAGCGGATGATGGGCGGAGGATAGTGTTTGGTGGTCTACCCAGTGAGGGGGTATTGGCTAGTTTTCTAAACTCCCTCGACATTCCGCATAGTGAGTTGTCAGGTTTGCCCGTGGTTGGCCAGTATCTGGATGTTTTCGAAGAAGTGACCGGGCTTCCACCACACCGAGAGATTGAGTTCCGTATTGATTTGGTAAAAGATGCCAGACCTATAGTGATGCCACTTCGTCATATGGCACCAAGGGAGCAGCGAGAGCTCGAGGTGCAAGTCAGCGATCTTTTGAAGAAGGGATTTATCAGAAGGAGTGTTTCTGAATGGGGAGCACCAGTTGTGTTTGCTACCAAGGCGGATGGTTCCCTTCGTTTGTGTGTAGACTACCGCGAGTTGAATAAAGTGACGAGGAAGAACAAGTATCCTCTACCGCGGATAGATGATTTGTTCGATCAGTTGAGTGGCGCAAGAGTATTTTCTCAGTTGGATCCCGCGACAGGTTTTCATCAGCTTAGAGTGGAAGCTGAGAGTATAGCTAAAACGGCATTTCGAACGCCGTCTGGATTTTATGAGTGGTTGGTCATGCCATTCGGGCTGACCAATGCCCCAGCATATTTTGTGGATCTTATGAATAGGGTATTCAGAGATCAGTTGAATAGGTTTGTCCTTGTGTTCGTTGATTATATTTTGGTCTATTCGAGGACAGAGGAAGAACACAAGTAACATTTAAAAATAGTGATGGAGGTGTTGAGAAAACACCAATTGAAAGCAAAGTTTTCTAAGTGTCACTTCTGGAGGAGAGAAGTGAGGTTCTTGGGCCATGTTGTATCAGAGAATGGTATTGCCGTGGACCCGACGAAGGTGGCTACGGTACAGGATTGGCCTACGCCCAAGAATGTAACAGATGTAAGAAGTTTCTTGGGATTAGCTGGATATTATCGCAAGTTTATCCAAGATTTCTCCAAGATAGCAGCACCATTGACCCAGCTGACTAAGAAGAATCAAGCTTTTGTCTGGGATGAAAGGCGCGAGAATGCATTCAAGAGTCTAAAGGACAAGTTGACATGCGCGCCAGTGTTAGTCATTCCTAAGGGGAATGAAGAGATGACGGTATACACGGATGCCTGTGGTACCGGACTGGGTGCTGTATTGATGCAAGGCGGTAGGGTTGTAGCTTATGCAAGTCGGCAATTGAAACCGCATGAGAGAAGATACCCTACCCATGATTTGGAATTGGCAGCGATCGTGTTCGCATTAAAGATGTGGAGACTCTATCTCTTGGGAGTTAGATTTGAGCTGTTTACAGATCATAAGTCGTTGAAGTATCTCTTCTCCCAGAAGGATCTAAATCTCCGGCAACAAAGGTGGTTAGAATTCTTGGCTTCCTATGATTTTGACATTGCATATACACCGGGAAAGGGCAACGCGGTGGCTGATGCATTGAGTAGGAGACATGCCAGTTTAGGGGCTATGTTTCTTGAATGGAAGCAACTGGAGTATATCGCGGGGTTTGATTTCAGACCAAAGTGCGAATTGGATCTAGAAATGTTAGCAAGTTTGACGATCAAACCAACTTTGATTGAGCAGATCGGCTCTAGTCAGAGGGACGATCATAACCTATTGGAAATCATCTCCAAGTTAGAGATGGGTATCGATGAGGAGATGAACAAGTATGGGCTTGATCGAGATGGATGGCTTAGAAAGAGTGGAAAGCTTGTTGTACCCAATGTCAATGGATTGAGAGATGAAGTACTTAGAGAGTGTCATCACCCAAAACTGACTATACACCCCGGTGGCAAAAAGATGTATCGAGACATGAGACAGACTTACTACTGGGAAGGGATGAAAAGAGACGTTGGGAAGTTTATATCGAAGTGCATGAATTGCCAGCTAGTTAAAGCCGAGCAAAAGAAGCCTAGTGGGTTGTTGCAACCATTAGAGATTCCCAAATGGAAATGGGAGCAAGTCTCGATGGATTTCATCGATGGTTTACCAAGAACCAGATCGGGACATGATAGCATTTGGGTAATTGTGGATCGACTGACCAAAAGTGCAAGATTTATACCAGTCAAATCGACCAGAATGGCAGCTAAGTTAGCAGAATTGTATATGAAGTGGGTAGTGAGATTTCATGGAGTACCTAAAAGCATTGTGAGTGACCGGGACCCGTTGTTCACTAGTGGGTTTTGGAAGAGCTTACAAGAGGCTTTAGGGTCAGAGTTACATCTCAGTACCGCATATCATCCTCAGACCGATGGTCAGACGGAGAGGGTGAATCGTATTTTGGAAGATTTCTTGAGAGCTTGTGTATTGGATTTTGGTGGATCATGGGATGACCATTTGCATCTAGTAGAGTTTGCATATAACAATAGCTACCAATCCAGTATCGGTATGGCTCCGCTTGAAGCTTTGTATGGAAGACCGTGCAACTCACCATCATGTTGGATTGAGACTGGCGAGAAGTTTATGCTTGGACCAGATGTGGTGAGGGAAACTACATATAAGATCAAGATCATTCAACAACGAATGAAGGCTGCCCAAGATAGACAGAAGAGTTATGCTGATAAGAGGAGAAGAGACTTAATATTCTCCGTTGGTGACTTGGTGTTTGTCAAGATTTCTCCGTTGAAGAGCGTGATACGATTTGGCAGGAGAGGCAAGTTAGCACCAAGATTTGTTGGCCCATTCCCTGTTCTTGAACTAGTCGGGAATTTGGCATATAGAGTTGGCTTACCAGAGAAGATGGCGGGAGTTCACAATGTATTTCATGTTTCCCAACTATGGAAGTTCGTTCACGACCCAGATATGACTATTTCACCTGATCAGTTAGAGGACTTCGAAGTAGAACCCGAGGCGGTTGGGAACCGCAAGCCGACCCGTATTGTCGAGCACAACATGAAGCAACTTCGAAGGAAGGCGGTGAAGCTAGTCAAGGTTCAGTGGAGCGAGGACGAGAATGATTGCACTTGGGAGACAGAGGAGAACATTAGGAAGACATATCCAAAACTCTTCGCTTGGTAAGATTTTAACTTCGATCTAGTTTTTTGCATGCTAGGATAGGCTTGTTTGCTTGCTTTGCATGTTTGATTGTTGTATGTGGCTGTTAGGCATGCAGGATCTTTTGTATGTTTTGGGTTAAGGAATTTCGGGGACGAAATTTCTTAAGGGGGGAGAGTGTAACGACCCGTATTCTACGCATCATAGAATCGTAGAATATTTATTTCTTTCACATACGAAGTCATATGGTCATGTAACTTTGGGAGACGACTATTGGGGTCATTTCCCATGTTCATGATTTTTCCTGATTTTTAAATGACCATTTTACCCCTAGTTGGTACTGTTTTGACCATAACTTTTGACTGGAAAGGAATTTTGACCTGAAACAACTTCCATTAGCTCCGGATGATGGTTTAAAATTGCGTAGAGTGGTCACATTAGCCAAACGTACTCACCGTTTGCGAGATATGGCTGAAACAAGTTTCAGATAGTGAAAAACAGCTTAATTGGGCTTAACCGGGTAATTAGCAGCTAGGCCCAAAGGGGATTTCGGGATTTGAGATGTATAGGGGCTGATTAGGGTTAGAAAACATTTCTTTCAGCCGCCACTTTCATTCTTGGAACTCTAGCAATGGCCTCCAACACCCAAATCACCTTCTAATCAATTTCTAATCAAGTTTTGGCTTAATCTACATCAAATTAAGGAGAGAAAACACGAAAGCAAGGTTAGAGCTGCTGTTAGACATCAGTATTCACCCAAATCAGTGAGGTTTCAGTTCTGAGAATCTTATTTGTGGCCAAGGTGAGTGATTAGCATTGTTTTGACACTAATTACAGTTAATTAAGGGTAATTAGTGAAGATTAGCGAATTTACACACTAATAAATTCTGGAAAAATATCTATAAATTCGAAAATAATATTTTATGCCTGTGGTAGAAATTTGGTTTAATTTGATTAAGTTTTGGTTAACTCTATGATTAGTTTTTCTTAAACATGCTTGAGGGAAAACATGGGGTTTTGGGTATATTTGATCCATTTTGACATGTAAATTCATTGTTTTGGTGTTTGTGGTTAGTTTGTTATGTTGCTATGACTGTTTGGGATGATTTGTGATTGATTAGTATAGTTAGATTTGTCGAAAATGTCGTCGAATGGCGTAAACAAGTTGCTGGAAAAAGTTGTAGAAAATTGTGCAGGGTTTCGGATCGGATCGGATATGGGCTCGGATCGGATAGGAGACCTGGGCAAGGAACTTGACCCGAACTGGAGTCTGGCACAAAAGAGGCTTGGCAAAAAGGAAGGCCATGTTGGTTAAGCTGGGGATCGGATCGACTTAAAGACGAAGGGCTCGGATCGGAACTTGACACTTGGGAGAACTGGCAAAAAGGAACGCCACGCTAATTGAACTGGGATCAGATCGGATAAAGAAGGAGGGATCAGATCGGAGTACGTGAAGAACGAGGGAGTGGATCGGAGCGGAAGCACGAACTGGAAGGGAGATGACACCCGACCCGACCCGAAGTGGGACACCCGACCCGGAGGAGGACACCCGACCCGAACCGATAAAATGCTGGGAACTCGAACCGAACCGCTACAGGGGAGGACAACACACCGACCCGACTCAGAATGGACACCCGACCCGAACCGATGGCTAGGAGGGGCACCCGACCCGACCCAGTATTGACCAATAACCCGAGACGCAAAGGTAGTCCAATATGGGAAGTTAGAGCTCAGGATGCGGTTGGGAACCGATGAGTTCACTTCATGATTGGGCTTTGCTGCGGGACGTGTGCCAAGGGGCAGTCGATGTCTATGACTTTGGATCACTATGTATGGGAGGTACGTGAACGGGTTCAGGGCCACAGTGGCCTAGGTACGACTAAAGGGCTATAAACCAATGAAGTGGGGTCATTTGTAAAGATTTGGTCATGACTCCATGTGGTAAGTTGGTAGTAGCAGTAGTTGTACAAGTTGAACTCCGTCACTACTTCGATGGGTCTAGTGATTGACAGTGGTGGACATCGTATGCTTTACGCACTGAGTGAGAGATGTGAGGATGGTTGTTATGGATGATTTGTTTGCCATCATTATGACATGCACACCCCACCCCCGTATTCTTACACTATTTATTATGGCACCTTAGAGTATTGTACGGTATGTGGTACTAACTCTTTGATTGCAGGTCTAGGTTCCGGTATGGTTTAGTATACCTGTTATTGTTCTGTTTAGACGCTTATCGCTCATACCAGGCTTTATGTCTGACCCAGAGTTTTATGTCTCCTCTTATTACTCTGGGTGCTCACACGAGCAGACTAGAGACAGGTTAGCTGGTGATGCACGGGTAGATGACCCGGAGATGAGCAGGAGGCTTCCACGTAATATATATACAGTATTCTCCCTGTGTTGTTGAAGATCACTGCTTGGGCATTAGTAGTGCATCTTCTACTTTAGCTTTCTTTTGTTTAGAGACAGTAAATTTGGAAAGTTTTAATAAGCTGTATTTGGATTTCCGCTGCTCTGACGTTGATGTTGGCTTTAGTTATCCGCTTATGCACTGTCTCACCTGTTTTATGTCAAGAATGTTATTATTATATTTTATTCCATGCGCTGTGAGATATTCTACAGGTTCCTCGTTAGTTAATTCCCTTCTTTCCTTTCTTCTGACGACCGTCCCGTGCTAGTCGGGCATGTGTACAGCGCACTTTCGGAGGAAATGCAGGCTGGTGCTGGGCGGGCCGTCACACTATCACGCTATGGTATAGGAGCCGACCGATCGGTAGAAATTAGGTAACAACCTAATTATGAATTATGGTATATTGGTATAGAAATCATAGTGATATGAATGAGAAGATAATAGACTTTATTCGTGCTTGTATTTCCACAACTTTATTTACTACCTTTATGCCTTTATGTTCTTGAAATTATTATTATGTCTGAATTTCTTTTTATAATACTCATGCTAGTAATTACAAGACTAACCAGACTTATGTCTGACTAGTTTCCTTTCTTCCTTCTCTCTTCCCTTTTCTCCCTCCAGGTTTACTTGGAATAGGAACTCAAAGTTTATAGAGATTTGGTTCGACATGGATTTTTGCTTGAATTGTTGATATCAAGATTTTGATTAATGCCAACAAAAGAAGATAGAAATGGAAATCATGTTATAGAGATAAGGTGTTATATATATATATATAAGTTGAGTATATATATAAGCCTTTAAAAAATGTTATATATATAAGTTGAGTATATATATAAGTTGAGTGTATTTATAAGTTGAGTATATATCTATCCTCAAGTATAAATATATATAAGCCTTTAAAAAAGCAGAAATATACAAAAAATGTTCTACCAGTCGACTGGTAGAAAAGGACTAGTCAACTGGTCAGCCTATTTTGGTATATAATGGCTAGTTTTGAAAATATTATATATAAGATTTAATTCAACCAGTCAACTGATGATTTTTAACTAGTCGACTAATTTGAAACAGCAAATATTTTTCTGAGGGGTTGCTTCTATTCATGAAGTGGAATCTCTTCATTTCTGTAAGGAAATAGATGTTTCTTTTGATTAAGACTTTTCATGAAGTATTGCTACCTTTCGACTATTATATAAACAACTTCAAACATGATTTACAATCACCGATTTTACAAATTAGTATTCTATACTCTCCATTCTCTGAAATTTCATTCTATGAAAACAAAAGCTCTCCTAATTTAAATACTTGTTGGATCCTTGAATCGATTTAATATCACATGATTCAACAAGCAATTTTCTTCCTTAAATCTTCGCATTCAAATCATATACTCGAGGATTAGATTATAGGAATGTTGTACATAAACCGTTGACTATCCGTGTTGACTCAAGAACACAAAGAAGAAATCAAAACACTTGTATTTGTTGAAGTCCTGTGTAGTTGCTCAGGCGACAGGCATCCTTGTTGGGGCTTGGGTGTACTGACCTATTCCTCAGGGTTAAGAGAGGGCGTGATAGTGAATTCCGAATAGGAGCTTCGGAACTGGACGTAGGGCGGGAAGTCCAAACCAGTATAAAATTTCTGATGTCACTTCACTTTGTTTATTGCTTTTATTTACTAGTGATATATCATATCAGTTCTTGTATTAGCTAGTTAGTATATCATCTACATTTCCGCTATATCCATATGGATCCTGCTTAAGTCGTACACATTGAATTTTTCAATTGGTATCAGAGATAGACAATCATTTAACCATAAAACCGTTATTTGATACATAGAAATTATGGATAATAATGCTAGTACTAGTAATAACACCGGATATTCTGAAGGCCAATCCACTGTTAGACCACCTTTCTCTAATGGCATGAATTATAGTTGCTGGGCTACACGAATGAGGGTATACATGCAAGCAAATAGTTGATGCATGGAATATCACACAAAAAGGGTGCACACAACCTACTAGTTATTTACAGAATGATCTGCATTTGAAAAAGCAGAGGCTACTGCCGATGCTAAGGCTATGAACATGTTACATTGTGCTTTAGATAGAAACGAGTTTAATCGAATTTGTATGTTGAACACTGCATATGAAATCTAGAGAACACAAATTACTCATGAAGGTACTAACAAGGTTAAACAAAGTAAAATATCTATGCTCAAGAATCAGTTTCAAAATTTTAAGATGAATGAAAATGAATCCATATGTAAGAACCCGTAACTTCCCCGGTAAGGAAAGAGCGGATACTTTGAGGACAAGACATATCGGAACACAAACAAAAGAACATTTCATTGTTTATTACAACAATTCATCAGAATACAAGAATATACAGAGTATAAATGTAATATCCCGAATTTTCTGTTAACTGTATGTTAACAAATTAAAGTATAATTAATTCTAGATGATAGAATTAAGGGAAACGGGTTATGCCGTTGCATTCATCTCGGAATAATGCGTAAGATAGAGTCCGAGTTTGAGTGAATCGGACTCCGTATGAAGGAATTATGACCTCCGGAAGTTTCAGAATTCAAATTAAAATTAAAACGGCTCAAAATGAAGTTCAAATTTCGAATTCAGACCCAAACTGGGCTGGGTGGGAAAATTCCCGCCCAGGCACCAGGTCAACCTGGGGGTCGACCTGCCCAGTCGACCTGGTTTGGCCCTGGCTGGCCTGATCGGGTTTTGGTCGAATTCTGAGGCTTGGCTGTGTCACTGGGGCTAACATATCGCATTTTGGTTGGCTCCTTTCGAAGTGAATGTCTAGATTCATCTATGATCATCTAACGGCTCAAATCAATCTGAAACTCTATATAAACAACTTAAGACTCCAACCTAAATTCACATAAGAAATTAGAGACGGAGCCGCCATGCTGTCGGGAGAAAATTAGGAGGAGCCTCCACTTGTAGAAAACTTAGTGACGAGCCAAAATCAAAGTTATAACACGAATCAAAACAACGTTAGTCTTCCCAAAGGAAAGCAATTCAAATTCAGAACTCATAATCCAGAGTTCAAGTTCTGCATTCGTTGTAAGTATAGTGATTGTTCCGATGTGAATAAAATTAAGTCTTGATTCGATGTAAATTGGGAATGAAATGGTGTTATTGTATAACAACGATGTTGATTCATATGCGATATAATGATTGTGATATTGTGATGTTTGTGGTATAATTGAGTTTATGTTGATCCTATTGTACATGTAGAATCACATGCAAGTTGTAGAATTCATATTGTAATCGACACCTATATGTTTATGTGATTATATAGGTTGTATGTGATTAAGATTTCATATATATATATATGCCAGAACCTATATGCTCAAATGATTATGTTCACATACATGCTAGTATGGTTGTAAGAAAGTTGCAAGTTAATTGGATCCATGTCAAGATCCACTTTAATATGTGTTTCATGTTGTAATTAGACATATGAATGGATCTAGTTCACACCCTTGTCATAAAATTATGAAATTATCATATCCTTGTCATATGCTAGTTAAGCTCGATGTTATGCCTAGATCCAAAAACAAGTTTAGGCTTATGCTATCAAAATCATATGCTAATTTAGTGACAACTATTTGGTTAAATACCTATTTCAATGCAAGTTCACATAACACTCATGTTGACTATTTTTCAAGTTCACACCTATGATGTTTATATTGACTATGCCAAAAATGCCAAGTTTACACCTATGTCATGTTCATGTTTATGAATTCCCTTATGTCAATTTTGTGTGCGCTAAATTAGGCTGAGTTTTTAGCCTAATATTATATGTTAAAAACTGTGCGAACGAAAATTAGGCTAAGATTGTTAGCCTAATATTTAAACGGGGTAACATTGGGAATATTGTAAAACTTGTCATAAAAATATATGAAATTGGCGTGTTTGTCACATGCCAAAATTGGTGGCATTTTAAATGGTATAAATTCTTATACCAAAAAGGATGTACTTGGAAAGTGGGCCATAACATTAAATTTACATATATTAAGTAATAAAGACAAATATGTAAAAATACGAATATGCTTAACACGAGGTTGGATTGAGTTGTGATGTAAACCTGCCCGGACCCGCCCGGTTGTCCAGTATTCACAACAATACCTATCCAATGTGGGTGGTTAAGCATGGAGCCCGATAAGGACCAGAGGTAAGACTGAGTTACGGTGTAAACCGGCTCAGAACCGACCGGCACATCCAGTAACCATAACAATTTCTATCTAATGTGAGTGGTCGGTGCTTTAAGAAGCTAAGGACAGACTGTCAGGATGGTAGGGTTAAGTTAACTAAAAACACTTAAACAATTCAACATGCTAATGAAATTGATCGGAGGGGTTAGGTAAATACAGACACTTAACCACTTAACATGTTTGACTAGAAATCCCTAGTAACGGGGACCCATTTCAACAGTAACCCAATTAGGTATCATGGTATCCTGAAACTATGCAGGGTGGGGCACGATTACTGGGCTGATTGTAAGCGGTCAAAAGCGACGGCGGTGGGTGCAACAGTGTGGGTTCTAACGGAGTGCGGGCGTGCACACACTTCGGAGCAGACAAACAGGGCATTGGGGGCACTAGTAGTATAACCTATGCATTTCAGTTTTGTGTCGGTCGCAACCATGGGACTTGATACACCCCATGGTGGGGCCAACATAAGTATCTACAATCTTTGGGGGGCGTAAGACACGGATGATTAGGCGAATAGGAGCCTATCTTTAGAAAAGGGGATCACTTTACCTCTAGCATGGGGTGCCAGTTAAGACCATACAATTAGGTGCAGAGATATAGTATGAGGTGCGATAGTATATTCGATTCAAACTGCTTTGTCTTAGTTTATGACACTCTCCTATTTCAAGTTTATACTTATCATGCCCTTATTCTTATTCTCATACTGAAGAGTCACTAGACTTACCAGGCTTTATGTCTGACCCTATTTTTTTCGTCTTCTTTCCTTCCGTTTCCCTCCAGGTCCACAGGGTGGAAACAACTCAGCTTAGTCAGACTCTTTTGCAAGCTTCAAGACAGTAGATGTACGGTTTGGATTCTCTCTCCTTGGCTATGGCCGTTGGGCATAATCATGGGGATTTATGCAGTTTTAATCATGTTTTATGCTTCTTTATTTAATAACCAAGACAGAAATCATGTTGTAATGTTTTGGAAGTTGTTATGAGACTATTATGGAAATGTTTTGTATGAACAAGTATTTTATGAAATAAAAGTCGGTTTGTTTCTGCTGCTTATATATATGTGTTTATATGTGTCTTGTGTTTTATCTGTGACTTTTACTTAAAAACCTCCACCAAAGTTAAGGCAGTCCCTTGTGAGAGACCTTAATGGAGGGTGGGCTGTTTCACTTGGTATCAGAGCACAGTTTTACCAGACTAGATAAAAAAAATTGAAACTATTTTCAAAAGAAGTTTAAAGAAGCATTGTTTTAAAAAAAAACGTTGTTTTAAAAGGCATAATTCCCCCAAAAGCCATATGCACTATCTCTCTATCCTTTGTCTTGAATACTTTCCTTTTTGTTCCAGCATGTCTGGAGACCTTAACCTTCCAAAAGGAGTACCGATACCCGGCTGGTTCCGAAGGTACCTAGAGGCTAGGGCCAATGGTGCGGACCCAGCAGACATCCCTCCTCCAACAGTGGCAGCGGTTCCACCACCTCCTCCTCCTCGTGGAAATACTTTCGCTAAGATATGTAGAGACTTCAAAGCTATGGGTGGAAAGGACTTTTATGGAACTGAATCCTTTGTAGTAGCAAGGAACTGGTTGAAGGAGACCGAGGACTTGCTCATCATCTTCGAGGTTGACGACAGGCAAAAGATACAGCTAGCAGTGTGGTTGCTGAAAGATGAAGCTTCCTATTGGTGGGAAGTTACCCAAGCTGAAAGGCCAGTAGATACTTGGGAAGATTTTAGGATGCGGTTTGAGATGAAATTCCTCTCCCAAGATGAAACAAGCCTACAAATGGAGAAGTTCCTAACTTTGAAACAAGGAATTATGACAATCAAGGAGTATGTAAATCAGTTTAACCAACTGGCCAGGTTTGGGCTGGATTTGGTAAACACCCAACACAAGAAGGCCCTTCGCTTCGTCAAAGGTCAGAATGAACCTCTACACAGCCTTGCAATGACCCATATACCCATGGGAGCGACCTATGAAATCTTGGTGGACATGGCACTGCTACACGAGGAGGACAAAGGCAAGAAAGGGGCAAAGGTGGAAGTGCCTCAAGAAAAGAAAGAGGGTTTGCAGGCTAAGAAAACAGACTTCAAGAAAGGCGGGAAGAACAAAACCCATGAAAAGAGAAAGTGCAATTTCTGTGGCATTGTGGGATATATAGCAAAAGACTACAGGAAGAAGAAGGCAAAGATGAATGGGGGTTGTTTCCGTTGTGGAGAGACTGGATACTTGGCTAAGGACTGCACAAAGAAGCGGGGGCAGGGACAGAGGACTGGATCCACCTCAAGAGGACAGGTTCACGCGCTGACGGCACCTCCACAGGAACGAGGTAGAAATATTTTTGTAGTTAGTTTATCTGTATGATCATCCAGTTCGCACTCTCTTTGATTCTGGTGCATCACACTCCTTTATTTCATTTGTTTTAGTAGAATCTCTGCACCTAGACACTAGTATGGTAGAAGATCCCTTGGTTGTTTCGAATCCAGTTGGGGGCTCAGCTTATTTGTCGATGGTTTACTTGGATTTGAAAATCTCTATTCTAAGTGTTGAATTTAGAGGCAGTGCCTTTGTTTTGGGCTTCTCAGGATATGGACTGATCCTAGGCATGGACTGGTTATCTAGTAATAGTGCCATTCTTGGTTGTGAGAAAAGAGTGGTTAGGCTCTTGACTCGACTCGGTAACACTCTAGAAATTTCTTGTAATCCCTTGAATCATGTTATGCTTAGTTATCTAGAGTCGCTTGACACTTCTGTTGAGAATTTGCAGTCAGTTAGAGTGGTCCGGGAATATCCGGATGTCTTTGAAGAGGTGAAAGGTCGAAAGCGGGAAATAGACTTCCGCACATATCTTGTTGATAATGCAAAGCCTGTAGCTCTGCCTGTTATACACATGGCTCCAAAGGAGAGAAAGGAGCTCAAAAAGCAAGTTAAGGAGCTTCTCGAGAAGGGGTTTATAAGGAGAAGTATCTCGGAATGTGGTGCTCTAGTGGTGTTCGCCACCAAAGCAGATGGTTCACTCCGTCTTTGTGTGGACTATAGGGAGCTAAACAAGCTGACTAAAAAGAATAGACACCCGCTTCCCAGAATAGACGATTTTTTTGATCATCTTGTAGGGGCGTCGGTCTTCTCCCAACTTGATCTAGCTACTAGGTTCCATCAGCTAAGGGTAGCTGAAGATAGTATTGATAAAATGGCATTCAGAACCCCAGACGGTTTCTACGAGTGGCTTGTCAAGACTTTCGGTTTGACAAACGCACCCACTTATTTCGTGGACCTAATGAGAAGGGTGTTCAGAGAATTCCTCAATAAGTTCGTGGTGGTCTTCGTAGATGGTATTTTGATCTTCTCAAATAATGAGGAAGAACATGCTCGGCATCTGAAAGAAATAATGGATACTCTCCGAAATTCTCCAAATGCCACTTTTGGAGAGAAGAGGTAAGATTTCTTGGACATATAGTGTCTAAAGAAGGGTTAGCCGTGGACCCCGCGAAAGTGGTGGCAGTGCAAAATTGGAAGACACCAAGAAATGCAACCGAAGTCCAAAGCTTTCTTGGGCTAGCAGGGTTTTACCGAAAGTTCATTAGGGATTTCACGAAAATCTCAGCTCCACTCACAAAGCTAACAAGGAAGAATCTGGCATTCACTTGGGATTTGGATTGCGAGTTTGCTTTCCAACGATTAAAAAGGGCTCTCACAACAGCCCCAGTTCTGACTTTGCCAAATGGAAGCAAGATGTTCACTGTATACACAGATGCTTGTGGTACAGGGCTAGATGCTGTTCTAATGCAGGAAGGGAGGGTAGTAGCTTATGGTGGAAGACAATTGAAAGTTCATGAAAGGAACTACCCAACCAACGATCTTGAGTTGGCCACCATTGTCTTTGCGCTTAAGTCTTGGCGCCATTATCTCCTAGGTGAGAAATTCGAATTATATACTGACCATAAATCGTTAAAATATCTCTTCTCGCAGAAAGATCTTAACTTAAGGCAACAAAGATGGATGGAATTCCTTGCCTCGTATGATTTTGAAATTTCTTATACTCCTGGCAAAGGCAACGTAGTAGCAGACGCGTTGAGACGAAAGAAACTGACCTTAAGCCCTCTCTTTGTGGAAAGGCAAAGCTTGGAGTATATAGCCAGTTTTGACTTTAGGCGATCCTCCGATTTCATACCTGGTTTATTGGCATCCCTAGAAGTATACGACCCACTCTTTTAGACTCAATAGGGACCGCACAATGTGAAGACCCTCAGCTTGTGGATGTGACTGATAAGCTAATTAGGGGTGAAACTTCCAATCACCTCAATAGGTACTCCATCGATGATAAAGGTTGGCTGAGACGGGATGGAAGGCTATGCGTCCCACAAGCTAGGAATTTAGTAAAGAAGGTTCTCGAGGAAGCACATTATTCCAAGATGACAATACATCCAGGTGGAGACAAGATGTACAAGGACGTAAAGAGAGTTTTCTATTGGAGTGGCATGAAGAAGAACGTGGCAGATTTCGTTTCTAAATGCGTGACATGCCAACAGGTCAAGGCGGAACAAAAGAAGCCTGAAGGACTGCTTCATCCCCTAGAAGTCCAGCAATGGAAGTGGGATAGCATTTCAATGGACTTCATTGACGGGTTGCCTAGGTCAAGAAGAGGCAATACTAGCATTTGGGTAATAGTGGACATGCTTACTAAAAGCGCCCACTTTTTACCTATTAAGAGTAGAAGGATTGCCTCGTCTATAGCTTCTCTTTATCTCAAGGAAATGGTTCGACTCCATGGAATACCCTCCAGTATAGTGAGTGACAGAGATCCCATCTTTACGAGTGAAATTTGGCGGAGTCTATAAGAAGCTGTAGGCACACAGTTATGCTTGAGCACGGCCTATCACCCCTAAACTGATGGCCAGACAGAAAGGGTGAATAGGGTATTGGAAGATCTTTTGAGACTATGCGTTCTTGACTTCGGAGGGACTTGGGAGGATCACCTTCCTCTAGTGGAATTCACCTACAACAACAGCTACCAAGCCACTATCGGTATGGCGCCCTTCGAAGCTCTATATGGAAGATCGTGCCGATCACCAACTTGTTGGTGGGAGTCTATTGACAAACTTATACTTGGGCCAGACATGATTCGAGAGACATCATGAAAAGTGGACTTAATATGAAGGAGAATGAAGACGGCCCAAGACAGACAAAAATCCTACGCCGACAAAAGAAGGACCGACCTTGAGTTTGAGGTTGGGGATAGGGTTTTCCTTAAGGTATCCCCTTTAAGGAACGTCGTTCGCTTTGGATCCACGGGAAAGCTAGCACCAAGATTTGTAGGACCGTTCCCTATCATCGAGAAGATTAGGAAAATGGCTTATAGAGTAGAGCTGCCTGAAAGATTGGCCGGAATTCACAACGTCTTTCATGTTTCTCATCTCCAAAAATGTCTACATGAATCTGCGGAAGTGGTGGAGCCAAACATTCTGGAAGAAGCCGAAGTGGAATGCGAAGCAACTGTAAGAAGAGTTCCAACTCGAATCATAGGAACTGAAGTGAAAAAGCTACGCAACCGCGAAGTCAAACTCGTTAAAATTCAGTGGAGCGACGCCGAGGAAGACGCAACTTGGGAAACTGAAGATAGAATATGTGCGGCCTACCCTTTTCTTTTCGAGGGTACATCTTTGACCTTTCTTTTTCCTTAAGTTGTGCTTATATCTATCTTTTTAGGTATGATCTCCTCGATATTATCCTTTATCCTTGGGTAGAAACCCCTTTGGATGTAAACATGTATTTGAAACATGTTATGGTTGATGGCTGCAAGTGGTTGCTATGGATGCATATACACACAACCTAGGTTTTAGATCGGCTCAGTCACTTCATATTGCATATGCATATGTGTATTCATATTTGTATGTGGTTGAAAATTGATATGTTGTCATATGGATGTCGCATTTATATGAATGGTTGCGCACTCATGTAGAATTATGAATAGGGAAAATATTTGCATACATATGGATTCATGGCACTAACATAAATTGCATTAAGGAGGTCAACTGAATCAGTAGACCGCCTGATTTTTGCATTAGATAAGGACATGTACACACACTATGCATATAACCATAAAGCATTAGAAGTCTTTTAAGGACAATGGACGCCTGTGTTTGTTGGTTGAGAAGATGGACGATTGGATGTTAGGACTTACGTTCTCTTAGACTTGAATATTTCGGGGACGAAATCCTTTAAGGAGGGGAGAATGTAACACCCCGAATTTTTTGTTAACAGTAACACCCCGAATTTTCTGTTAACTGTATGTTAACAAATTAAAATATAATTAATTCTAGATAATAGAATTAAGGGTAATGGTTTACGCCGTTGTGTTCGTCTCAGAATTCTACGTGAGATAGAGTCCGAGTTTGCATGAATCGGACTCCGTATGAAGGAGTTATGACCTCCGGAAGTTTCAGAATTCAAATTAAAATTCAACGGCTCACAACGAAGTTCAAATTTCGAATTCAGACCAAAACTGGGCTGTGCGGGAAAAATCCCGCCCAAGCACTAAGTCGACCTGGGGGTCGACCCAGGGGTCGACCTGCCCAGTCGACCTTGTTTGGCCCTGGCTGGCCTGATCGGGTTCTGGTCGAATTCTGAGGCTTGGCTGTGTCACTAGGGCTGACATGTTGCATTTTGGTTGGCTCCTTTCGAAGTGAATGGTCTAGATTCGTCTATGATCATCTAACGGCTCAAATCAATCTGGAACTCTATATAAACAACATAAGACTCCAACCTAAATTCACATAAGAAATTAGAGACGGAGCCGCCATGCTGTCGGGAGAAAATTAGGAGGAGCCTCCACTTGTAGAAAATCTTAGTGACGAGCCAAAATAAAGTTATAACACGAATCAAAACAACGTTAGTCTTCCCAAAGGAAATCAATTCAAATTCAGAACTCAGAATCCAGAATTCAAGCTCTGCGTTCGTTGTACGTATAGTGATTCTTCCGATGTGAATAAAATTAAGTCTTGATTCGATGTAAATTGGGAATGAAATGGTGTTATTATATAACAACGATGTTGATTCATATGCGATGTAATGATTGTGATATTGTGATGTTTGTGGTATAATTGAGTTTGTGTTGATCCTATTGTACATGTAGAATCAAATGCAAGTTGTAGAATTCATATTGTAATCGACACCTATATGTTTATGTGATTATGTAGGTTGTATGTGATTAAGATTTCATATATATATATATATATATATATATATATATATGCTAGAACCTTTATGCTCAAACGATTATGTTCACATACTTGCTTGTATGGTTGTAAGAAAGTTGCAAGTTAATTGGATCCATGTCAAGATCCACTTTAATATGTGTTTCTTGTTGTAATTAGACATATGAATGGATCTAGTTCACAACCTTGTCATAAAATTATGAAATTATCATATCCTTGTCATATGGTAGTTATGCTCGATGTTATGCCTAGATCCAAAACAAGTTTAGGCTTATGTTATCAAAATCATATGCTAATTTATGTGACACCTATTTGGTTAAATACCTATTTCAATGCAAGTTCACATATACGTTGATTTAGGCTATGTTGCAAGTTCACACTCATGTTGACTATTTTGCAAGTTCACACCTATGATGTTTATATTGACTATGCCAAAAATGCCAAGTTTACAACTATGTCATGTTCATTTTTGTGAATTCCCTTATGTCAATTTTGTGTGCGCTAAATTAGGATGAGTTTTTAGCCTAATATTATATGTTAAAAACTGTGCGAACGAAAATTAGACTAAGACTGTCAGCTTAATATTTAAACGGGGTAACGTTCGGAATATTGTAAAACTTGTCATAAAAATATATGAAATTGGCGTGTTTGTCACATGTCAAAATTGGTGGCATTTTAAACGGTATAAATTCTTATACCAAAAAGGATGAACTTGGAAAGTGGGCCATAACATTAAATTTACATATATTAAGTAATAAAGACAAATATGTAAATTTAGAAAATACAAATATGCTTAACACGAGGTTGGATTGAGTTGTGATGTAAACCTACCCGGACCCGTCCGGCTGTCCAGTAGTCACAACAATACCTATCCAATGTGGGTGGTTAAGCATGTAGCCCAATAAGGACCTGAGGTTAGACTGAGTTATGGTGTAAACCTAACCGGAACCGACCGGCACATCCAGTAACCGTAACAATATCTATCTAATGTGAGTGGTCGGTGCTTTAAGAAGCTAAGGACAGACAGTCAGGATGGTAGGGTTAAGTTAACTAAAAACACTTAACCAGTTCAACATGTTAATGAAATTGATGGGAGGGGTTAGGTAAATACAGACACTTAACCACTTAACATGTTTGACTAGAAAACCCTAGTAACGGGGACCCATTTCAGCAATAACCCAATTAGGTATCATGGTATCCTGAAACTAGACAGGGTATGGCACGATTACTGGGCTGATTGTAAGCGGTCAAAAGCGACGGCGGTGGGTGCAACAGTGTGGGTTCTAACGGAGTGCGAGCATGCACACACTTCGGAGCAGACAAACTGGGCACTGGGGGCACCAGTAGTATAACCTATGCATTTCTAGTTTTGTGTCGGGTCGCCACCATGGGGCTTGATACAGACCATGGTGGGGCCAGCATAGGTATCTACAATCTTTGGGGGCCGTAAGACACAGATGATTAGGCGAATATGAGGCGATCTTTAGAAAAAGTGGATCATTTTATCTACAACATGGGGTACTAGTTAAGACAATACAATTAGGTGTAGAGATATAGTATGGGGTGCGATAGTATATTCGATTCAAACTGCTTTGTCTTAGCTTATGACACTCTCCTTTTTCCAGTTTATACTTATCATGCCCTTATTCTTATTCTCATACTGTAGAGTCACTAGACTTACCAGGCTTTATGTCTGACCCTATTTTCTTTCGTCTTCTTTCCTCCCCCCCCCCCCAAGTCCACAGGGAGGAAACAACTCAGCTAAGTCAGACTCTTTTGCGAGCTTCAAGACAGTAGATGTACGGTTTGGATTCTCTCTCCTTGGCTATGGCGGTTGGACGCAATCAGGGGATTTATGCAGTTTTAATCATGTTTTATGCTTCTTTATTTAATAACCAAGACAGAAATGATGTTGTAATGTTTTGGAAGTTGTTATGAGACAATTATGGAAATGTTTTGTATGAACGAGTATTTTATGAAATAAAAGTCTGTTTGTTTCCGCTGCTTATATATATGTGTTTATATCTGTCTTGTGTTTTATCTGTGACTTTTACTTACAAACCTCCACTAAAGTTAAGGCAGTCCCTTGTGAGTGACCTTAATGGAGGGTGGGTGTAAGAACCCGTAACTCCCTCGTGAAGGAAAGCACGGATAGAATTGAGGACAAGACAAAATAGAACGCAGACGGAAGAACATTTCATTGTTATTACAACAATTCCATCAGATACAAGAATATACAGAGTATAAATGAATAAATTACATTCGATAAATATCAGAGATTACAATAAATTACATAGCAGCGGAAAAATATACAAAACACAACTAGAAGAGATACACGGATACAAAGCTTTCCGAGCATCGTTCCAGCTGTAAATCAGGACCCTGTGAATATAAATCTGCAAAACCAAAACTACTAGCTGCCCGTGTCGAAAATAGGGGCACCCAAAGTTTAGGTTAAAACAATAAACTCCAGGTCAGTCATGTGATTGGTGTGAGAACTAAAACAGTTATTTAAAACTTTACTTTAAAGATAGTAATTCAAGGGACCACGCCGTATGACACGGAACGGGTTTCCTCCCAAGAATACTAGTGCATATAACAAAACAACACAATGTTTTTTTGGAAAAATGAAGCTATTATAAGACCCAGGTCCCATCACACAATGCAACGCAAGCCGGAGGATAGGGTTTTCCCTTATAATAGCCAAACATGCTTGGTACGTCAAAACAAATCATTTGATACTATTATTAGTGTATAGTGTCAAAACAATTTTCAATCATAAATATCAATCATAGGCGGCATGGGTACCATATATCATGTTGCCATACTAATTCTACAATTAAAACCGCAATATCACGTATTGGAAATTGGATTCCGTCATGAGTCGAGGCAAGGGGCAAGCTCCTCTCCGCGTTCGAGACACTCTAGCAAATGTCCCAGGACCCCACTTTGATCCTTGGAATCGGCTGGGCCGGTGCTCTCTTATTTTTGAGGATTGGCAATTCCTGAACACACGTTTCCCGGTCCTTACAGACCTATATCCGAGGCGCCTTGCATTCCAACAACCACACAGGTGAAAAGTATATAAATGTCAGGGCTGGTTGGTCACTGACACCACCCTAGCTAGAAAGAAAGGTCGTGCTCTCCCAGCGGTCCGTCTCCCTTTTTGACTCATACCGAGGTGTGAGGCTCGCGAATTCACGTTATACAGAAAGCTACGCCACACAGGCCGCGCTTTGATCATCAACCACAATACTTTACTTTTCAACAGAAGCCTTGATCAATTGCCACTTACGCGTGCCACACTAGCAATTCACTCCATGCGACTGATGTCCATCGATATACAACCTCTGAGCTCGTACGTCTCAGAGAAGGGCGTTAAGCAAGAGAATAAATTCTCCACCGCCAAACAGATGTATATTTAATAGAGATCAATCAACACAGAATAAAATCCAATGTCAGACACACAATCCATTTACAAGTTCGTTCTAGGTCTGAACGAAACCGGAGGCACTTTCCTCGCATATCCATCCATCTCCAAGTACGTCTGGACGATCACCAACTGTTTCCCTCATCTTGGGTGTACAGCCCAATCGAGATCATCAGTAATCACCCAGACGATGTGAAGACTTCCGGTCTTCAACCACCATCTTCATTTTCGACATCTCGTCGAATCAGTTATTCAGAATGGGTATAAACCCGGCCTTTCTGATTAACCCACGTATATGATAAACAAATGTTACACAACACAACAAACGCCTCATTCCAATTCAGAATATCCTTTTATTCATGAAATCACATTCTCAGGGAAAGGTTCCCATTAATTTTATCCAAGATAAATTCTTCTAAATTTATTCTTTAATCTTCCTTTGGATATCATTTCAAACTAGTCGGGATTAGCGAACCACACCGAAGTAATTATTTATTTTATTTCCCAATCCCAACCTGTATATCCCATGGAGCAAAACAGGTGATACTCCATTCCTAACACCACGGTGTTATCGGTAAAATTAATTACCATTTTACGTTCAAATCTGATTAAAGATTTAACTATCGCTTTGGAGCAAAACTGGTGGCACTCCATTCTCGATCACCTTTCAGATTTGATAATTTAAATTATCAATTCACATTTTAATCTAATTAAAGATTCATTAAAACTCCACTTAGTTTTAATCTTCTCAAAAATCAACATCCTGCCTTTAACTGGGTTAAAGAACCAATGTCATATAAAACACGATTCACGATAAACCCAAATCACATTTGATATTAAATACAAGGCTCTGAATAGAAAATATACCGGCTTATATTCAATATCAAATTCTGAAACCAACATATATCGTATTGGGAATAACGATATAAAATATATCTTTCAAATTCCCATAACAATATCTGTATAGTCACGAAATCCAACATCGAAATATTCCAGAGATAATTTCGATTCGACTCCAGTCCAATTCCCGAATTGGGAATATTGATTATTTTTAAAATCACTTTCAAATTCAATTTATTTATTTCAAAAATAAATTGATTTTAATTCTAGTTCAAAACTAGTTCATTTCGACAAAAATATATTTTTATCCTTTCAAATGTGGAATTTTTCATCCCAGTTCTTTCCAATTCATATATTATGATTTTACACAAATTATCAATCTTTTTAATAATTTTATCAAGGCCCATACAGTCAATTTCCATCAACGGCCATCAAACTGCACTTACACCTACCTTTTTCGAATTTGATTTGGACATAACTCCAAATCCAACCGTTAGATTTCAAATTTATAATATTCATTGGAAAATTCTTTTCGATACGAATCCAACGGTTCCGGTTTTAGGAGAATCCGATGGTGGGATCTCCCGTAATGTCAATTCAAAGTCAATGGTCGAAATTCATGAACTGCCGCGGCGCGGCACGTTCTATTCAGACCATTATATATATAATATATATATATATATATAATATATATATATATATATATTATATATATTTCATCGATTTCCTTTTAAAACGAATTTTATAAATAGTTCTAAATTCGTTTCAAAAACAATTTCAACTTCATCTTCAATTTCAAATCGATTTGATTTCAATTCGAATTCGTTTCTATTTTATTTAGTTCGAATTCAAATTCGTTTCAATTCAATTCAAATTCTAATTCGTTTCAATTCAATTTCAATTTGAATTTACCTTCTATTTACTTCAATTCGAATTAATTTCAAATTGATTTTAATTCAATTTCAGTTTGTTTTAAATTTCATTCAAAACGGTTTCAATTCGTTTTTAATTCAATCTCAATATAATTCAATTTGAATTCATTTCTATTCAATTCGAATTCAAATTCACTTTCTATTCAATTCGAATCGAATTCATTTTCTATTTGATTCGAATTCATTTCAAATTGATTCAATAAAATTTCAATTTGAATTTTAATCTAATTTAATTTGAATTTCATTTCAAAATATTAAATTTTGAAATCACTTTTCAATATTCATTGTAAAACGAATAAAATCGTTATAAATATCGTTCGCGTCAAAATAGCGCAACTCTAATCAACACGGCTTTATATATTTCAATAAATTCGTTATTCTATTCAACAAATGAATATTTATTCTATTCAACACATGAATCTATATTTCTTTCAACACACGACTAATCTCAACACATAAGTACTGTCAACACATCACAATTTTTGTTATGTAAAATATTTTATAAAACTATGGTATCTATCGTTTGATTTTAATTAGACTCCACCGTGAAGTAGATTCTAATTGTAAATATGATAAAGATGTAATTTATATTATTAAAATATTTTACTCAACACACGAATATTTTCAACACATGAACATCGTCAACATATGACTATTTTCATATTCAACACATGAATTTTCTTTTATAATATTCATTATTTTCCCGATTGGAATGAGGCCCAATCAATCACCATATAATGTTAATTATATGGATTCCATACAACACATGTATATAATAGCAATGACAAACCATCAACCATCATCCAAAGTGCACCACACAACTGCATAAGCATCAAATACGAATAATTAACGCTTACACAGTCTGTCGACCAATCGATCGACATAAAATTAAATAATTGGGATTAGTGTACTCAAATGTCATCCCAACACCCGTGTGGGGTTTCAAATCAACAAACGCAGATTTTTATTTGTGCAGTTGGGCGATGTGTAAAATTTATCGACCCAATCAATATTAGTCAAATCAGTGTATATAAACAAATCGGCCGATTTGTTTATAAATATTTATTTATTCACATTCACGTTTAAAATTTTATTTTTAATGCTAATTAATTTATTTCAACACATCCACATTTTATTATCTATTTCACATCAACATCACAAACAATTTTCACAACACATCAATCAAACAAACAAACCATCCATGGTCTGTGGATGACGGGTGTCGGTTGCTACTAAGCACCGTCTATATCCTAGTATATATATATATATAACTAGAAAAAGAAATTTAGAGTGAGAAGTTCTCACCAATAGCTATCCCAACTCCACGACTCTCCTTTTGTAGGGAATCATCGCCGTTCTCGCCTTTTGTCACTTTCGTTGCCCGTAGCCACTACATATATAAAATCACATTTTTATATGTTGATATGTATATAAAAATTCTATTTTTACATCGCTACTATATAGATAAAAATTCTATTTTTACACCGCTACTATATAATAGAGATTATATTCTTATCACGATATTCTTTATAAAAAGTGTAACACCCCACCTCCGCTAGGGTCACTCACGAAGGGAATGCACTAGGTTTGGTGAAGTATTATCGAGGTAAACATGCACAGAAATATTACAAGACATAACATATATAAAACAGCGGAAGTAAAACAAATTTCATTACCTTATAAAATAAGGTCTAAAGCCTTTTTCATCAGAATACATCAAAACCTGCCTTGCAATAGTAAAGAAGCATAAAACTTTTTCATAAATTATTCCCCAAAATAAAGCGGTGAAGCAGCCATAGCCAAGAGAAGACCAAGCTACACATGATGACCTTCAAGCATAAGAGGTCCGAACTAAACAACAGCATTTCCTCCCTGAAAACCTGGGGGGGGGGGGAATCGGAAGACAAAGAGGCGAAAGAAAACGGGGTCAGTCATAAAGACTGGTAAGTCCTATCTACTTCCAGTATAAAAACAGGTAAAGGTAACATGACATGCATAAACTGAAAGTAAACATAAGGATGACGACAAGATAGATAAGCTAAACCAAGATAACTGGATGAACTACTATAGCAAGATAAACTAAGGTATCATGATAAACTACGGTGTCAAGATAAATCAAAGTATCACATCGTCAGGTTTCTATCAAGTATACTATCCCAAGGTATCTATCATATATAACATCCCACGGTATCTATCATGTATAACATCCCAAGGTATTTATCATGTATATTTGCTCTGCACCTCTCGTACTAGTATCCCAACCCGCGTCATGTGTTAACTATGAATGTCTCTTGCCCAATGTCATGTAATGGTCCATGTCAACTTAATATATAGCATATGTAGGTTTTCCCAGCTCGTATGTTTCTTTCCATGTATAAGTTCAGTCCTTTGCCGTAGGCCGTACGGGCTTTCCCATGTAAATCTATACTACCTCAACGTAGTACCATTTTATCCTTAAAGTTGTTTTGGACTACTACCCTTGATCTGGTTATGTTTTCTTACCATGAACTATCGCGTGTTCACTTAGGATTTATGCCACCTAGGACCACTAGGGATTATGCTACCTAATGAACGTTTCCGTGTTTCAGTTTGGGTTCAAGCCACCTAGGGCCACTAGGGATTATGCCACCCGTCAACCACGCCCTTTATCCCACGTATGTATCGTGAATCATTTTCCATGTCTAGACGCACATGTATCTCAATGTGCCATCCGAGTTCCGTGCCAAGGCAAATCAACAAATATGGAACTCGGTCGGGAGCTTTAAGTCATCTGCCGATGCATATATCAAGGTCTGTTTTTGTATCCGTGGCTATGGTCCCACGTGACCCCTCCCTCAACTACTGAAAGGCAATCCAAGAAAAATCATGTATGAGAACTACATCCCGGCCCCACTATAGCCCCACTTTCCTATTGGCCAACCTCACCCATAACTCGATAGCAAGTATATGGTCTATTTGGAGTTCTCTGCCTTTCCGTACGTACACGATTGACTAAAGATGGTAGGTAGTCGACGACGCGCTATCCAGGGCAAAAATCAAGTATCGTCTACTCCACGCTAATCCATCCCCCTCTTTAGGTCGCTCGCATAGCAACCAAGGCATACTCTTGGTTCTTCTACCGCAGACCTTAACCTCTTGTGAGCCCAGGCGGATCATCTGCAACCTCACAGAGGGATACCAAGAGTACCATCACGTCCCCCGAAGCTACCGCTTCGTCACCCAGTTCGTTGGAGCTTTTTATCCAAGTCAGATAAGTTGCTCCTCCTCGTATACTAAGCGATGACCTACCGTATCAGGTTACTCATCTATTTATAAACTAGTCCCATGTCCTTGGCTAAGAATTATTACTTAGTTATCCTTAACTAAGGTTTACCACTCAGCTTCTCTTCCCGCTATCCTTATTAACTACGATTTTCAACCTAGTCCCCTGAGCTAGGGTTTTGTCTAATGGGTTAAGTGTTGTCATTCAAGTTCATGACTTAACCCGCCTACGAATCATGTCAAGATTGGCTAAGTATTTAAGTTCAAGGCTTAGCCCTACAAGTTGGTTAAGTATACCAAGAAGCTCATGACTAAACCCTATCAAGTCAAATTGGTTAAGTATTTGTTTGTCTTAACCCTATCAGATTATCGTGTTAGATTGATTAAGCATAGATTATCTTAATCCCATCAGATTATTGAGTCGGATTGGTTAAGTATGGGTTAGCTTAACCCCATCCACTAATCGTATTACAATGGTTAAGTATATTTAAAAGGTCTTGTGACTTAACCCTATCAGGTCCGCATATTAGATTGGTTAAGTATAGGTTACTTAACCTCATCAAATCATCATGTATAATTGGTTAAGTATAAGTTACTTAACCCCATTAAATTATCATGTTAAGTTGGTCAAGTATAGGTTACTTAAACTCATTGAATTACCAAGTTTAGATTGGTTAAGTGTTTAACTTAACCCCATCGAATTATCAAGTTTAGATTAGTTAAGTGTAAGTTACTTAACCCCATCTAATTACCGTGTTTAGATTAGTTAAGTCTAAGCTACTTAACCCCATCTAATTACCGTGTTTAGATTAGTTAAGTGTGGATTACTTAACCCCATCAAATTTACCGTGTTAGATTAGTTAAGTCTAGGTTACTTAACCCCATCTAAGTACCGTGTTTAGATTAGTTAAGCGTAAATTACTTAACCCTATCCCCTAATTGCCTTATATGGTTAAGTGTCATTAAGAAATCAAATCCGGTTCCACTTAACCTACCCATTCGTGTCATATCGGTTAAGTGTCATTAGTCAAAATTACTTAACCTTTTCATGTGGCATTAATTAGATTAATGCACCCCAACCTCTCACATTAGACTTTGTTATGGTTACTAGTTAAGCCAGGCGGTTCCGGGTAGATTTATACCACAACCTAGTCTAACCTCGGGTTTTAAGTGCTATGTGACCAACTACTCACATTGGGTCCTATTGTTTGTAGCCACTAGTTAAGCCGGGCGGGTTCGGGTAGATTTATGCTACAAACTCAACCCAACCTCGAATTGGCCACTTTCATGTTTGGTCTAGTGTCATATTACACTTACAACCCATACATGTCTAGTTTCAAGTCCCATGTTTACCCCACATGTCATGTCCACATTTAGGTGTATCATGAGTGTCATATTTTTATGAAATCCCATGTCAAATTATCATGTCATAATCACGCTCGTCTAACCTACCCCAAATCGTGTTTCCAACCGAAGTAAAAGCGAGTCAACATAGTAAGGATACTATGCTACATATTGGCCTCAAAACATGCACGATGTCAAAAAGGGATTGGCCACAAACATGCATGATATCATAAGGGGGTTTGGCCTCAAAATATGCATAGCATCATAAGGGGTTTTTGGCCTCAAACATGCATAATGTCACAACGGGATTAGCCACAAACATGCATGATATCATAAGGGGGGTTTGTGTTCACTTACATGCATAAGCCCCAAGTCATATTCATGTACATATTTCACAAGTCAAAGTGGTTTCAAGTATTCATGCCAACATTCCGCAAGTAAAGGTTCAATCTTTCATGATGGACTAAGTTAAACATAACATAAGTGGCATGATTTAGTCACTAAGCATAACTAAGAGTCATAGGTTCAAGCAAAAGAGGCATGACATGGTTCATATAGGCTAGCATACTTAGTTTAATCTCGTTTTATTCCATGCCATCATTAAAACTACCGTTTAGATCTAGAAGTAGCTAGAACTTACATAGCGTGGCAAGAGGGCTAGGAGCATGAATCATCTTGACGAAGAAAGGTGGCTCCTTTGTTGAAGAATCGTCATGAAATTTGCGTAGCAACGTTGATCCACTCTCTTGATTTGATGTAGCAAGCTAGCACCTTTGATTCGGATCCGATTTGAATGCATAAGCTCTTGGAGTTGGAGAAGGAGGCCATGATCAAGAGGGATTTGGGCAGCACTTCGTTGTTAGATTGATTTTGAGTGATTTAGGTTAGGTCCTAGGGTGTTTTTATAGAGATTAGGAGTAGTTTAGGCCATAGGATAAACCCTAGGATAGATCTGAGCCCTCAAAATCCGTCATAGGCCCATAAAACCGAGCCAAGACAGCAGTAGGTGCACCCAGGCCCAAGAGGTCGGACAACCCAGGTCGACACCCGTGTCAACTGGGCAGTCGACCTGCCCCTGGGCGTGTCGACTCCCCAGTCGACACCCCAGTCGAACTTGGGGCTTGGGCGGGAATTTTCCCGCCCAGTCCGTTTGGCTCCAGATTTGAATTTTCGAGTTGTTTTTGAACTTGAATTTTTCTGAAATCTTTGACGGGCCATAACTGGGTCATACGGACTCCGATTCTCGAAAACCCGGACTCTATTTCGCGTATTTTTCCGAGACGAACGCAATGGCACAGCCCGTTTCCCCTGATTCAGATTTTATAATTAAATTCTGCCTTGATTCTTGTCCTAGCACGTTGTAAAAATCCGGGTTGTTACATTCTCCCCTCCTTTAAGGATTTCGTCCCCGAAATCTCCAAGTTAGGAAGAACGTATCCTACCATCCATCGTCCATCTACTCAAAACATCATCCATAGGCAACCATGGTCCTTAAAAGACTCCTAATGCTTTATGAACACATGCAAAAAGTGTGTGTATATGTTCCTTAGCTAATGCTAATGATCAGGCCTGAATGATCTTTCTAATGCAAAATATGTTTAGTGCCATGAATCCAACATGTATGCAAATAGTCCTAGTCATATAAGTACTACATGCATACAAAAACATTCATTCATATGCAACATCCGCATGACAACACATTGACTTTCAAACAAGTATAAATACTCGTGTATATGCAATGCAAAATGTGAGTGCGTCGATCTAGTATCTAACGTGTATTCGCGCATCCACGAGCAACCACTTGCAACCATTTGCAACCATATCAATCATAACATGTTTCAAATACATGTTTACATCCATAGAGTTCTACCTAAGGTTCCCAAGATAGGATCGAGAAGATAAACAAGACAAACTCCTTACGGGGTTTGCAACAGAAACAGGACCGAGAGGATATCCACCAAGCGATAGCATGCAAGTAAGCTCTACAGGTGAACCAATGATCAAAGATATACTCTTAAAAAGAGACATGATGCGCGCGTCTAAGCCGCATTTCCATGAGCTTAATTCCCTTGTGCCTTGACCACCTTTGACTTCATGATTTCGTAGCTCCTTGATTCCTATTTCCAAGGTATGAGTTGGAACTCATTTCACTGTCGCCTCTCGTTCCTTTTTCACTTATTCTTTCCCTAGTATGCTCGGCTCAAACATATCTGCGTACTCATGCAAGCTCTCCAAAATTCACTAGTGAATTCTGGATCTCGTTTACCTATGCCAATCCATGTTACCACGTGCACTTACTAGGGTGATTCCTATAACTCATGCTTAAGCAGAATGAACCATCCGCCTTATTGGCGAACATTACTCGATCGGATCAGAGATTTCCGATAAATGCATCAAGAGATTCTAGGTAACTAACCATGACAGAACTCATAAGGTTACACGAGACTTCGAGGGTATTACCAAGGCAAGTTAAGAGTTTAACTACCCTCCTTTCAAAACCGAGAATGACATCCCTTACTGGATAACCACTTCATCCCTAGAATCCATCCATAGCTCAATAACAGAAGCATTGCTTCTAATCTCAACACTTGGCATTTACACTCTCAATTCCAAACAAGTCATGAATAAATGGACCGACTCTCCAACCAGATTTTGGGACAAAAGTGGGATCTTTTACCATGCTAGTACTAAGGTGCAGAGACTTAACTATCGAAGTAGACTTAAATGATGCGATGATCAAAACAAAGTCTGGACAGGATGATAGAAAAGAAAGGCTAAACCTTTAACAGAAATGATACCATCCCTCTTAGGTATGCCAGGAGTGAGAGCATACAATTGCCCTCTCGCTGATCTTGTCCTTGTCTTCCTTCGTGGACTAATCCATACCAACAAGTTGCTTATCCTTACATCCGTGTCCTTTATCCTTGCTCTTATTACCCTTCCTTGTAACACGGTAACAGGCCTCTCGAGAACCACCTCCATCTCACGGAAAACACTTCGTAGCTAGACAAGGATTAGTCGCAGTTAAAACTACTGTGACTACAGATGGAGGAAAGGAAGGAAAAGAGATTCAATCAAGGGAACAAAGGATAGTGCTAATGGCTTTTTGGGGAATAGCCTTTTAAAAACTTTTCTTGAAAAATGCTTCTTTGTATACCGTTTCTCAAATTGTTTTCAGAAGGTTTTAAAAACTTTTGCCCAGTCTGGTAACCTTCAGCTCTGATACCAAATGTAACACCCCACCTCCGCTAGGGTCACTGACGAAGGGAATGCACTAGGTTTGGTGAAGTATTATCGAGGTAAACATGCACAGAAATATTACAAGACAGAACATATATAAAACAGCGGAAGTAAAACAAATTTCATTACCTTATAAAATAAGGTCTAAAGCCTTTTTCATCAGAATACATCAAAACCTGCCTTGCAATAGTAAAGAAGCATAAAACTTTTTCATAAATTATTCCCCAAAATAAAGCGGTGAAGCAGCCATAGCCAAGAGAAGACCAAGCTACACATGATGACCTTCAAGCATAAGAGGTCCGAACTAAACAACAGCATTTCCTCCCTGAAAACCTGGGGGGGGGGGAATCGGAAGACAAAGAGGCGAAAGAAAACGGGGTCAGTCATAAAGACTTGTAAGTCCTATCTACTTCCAGTATAAAAACAGGTAAAGGTAACATGACATGCATAAACTGAAAGTAAACATAAGGATGACGACAAGATAGATAAGCTAAACCAAGATAACTGGATGAACTACTATAGCAAGATAAACTAAGGTATCATGATAAACTACGGTGTCAAGATAAATCAAGGTATCACATCATCAGGTTTCTATCAAGTATACTATCCCAAGGTATCTATCATGTATAACATCCCATGGTATCTATCATGTATAACATCCCAAGGTATTTATCATGTATATTTGCTCTGCACCTCTCGTACTAGTATCCCAACCCGCGTCATGTGTTAACTATGAATGTCTCTTGCCCAATGTCATGTAATGGTCCATGTCAACCTAATATATAGCATATGTAGGTTTTCCCAACTCGTATGTTTCTTTCCATGTATAAGTTCGGTCCTTTGCCGTAGGCCGTACGGGCTTTCCCATGTAAATCTATACTACCTCAACGTAGTACCATTTTATCCTTGAAGTTGTTCTGGACTACTACCCTTGATCTGGTTATGTTTTCTTACCATGAACTATCGCGTGTTCACTTAGAATTTATGCCACCTAGGACCACTAGGGACTATGCTACATAATGAACGTTTCCGTGTCTCGGTTTGGGTTCAAGCCACCTAGGGCCACTAGGGATTATGCCATCCGTTAACCACGCCCTTTATCCCACGTATGTATCGTGAATCGTTTTCCATGTCTAGACGCACATGTATCTCAATGCGCCATCCGAGTTCCGTGCCAGGGCAAATCAAGAAATATGGAACTCGGTCGGGAGCTTTAAGTCATCTGCCGATGCAGATATCAAGGTCTGTTTTTGTATCTGTGGCTATGGCCCACGTGACCCCTCCCTCAACTACTGAAAGGCAATCCAAGAAAAATCATGTATGAGAACTACATCCCGGCCCCACTACAGCCCCACTTTTCTATTGGCCAACCTCACCCATAACTCAATAGCAAGTATATGGTCTGTTGGGAGTTCTCTTCCTTTCCGTACGTACACGATTGACTAAAGATGGTAGGTAGTCGACGACGCGCTATCCAGGGCAAAAATCAATTATCGTCGACTCCACGCTAATCCATCCCCCTCTTTAGGTCGCTCGCATAGCAACCAAGGCATACTCTTGGTTCTTCTACCGCAGACCTTAACCTCTTGTGAGCCCAGGCGGATCATCTGCAACCTCACAGAGGGATACCAAGAGTATCCTCATGTCCCCCGAAGCTACCGCTTCATCACCCAGTTCGTTGGAGCTTTTTATCCAAGTCAGATAAGTTGCTCCTCCTCGTATACTAAGCGATGACCTACCGTATCAGGTTACTCATCTATTTATGAACTAGTCCCATGTCCTTGGCTAAGAATTAATACTTAGTTATCCTTAACTAAGGTATACCACTTAGCTTCTCTTCCCGCTATCCTTATTAACTACGATTTTCAACCTAGTCCCCAGAGCTAGGGTTTTGTCTAATGGGTTAAGTGTTTTCATTCAAGTTCATGACTTAACCCGCCTACGAATCATGTCAAGATTGGCTAAGTATTTAAGTTCAAGGCTTAGCCATACAAGTTGGTTAAGTATACCAAGAAGCTCATGACTTGGTTAAGTATTTGTTTGTCTTAACCCTATCAGATTATCGTGTTAGATTGATTAAGCATAGACTATCTTAATCCCATCAGATTATCGAGTCGGATTGGTTAAGTATGGGTTAGCTTAACCCCATCCACTAATCGTATTACAATGGTTAAGTATATTTAAAAGGTCTTGTGACTTAACCCTATCAGGTCCGCATATTAGATTGGTTAAGTATAGGTTACTTAACCTCATCAAATCATCATGTATAATTGGTTAAGTATAAGTTACTTAACCCCATTAAATTATCATGTTAAATTGGTTAAGTATAGGTTACTTAACCTCATTGAATTACCAAGTTTAGATTGGTTAAGTGTTTAACTTAACCCCATCGAATTATCATGTTTAGATTAGTTAAGTGTAAGTTACTTAACCCCATCTAATTACCGTGTTTAGATTATTTAAGTCTAATGTACTTAACCCCATCTAATTACCGTGTTTAGATTAGTTAAGTGTGGATTACTTAACCCCATCAAATTTACCGTGTTAGATTAGTTAAGTCTAGGTTACTTAACCCCATCTAAGTACCGTGTTTAGATTAGTTAAGCGTAAATTACTTAACCCTATCCCCTAATTGCCTTATATGGTTAAGTGTCATTAAGAAATCAAATCCGGTTCCACTTAATCTACCAATTCGTGTCATATCGGTTAAGTGTCATTAGTCAAAATTACTTAACCTTTTCATGTGGCATTAATTAGATTAATGCACCCCAACCTCTCACATTAGACTTTGTTGTGGTTACTAGTTGAGCCGGGCGGGTCCGGGTAGATTTATACCACAACCTAGTCTAACCTCGGGTTTTAAGTGCTATGTGACCAACTACTCACATTGGGTCCTATTGTTTGTAGCCACTAGTTAAGCCGGGCGGGTCCGGGTAGATTTATGCTACAAACTCAACCCAACCTCGAGTTGGCCACTTTCATGTTTGGTCTAGTGTCTACACTTACAACCCATACGTGTCTAGTTTCAAGTCCCATGTTTACCCCCACATGTCATGTCCTCATTTAGGTGTATCATGAGTGTCATATTTTCATGAAATCCCATGTCAAATTATCATGTCATAATCACGCTCGTCTAACCTACCCCAAATCGTGTTTCCAACCCAAGTAAAAGCGAGTCAACATAGTAAGGATACTATGCTACATATTGGCCTCAAAACATGCACGATGTCAAAAAGGGATTGGCCACAAACATGCATGATATCATAAGGGGGTTTGGCCTCAAAATATGCATAGCATCATAAGGGGTTTTTGGCCTCAAACATGCATAATGTCACAACGGGATTAGCCACAAACATGCATGATATCATAAGGGGGGTTTGGGTTCAGTTACATGCATAAGACCCAAGTCATATTCATGTACATATTTCACAAGTCAAAGTGGTTTCAAGTATTCATGCCAACATTCCGCAAGTAAAGGTTCAATCTTTCATGATGGACTAAGTTAAACATAACATAAGTGGCATGATTTAGTCACTAAGCATAGCCAAGAGTCATAGGTTCAAGCAAAAGAGGCATGACAAGGTTCATATAGGCTAGCATACTTAGTTTAATCTCGTTTTATTCCATGCCATCATTAAAACTACCGTTTATATCAAGAAGTAGCTAGAACTTACATAGCGTGGCAAGAGGGCTAGACGCATGAATCGTCTTGACGAAGAAAGGTGGCTCCTTTTTTGAAGAATCGTCATGAAATTTGCGTAGCAACGTTGATCCACTCCCTTGATTTGATGTAGCAAGCTAGCACCTTTGATTCGGATCCGATTTGAATGCATAAGCTCTTGGAGTTGGAGATGGAGGCCATGATCAAGAGGGATTTGGGCAGCACTTCGTTGTTAGATTGATTTTGAGTGATTTAGGTTAGGTCCTAGGGTGTTTTTATAGAGATTAGGAGTAGTTTAGGCCATAGGATAAACCCTAGGATAGATCTGAGCCCTCAAAATCCGTCACAGGCCCATAAAACCGAGCCAAGACAGTAGCAGGTGCACCCAGGCCCAAGTGGTCGGACCACCCAGGTCGACACCCGTGTCGACTGGGCAGTCGACCTCCCCCTGGGCGTGTCGACTACCCAGTCGACACCCCAGTCGAGCTGGGGCTTGGGCGGGAATTTTCCCGCCCTGTCCGTTTGGCTCCAGATTTGAATTTTCGAGCTGTTTTTGAACATGAATTTTTCTATTATACAGACTCCGATTCTCGAAAACTCGGACTCTATTTCGCGTATTTTTCCGAGACGAACGCAATGGCACAGCCCGTTTCCCCTGATTCAGATTTTATAATTAAATTCTGCCTTGATTCTTGTCCTAGCACGTTGTAAAAATCCGGGTTGATACAAAAAGATTTCGCCTTTTCAAATATAAAGATTTCATTTTTTCAAATATAAAGATTTTGCCTTTTTAAATATAAAGATTTCACCTTTTCAAATATAAAGATTTCGCCTTTTCTTTTATAAAGATTTGGCCTTTTCTATTATAAAGATTTCCCCTTTCAAAAATAAATATTTCGCCTTTTCAAATATAAATATTTCGCCTTTTCAAATATAAATATTTCGCCATTTCAAATATAAATATTTTATTTATTTATTTTAATTTCAAAAGGTTGACTTTTACATACGACCTCTAAACGAGGCCCACCGCCTATCGTCCATAGCGTTTCACCCCCATTCCGAACACAATGGGACATGTACCATAAGCTGATTCGATCGTTTCGATCAGTTTTCGTTGAAATCAACATATAACTCTATATATTTATTTTGAACGCGCATTTCAATTTACCGGGGTCACATACGAACTCTAAAAATTCCCAAAAAATATTTTCTAGCTTCGTATTGACGATACGATCCTAACAAAACTAGTTTCGTCGAATTCCGAGACCGTTGGAAAAATGGCCATTTTCCAGTCGATTAAAATCAACTAAAACTGGTCAAACACGTTTTCTTTTGCCACGCTCACATATTGATTCGAAAAATTATGAAAATTGGAATCTAGCAATAACTTGTCATCACGGATCCAAAAAAAGTGGTTTTGTTGAAATCCGAGGTCGTTTGCAAAATGGCTATTTTTAAGGGCCTGAATTCCATAGCGGCTATTCAGAATTTTCAACTGGACATATCTTTTGATTCCCGCTATGAAACTTCAATTTCTAGGATTCGTTGGAAAGATATTCCCAACTAGATCCTATTATTTTTGGTTTCACTAAAATCCGGATTGTTTTGCACCCGGTACATTCAATTGAAGTTTGAAATCGAATTATCGAACTACCACGCCATTTTCAATTCTATTTATAATTATATATAATTATTTATATTCTAACGACGACGCATATAATATATACGTTCGAATTATATTCAAAATAAATTTCTCGTCGATATTATTTAAAATAATCCATTTTAAATATTCAAAATTCGCTAAAATTGCCAAAATAAAAATTTAAACTGGCCCAGATTTTCGGGTTGTTACAGTGGGGTGTTTCAATAAACAAATAATATACATCAGAAAATATCAGAGATTACAATAAATTACATAGCAGCAAAAAAAATATACAAAACACAATTGAAAGTAATACACGGATACAGAGCTTTCGGAGTATCATCCCAGCTGTAAACCAGGATCCTATGAATATAAATCTGCAAAACCAAAACTACTAGCTGCCCGTGTCAAAATAAGGACACCCAGAGTTTAGGTTAAAATAATAAACTCCGGGTCAGTCATGTGACTGGTGTGAGAACTAAAACAGTTATTAATCTTTATTTTAAAGTTCGGTAAATCAAGGGACCACGTCATATAACACGGAACGAGTTTCCTCCCAAGCTTACCAGTGCATAAAACAACAGCGCAATGCTAAATAAAGAACAATAAAGCTATTATAAGACCCAGGTCTCATCACACAATGCAACACAAGCCGGAGGATAGGGTTTTACCTTATAATAGCCAAAGAATGCTTAATACGCTAAATTTCATCTTTTATTATTATTATAAGTGTATAGTGTCAAAACAATTTCAATCATAAGTATTAATCATAGACGGCATGGGTACCATATATCATGTCGCCAATACTAGACTCCACAATCAAAACTGCAAATATCACGTACTGGAAGTCGGGTTTCCATCTGTGAACTGAGACAAAAGATAGTCCTCACCGATTCGAGACGCTCTAGCCCGTGTCTCAAGATCAGAGCTCGAGTGACCCTTGGAGCGTCAGGGCCGGTACACCGATGTGCATTAAAATGCCTGATCACTGCGTTTCCCCGACTTTTGGGGCGTCAATGAGCCAAATGACTCCATCGGCTCCACACAGTCACCGATATATCCGAGGCGCCTCACAACAGCAACAACCACACAGGTGAAAATAATATAAATGTCTGGGCTGGTAGGTCATTAACACCACCCTAGCTAGAAGGAAACGCATGCCCTCCCTGATGTCCTCTCCCGTTTCTGGCTCACAATCAGGGTGTGAGGCTCGTGAATCAATGTTACACAAAGCTATGCCATACAGGCAGTGCTTTGATCATCAACTACACAACTTTGCTTTTCAACAAAAGCCTTGATCAATTGCCACTTAGGCATGCCACACAGGCAATTCACACCATGCTACTGATGTCTATCGATATACAACCTATGATCCCGTACGTCTCAGAGAAGGGTGAAGTAAGGGAATGAATTCCCCTTCACCAGGAAGATGTATATTTAATAGAGATCGATCAACACAGGGCAAAATCCAATGCCAGACACACAGTCCATACAAGTTCGTTCTGGGCCTGAACGAAACCGGAGGCACCTTGTACCTCGCATATCCATCGATCTCCAAGTACGTCTGGACGATCACCAACTGATTCCCTCCTCTTGGGTGTAAAACCCAATCAAGATCATCAGTAATCACCCAAACGATGTGAAGACCTCCGGTCTTCTACCACCGTCTTCATCCTCGACACCACATCGAATCAGTTATTCAGAATGGGATAAACCCGGTCTTTTTGAATAACTCGCGTATATAATAAACAAGTGTTACACAAACACAACATACGCCTCATTCCAATTCAGAATACTCTTTTATTCAAATATTCTTATACTTTGGGAAAGGTTCCCATTAATTTTACCAAAGATAAATTCTTTAAATTTATTTTTTTATCTTCTTTGAATATCAATTCAAAACTAGTCGGGATTATCGAACCACATCGAAGTAATCATTTATTTTATTTCCCAATCCCAACCTATTCATCCCATGAAGTAAAACTGGTCATACTTCATATCTAACACCACGGTGTTATCAGTAATTTCAATTACCATTTCACGTTCAAATCTAATTAAAGATTTAATTATCGCACAGAGCAAAACTGGTGATACTCCATTCCCGATCATTTCAATCTAATTAAAGATTCATTAAAACTCCACTTAGTTTTAATCTTCCCAAAAATCAATATTAATGATTATTTAACTTGGGAAAATTATATCTTGTCTTTAACTAAGTTAAAGAACTAATGTCATTTAAAACACCGTTCACTATAAACCCAAAATCACATTCCATTCCAATTCAATTATTGAAACTTCGGGTCTCTTTTAAAACCCTTTCAAATCCAATTTATTTATTTAAAAAATAAAAAAATTATTATTCTAGTTCAAAACTAGTTCATTTCGATAAAAATCTATTTTTATCTTTTCGAATTTAGAACTTTTCATCTTAATTCTTCACAAATCATTTCTTATGAATTTACACAAATTATTACTATTTTTAATAATTTTATCAAGGCCCGTACAGTCGATTTCCATCAACGGACATCGAACTGCACTTACAACGACCTTTTCCAAATTTGATTTGGACATAATTCCAAATCCAACCTTTAGATTTAAAATCTCTTGTATTCATTGGAAAGCTTTTTTCGATATGAACCCAACAGTTCCGGTTTTAGGAGAATCCGACGGTCGGATCTCCCGTAATGTCCATTTGAAGTCAATGGTCGAAATTCGCAAACGTCCGCGGCGCTGTGCGTTCTATTCAGGCCATTATATATATATATATATATTATATTTCGTCGATTTCCTTTCAAAACGTATTTTAATAAATCGTTTTAAATTCGTTTTCAAAATGATTTCAACTTCGTATTCAATTTCGAAACAAAATTGAATATTACACATCATCGATATACAAATGATAATATTTTCAAAATATTATATTTTGAAATCACTTCTTTTTCTATATTCATTATAAAAATGAATAAAACCAATATAAATATCGTTCACGTCAAATGGCGTCAATCTAATCAACACGACTTTTATATATTTCAATAACTTCGTTATTCTATTTAACAAATGAGTTTTTATTCTATTCAACACATGAATTTTATTCTATTAAACACATGAATATTTATTCTATTCAACACATGAATTCATATTTTTATTCAACACATGAATATATATTTTTATTCTATTCAACACATGAATACTTATTCTATTCAACACATGAATATAGATTTTAATTCTACACATGAATTCATACTTTTATTCGACACATGAATATTCAACACATGAAAATATATTTTTATTCTATTCAACACATGATTTTTTTATAATATTCCTTTTTCTCCCGAATTGGAATGAGGCCCAATCAATTACCATAAAACGTTAATTATATGGATTCCCTACAACACATGCATATAATAGCAACGATAAATCATCAACCATCAAACCATCATCCAGAGTGCACCACACAACTGCATAAGCATTAGATATAAATAATTAATGCTTACAACCGCCTGTCAATCAATCGATCGACATACAACTAATTATTCGGATTAGTGTATGACCAATTTCATCCCAACACCCGTGTGGGGTTTTCAAACAATCAAACACATGTTTTATTTGTGTCGTTGGGCGATGTGAAAAATTTATCGTCCCAATCCATATCAGTCAAATCGGTGTACATAAACAAATTGTTCGATTTGTAAAAGAATATTTATTTTACTTTAACACATGAATATATATATATATATATTATTTCAACACATGAATATATATTTTATTTCAACACATGTATATATATTTTAATTCTATTCAACTCATGAATTTTCATTCTATCCACTCCACACAATCATTTTTTTTTCCATAACACATCAATCAAACAAACAAGCCATCCATGGTCTATGGACGACGGGTGTCGGGTGCTGCTAAGCATCGTCCGCATCCTAGTATATATTTCAACTAGAAAATAAATTAAAAGTGAGGAGTTCTCACCGACTAGCTAAACCAATTCACTGCGACTCTTCATATGTAGGAAATCTTCATCGTGTCTCCAACGAGATCTGTTTCACGCGGTACATGTTAAAAGTTATATTTTTAACAACGCTACATATATAAAGATTATATTTTTCTTCTTGTACTCTTCATAAAAAAATCACATTTTTATTCTTCTCACCATATAAAAATTATATTTTTGATTCACTATTTACATAAAAATCATATTTTTATTCTTTCTATAATATAAAAATCATATTTTTCTTCTTTCTATAATATAAAAATCATATTTTTATTCTTTCTATAATATAAAAATCATATTTTTATTTAAAATCTAAAATAATTTCATTACCACTTAAAAAATCATTTCTTAGTATCAATGAAAATTATAACTTTATATTTATAAAAATCTTACCTTTTAAATAAATAAAAAATCGAACCTTTAACATCATAAAAATCAAATCTTTATTTATTTCAAAATCAAATCTTTCTCTTCTTTCATTTAAAATCATCGTCTTTCTTTATTTAAAAATCTTGTCTTTCGTTTAAAATCATTCATATAAAAATCTAAATCTTTTACATATGAAAAATCAAATCTTTGTGCGTTCACTTTCATGATAAAAAAAATCAAATCTTTACTATGTTACAAAGCATATTTTGCTCGCCCTTTCGTGTAAGTAAAGATCATATTTTTTTCATCGTATAAATGTATAAAAATGGAAACTAAACACTAACTTGGTGACCAGGGGGCAGCGTGGGGTTTCAAGCGTCGAAGGGGTGGTGGTGTTCCTGAGGCGGCGGTCGGAGGTACAGATGGTGGCTGGGGGTGACGGTAGGTCGATGGAGGCGTGGTGGGGTCTAGCGGCTGCGATTTTTGGGGCGTTTGGGGGGTCTCGTTCGAATTGGGAGGGGAGGAGAGAGGCGTGGGGTGCTGTCGATGTGGGGCAGGTGGCGCGGCGAATTCCGGAGGGAGGTGGAGCATCGCGTTGAGCGGCGGTGGGGTAATCGATCCCTTGGATCGAGCGGTCTTCATATTTTTTTTCTGTTAATCTATCGTGAGTGCGAGAAAGGTGTACGGGGGGGGTGAGTATATGAAGAGTGTTGACTTCTAATAATAATATATAATATTATTTAATTTCCAAAAAGCAACTTTTTATTTCGACCTCCAAATGAGACCCACCGATTGTCGCCCCTAGCTAATTACCCTCATTCTGAACACAATGGGATATGTCACGTAGGCCAATTCGATCGTTACGATTAGTTTTTGGCAATATTAAAATATAAATCTATATATTGAATTTGAACGCACATTTAAAATTACCGGGGCCACATACGGACTCTAAAAATTCCCGAAAAATATTTTCTAGCTTCGTATTGATGATACAGTTCTAACAAAACTAATTTCGTCAAATTCTGAGACTGTTTGAAAAATGGTCATTTTCTGATCGATCGAAATTTACTTAAACTGTCAAAACATGTTTTACTTTGCCACGCTCACATATTGATTCGAAAAATTATGAATTTTGAAACCTAGTAATAATTTGACATCCCGTATCCAACAAAAGTGGTTTCGTCGAAAACCGAGGTCGTTTGCAAGATGGCCATTTTTTAGGGCCAGAATTCCATAGCGACTATTTTGAATTTTCAACTGGGCATAACTTTTTATCCCAGCTATGAAATTTCAATTTTTCGGATTCGTTGGAAAGATATTCTCGATTAGATTCAAGTATTTTTGGTTTCACTAAAATCCGATTTATTTTGAATCCTGTACATTCATTTGAAATTTGAAATCGAATTTTCGAACTACCACGCCATTTTCAATTCCTTTTATAATTATAAATAAATATTTATATTCTAACGACGACGTATATAAATATATACATTCGAATTATATTCAAATTAAATTTCCCGTCGCTATTATTTAAAATAAATCATTTTAAATATTCAAAATTCATTAAAATAGCCAAAATAAAAATTTTAAATTGGCTCGAATTTCCGGGTTATTACAATCTCCCCCACTTAAAACTTTTTATCCCCGAAAAGGAACGAAGCCGAAAGTTGTTTAACTAATCAACTCAACTTCCATAATTTTCTTTGCGGCTTAAGTTCTTCAACTTTTAAGTTTCTATGAACTTTTCAATTGTTTCAAAAAAAATTTGGCTAACACCCTAAATTTTCGAAAAATTTCTCCATAAACTCCCCTGCACCGAGGACTTCGGGATATTTCAAATAGCCTCCCATGGCCCTCATCAATCCAAAAATTAAAAGAAACAGCCAAGTGGCTAGCCAATCGGCTCATAAAATCATCCAAAACCCAATAAATTAGTAAACATGTACCTATTTGTCGGGCAAACAATTTTGTTCTTCTGCTCTAGCCTCCTTGCTATGACCTTTCATTGTAAGTACATGTACATGCATGCAAATGCGATAAATTTTCAATATAATCCACTATTTGATTCAATTGGGCTAAAGGTTCAACATTTTAATTAATCAAACAATAATCAAACAACACAACCAGCAATCAATTTGTTGATTATCATTTCTAATTCATAATTTTGATACGTAGTCAAAAAATCACAATTTTGATGCCAAATCACTACAGTAAACCTATCTAGCTTTGGTTCTCACACCAGTCTAATGGAAATATATGGGTATCACACTTTCGAAACTCAAACATAAATACTGATGATGTGGCCACATCATTAGAGTCATCCCCGGGTGTCTAGAGTGTGACTCTATATCCATCCAGTATATTGGAGGCTTCCAATACACGTGGATCAGACGTATATTGAAATCTCTATATACCTGATTGTCCAATTCAATATAAATAAATATTCAAATAAGAATAATTGAATTAAATTTTCAAAACAAAACTTGTTCTAAATTTTTATTTTTCAAAACAACACTCTTTACACTCGTTCTAAGATACTACTGATCCTATCTCTAACGAGTCATTCTCATTGGATATTACTAATCCAATCTCCGATGAATTCTTTCGTTTGGTTCTAACGTGTCTTGTTCTCCGAGCTCTGTAAACCAAAGTTCTGATACCACTGTAAGAACCCGTAACTTCCCCGGTAAGGAAAGAGCGGATACTTTGAGGACAAGACATATCGGAACGCAAACAGAAGAAAATTTCATTGTTTATTACAATAATTCATCAGAATACAAGAATATATAGAGTATAAACAAATAGTATACATCAGAAAATATCAGAGATTACAATAAATTACATAGCAGCGGAAAAAAATTACAAAACACAACTGAAAGTAATACACGGATACAGAGCTTTCCGAGTATCGTTCCAGTTGTAAACCAGGATCCAATGAATATAAACCTGCAAAACTAAAACTACTAGCTGCCCGTGTCAAAATAAGGGCACCCAGAGTTTAGGATAAAACAACAAACTCCAGGTCAGTCATGTGACTGGTGTGAGAACTAAAACAGTTATTAATCTTTATTTTAAAGTTCGGTAAATCAAGGGACCACGCCGTATAACATGGAACGGGTTTCCTCCCAAGAATACCAGTGCATAAAACAGCACCGCAATGCTAAATAAAAAACAATGAAGCTATTATAAGACCCAGGTCCCATCACACAATGCAACACAAGCCGGAGGATAGGGTTTTACCTTATAATAGCCATAGAATGCTTGATACGCTAAATTTCAACTTTTATTGTTACTATAAGTGTATAGTGTCAAAACAATTTCAATCATAAGTATTAATCATAGACGGCATGGGTACCATATATAATGTCGCCAATACTAGGCTCTAAAATCAAAACCGCAATTGTCACGTATTAGAAGTCGGGTTTCCATCTGTGAACCGAGGCAAAAGATAGTCCTCATCGATTCGAGACGCTCTAGCCCGTGTCTTAGGATCAAAGCTCGAGTGACCCTTGGAGCGTCAGGACCGGTCCACCGATGTGGATTAGAATGCCTGAACACTGCGTTTCCCTGCCCTTTGGGGCGTCAATGAGCCAAATGACTCCATCGGCTCCACACAGTCACCGATATATCCGAGGCGCCTCGCAATAGCAACAACCACACAGGTGAAAATAAAATAAATGTCAGGGCCGGTAGGTCACTAACACCACCCGCATGCCCTCCCTGATGTCCTCTCCCGTTTCTGGTTCACAACCGGGGTGTGAGGCTCGCGAATCAACGTTACACAAAGTTATGCCACACAAGCGGTGCTTTGATCATCAACCACAAGACTTTGCTTTTCAACAAAAGCCTTGTTCAATTGCCACTTAGGCATGCCACACATGCAATTCACACCATGCGACTGATGTCTATCGATATACAACCTCCGATCCCGTACGTCTCAGAGAAGGGTGAAGTAAGGGAATGAATTCCCCTTCACTAGGCAGATGTATATTTAATAGAGATCGATCAACACAGGGCAAAATCCAATGTCAGACACACAGTCCATACAAGTTCGTTCTAGGTCTGAACGAAACCGGAGGCACCTTGTACCTCGCATATCCATCGATCTTCAAGTACGTCTGGACGATCACCAACATATTCCCTCCTCTTGGGTGTACAACCCAATCAAGATCATCAGTAAACACCCAAACGATGTGAAGACCTCCGGTCTTCAACCACCGTCTTCATCCTCGACACCACGTCGAATCAGTTATTCAGAATGGGATAAACCCGGTCTTTCTGAATGACTCGCGTATATAATAAACAAGTGTTACACAAACACAACATACGCCTCATTCCAATTCAGAATATTCTTTTATTCAAATATTCTTATACTTTAGGACAGGATCCCATTAATTTTACCAAAGATAAATTCTTTAAATTTATTCTTTAATCTTCTTTGAATATCAATTCAAAACTAGTCGGGATTAGCGAACCGCACCGAAGTTATCATTTGTTTTATTTCCCAATCCCAACCTATTCATCCCATAAAGTAAAACTGGTCATACTTCATATCTAACATCACGGTGTTATCGGTAATTTCAATTACCATTTCACATTCAAATCTAATTAAAGATTTAACTATCGCCTGGAGAAAAACTGGTGATACTCCATTCCCGATCATTTCAATCTAATTAAAGATTCATTAAAACTCCACTTAGTTTTAATCTTCCCAAAAATCAATATTAACGATTATTTAACTTGGGAAAATCATATCCTGTCCTTAACTGAGTTAAAGAACCAATGTCATTTAAAACACCGTTCACTATAAACCCAAAATCACATTCTATTCCAATTCAATTATTGCAACTTCGGGTTACTTTTAAAACCCTTTCAAATCCAATTTATTTATTTAAAAATAAATAAATTATTATTCTAGTTCAAAACTAGTTCATTTCGATAAAAATCTATTTTTATCTTTTCAGATTTGGAATTTTTCATCTCAATTCTTCACAAATCATTTCTTATGATTTTACACAAATTATTACTATTTTTAATAATTTTATCAAGGCCCGTACAGTCTATTTCCATCAACGGCCATCGAACTGCACTTACAACGACCTTTTCTAAATTTGATTTGGACAATATTCCAAATCCAACTGTTAGATTTCAAATCTCTTATATTCATTGAAAAGCTCTTTTCGATACGAACCCATCGGTTCCGGTTTTAGGAGAATCTGACGGTCAGATCTCCCGTAATGTCCATTCGAAGCCAATGGTCGAAATTCACGAACGGCCGCGACGTGGCGCTTTCTATTCAGGCTATTATATATATTATATATTTCGTCGATTTCCTTTCAAAACGTATTTTTATAAATCGTTTTAAATTCGTTTTCAAAACGATTTCAACTTCATATTCAATTTCGAATCAAAATTGAATAATCCACATCATCGATATACAAATGATAATATTTTCAAAATATTATATTTTGAAATCACTTCTTTTTCTATATTCATTATAAAAATAAATAAAATCGATATAAATATCATTCACGTCAAAATGGCGTCAATCTAATCAACACGGCTTTTATATATTTCAATAACTTCGTTATTCTATTCAACAAATGAATTTTTATTCTATTCAACACATGAATTTCCTTTCTATTCAACATATGAATATTTATTCTATACAACATATGATTTTTATCTATTCAACACATGAATATTTATTCTATTCAACACATGAATATATATTTTATTCAATACGTGAATTCATATATTTATTCAACACATGAATATATATTTTTATTCTATTCAACACATGAATATTTATTCCATTCAACACATGAATATATATTTTAATTCTAAACATGAATTCATATTTTTATTCAACACATGAATATTCAACACATGAAAATATATTTTTATTATATTCAACACTTGATTTTTTTTTAATAATATTCCTTATTCTCCCGAATTTGAATGAGGCCCAATCAATTACCATATAACGTTAATTATATGGATTCCCTGCAACACATGCATATAATAGCAATGATAAATCATCAACCATCATCCAGAGTGCACCACACAACTGCATAAGCATTAAATATAAATAGTTAACGCTTACAACAGCCTGTCAATCAATCGATTGACATACAACTAATTATTGGGATTAATGTATGACCAATTTCATCCCAACACCCGTGTGGGGTTTTCAAAAAATCAAACACAGGTTTTATTTGTGTCATTGGGCGATGTGTAAAATTTATCGTCCCAATCGATATCAGTTAAATCGGTGTACATAAAAAAATCGTTCGATTTGTAAATGAATATTTATTTCACTTCAACACATGAATATATATATTATTTCAACACATGAATATATATTTTATTTCAACACATGAATATATATTTTAATTCTATTCAACACATGAATTTTCATTTTATCCACTCCACACAATCATTTTTTTTTTCGCAACACATCAATCAAACAAACAAGCCATCCATGGTCTGTGGACGATGGGTGTCGGGTGCTGCTAAGCACCGTCTGCATCCGAGTATATATTTCAACTAGAAAATAAATTAAAAGTGAGGAGTTCTCACCGACTAGCTAAACCAATTCACCGCGACTCTTCATATGTAGGAAATCTTCATCGTGTCTCCAACGAGATCTGTTTCACGGGGTATATGTTAAAAGTTATATTTTTAACAATGCTACATATATAAAGATCATATTTTTCTTCTTATACTGTTCATATAAAAATCACACTTTTATTCTTCTCACTATATAAAAAATTATATTTTTGATTCAGTACATAAATAAAAATCATATTTTTATTCTTTCTATAATATAAAAATCATATTTTTTCTTTCTATAATATAAAATCCATGTTTGTATTCTTTCTATAATATAAAAATCATATTTTTATTTAAAATCTAAAATAAGTTCATTACCACTTAAAAAATCATTTCTTAGGATCAATGAAAATTATAACTTTATATTTATAAAAATCTTACCTTTTAAATAAATAAAATACCGAACCTTTAACATCATAAAAATCAAATCTTTATTTATTTCAAAATCAAATCTTTCTCTTCTTTCATTTAAAATCATCGTCTTTCTTTATTTAAAAATATCGTCTTTCATTTAAAATCATTCATATAAAAATCTAAATCTTTTACATATGAAAAATCAAATCAAATCTTTGTGCATTCAATTTCATGATAAAAAAATCAAATCTTTACTATGTTACAAAGCATATTTTGCTCGCCCCTTCGTATAAGTAAAGATCGTATTTTTTTCATTGCATAAATGTATAAAAATCGAAACTAAACACTCACTTGGTGACCAGGGGGCAGCGTGGGGATTCAAGCGTCGGAGGGGTGGTGGTGCTCCTAAGAGGCGGCGGTCGGAGGTACAGATGGTGGCTGGGAGTGGCGGTTGGCCGATGGAGGCATGGTGGGGTCTGGCGGCTGCGATTTTTGGGGTGTTTGGGGGGTCTCATTTGAATTGGGAGGGGAGGAGAGAGGCGTGGGGGTGCTGTCGATGTGGGCGAGGTGGCACGGTGAATTCCGGTAGGAGGTGGAGCATCGCGGTGAGCGACGGTGGGGTTATCGATCCCCTGGATCGAGTGGTCTTCGTTCTTTTTTTTCTTCTGTTAATCTATCGTGAGTGGGAGAAAGGTGTACGGGGGGGGGGGGTGAGTATATGAAGGGTGTTGACTTCTAATGATAATATACAATATTATTTAATTTTCAAAAAGCAACTTTTAATTTCGACCTCCAAACGAGACCCACCGATTGTCGCCCCTAGCTAATTACCCCCATTCCGAACACAATGGGATATGTCACGTAGGCTAATTCGATCGTTATGATTAGTTTTTGGCAAAATTAAAAAATATATATATATATATTGAATTTGAATATATATATATATATTGAATTTGAACGCACATTTCAATTTACCGGGCCACATACGGAGTCTAAAAATTCCCGAAAAATATTTTCTAGCTTAGTATTGATGATATGGTTCTAACAAAACTAATTTCGTCAAATTCTGAGACCGTTTGAAAAATGGCCATTTTCTGGTTGATCGAAATTGAATGAAACTGTCAAAACACGTTTTACTTCGCCACGCTCACATGTTGATTCGAAAAATTATGAATATTGAAACCTAACAATAATTTGACATCCCGGATCCAACAAAAGTGGTTTCATCGAAAACCAAGATCGTTTGCAAAATGGCCATTTTTAAGGGCCAGAATTCTATAGCGACTACTCTGAATTTTCAACTGGGCATAACTTTTTATCCCTACTATGAAATTTCAATTTTTCGGATTCATTGGAAAGAAATTCTCAATTAGATTCCAATATTTTTGGTTTCACTAAAATCCGGTTTATTTTGAATCCTGTACATTCATTGAAATTTGAAATCGAATTTTCGAACTATTGAGCCATTTTCAATTCCTTTTATAATTATAAATAAACATTTATATTCTAATGACGACGTATATAAATATATACGTTCGAATTCTATTCAAATTAAATTTCTTGTCGCTATTATTTAAAATAAATCATTTTGAATATTCAAAATTCATTGAAATAGCCAAAATAAAAATTTTAAATTGGGTCGGATTTCCGGGTTATTACACCATAAATGATATGTATTCATGATTTCAAAAAATTTATCACTCCTTATTCGGATTAGGAGAAAAGTATTCTGATTTTGATATAGTGTCAAAAAATTTGAATTCTTTAACGGACGAATGGGAGAGAAAAGTATTAACAATCAAAGAAGCTATTGATCTCTCTACCAGGAAACCCGAAGAATTGATTGATAATCTAATGTCTTATGAAGTAAATTTGCAGGCAAAGAAAGCACAGGTACAAGATAAGAAAATTTTAGCTTTCCATGCTGAGAAGAAGATTCTGATTCAGATGAATAAGATATTGCATTTGTTGTTAAGAATTTTAGAAAATTTCTAAAATACAGAAAATGCCAAAGCAAAAATGTAAAGAAGAACTCATCAAATGAACCTGATCCTGCTCTAGTAGAATGCTTCAACTGTCACAAGACAGGAAACTATCAAAAGAATTGTCCAGAATTAAAGAAAAATCGCAAAAATGAGAAATCAAGGAGACGAGCATATTCAGTCACTTGCGACAACTCGGGTTTATCTTCTGAAAGTGAAAGTGAAAGTGAGCAAGAAAACATGTGATTCGTGGCTAAGGAAAATGATGTAAGTAATTTTACTTTTGATGAATTAGTAGAAATTAATACTAAAATCTTAGAATCTAGGAAAATGTTTAAGTGAAAATTTAAACAAGCTAACGAAGATAAAAAGAAAGCAGAATTTGAGAGAAATATTGTAAAAGATGAGAAAGAATTTTTAGAGGAAGAAATTAGAAAATTACGAGTCTCTTTCAATAGCAAATTCTCAAATTTCTATGTTAAGTCAAGAAATCGAAACTCGAAAGAATAAAAACAATTTATTAGTTTCTGAAAATCATGATTTAAATACTAAATTTAAAATCATAGTGTTGGAAAATTCTAGTTTAAAAATTAAATTAGAAAGCATTTCTAGAAATGTTAATAACTTTAGCAAAGGAAGAGAGAATTTATCTAAAATATAAGAAAATTTTCAACCGGTTTTCAGTAAAAAAGGACAAGGGTATGATAGAAATAAATCTAAGAGAAAATCCATTTCTAATAATTCTAATATTAAACCGAAATTTTCTATTAGTATATGGATTCCAAAGACAAATTATATTCTTATTAGAAATAAGTATATTAAAAACTTTTTAGATTCTGTTCATTATAATAGGGATTATTTTTTCAAAAAGGAACCTAAGCCCTCTTGGGTTTGGCTTCCTAAGACTTAACCCTTAGGACACTAATGGAGGAAGTGGGTACCATTTTTTATTTTTTAATTTTTCGAAGGTACCACAATATTTTATGTTAGTGTCTAGCTAGAACATAAGGAACGAGTTCGTCTACTGTTACTCATTTTTGTAAGTATTCTTTTTTATTATAACAAAATTCTTTTTGCTTTACCTTATATATATACTTTGTTAATATATTTGCTGAAATAGACATACTATAATTAATCATTTTTCTCTATCATGCAATCCATTCATTAAAATCCTAATTTTTAGCAAAACTTATTTCAGTTTTTCAAAGGAATGGTTAATACTAACATTACCATTCGTTTGATGTACTACTTTTGGCATATATGTTTGTATAAATACAAGAGAAAAATCATTTTTTTTCAATTCAAATAAAATGATAACCAAAAACTTTATAGTATCATGTCAAAGAAAGAAAAATCCCCATCAACTCCAACCAAATCTCCTGACAAAATTTCATTGGATTCAATTAACATCATCACATCTCCTACCCCAAACAACGAACCAACTCTTCGGTGCCATGAGTATCGAACCAGGTAATCCGAAAGCCAAGAAGAGAAGAGAAGTATCAGTGCCTCCCTCAACAAAAGACAAAATTGATGATATTCGACATTATCATCATGAACAACTAAAATTACAAAGAGAAATATATTATGAGCAAAAGCTAACTTCAGATAGGTTAACTTTTCTCGAAACTGTAGATCTTTGAATTTGTGGAAGATCTGTTGTCCTAGAACCAAGGCATTACCATCTTTCTATGACTCCAGAATCATCAAAGAGACATTCTACTTTATGGAGTGCATGGAAGAAAACCGACAAAAATAAGAGGGAAATTTCAAACTCATGGGAAAAGAAATATCAACAAAATTAAGGAGCTAGGACACCAAATAAATCGACCGCATCTGAAGAATAGAAATAGAATCATTGAAATATTTCTTTTTGCTTAACAGGACTTGCATTGATCAATAATGCAAAATTTTCCGATGTTTTGATTAAAGGAGTTATATTATCTTTTTTTAAATAAACATATATATCTTTTCTTTTCAATTAATAAGTTTAAGATCAATAAACATTTAAGAAATAAACTCAAAATTAAAAACAAAGGATGTTGTTCAGAGAAAACAGTAACCAATCAACTGGTAATATATTCGCCACTCGACTGGTTAATTGGAACCCGAATACTTGGTTCAAGTCACACACTTTCTATTTAGCCCTACCTCCCCAATTTTTTCTTCATTTCTCACACTATATAAAATTTTCAAAACCCTAGAACCTCCGAAATTTTATCATGGCACCTCCTAAATGTCAAAGAGACACCGGATCATCCTCTAGAACATGTTCAAAGAAGCCAACTGAACCCTCAATTGATCAAGGGCCATGGAATGACCAAGCTAAGAGGATATGGAAGCTTTTATCAAAACTGAAATTGATCCCAGGGCCTTTTTCTAAGTTCGATGTAATAAACCGGAAAATACGAGCCAATTTAAAATTTTTAAATTGGTGATTTCAAAGGAATTTGATCAATTGAAATAGAATATTTCAATAAAATAGTGAATTAGGAATAGTGAGTCAGTTTGAGAATTTGAATTCAAACTTTGACTGACTGTGCAGGGTGGAAAATATAACGGATTTTAGCGAAACCAAAAATATTTAAATCTGTTTATCAATACCTTTCTAGCGAATCTGAAAAATCGACGTTTCATAACGGGAATCAAAAGTTATGGCCGAATGAATTTTCAGAAGGGTCGGTATATAGAATATATAGCCCTGGAAAATTGATATTTTGCATACGACCTCGGAATTCGACGAAACCACTTTTGTTGGGTCCGGGATGTCAAATTATTGCTAGGTTTCAAATTTCATAATTTTTGAAGCTAGTATGTGAGCGTGGCAAAAGAAAATGTGATTGGTCAATTTCTGTTAAATTGGATCGACCAGAAAATGGCCATTTTTCAAACGACCTCGGAATTCGACGAAACTAGTTTTGTTGGGACCGTAGCATCAAAACATAGCTAGATTTATTTTTCTGGAATTTTTCAAATCAGTTTGTGGCCCTGGCATATTGAAATGTACGTTGAAAGTTGAAAATTAAATGTTTTATACTTTAATTTGGAAAATAACTGAATGTAACAGTCGAATTGGCCTACGAAACATATCCCATTGTGTCCGGAATAGGGGTGTTTAGCTAGGGGCGACAATCGTTGGGTTTAAAAAGGAGTTCGTTTGAGAAAACACTATTTAAAAATTTAATATAGTCCTCGGCCAATCAGAATTTTCCATTCATAAATTTTAAAAATAAAAAAAAAGAAACCCCCCCGATCAACGGCGAAACCCGCTCCTGACCTTCTCTCCTCCACCGCCGCCGCCACAGTCGCTTCCAGACTTCGCCACCGCCACCATTCGACGCGTCTCAGCCCCCTCTTCAAATCCGACCCCAGCATCGCCACCCTCGTCGCCTCCTCCGCCTGAATCGAGGCCAGGAAGTCCCGACCTTCCGAGCGCCGCCGCCGCTCCGATCTGCCACCGCACCCCCTCAAACCACCAGCGCCGTGAAGCTCTCTCTTCCCTCTTCCACGTCCAACTCGCCGATCGTCCCCACGTGCCACTGATTTCGCGAAAACTGTAAACCTAGTTTTGAAGCTTCGTGAAAGTGAGTTTTTCTTTGATCTTTACACTTTGAAAAATCATATCTTTTTGGTGTGTTGACGAAATTCGATGAAACAGGAAACATCGGGACCGCAAGGAAGCTCTCTACCCAATAGAAGAAGCCGCGGATTTTTCTGACATCATATCGATTTTTAGCGCTCCGAAAACCAATGTGAGAAATCTAAATTAACGTGAAATTGAATGGAAAATGTAGTGTATAATTTATATTAGCGAAATATAAATTACATACGTGTTGTATACCTCATGTACATACGTAGTGTAAGCTATATAAGCGAAGTATGAATTTTACATGCATAGAATAATTGATATATGTGTTGAAATGCAAGTGAAATATATTATATATATATATACTCCCCTCATCCACAAACCATGGACGATATTTATTGTGGTGAATTGGTGTGAAATATTGGATGAAAAATATGAATGGTTGAATAATTGTTTGTGGTTGATATTGTTTGGTTGTGGTTGAAAAATACCCATTGGTGATTGAAATGAATTGGAAATATTTGTGGAAATAAAAATAAACATGCCGCCTGCGTGCGAATTAGATGCATGAATCCCCATTGTCAAAAACCGCGAGGTTTTAAGGTAGAGCGAGGAGCCGTACTAGGGACGGTGCCGGTTTTAACTACCCTGCCGTTATGCTGCCGAAATTTTGAATAATCTTTGTGTGTTAGAATTATTTTCATATGTTGAAATTATTTTTCGTGCGTTGAAATTAAAGTCATATATTGAAACTATATCCATGTGTGGAAATGTTTGTGTGTTGAAAAGTGTTGTGTGAACATTAGATTCATTTGTGAATGAATGAAGTGTTTAAACAATAAAAATTACATTTTTATATATATACGAAGTATGAAAAATATTCGCCTTATATAAATAGTTTCAACAATAAAAATTTCATCTTTCTAATATGAACAACATAAATAAAATGTCCATGTGTGGAAATGCTCATTTGTTGAGAAGTGTGTGTAGTGGAAAAGTTCATGTGTTGAATAAAAAGATCGAACAATAAAAATTACATTTTTATTGAAACTATGAAGTGTTGAAAACATCCATTGGTCGAATAAATATTTTGAATGATAAAAATATCATTTTTATCATATTTGTGATATGCTAAAGATATGCGGACGTTGAAATAAATATTTGTGAAAGAAATATTCTTTTTAACATGCATAGGAACTAAGTAAAATAGTCAGGTGTTGAAATCTATTTTAGTTCGCCAAAATTATCATCTTTGAAATGTGAAGTGTTAAAAATAGCCACTTGTTCAAATAAACGTGCATGAGTTGAAATATACATTAACTAGCTAATGATATGATTTTAGCCTATGCATGCAACATTAGAATGAATGGTGTTTTTAAACCAAAGCAAATCAAATATGAAATTGAATGGAAAATGATAAGTGATAGGAATTGTATATATGTATATGCATATCTATTGAACAGGTTAAAGCAAAAAGGGGCTAGAGAAGAGAAATAAAATTTTGTGCCCGACAAATAGGTACACATTTACCGCTTTGTTTGGGTGATGATTTTATGAGCCTGTTGGCTAGCCGCTTGGCTTTTTCTTTTTGATATGAGACGCCCGTGTGGCTATTTGGGAATTTTCCCAAACCCTCCCGTACAAAGGAGGTTATGGCGAAATTTTCCGAAATTTAAAGGCGTTAGTGAAATAATTGAAATGGAAACGATATAGGAATTTTTGAATGAACTATATTTATATAAATATATAAATATAAATAGAATTAAAACGAAACGTGGCCGTGTGGTTAGTGTTTTGAAACCGTGATTTCAAACGACTAGTGCGGGAAATCCGACCATTGGATTTTCCTGAAACCGCAACCGTTGGGTTCGCCTTGGAAATATCTTTCCAACGGCACCAACTTTGTGAAGATCCGACGGTTGGATTGTCTGGAATGTTTAATTCAAATCTGAAGAAAAACAGCGCCAGAAACGATTATATTCATATATATATATATATATATATAAATATAATTTAAATTAAATCGAATAACGACGCTGCAGTTCGTAAATTGAAATCGTAACTTCAAATGGCTAGTGTGGAAGATCCGACCGTCGGATTTTCCCAAAACTGAAACCGTTGGATTCGTTTTGAAATGACCTTCCTAATGATGTAAAATTTGTGAAGATCCAACGGTTAGATTTTCATATATGTGTAAAACAAAATTAGTAAAAAGCAGCGCCAGTGCATCGATACGACCTGAATCGTCGTTTAATTAGATTTGGTCGTTTTTAATTAAATAAAAATGGCGATATATCGCTATAAAGTACTATAGACGATATAGAGTTGAAATAAACCAATTTTGTTGTGTTTGCTTGATATGTGATGGTTGAATGTATTTGACATGAAAATTATAACTAAATAACTGAAATTTGAATGTTGAATAGTCCAACCATGTGATTAATTGATCTGAAAATCTAAATATACGTGGGTTATTTGAAAAGGCCGAGTTTATCTCATTTCAAATAATCGATCGACGTTGAGAAGTCGAAGAGTCGAAGACGGCTGAAGACCGACGATCTCCACATTGGATGGATGGGCGCTACTGATACTCGTGACTGGAGTAGCTACCATGAAGGAATTGAGGTAGTAGCCGTCCAAACATACTGTTGATTGTACAGATATGCGAGGAATTGGTGCCTCCGGTTTCGTTCAGACCCAAAACGGACTTGTAAATGGACTGTGTGTCTGACATTGGATTTTGTTCTGTGTTGATTGATCTCTGTTAAATATATATCTGTTTGGCGGCGGAGAATTTATTCTCTTGCTTAACGCCCTTCTCTGAGACGTACGAGCTCAGAGGTTATGTATTGACAGAAATCAGTCGCATGGAGTGGATTGCCTGTGTGGCACGCCTGAGTGGCATATGATCAAGGCTTCTGTTGCAAAGCAAAGTCTTGTGGTTAATGATCAAAGCATGGTCTGTGTGACGTAGCTTTGTGTATAACGTGAATTCGTGAGCCTCACACCTCGGTATGAGTCAAAAACGGGAGAGTGACTGCAGGGAGAGCACGACGTTTCTTTCTAGCTAAGGTGGTGTCAGTGACCTACCAGCCCTGACATTATATATACTTTTCACCTGTGTGGTTGTTGGAATGCGAGGCGCCTCGATATAGGTCTGTAAGGACCGGGAAACGTGTGTTCAGGAATTGCCAATCCTCAAAAGTAAGAGAGGACCGACCCTGAAGATCCAAGGATCATAGTGGGGTCCTGGGACATTTGCTAGAGTGTCTCGAATCGGAGAGGAGCTTGCCCCTTGCCTCGACTCATGAAGGAATCCAATTCCCAATACGAAATATGCGAATGTGATTGTATTACTAGTATGGCGACATGATATATGGTACCCATGCCGTCTAGGATTGATATTTAGGATTGAATTTGCTTTTTGAAACATATATGCACTAGTAATAATATCAAACACTTTAGTTTTATTCGTATGAAGCATCTTTTGCCATTATAAGGTAAAAACTCTATCCTCCGGCTTGCGTTGCATTGTGTGATGGGACCTGAGTCTTATAATGGCTTCATTTTATAAAAAGCATTGCGTTGATTTAATCTGTTTACTTTATCTCATGCACTAGCACTCATTGGAGTAAACCCGTTCCGCGAAAGTGGCGTGGTCCTTTGATTTGCCTTATTATTGTTGTTAATAAGCTGAATAGATTTCTCATACCAGTCCCATGACTGACTCGTAGTTTGTTTCACCTTGCAAACTCGGGTGCCCTCATTTCACACGGGCAGCCTAGTTACAGGTTTCTGACGCACCTTTTGGCTCATGGCGAGGCTTGACTACACCGTGCTGACTTGGATTTTCTCCTCCATTATTGTATCTATATTATGATTCCGCCATTGGCGATGTAGACTGATATTCCTTTTGTGTACTCTTTATGTATGATTCCGCCTCAGGCGATGGTGACTGATTATGTATCATTATGCACTAAGTTGTATCCTGTACTGTGCTTCTCTGATGTGATAATATCTATATGATTCAGCTGTCATATGTGTGTAAATTATTCTATTTTCTGTTTGTGCTATTATCTGTGATCTGCTAATGATGATTAATGTGTTATATTCCAATGATTATCCTTAACACCGTGTCATGGGGTTTTGGGATCGTCACAGCTGGTATCAGAGCTTTGGTTAACCTTAGTTCTGGAGTCTAACACATTAAACGCTTCGTCAAAATAGAATCAGTAGTATTCTAAGGCGAGTCGCTCATTAGAGATAGGACTAGTAAAGTCCTAGAATGAGCCGAGCAGAATAGCAAAAACAATTGATCAGTCCATCGTTATCTTTCCGTAGATTTTCTGCTTAATTATGCAATAGACTATCATTTCTGTTAGCTGACTTTTTCGTTGCTTATACAGAATTTGAAAAATGGCTACCAGAGCAGCCGCCGCTAGAGGAGGCCGTGTCGGCCGAGGCCGAGGAAGGGGAGAAGTCCCAGCTCAAGAAGGACCTTTGATACAACCTCCGGCAGCTCAATACTTCGAGCTTGACCGTGTAGCTAAGAGATATAAGAACTTAGGAGGCAAGACCTTCTCGGGAACTGGCACCGTAATAGAGGCCCTTGCATGGCTCAAAACATGCGAGAAAATTCTTGAAGGCCTAAGGCTTGGAGACGAAGACCAAGCTATTATGGGCGCCTGGCTTATGCAGGAACAAGCTGAATTATGGTGGGAATCTCTTACCGCCGGGAATAGAGAAGCTGGAAGAACATGGGATGGATTTAAAGAACTCTTCAAGGAGAAATATGTCCCCGAACAAGCTCTAGAAAGATTGCACGATGACTTCGCCAATCTCCAGCAAGGGGATCTTTCCGTGCAGGATTATCTGAATAAATTTACAATGTCGCCCTATGCTCCAGAACTCGTCACCACTGCGAAGTCCAAATACAAGAGGTTTATCCTTGGGCTAAGACGACAATATCATGATAGAGCCATGGCCCATGTCAAGTTGGAATTCAACGAACTGGTGGAAATGACATGCAACTATAAAGACCTTGATCAAAGGCATCTGGATCAGGATCGCGCTAGAAGCCAAGCCGGAAACAAGCGCAAGCCTGCTGTAAATCAAGGCGAGTCAAGCCATGCAGCATCTTCAAAACCTCAGACTGGCAAGCCGCCAAGAGGAAATTGCTTTAATTGTGGTAAGCCGGGGCACTACTCAAACGTCTGCACAGCTCCGAAGAGACATAAGACTAATTCTCAAGGCTCGAGCCAAGGCTCTCAGAACCCTCGCTCGTGCTTCAACTGTCGCAAGACCGATCATCTGGTCAAAGACTGTCCTTTGCTGAAGAAAGCTACAGTAGCTTACATCTATGACGGGTCGAGCCCGCCAGCTGCTTCCGATGGAGCAGGTAAACCTGATGTTTTGGGAGGTACCCTTATAATTAAAAATATTCCTGTTTCTGTATTATTTGACACAGGTGCATCACGTAGTTTTATTGCTAGAAACACAGTGCACAAATTAAAGTTAAAACAGCGAAAGCTCCAGGAATCGGTTAAAGTTCATAACCCGATAGGGGGTCCTATTACTCTCGGTTCATATTGTAGAGTGCCAATCTCTTATTCTTCCTACAAGTTTCCTTTTGATTTAATTGTTATGGATTTTCCCGAATTCGACGTTATCCTTGGGTTAGAATGGTTAACGAAATACGAAGCTGAGGTAAAGTGTGCGGAAAGAATCGTTAAAATTCGAACGAAGCTTGGATATATTACGGTTCCCTGTCATGGTTCGAATCCGAATAGAGAAGAATTTTGGTCGGCATTAGAACTTATCCCCACTTCCATGGAAAAGATTCCGATTGTTAGAAACTATGCGGATGTGTTTGAAGAAGTTGAGAACTTACCTCCGCACAGAGAAATAGAATTCCGAATCGATTTAATTCCCAATGCCAGACCAGTGGTGCATCCAATTCGCAGAATGACTCCGAAAGAAAAGGAAGAATTAGGCGATCAAACTCGTCAACTGTTGTGGAAAGGTCTAATCAGACCGAGTTTTTCTAATTGGGGTGCAGCTGTTGTGTTTGTCCCAAAGTCAGACGGTACTCTTAGATTATGTGTTGATTACCGAGACCTCAACAAACAGACGCTCAAAAATAAATATCCATTACCACGCATTGATGATTTGCTAGACCAATTGAATGGGGCGAAAGTATTTTCCCGAATGGACCTAGCTACAGGTTTTCATCAATTGAGAATAGCAGAAGAGTGTGTTCCTTTGACCGCTTTCAGAGGTCCAGACATATTTTATGAATGGTTAGTAATGCCGTTTGGCCTATGCAACGCTCCAGCATACTTTGTCGATCTAATGAATAGAGTGCTCAGGGGAGTTCTGAATAAATTTGTCCTCGTCTTCATCGATGATATTTTAATTTACTCCAAATCAAAACCCGAGCATGAAAAACACTTAGAACAAGTATTGGAGATTCTAAGGAAGAACGTCTTCAAAGCCAAATTCTCTAAATGTGTCTTATGGCAAGAAGAAGTCAAATTTCTTGGCCATGTTGTGTCAGAGAAAGGAATTTCTATTGACCCAAGCAAAATAACAGCGATTCAAGACTGGAAACAACCCCTACTCCCACAGAAGTTAGAAGTTTTATGTTGTTGGCTAGTTATTATCGGAAGTTCGTTAAGGATTTTTCGAAGATATCCGGTCCGTTAACGAAGCTCACAAAGAAACATGAGAAGTTTAAGTGGACTTCCGACTGTGAAGAAGCTTTCCAGGAATTGAAATCGAAGCTGACCACCGCTCCAGTGTTAACTATTATTGATGGAAATCAGGATTTAATGGTTTGGACAGATGCTTCTATTAGAGGTCTTGGTGCAGTGTTAATGCAGAGAGGCCAAGTAGTCGCTTATGCAAGCCGCCAACTGAAACCGCATGAGAAGAATTATGTAACTCATGATCTTGAGCTGCTAGCTATCGTTTTTGCTTTGAAAATCTGGAGGCATTATTTATTGGGTGAGAAATTTATACTGTACACAGATCATCAATCGTTGAAGTATTTATATACCCAGAAAGATCTGAATCTGAGACAGCAGCGTTGGCTAGAATTTCTTGCAGCGTATGATCTTGATATCCTGTATACGCTAGGGAAGGCTAACGTTGTAGCGGATGCACTTAGTAGAAAAACCGCAATTGTTGCCCATCTTATAATTACACCTAGCTTGATCGATAAAATATGTGCTCTCCAGAAGAATGATTATTTCATTCAAAAGATCAAAGAAAGAATCCAGAAAGGAGAACCCTCAAGCTTTCAAGTAAATAAAGAAGGAGTTCTGAGGATGAATGGGAGAATTTGTGTTCCCAACCTTCCTTAGCTCAAAAGAGAAGTGCTGGATGAATGCCATAAATCCAAATTTTGCATCCACCCAGGTGTGAGTAAAATGTACAACGATATCAAACGCACTTTCTGGTGGAAGGCAATGAAAAGAGATATTTCCTTGTATGTTAGCAGATGCCCTACTTGTCAATTGGTCAAGAGTGACCAACAGAAGCTAGCTGGACTGTTACAACCGTTGGCAGTCCCAGGTTGGAAATGGGAACAGATTTCCATGGATTTCATAGATGGTTTGCCGCGAACCAAGAAAGGTAATGACAACATTTGGGTAATCGTAGATCGCTTCGCGAAGACTGCCCATTTTATACCTGTCAGATCCAATAGAACCGCTCAAAGTCTAGCGTAGATATATTTCAGAGAAATTGTTAAGCTGCATGGAATTCCCATCAGCATAGTCAGTGATAGAGATCCCCTATTTGCTAGCAAATTCTGGGAGGCTTTCCAGACAGAATTGGGAACGAAAATGAATATGAGCACCGCTTATCACCCACAAATAGATGGCCAAACTGAGCGGGTGAATAGAATTCTAGAAGATTTATTGCGGGCTTGTATAATTGATTTTGGTGGGTCATGGGAGGATCATTTGCATTTGGCAGAGTTCTCATATAACAATAGCTATCAAGCAAGTTTGAGAATGTCACCATTTGAAATATTATATGGCAGACCCTGCAGATCTCCAGCATGTTGGGTAGAACCTGGCAACAGACTTGTGTTAGGACCCGATATGATTAGAGAAGCATCTGATAAAGTGGACTTCATCAAGAAGCGTTTGAAAACCGCCCAAAGCCGACAGAAAAGTTATGCAGACTCTAGAAGGAGAGATTTGACATTTGCTGTTGGTGATCATGTTTATTTGAAGGTTTCTCCGATGAGAGGAGTAATCAGATTTGGAAAGACTGGGAAGTTGGCACCGAGATTTATTGGTCCCTTTCCTATACGTGAGCGAATTGGAACTCTTGCTTATAGGGTTCAATTGCCAGATTGGTTGCCTGGAGTGCACAATGTATTTCACGTATCTCAACTTAGAAGACATGTGCATGATCCGGATCTTGTTGTAGAAGAAGCAGCGCAACGGGATGTGGAGATAACTCCAGAATTAGCACTCAGAAGAGAGCCATTAAAAATTGTTGGCAAAGAAACTAGGGAACTCAGAAGCAAAAAGGTTCATTTAGTTAAAGTGCAGTGGAGCAGTGATCCTAGAGACTGTACTTGGGAAACTGAGGAAAGCATTAAGCAAGCTTACCCCAAATGCAGAGTGGATATCTCTGACTAACTCCGGTGCAAGGTACTTTTACAATACTTTGCATTTACATTTTATTTCCTACTTTACTGTTGTTTCCTTTTCGAGGACGAAAAGTTTTAAGTGGGGGAGATTGTAATAACCCGGAAAATACGAGCCAATTTAAAAATTTTAAATTGGTGATTTCAAAGGAATTTGAACAATTGAAATAGAATATTTCAATAAAATAGTGAATTAGGAATAGTGAGTCAGTTTGAGAATTTGAATTCAAACTTTGACTGACTGTGCAGGGTGGAAAATATATCGGATTTTAGCGAAACCAAAAATATTTAAATCTGTTTATCAATACCTTTCTAGCGAATCTGAAAAATCGAAGTTTCATAACGGGAATCAAAAGTTATGGCCGAATGAATTTTCAGAAGGGTCGGTATATAGAATATATAGCCCTGGAAAATTGATATTTTGCATACGACCTCGGAATTCGACGAAACCACTTTTGTTGGGTCCGGGATGTCAAATTATTGCTAGGTTTCAAATTTCATAATTTTTGAAGCTAGTATGTGAGCGTGGCAAAAGAAAATGTGATAGGTCAATTTCTGTTAAATTGGATCGACCAGAAAATGGCCATTTTCAAACGACCTCAGAATTCGACGAAACTAGTTTTGTTGGGACCGTAGCGTCAAAACATAGCTAGATTTATTTTTCTGGAATTTTTCGAATCAGTTTGTGGCCCTGGCAAATTGAAATGTACGTTGAAAGTTGAAAATTAAATGTTTTATACTTTAATTTGGAAAATAACTGACTGTAACAGTCGAATTGGCCTAGGAAACTTATCCCATTATGTCAGGAATAGGGGTGTTTAGCTAGGGGCGACAGTCGTTGGGTTTAAAAAGGAGTTCGTTTGAGAAAACACTATTTAAAAATTTAATATAGTCCTCGGCCAATCAGAATTTTCCATTCATAAATTAAAAAAAAAAAAAAAAAAAAACCCCCCCGATCAACGGCGAAACCCGCTCCTGACCTTCTCTCCTCCACCGCCGCCGCCACAGTCGCTTCCAGACTTCGCCACCGCCACCATTCGACGCGTCTCAGCCCCCTCTTCAAATCCGACCCCAGCATCGCCACCCTCGCCGCCTCCTCCGCCTGAATCGAGGCCAGGAAGTCCCGACCTTCCCAGCGCCGCCGCCGCTCCGATCTGCCACCGCACCCCCTCAAACCACCAGCGCCGTGAAGCTCTCTCTTCCCTCTTCCACGTCCAACTCGCCGATCGTCCCCACGTGCCACTGATTTCGCGAAAACTGTAAACCTAGTTTTGAAGCTTCGTGAAAGTGAGTTTTTCTTTGATCTTTACACTTTGAAAAATCATATCTTTTTGGTGTGTTGACGAAATTCGATGAAACAGGAAACATCGGGACCGCAAGGAAGCTCTCTACCCAATAGAAGAAGCCGCTGATTTTTCTGACATCGTATCGATTTTTAGCGCTCCGAAAACCAATGTGAGAAATCTAAATTAACGTGAAATTGAATGGAAAATGTAGTGTATAATTTATATTAGCGAAATATAAATTACATACGTGTTGTATACCTCATGTACATACGTAGTGTAAGCTATATAAGCGAAGTATGAATTTTACATGCATAGAATAATTGATATATGTGTTGAAATGCAAGTGAAATATATATTATATAGATATATATATATACTCCCCTCGTCCACAAACCATGGACGATATTTATTGTGGTGAATTGGTGTGAAATATTGGATGAAAAATACGAATGGTTGAATAATTGTTTGTGGTTGATATTGTTTGTTTGTGGTTGAAAAATACCCATTGGTGATTGAAATGAATTGGAAATATTTGTGGAAATAAAAATAAACATGCCGCCTACGTGCGAATTAGATGCATGAATCCCCATTGTCAAAAACCGCGAGGTTTTAAGGTAGAGTGAGGAGCCGTACTAGGGACGGTGCCGGTTTTAACTACCCTGCCGTTATGCTGCCGAAATTTTGAATAATCTTTGTGTGTTAGAATTATTTTCATATGTTGAAATTATTTTTCATGCGTTGAAATTAAAGTCATATATTGAAACTATATCCATGTGTGGAAATGTTTGTGTGTTGAAAAGTGTTGTGTGAACATTAGATTCATTTGTGAATGAATGAAGTGTTTAAACAATAAAAATTACATTTTTATATATATACGAAGTATGAAAAATATTCGCCTTATATAAATAGTTTCAACAATAAAAATTTCATCTTTCTAATATGAACAACATAAATAAAATGTCCATGTGTGGAAATGCTCATTTGTTGAGAAGTGTGTGTAGTGGAAAAGTTCATGTGTTGAATAAAAAGATCGAACAATAAAAGTTACATTTTTATTGAAACTATGAAGTGTTGAAAACATCCTTTGGTCGAATAAATATTTTGAATGATAAAAATATCATTTTTATCAAATTTGTGATATGCTAAAGATATGCGGACGTTGAAATAAATATTTGTGAAAGAAATATTCTTTTTAACATGCATAGGAACTAAGTAAAATAGTCAGGTGTTGAAATCTATTTTAGTTCGCCAAAATTATCATCTTTGAAATGTGAAGTGTTAAAAATAGCCACTTGTTCAAATAAACGTGCATGAGTTGAAATATACATTAACTAGCTAATGATATGATTTTAGCCTATGCATGCAACATTAGAATGAATGGTGTTTTTAAACCAAAGCAAATCAAATATGAAATTGAATGGAAAATGATAAGTGATAGGAATTGTATATATGTATATGCATATCTATTGAACAGGTTAAAGCAAAAAGGGGCTAGAGAAGAGAAATAAAATTTTGTGCCCGACAAATAGGTACACATTTACCGCTTTGTTTTGGTGATGATTTTATGAGCCTGTTGGCTAGCCGCTTGGCTTTTTCTTTTTCTTTTTGATATGAGACGCCCATGTGGCTATTTGGGAATTTTCCCAAACTGTGACGGCCCGCCCCACACCAACCGACATTTACTCCAAAAGTGCGCTGTACACATGTCCAGTTAGCACGGAACGGGTCGCCAGAAGGAAAAGAAAGAAGGGAATGAACATACAAAGAACCTGTAGAATGTCTCACAGCGCATAGAACAAAATATAATAGTAACATACTTGACATAAAGCAGGGGAGACAGTGCATAAGCTGAAAATCAGAACTAAACATCATAGCAGCGGAAATCCAAAATACAGCTTATTACAACTTTCAAACTGTCTCAAAGCAAAAGTAAGGTAAATGAGGTACACTACTAATGCCCAAGTAGCGACCACCAACGACACAGGGAGAATGTGCATATATATATATAATACGTGGAAGCCTCCTGCCCGCCTCCGAATCAGCTACTCGCACACCACCAGCTAACCTGTCTCTAGACTGCTCGTGTGAGCACCCAGAGTAATAAGAGGAGACATAAAACTCTGGGTCAGACATAAAGCCTGGTATGAGCGATAAGCATCTAAAATGAACAATAACAGGTAGACTAAAACATACCTGAACCTGGACCTGCAACCAAAGAGTTAGCACTACATACTGTACAACACTCTAAGGTATCATATCAAACTACATAAAGATACGGAGGTGGGGGAGGTGTGCATGTCATAAAGATGGCAAACAATCAAGCATATCATCCATTCTCACATCTCTCACTCAGTGCTTAAAGCATACGATATTCACCACTTCGATCACCCAACATTCCTTGCTACGATCACTTTGCCCCATGAAGTCATAAATGGCTTCACTGCACTGATAACGTAGCCACTAATTCCTCGCTATGTCCACTTGCCCCATGGAGTCATTCACCCCATCTGCGCTGGCTCATAGCCTTACTAATCCTTACTATGTCCACTTGCCCCATGGAGTTATTCACCCCATCTGCGCTGGCTCATAGTCTTACTACGCATCACCTTGCCCCTCAGGTCGTAATGACCCTACTGCACTGATAAGGTAGTCTTGCTACCATCACCTTGCCCCTCAGGTCATAATGACCCTACTGCACTGATAAGTAGCCCATCATTCTTAGTGGTGAATCGAAGTTATGAACGTCGACAACTCCTTAGCACACGTCCCACAGCAAAGTCCAACCATGAAGCGAAATCATTGGTTCCCAACTGGTTCCGGGATCCTGAGCTCTAACTCCCATTTGGACTACCTTTGCATCTTAGGTTATTGGTCATCACCATCGGATCGGATCGGCCTTTGCATTCGGATCGGGTCGCCCTCTTGCATCGGATCGGGTCGTGGTCCTCCGTCTCGTGGCTCCTCTTCCTGATTCGGATCGGCGTCGCCACTTCGGATCGGATCGTGATCACCCATTCGGATCGGGTCGGGGTCCCTCCTTCAAGTCAATTCGTGCTTTCCCCCTGGTCGGATCGGGTCGGGTGCCACTTCCTAGATGGTCAGCTCGTGAACTTCTGAAATGGATCGGTTCGTGTTCCTCCCTTCGGATCGTTGCGCATCATCAATCTGGATCGGATCGTGGAGAGGATTCGCGATCGGGGGTGAACACGCGGATCGCTGTCTTCGGATCGGATCGTGGCATATGTCCACGATCGGTTCGGGTCGGGAAGTCCGATCCGATCCCACTTGCAACTTCCTGCAGTCCTTCCAGCGAGCAGTTTACGCCATTCGACGGCGTTTTTGACCAAACTAACACTTCTAAACAGTCACAAAGCATACCATACAGTCATAGCAACATGCATAATCAACCACAAACATCAAAACATCAATATGATAGGTAAAAATGGATCAAACATACCCAAGATCCCATATTTCCCCTTAAGCATGTTTAGGTGAAACTAATGATAGGATTAGCAAAACTTAACCAAACTAACCCAAATTCATATGAGAGGTCTATAACATCGTTCCGAATTTTATAAATATTTTTCCAGAATTTTATCATGTTTAAATTCGCTAATTAACACTAATCACCCCTACTTAGCCATAATTAGTGAAAAACTAAGCAAATCACTCACCTTAGCCACAAAACAAACTAAGATCTGAAATAATGCTCTGATTTGATGCGAATCTCAATGCTAACAGCAGCTCCAAGGTTGATTAGGTGAAGATCTTCTTTGATTAGGGGTTGCTAAGCAAAATCCTTGACCAAAAGATGATTTGGAGGTGATTTAGAGGTTGGAGGCCATTTTTAGGGATCCTTGGTGATAAGTGGAGGCTAGAAAACTGAAATGGAATGATTCTCCATCTCATTTCAGCCCTCCCATAACCCTAATCCCGAAATGGGTTATGGGCCTACCCACTAATCACCCAATTCGGCCCGGTTAAGCAGTTTTTCACCCTCCAAACCTTGTTTCAGCCATATCTCCCAAACGGTAAGTCCGTTTGGCTATTATGACCACTCTACGGAAAGAGAAACTATCAAACGAATCGAATGGAAGTGGTTTCAGGTCAAAACTCCTCTCCAATCAAAAGTTATGGCCAAAACAGTACCAACTAGGGGCAAAAAGGTCATTTAAAAATCGACAAAAATCATAAGCATGGGAAATGACTCTAATAGATGTTTCCCAAGGTTACATGACCATACGACTTCACATGGGAAAGAAATAAATATTCTACAATCCTATGATGTGTAGAATACGGGTCGTTACGCTCTTCCCCCCTTAAGAAATTTCGCCCCCGAAATTCCCTAATCCAATCACACACAAAGGTCCCGCATGCCTATCAATCATAAAGCAACAATCAAACATGCAAAACAAGCTAAACAAGTCTATCCTAGCATGCGGAAAACTAAATTGCAAAGTAAATCTTACCAGGTAAAGAGTTCTGGATAAGCCTTCCTAATGCTCTCCTCTGTCTCCCAAGTACAATCATTCTCGTCCTCGCCCCACTGAACCTTGACTAGCTTCACCGACTTCCTTCGAAGTTGCTTCGTATCGTGCCCCACAATACGAATCGGCTTGCGGTTCCCAACCGCCTCGGGTTCTACCTCGAAGTCCTCTAACTGATCAGGTGAAATAGTCATATCTGAGTCGTGAACGAACTTCCTTAGTTGGGAAACATGAAATACATCGTGAACCCCCGCCATTTTCTCTGGTAAGCCAACTCTATATGCCAAATCCCCGACTAGTTCAAGAACAGGGAATGGGCCAACAAATCTTGGTGCCAACTTGCCTCTCCTGCCAAATCGAATCACGCTCTTCAACGGAGAGATCTTAACAAACACCAAGTCACCAACGGAGAATTTCAAGTCTCTTCTCCTCTTATCAGCATAGCTTTTCTGCCTATCTTGAGCAGCTTTCATTCGTTGCTGAATGATCTTGATCTTATCGGAAGTTTCTCTCACCACATCTGGTCCAAGCAAAAACTTCTCACCAGTCTCTATCCAACATGATGGTGAGTTACACGGTCTTCCGTACAAAGCTTCATATGGAGCCATACCGATACTGGATTGGTAGCTATTATTATATGCAAACTCTACTAGATGCAAATGGTCATCCCATGATCCACCAAAATCCAATACACAAGCTCTCAAGATATCTTCCAATATACGATTCACCCTCTCCGTCTGACCGTCGGTCTGAGGATGATATGCGGTACTGAGATGTAATCCTGACCCTAGAGCCTCTTGTAAGCTCTTCCAAAACCCACTAGTGAACAACGGGTCTCGGTCACTCACAATGCTTTTGGGTACTCCATGAAATCTCACTACCCACTTCATATACAATTCTGCCAACTTGGCTGCTGTTCTGGTCGATTTGACTGGTATAAATCTTGCGCTCTTAGTCAATCGATCCACAATTACCCAAATGCTATCATATCCCGATCTAGTCCTTGGTAGGCCATCAATGAAATCCATCGAGACTTGCTCCCATTTCCATTCGGGAATTTCTAATGGTTGCAACAACCCACTAGGCTTCTTTTGTTCGGCTTTAACTAGCTGACAATTCATGCATTTGGATATAAACTTCCCAACGTCTCTTTTCATCCCTTCCCAGTAGTAAGTCTGTCTCATGTCTCGATACATCTTATTACCACCGGGGTGTATAGTCAGTTTTGAGTGATGACATTCTCTAAGCACTTCATCTCTCAATCCATTGACATTGGGTACAACTAGCCTTCCATTCTTTCGAAGCCATCCATCTCGATCAAGCCCATACACGTTCATCTCCTCATCGATACCCATCTCTAACGTGGAGATGATTTCTAATAGATTAGGATCGTCCCTCTGGCTAGAACCAATCCGCTCTATCAAAGTAGGTCTGATCGTCAAACTAGCTAGCATAACTGGATCCAATTCGCACTTTGGTCTGAAATCAAACCCCGCGATATACTCCAGTTGCTTCCATTCAAGAAACATTGCCCCTAAGCTGGCATGTCTCCTACTCAAGGCATCGGCTACCGCATTACCCTTCCCAGGTGTATACGCGATATCAAAATCATACGAAGCCAAGAACTCTAACCATCTCTGTTGACGGAGATTCAGATCTTTCTGAGAGAAGAGATACTTTAACGATTTATGATCGGTAAACAACTCGAATCTTTCTCCCAAGAGATAGTGTCTCCACATCTTCAGCGCAAATACAATCGCTGCCAATTCCAAATCATGGGTAGGATACTTCTTCTCATGCGGCTTTAGCTGTCGACTAGCATAAGCTACAACCCTACCTCCTTGCATCAATACTGCACCCAGTCCGGTACCACAAGCATCCGTGTATACCGTCATCTCTTCATTCCCCTTAGGAATGACTAACACTGGCGCACGCGTCAACCTCTCCTTTAGACTTTTGAAGGCACCCTCACACACTCCGTCCCAGACGAAGGACTGATTCTTCTTAGTCAACCGAGTTAACGGTGCTGCTATCTTGGAGAAGTCTTGGATAAACTTACGATAATATCCAGCTAATCCCAAGAAACTTCTTACATCTGTAGCATTCTTGGGCGTAGGCCAATCCTGTACCGTAGCCACCTTCGCAGGGTCCACGGCAATACCACATTCTGAAACAACATGACCCAAGAATCTTACTTCCCTTCTCCAAAAATGACACTTAGAGAATTTCGCTTTCAATTGGTGTTTCCTCAACACCTCCATCACTATCCTCAAGTGTCCCTTGTGTTCCTCCTCTGTCCTTGAATATACAAGGATATCATCCACGAACACAAGAACAAACTTATTCAACTGATCTCTGAATACTCGATTCATAAGATCCACAAAGTAGGCTGGTGCATTGGTCAACCCAAACGGCATGACCAACCACTCATAAAATCCAGACGGCGTCCTAAATGCCGTTTTCGGAACACTCTCATCCGCTACTCGAAGCTGATGAAATCCTGTCGCGAGGTCCAACTGGGAGAACACTCTAGCTCCCTCCAGCTGATCAAACAAATCATCTATCCGCGGTAGAGGATACTTATTCTTCCTCGTCACCTTATTCAACTCGCGATAGTCCACACACAAACGAAGGGAACCATCTGCCTTAGTGGCAAATACAACTGGTGCTCCCCACTCGGAGACACTCCTTCTAATCAATCCCTTCTTCAAAAGATTGCTGACTTGCACCCCGAGCTCTCGCTGCTCCCTCGGTGCCATACGACGAAGTGGCATCACTATAGGTCTGGCATCTTTCACTAAATCAATACGGAACTCAATCTCTCGGTGTGGTGGAAGCCCGGTCACCTCCTCGAAGACGTCCGGATACTGGCCAACCACGGGCACATCTGACAACTCATCCTGCGGGATGTCGAGGGAATTTACAAAACTAGCCATAACCCCATCACTGGGTAGGCTACCAAACACTACCCTCCGCCCATCGTCCGCCCTTACTGTCACCAAAAAGCCCTCACAGTCTACCACCACCCCGTATCTTTGGAGCCAATCGACTCCCAATATAATGCCATACCCAGTAAAGCCCAAAACAAAGCAATCACATACAAACATACATCCATGACTCGATAAGACCAAATTCCTGCAAATCATACTAAGGCTAGTCGAACCACCAATCGGGTTCGTCACTATCAATGGTCTATCGACTATCTCGGGTTCCAGTCCCAACCTATCTACCAGGTCACTAGATATGAAGGAACGGGAAGCCCCAGTATCAAACAAAACTCGAACAGGTATATCATAAATAGAAAGCATACCTTGAATAACGACATTCTTTCCTTTCTCCGCCGCAATTGGGGCATTCGACGAAGAAGGAACAGCATCAAGAGCATATGCTTTCACAATCTGCTTCTCCTTAAGAGGTTGCAGACACTTATCCTTCTGATGTCCCACTTGACCACAGTTGTAGCACTTCCTTTCCGCTGGCTTGGCCCGACATTCCTTAGCATAATGGCCTTTCTTTCCACAGCTGAAGCACTCAACATCCTTCTTGCTCTTTTTCTGACCACCTTTTGATTGGTCCTGCCTCCTCTTATTCTGAGAGCTATTCTTGCCTCCACCACCTACTTGCGGCTTTGGTCCTTCTGCAAATGCAGCCTCAGTCTTTGACTTAGGGTAAAGACTCTCTGATCTCAAAGCTTTCCCCACGATCGATTCAAAAGTCTCATCGATGTGGTTGATGAGCCTTTCCCCCAAGTACCCATCTAAACCAGTAATGAACTTCTCATTCTTCTTCTCAGGAGTATCGATGAGAGACAGTCCATACTTCGACAAAGTGTCGAACTCAGCAATATAATCAGAAACTGCCCTTCCGTTCTGCTTCAGTTCCAAGAACCTCTTGAACAACACCGACTTCTGGGCAGCCGGAATGAACTTCTCGCTAAAGCGAGCCTTGAACTGAACCCAAGTAACCTGGCCCTCTGGAGTAGCTGTTCTAATGGCATTCCACCAATTCATCGCTCGCCCTTGCAACTGACGAGACGCTAGCCTTCTCTTCATCGCATCCTCGAGACCCAAGTCATCAAAGATACGGTCACAGCTATCCATCCAATCTTGAACATCCGTGGCCGACTCCGTTCCGTGGAACGGCTTCCCACCAAGATTAGTGTAATCCTTGCACAACTTGGCGAAATCGACCCTAGGCGCTTGCACTACTGGGCCACCACCAACTCCGGGATTAGGAACTGCCCCTTGCACTTCTCTAAGCATGTCTCTCATGAGGTCGGTAAACATTGCCCTCATGTCAGCGGCATTTCCATTATTGGCCCCTCTACCAGTACCTCTCACATATCGGCTCATCGTCAATCTGTAAAAGGAAAACGATCAACGACCCCATAGTGGTACTAGTGCAGTGCAACTTCATTCTTATACTACTAATAGTATATATATACATAGCTTTTGAAAACCAAAATAATCACAAATACGCGCTCTCATTTACGTACTAACCCTCCCAAGTGTCTTTCCCTAGGTTAACTACGCAACCTAGAGCTCTGATACCAAGTGTGACGGCCCGCCCCGCACCAACCGACATTTACTCCAAAAGTGCGCTGTACACATGTCCAGTTAGCACGGAACGGGTCGCCAGAAGGAAAAGAAAGAAGGGAATGAACATACAAAGAACCTGTAGAATGTCTCACAGCGCATAGAACAAAATATAATAGTAACATACTTGACATAATGCAGGGGAGACAGTGCATAAGCTGAAAATCGGAACTAAACATCATAGCAGCGGAAATCCAAAATACAGCTTATTACAACTTTCAAACTGTCTCAAAGCAAAAGTAAGGTAAATGAGGTACACTACTAATGCCCAAGTAGCGACCACCAACGACACAGGGAGAATGTGCATATATATATATAATACGTGGAAGCCTCCTGGCCGCCTCCGAATCAGCTACTCGCACACCACCAGCTAACCTGTCTCTAGTCTGCTCGTGTGAGCACCCAGAGTAATAAGAGGAGACATAAAACTCTGGGTCAGACATAAAGCCTGGTATGAGCGATAAGCATCTAAAGTGAACAATAACAGGTAGACTAAAACATACCTGAACCTGGACCTGCAACCAAAGAGTTAGCACTACATACTGTACAACACTCTAAGGTATCATATCAAACTACATAAAGATACGGAGGTGGGGGAGGTGTGCATGTCATAAAGATGGCAAACAATCAAGCATATCATCCATTCTCACATCTCTCACTCAGTGCTTAAAGCATACGATATTCACCACTTCGATCACCCAACATTCCTTGCTACGATCACTTTGCCCCATGAAGTCATAAATGGCTTCACTGCACTGATAACGTAGCCACTAATTCCTCGCTATGTCCACTTGCCCCATGGAGTTATTCACCCCATCTGCGCTGGCTCATAGCCTTACTAATCCTTACTATGTCCACTTGCCCCATGGAGTTATTCACCCCATCTGCGCTGGCTCATAGTCTTACTACGCATCACCTTGCCCCTCAGGTCGTAATGACCCTACTGCACTGATAACGTAGTCTTGCTACCATCACCTTGCCCCTCAGGTCATAATGACCCTACTGCACTGATAAGTAGCCCATCATTCTTAGTGGTGAATCGAAGTTATGAACGTCGACAACTCCTTAGCACACGTCCCGCAGCAAAGTCCAACCATGAAGCGAAATCATTGGTTCCCAACTGGTTCCGGGATCCTGAGCTCTAACTCCCATTTGGACTACCTTTGCATCTCAGGTTATTGGTCATCACCATCGGATCGGATCGGCCTTTGCATTCGGATCGGGTCGCCCTCTTGCATCGGATCAGGTCGTGGTCCTCCGTCTCGTGGCTCCTCTTCCTGATTCGGATCGGCGTCGCCACTTCGGATCGGATCGTGATCACCCATTCGGATCGGGTCGGGGTCCCTCCTTCAAGTCAATTCGTGCTTTCCCCCTGGTCGGATCGGGTCGGGTGCCACTTCCCAGATGGTCAGCTCGTGAACTTCTGAAATGGATCGGTTCGTGTTCCTCCCTTCGGATCGTTGCGCATCATCAATCTGGATCGGATCGTGGAGAGGATTCGCGATCGGGGGTGAACACGCGGATCGCTGTCTTCGGATCGGATCGTGGCATATGTCCACGATCGGTTCGGGTCGGGAAGTCCGATCCGATCCCACTTGCAACTTCCTGCAGTCCTTCCAGCGAGCAGTTTACGCCATTCGACGGCGTTTTTGACCAAACTAACACTTCTAAACAGTCACAAAGCATACCATACAGTCATAGCAACATGCATAATCAACCACAAACATCAAAACATCAATATGATAGGTAAAAATGGATCAAACATACCCAAGATCCCATATTTCCCCTTAAGCATGTTTAGGTGAAACTAATGATAGGATTAGCAAAACTTAACCAAACTAACCCAAATTCATATGAGAGGTCTAAAACATCGTTCCGAATTTTATAAATATTTTTCCAGAATTTTATCATGTTTAAATTCGCTAATTAACACTAATCACCCCTACTTAGCCATAATTAGTGCAAAACTAAGCAAATCACTCACCTTAGCCACAAAACAAACTAAGATCTGAAATAATGCTCTGATTTGATGCGAATCTCAATGCTAACAGCAGCTCCAAGGTTGACTAGGTGAAGATCTTCTTTGATTAGGGGTTGCTAAGCCAAATCCTTGACCAAAAGATGATTTGGAGGTGATTTAGAGGTTGGAGGCTATTTTTAGGGATCCTTGGTGATAAGTGGAGGCTAGAAAACTGAAATGGAATGATTCTCCATCTCATTTCAGCCCTCCCATAACCCTAATCCCGAAATGGGTTATGGGCCTACCCACTAAGCACCCAATTTGGCCCGGTTAAGCAGTTTTTCACCCTCCAAACCTTGTTTCAGCCATATCTCCCAAACGGTAAGTCCGTTTGGCTATTATGACCACTCTACGGAAAGAGAAACTATCAAACGAATCGAATGGAAGTGGTTTCAGGTCAAAACTCCTCTCCAATCAAAAGTTATGTCCAAAACAGTACCAACTAGGGGCAAAAAGGTCATTTAAAAATCGACAAAAATCATAAGCATGGGAAATGACCCTAATAGATGTTTCCCAAGGTTACATGACCATATGACTTCACATGGGAAAGAAATAAATATTCTACAATCCTATGATGTGTAGAATACGGGTCGTTACACAAACCCTCCCGTACAAAGGAGGTTATGGCGAAATTTTCCGAAATTTAAAGGCGTTAGTGAAATAATTGAAATGGAAACGATATAGGAATTTTTGAATGAACTATATTTATATAAATATATAAATATAAATAGAATTAAAACGAAACGTGGCCGTGTAGTTAGTGTTTTGAAACCATGATTTCAAACGACTAGTGCGGGAAATCCGACCATTGGATTTTCCTGAAACCGCAACCGTTGGGTTCTCCTTGGAAATATCTTTCCAACGGCACCAACTTTGTGAAGATCCGACGGTTGGATTGTCTGGAATGTTTAATTCAAATCTGAAGAAAAACAGCGCCAGAAACGATTATATTCATATATATATATATATAATTTAAATTAAATCGAATAACGACGCTGCAGTTCGTAAATTGAAATCGTAACTTCAAATGGCTAGTGTGGAAGATCCGACCGTCGGATTTTCCCAAAACTGAAACCGTTGGATTCGTTTTGAAATGACCTTCCTAATGATGTAAAATTTGTGAAGATCCAACGGTTAGATTTTCATATATGTGTAAAACAAAATTAGTAAAAAGCAGCGCCAGTGCATCGATACGACCTGAATCGTCATTTAATTAGATTTGGTCGTTTTTAATTAAATAAAAATGGCGATATATCGCTATAAAGTACTATAGACGATATAGAGTGGAAATAAACCAATTTTGTTGTGTTTGCTTGATGTGTGATGGTTGAATGTATTTGACATGAAAATTATAACTAAATAACTGAAATGTGAATGTTGAATAGTCCAACCATGTGATTAATTGATCTGAAAATCTAAATATACGTGGGTTATTTGAAAAGGCCGAGTTTATCTCATTTCAAATAATCGATCGACGTTGAGAAGTCGAAGAGTCGAAGACGGCTGAAGACCGACGATCTCCACATTGGATGGATGGGCGCTATTGATACTCGTGACTGGAGTAGCTACCATGAAGGAATTGAGGTAGTAGCCGTCCAAACATACTCTTGATTGTACGGATATGCGAGGAATTGGTGCCTTCGGTTTCGTTTAGACCCAGAACGGACTTGTAAATGAACTGTGTGTCTGACATTGGATTTTGTTCTGTGTTGATTGATCTCTGTTAAATAGATATCTGTTTGGCGGCGGAGAATTTTTTCTCTTGCTTAACGCCCTTCTCTGAGACGTACGAGCTCAGAGGTTATGTATTGACAGAAATCGGTCGCATGGAGTGGATTGCCTGTGTGGCACGCCTGAGTGGCATATGATCAAGGCTTCTGTTGCAAAGCAAAGTCTTGTGGTTGATGATCAAAGCATGGTCTGTGTGACGTAGCTTTGTGTATAACGTGAATTCGCGAGCCTCACACCTCGGTATGAGTCAAAAACGGGAGAGTGACTGCAGGGAGAGCACGACGTTTCTTTCTAGCTAAGGTGGTGTCAGTGACCTACCAGCCCTGACATTATATATACTTTTCACCTGTGTGGTTGTTGGAATGCGAGGCGCCTCGATATAGGTCTGTAAGGACCGGGAAACGTGTGTTCAGGAATTGCCAATCCTCAAAAGTAAGAGAGGACCGGCCCTGAAGATCCAAGGATCATAGTGGGGTCCTGGGACATTTGCTAGAGTGTCTCGAATCGGAGAGGAGCTTGCCCCTTGCCTCGACTCATGAAGGAATCCAATTCCCAATACGAAATATGCGAATGTGATTGTATTACTAGTACGGCGACATGATATATGGTACCCATGCCGTCTAGGATTGATATTTATGATTGAATTTGCTTTTTGAAACATATATGCACTAGTAATAATATCAAACACTTTAGTTTTATTCGTATGAAGCATCTTTGGCCATTATAAGGTAAAAACTCTATCCTCCGGCTTGCGTTGCATTGTGTGATGGGACCTGAGTCTTATAATGGCTTCATTTTATAAAAAGCATTGCGTTGATTTAATATGTTTACTTTATCTCATGCACTAGCACTCATTGGAGTAAACCCGTTCCGCGAAAGTGGCGTGGTCCTTTGATTTGCCTTATTATTGTTGTTAATAAGCTGAATAGATTTCTCATACCAGTCCCATGACTGACTCGTAGTTTGTTTCACCTTGCAAACTCGGGTGCCCTCATTTCACACGGGCAGCCTAGTTACAGGTTTCTGACGCACCTCTTGGCTCATGGCGAGGCTTGACTACACCGTGCTGACTTGGATTTTCTCCGCCATTATTTTATCTATATTATGATTCCGCCATTGGCGATGTAGACTGATATTCCTTTTGTGTACTCTTTATGTATGATTCCGCCTCAGGCGATGGTGACTGATTATGTATCATTATGCACTAAGTTGTATCCTGTACTGTGCTTCTCTGATGTGATGATATCTATATGATTCCGCTGTCATATGTGTGTAAATTATTCTATTTTCTGTTTATGCTATTATCTGTGATCTGCTAATGATGATTAATGTGTTATATTCCAATGATTATCCTTAACACCGTGTCACGGGGTTTTGGGATCGTCACATTCGAAGACTTTAATTCGTATGGATTACAATAACTAGCTCATCAAGGTAGGCTTGAATTACTTTTAGATATTTCTCAAAACAGTATCAATATCATTGTCACCATGATAAAGCTATTTTTGACCAATATGAATTTAGATCATCAAAATCCCACTAATTCACAAATGGAGTCTTGTGTGTGGGAAACCTATTTTCATCTCTATTGACAGACTTGGGGAAGTTTAAAATTCACCTACGGATGGGATAACTTTAACAAAATTAAATTGTGAAAATGGTGTAAGGGATGAAGTAAGTCATCTCTTTATTGATGATGACTCAGACGGATCTCGAACCAAAGGGCTACGAGCTAATGCAAGGACTCTTCACCGTGTTCTTACTCGAACAATATTACCAAGATCCGGAACTCATGACCTTGTGTATTCGGACACTTTTATGGCTTTATATGCAACTTTTGGTCGTATAAAAATTAATTGGATGCAAACCATTATGGACCATCTTCTTCTCTATACACAAGGAGTAACAACATACTTTCATTATGGAGAATACTTAATGAGGATCTTTGAAAGTGCAAAAATCTCAAAACCGGATTCAAAAACAATAGAAATAAAAATATTGTATAAGAAGAATTTGAAGCAAATGCATATGCCTTCTCGAACCATTCGAATCATGAGCTTTAGAGATTTGGAGAAAGAGAAGTTTGGATCAACCATCATCAAGTTCTATTCGTGGTAATCCCGAAGATGTCCGACTAATGGAACCATCACAAACGTCAAGACAAGCACTTGATGTAGTTGCGCGAAATCAACTCCTTCTTGAAGCAAGACTTAATTAAACGAATGAATAAGAAAATGGACAAAAAGTTTGATAAAATTTATGATTTACTTGGGAGAATGTGGAATTCAATCTCTTATACTCTTGTAAACACTGGACATGTGACGGATCGAAGAAACAACCCATGTCCCATCTTAATTGGACCTCTTCTAAAAGTACCGAATCCGATGAAACTTAGTTTAGTAGTATGAATAAAGTGTTATTTTGCTTATGTATCTTTTAATTTCGAACTCATTTGTTATGCTTTTTGTAACAACCCGCAAATTCTGAACCAATTTAAAAATTTTAATTTAGAAAATTTTAATGTATTTTGGGAATATAAAGTGATTTATTTTTAATAATAATGGCTAGAATTTATTTTTGTCGAAGTTAAAATGACTAAATTTAATTTATATGTAAAAGGAGTTAGAAATGGCGCGGTAGTTTGAAATTTTGATTTTAAACTTTAACTAAATGTATAGGACTCAAAATAAATCAGAATTGAGTGAAATCAGAAATATTTAAATCTGTTTAATCATATCTTTCTAACGAATCTGAAAAATTGAAATTTCATAGCGAAAATCAAAAGTTATGGCCAATTCAATTTTCAGAAAGGTCGCTGTAGAATTTATATATATATATATGGCCCGAAAGGCTACTTTTCACATATGAAGGAATTTCGACTCGAAACCACTTCCATTGAGTTTGGAATGACGTTTCTGCATTGAAAAACAGTAAACACTTATATATTTTGGGTTTCGGAATTTATTTGTGTAAAAATGTATTTTTAATATTAAATATATTGGCCTTAAAAATAGTCATTTTTCAAACGACCTCTGTTTTCGACGAAACGACTTTTGTTGGAACCGGAATGTCAAATTATTGGTAGATTTCAATTTTCAGAATTTTTCGAATTAATATGTGAGCGTGGCGAAAGAAAATGTGTTTTGACTATTTACAGTTAAATTTAAACGCCTTAAAAATAGCCATTTTTCAAACAGTCTCAGAATTCAACAAAAATAATTTTGTTGGATTCGTATCGTCATAAGAAAGCTAAAAATATTTTTTTTAGAATTTTCTGAGGTCGTATGTGGCCCCGGCATATTTTAATGTACGGTCAATATTTAATTAATTAAATTTTAATGCAATTTTAAATAAAAATCGTACAGATTTCGGAATTGGGCCACGGGACCTATCCCATTGCGTTCAGGAGGTGTCAAAACCTTAAGAACGACAGTAAGCAGGCCCAAATAAGAGAAAGTCCGAAAATCCACCTTTTAAGCACAATTTTCGAGAAATAATATTAAAATAATTAGGCCGAACCCCTAATTTGACATGGCAGCCGCCACCTAAACCGAAGGCCAGAATTTTCCGATTTTCAAACCTCAATTTTGATCCGCTCAACGAAAATTAACAAACTATATACCGAATCGAAGAGAATTTCAAGACCTTTCAATCCATACGGTTAATATCGAATTTTGGTTCACGGATTTCGCGAAATTTGGGCCTGAAGTGGCTGCGGTTTTTGGTGTATGGCGGGTCCTAGGGGGGTGCGAGTTGACCATGGCTCGGGGGGGTGGTCGGCGTTGCGAAGGGCAACGGCGTAGTGGTCTCTGATCGGAGGTGGGTGGCTCGTGTGGTGGTGCGACGTGAAGGATCGGAGGAGGTATATGCGTGCGGCTTGGTTACGTGAACGAGAAGAGGAAGAAGGTCCGTTCTTTTTAATATTATTATTTTATTAATTTAATTATTTAATTTATGCAATCTTTAAAAATCAATATCTCTCTCATACGAGGTCCGATTGACAAACAGTAAGTTGCGTTGGACTCGTCTTTCCGAGATCTTCGGGATGGCGCAGACCAGAGCTGATTCCGAGACAGTCAAATTTTCAGCAAATATCAATGTGAGAATTTCTGATTTTAACATTTAATTAATTAAATAAATTGTTTTATTGTTGTTAAACGTCTGTTTGTGTGTTATATATGCAGAACTGTGATGTAGTTAATATTTGTCTGTGATTTGATGAATTGTTTTTTACTTTATTGCTTGGATCTGTTATTGTATGAATAGGTCTGTATTAAATCAACAAATATACTACATATATGATTTGTTGTGTTAGAATTGACGGAAAACAAATATATTACATATATGATTTGTTGTGTTAGAAGCGACGACAATAAAATCTTCATTTTGTTAAATAGAAAAGTATGAAAACAAAATATTCATTTTGTTAATAGAAAAATATGGGAAACATAAAATATTCTTTATGTTAAAATAAAAAGTTAGAAAAGTGGCTAAACATAAAATATTCTTTATGTTAAGATAAAATGTTAGAAAGGATTTAACATAGGATTGAAAAGAGATTATTTTATTTACATTTTTGGTAAATTGTAAAATTTAAAATGATATTTTTATTTACATTTTATATATGTAAATAAAAACCTGAATTTGGGAAAGGCCTTTTTGTTTAACATTGTTTTTGTGAAATGGAAGAACAAGATCAAACAATACATTTTATTTGTACATTTTACTTTTGAATAAAGGAACCATTCTTTTATTTGTGTTTTTCAACACAAATAATAACATAGAAATTGAACCATTCTTTTATTTGTCCCTCGACACAAATATTAACATTGAAATTAAATTGCTTCTTTTCATTTGTGTATTCAACACAAATATATCATAGAATTGGAGTCACCTTTATTTGTGTCTTCATCACAAATATGAACATTGAAATAAAGTTATTCTTTTTATTTGTGTTTTCAACACAAATATTACATAGTAAATAAGGCTATTCTTTCTATTGTGTTCTTAACACAAATATATGCATAGCAAATAAAGTCATTCTTTTTTATTTGTGTTTCAACACAAATATATACTTAGAAATAAAATCATTCTTTTTATTTGCATTTACAATGCAAATATTACATAGAAATATAAGTTTTACTTTTTATTTGCATTCCACCATGTAAATAAAATGTTGGAAATGAAAGTACACTTTTTTTTATTTGTATTCTACAATACAAATAAATATAGAGATTAAAAGTTCACTTTTCATTTGCATCTCACAATGCAAATATTCTTTGAAAATAGAAATGGTTCTTTTGTTTGCATTGTCAAATGCAAATATACTTTGAAATAAAAACTGTTCTTTTATTTGCATTTTCAAATGTAAATATACATTGAAATTTAAGTTTATTCTTTTATTTGCATTTACTAATGTAAATAAACATTAAAAATAAAATTTATTCTTCTATTTACATTCACAAATGCAAACACATATTGGAAATAAAGTTTTGTTCTTTTATTTGCATTCGCAAATGTAAACATGTTTTGAAAATAAAGTTTGTTCTTCTATTTACATTCAGCCATGTATGTATATATATATATATATATATATATATATATATAGAAAATAGAAATTGTTCTCTTTTTGCATTTACCAATGCAAAATGTATATTGAAAAACAAATTATTCATTTGCATTCACCAATGCAAATGCAAACATATATTGAAAATAAAGTTTATTTCTTTGTTTGCATTTATCAATATATATGCATTGAAAATTAAGGTTTATTCTTTTATTTGCATTTATCAATGTGAATATTCAATGAAACTATAGTTTATTTTCTTTATCTACATTTTCCAACCCCAATGCACACACTTTTATACATTTAACAGAATTTGTTTAAATTATACTTTGAAAATAAATTTTGTTCTCTTATTTACATTCACTAATGCAAATAAAATTTATAAACAAAACTATTCTTTGTTTGCTTTCACAAATGTAAATGCTCATTTAAATAAATTTTGTTTCTTTTATTTACATTCAATAATGTAAATACACTTTGTAAATGAGTTTCTTTTTACTTGCACACAAATATACTTTTAAATAAAATAAAGGTCACATTAGTTATCTGCATTCCTTGTTGCAAATAAAACCTTAAAATAATGTTCATCTTTGTTTGCAATTCATTAATGCAAACAAATCATCAGATTGGAAATTATATTCTTGATTTATAATTTTGATATGACTAAAGATTGTTTGAAATAAAGGATAGAATTTAAAAGTTACATTTTATTAACCAAACATTCACATTTTTATCATTAAAGTAAAATAGACAAAAACACTCATTTTGTCTAAATTAAAAGAATAAAACAAAATATAGCATTGGCATGATTATCAGATTTGAAACACAAATTATTCATTTTTGTAAATTTATATTAGTTAAAACCAATCATTCATTTTTGTTAATTTACATTAGTTAAAAATAATTATTCATTTTAGTCAATTTATACTAGTTAAACCAAATTATACATTTTGTCAAAAATATTCATTTTTGTCAAAATGAATTTGTTGAAGCAATATATATATATATATATATATATATATATATATATATATATATGTTTGACAAGATATATACATGTCAAGATAGGATAGTTAAAACAAATATTTATCATTTTGTCTCATTAGAATTGCCAAAACAAAATAACCATTTTTGTTTTGAGTTTAAATTAGCAAAATAGAAATTGTCAATAGAGACAAAGTTATTATGCTTATTCATTCATTGCAATAGAGATATTTTCTTGTCATCATTATATATATTGTGTATTACACTTCCATTCACAAGTTACCCGACTTGTGTATGTGATTGGGACGATAATATTTCACACATCGCCCAAGTGCACAAATTAGTTTATCATTTGCTTGATTGGTTGAAACCCCACACAGGTGTTGGGATGAAAATTTACATACACAAATCCCAATATTTAGTTGCATGTTGATCGTTAGATCGACAGGCTGCGATGAGCATTATTATTTAATTTTAACGCTTACATAGTGGAAATTACACTTTGGATGTAATGGATGACTTGATGATTATACTGTTATTATCATATATATGATGTGTGTGAAATCCATGTAACCCAAATTATATGGTTAATGTTTGAGTCGCATTTCGATTCAAGTGTTCTTTTAAATAAGACTATTTTTACATTAGGAATCCTTTTTATATAAAGTTCATATATTTTCATAATATATTTTTAATCAACTATATGTTAAAACAAAGAATATTTGTAAAAGATAAAGATTTGTAAAATAAAGAATACTTCTCATTTAGAATCTTTTATATAAAGAATGTTTTTATGATTATTTTAAAATATGTTTTTAAAAGATTACTAGCATTTGCAATTATATTTTGTGATATGAAATAAATTGAGATGTGAAGTGGATTTATTGTGGACGATGTTTTAAATGACATTTGTCCTTTAATCCAGTTTACATTGAAATTATTATTTGGAACTTATGAATCTATTTTATAGATTTAAAAAGGGCATTTTCTAAAAATCAAGTTTTTCAATTTAATATATTAAATTGGAATTAAGTGGAAATTCGATTGGTAATAATCGAAATGGACTTCTGTAAAAGAAGGCCGATATTACATATGGAATTTAAGAGGCTTTGCCGTTATTCCATTTATATTATTAGTCTGATACAGAAATCTATATCGATTATGTATTGATTTGATTTCTGTGAAATTCCATATTTCGGAAATTGATTTATAGATTTTATTTTCAGTGTTTATCTTTGATAAAATTAATGAGAATCTTTTAAAACGAATATCTTATTAAAAGAATATTCTGAGTTGGAATGTGATGAAATGTGTGATTTTCCAATATTTGCTTTTTAATCCCAAAATACGTGAGTTATTCAGAAAGACCGGGTTTAACCCATTCTGAATAATCATCACGACGATCAAGAGTCGAAGATGAAGACGGTGATTGAAGACCGAAGGTTTTCACATCGTTGGGATGACGACAACTGGTATCTTGAATTGGGATTGGCCTTCCAAGGCAAGGTATTTGGTGATGGTCATCCAAACCCATTTGGAGATCGACGGGACGTTGTTTCGCTCAGACCCAGAGCGGACTTGTAAATGGATTGCATGTCTGACATTGTATTCATTTCTGCTGTATTTGTTGAACGCTACTGATTATATATTTCTGTTTGGTGGTGAAGAATTTATTCTTAACTTATCACCCTTCTCTAAGACGTATGAGCTTAGAGGTTATATATATATTGGTAGATGATCAATAATATGGTAGGGTCTGACAATGTGACATGCTAAGATGCAAATGATCAAGGCTTTGTTGAAAAGAAGGCCTTGTGGTTGATGATTAAAGCATAGCCTATTTAGGCATAGCTTTGTGTATATCGTGACTTCGCGAGCCTCACACCCCGGTATGAGTCAAAAACGGTATATAGACCGTAGGGAGTGCACACGTTTCTTTCTAGCTAGAAGTGGTGTTTGGGCTTTAACACGGCCCGACATTTTACTATGTGGATTTTGGATTGAGGTACCTCGGGTTTTTATAGGCCGAAAGTGGTCATATTATAGGTCCAAAAGGACCGGGAAACGTATGTTCAGGAATTGCCAATCCACTACCGTTAGGTGGGGACCGGCCCTACCGTTCCAAGGGTTCACTGCGGTGGATCCTGAGGTATTTGCTAGAGTGTCTCGAATCGTAAGAGGACGATCCCTAGCCTCGATTTCATGACAGAAAACCAATTTCCAATACGACATCTTGTTTTCGATTGTATAACTAGTATGGCGACATAGTAGGATGGGGTACTATGCCGTCTAAGATTAATACATTTATACTGAAATGTTTTAAATATATATATAAACTAATAATAATATCGTTTTTACGTATTAAGCATCTTTTGACCATTATAAGGTAAAACCCTATACTCTGGTGTGCGTTGCATTGTGTGATTGGACCTGGGTCTTATAATGGTTTCATTTTTCTAAAAAGCATTGCGTTATTTGACGATTTACTTTAATTATGCACTGACAATCCAATGGAGTAAACCCGTTCCGCGTTAGCGGCGTGGTCCTGTGATTAGCCTACTTATTAGATAGATTAAGTTAAGAATTCTCACACAAGTCCCACGACTTACCTGTAGTTTGTTTCACTTTGCAAACTCGGGTGCCCTCTTTCCACACGGGCAGTCGAGTAGCTTTTTGCAGATATAGTTAAGTAGGATCCTGGATTGAAATCTGAAGCTGGGTCCAGAATATTGATGTCCTTCCGCTGAGATTAGTTCCAGTAATAACCCGGAAAATCTAGGCCAGTTTAAAATTTTTATTTTGGCAATTTTAGAGAATTTTGAATATTTAAAATAAATTATTTTAAATACTATCGACGAGAAAATTTATTTTGAATATATTAGAACCTATATATTATACGCGTCGTCATTAGAATATAAATATTTATATATAATTATAAATAGAATCGAAAATGGCGCGGTAGTTCGATAATTCGATTTCAAACTTCAATTGAATGTACCGGGTGCAAAACAATCCGGATTTTAGTGAAACCAAAAACATTAGGATCTAATTGATGATATCTTTCCAACGAATCCGAAAAATCGAAATTTCATAGCGGGGATCAAAAGATATGTCCAGTTGAAAATTCTGAATAGTCGCTATGGAATTCAGGCCCTTAAAAATGGGAATTTTGCAAACGACCTCGGATTTCGACGAAACCACTTTTGTTGGGTCCGTGATGTCAAATTATTGCTAGGTTTCAAATTTCATAATTTTTCGAATCAATATGTGAGCGTGGCAAAGGAAAACGCGTTTGACCAGTTTAAGTTGATTTTAATCGACTGGAAAATGGCCATTTTTCAAACGGTCTCAGAATTCGACGAAACTAGTTTTGTTAGGACCGTATCGTCAATACGAAGCTAGAAAATATTTTTCTGGAATTTTTCTAGTTAGTATGTGACCCCGGTAATTTGAAATGTACGTTTAAAATTCAATATAGCGATTTAAATGTAAATTCAACGGAAACTGATCGTAACATCCGAATCAACCTACGATACATATCCCATTGTGTTCGGAATGGGGGTGAAACGCTATGGACGACAGGCGGTGGGCCTCGTTTCGAGGTCGTATGTAAAAGTCAACTTTTTGCAAAATAAATAAATTAATTAAAAATTAAAACCCTCCCTTTTCCTCTTCCCCTTAATCTCGTTCTGGCCCCCCCCTTCTTCATTCGATCAAAATCAAAAAAAAAAGAACGGAGACGAGCATCGCGCCCCCCCTAGGGCAGCGCCGCCCACCGCCGTGCCCCAGGTGGCGGCGCGCCACCTCCAAACCCCCCCCCCTTCGCTTGCGACATCGAAACCCCCTCCCCCCTTCGGTTTTCCCCAATTCGCATCGCACGCCTCCCTCCCCTCGATTTCTGCTCCACCACCCCCAGACGTGACCTCGAGCCACCATACCCCACCACCCGCGGCCACCAAGCCGTACCTCGCTTCCCCCCTTTCTTCGACCACAACCGACGACGCAGGAAGACCCCCCCCCCTGTAAGTTCTTGACCCATTTTATCTTTATTTTTATTTTATTTTGATTTTTAGTTTATTTAGTTTAATTAAATCCTTTCATGCAATGATCTTTAAATTAAATCTGTAAAGATAGGATTTTTAAAACTGTAAAAATAGGATCTTTAAAAAAAACTGCAAAGGTAGAATTTTCAACCCGGTAAAGATTTGATTTTTCTAAAGTAAAGATTTGAATTTTTGGGAGAAAAAGATCGTATTTTTATATAGAAGAAAGCGTGATAAGAATTCAATTTGTATATATGTGAGGTAGGCGAGGTAAAGAAACGATTTTTAATTATAGCTGTAAAAAAATATTTTTATAATATAAGCAAGTAAAAAATATAATCTTTATTATGTAGAAGGTGTAAAAATATGATTTTTGGTTAGGTAGAGAATTTAAAATATAATTTTTACATGATAGGAATATTAAAAATATCATCTTTATATGTGTAGGAAAATAGAAATGTGATTTTTATAATGATATGTTGGAAAAGGAGAAATCTTTATTTTAGTAAAAATTCGATTTTTATATATTGAATCGCATAGTAAAAATTTGATTTTTATATATTGAATAGCATAGTAAAAATTCGATTTTTATATATTGAAGAGCGAAGTGAAAAATTCGATTTTTAAATGTAGGAAGCGATTATAAAAATGTGATTTTTTATTTTAAAGACATCAAAATATAAAAATGTGTGATTTTTATATATGTAGTGGCTACAACAACGAAGATGCGATAACGATGAAGATTTCTCTAAATGAAGTGTCGTGAAGTTGGATAGCTAAAAGTGAGAATTTCTCACCTTTCAATTTCTTTTCTAGTTATATTTATATACTAGGATGCAGACGGTGCTTAGTAGCACCCGACACAATCGTCCACAGACCATTGACTTGTTTGTTTGATTGCAAAAAATTAGTTAGATGATTTGATTTGAATTTGGATGTTTGGTGAAATGAATGGATTTGATTGATGTGTGAATGACGTGGGCCTTCACTAGACCGGGGATAAGGCTAGGCCTTGTCCCGTTTCTAGTATCGTGCCGTTATGCCGCCGAAATTTTCTAAAATATGTTAGAAAAATAAAAATATCATTTTTATTGTGTAAACGAACTGAATAGAAATCCATGTGTTGAAATAAAATATTTTATCGTTAAAAATATAATTTTTAACGTGAATGTGAATAAAATAAAATATCCATTTACAAACCGGACGGTTTGTTTATCTACACCTATTTGAAGGACATTGATTGGGACGATAAATTTTACACATCTCCCAACTGCACAAATAAAATATGTGTTTGATGGTTTGAAACCCCACACGGGTGTTGGGATGAAATTTGAAGTTCACTCATCCTAACTGATTCAATATGTCGATCGATTGATTGACAGGCTGTTATAAGCGTTAGACGTCTATATTTGAGGCTTATACAGTGTAGTGCACTTTGGTTGATGGTTGATTATTTTTCAATGCTGTTATATACATGTGTTGTATGAAAATCCATATAATTAATTCTATATGGTGATTGATTGGGCCTCATTCCAATTTAGAAAATAAAGAATATTATAAAATAAAGGTTCATGTGTTGACTGTACTCATCCGTTGAGATTAGTCATGTGTTGAACGAAATATTTTAACAATAAAATTTACATCTTTATCTTTATAAAATAAAGGTTCATGGGTTGACCGTACTCATCCGTTGAGATTAGTCATGTGTTGAACGAAATATATTGAATAACAAAAATAGTCACACGTGGACAGTACTCATTCGTTGAGATTAGTCATGTGTTGACAGAAGCATAGATTCACGTATTAAATAAAATAAATATTCATTTGTTGAATAGAATAACAGAATTATTTAAATATATAAAGCCGTGTTGATTAGAGATGCGCTATTTTGACGTGAACGATATTTATATCGATTTGATTCATTTTGAAATGAATTGAATTGAAAACGATTTCGAAATGAAATGAATTGAAAACGATTTCGAAATGAAATGAATTGAAAACGATTTCGAAATGAATTGAATCGAATTGAAAACCAATTTGAATTGAATCGAATAGAAAACCAATTTGAATTGAATCGAATAGAAAACCAATTCGAATTTGATTCGAATAGAAAACCAATTTGAATTGAATCGAATAGAAAACCAATTTGAATTGAATCGAATAGAAAACCAATTTGAATTGAATCGAATAGAAAACGACTTTGGAATTGAATTGAATTGAAAACGAATTCAAACTGAATTGAAATGAATTCAAAATGAATTCAAATTGAATTGAAATTTGAATTGAATAGAAATGAATTTTAAAACGAATTTATAAAGAAGAATTCAATTTTGATTTGAATTAAAATGGAAGTTGAAATTGCTTTTGAAACGAATTTTAAAAACTATTTATATAATTCGTTTTAAATAGAAATCAACGAAATATATATTATATATATTATATATATAATATAATGGCCTGAATAGAACGCGCCGCGGCAGTTCGTGAATTTCGACCATTTATTTCAAACGGACATTACGGGAGATCCGACCGTCGGATTCTCCTAAAACCGGAACCACTGGGTTCGTATCGAAAAGAGCTTTCTAACGAATATTAGAAATTTGAAATCTAATGGTTGGATTTGGAGATACGTCCAAATCAAATTTGGAAAAGGTCGTTGTAAGTGTAGTTCGATGGCCGTTGATGGAAATCGACTGTACGGGCCTTGATAAAATTATTAAAAATATCAATAATTTGTGTAAAATCATAAGAAATGATTTGAGAAAAATTGGGGTGAAAAACTCCATATTTGAAAGGATAAAAATGGATTTTTATCGAAATGAACTAGTTTTGAACTAAATTTAAAACCCAATTTTTTTTAAATAAATAAATTAGATTTAAAAAGGGGTTTAAATAATCGGAATTTCTAATATATTTGATTGGATTTGAAATGGGTTTATCGCGAACGGTGTTTTAAATAACACTAGTTCTTTAACCCGATAACAAATAGAATGTGATTTGGGTTTATCGTGAACTGTGTTTTAAATAACACCTAGTTCTTTAACCCAGTAAAAGGAGTTCTAACGAATCTGCAATTAGGTTGAAATGTGAACCTATAATCTAAATTATCAAATTTAGAAATGAGCGAGAATGGAGTATCGCCAGTTTTGCTCCAAAGCGATAGTTAAATCTTTAATTAGATTTGAACGTGAAATGGTAATTAATTTTACCGATAACACCATAGTGTTAGATATGGAGTATCACCAGTTTTGCTTCATGGGATGAATAGGTTGGGATTGGGAAATAAAATAAATAATTACTTCGGTGTGGTTCGCTAATCTCGACTAGTTTAGAAAACCCTAATTTGGTTTGAAACGACATCCAAAGGAAGATTAAAGGATAAATTTTAAAGAATTTATCTTGGATAAAATTAATGGGAACCTTTCCCTAAGAATGTGATTTTGTGAATAAAAGAATATTCTAAATTGAAATGAGGCGTATGTTGAGTTTGTGTAACATTTGTTTTTAATATACGCGGGTTGTTCGGAAAGGCCGGGTTTACACCCATTCTGAATAACCGATTCGACGATATGTCAAAGATGAAGACGGTGGTCGAAGACTGGAAGTCTTCACATCGTTTGGATTATTACGGACGATCCTGATTGGGTAGTACACCCAAGAGGATGGAAATAGTTGGTGGTCGTCCAGACGTACTTGGAGATGGATGGATATGCGAGGAAAGTGCCTCTGGTTTCGTTCAGACCCAGAACGAACTTGTAAATGGATTGTGTGTCTGACATTGGATTTTATTCTGTGTTGATTGATTTCTATTAAATAAACATCTGTTTGGCGGCGGAGAATTTATTCTTTTGCTTAACGCCCTTCTCTGAGACGTACGAGCTCAGAGGTTGTATATCGATGGACATCAGTCGCATGGCATGAATTGCCTGTGTGGCACGCTAAGATGCAATGATCAAGGCTTCTGTTGAAAAGCAAAGTCTTGTGGTTGATGATCAAAGCACAGCCTACGTTGCAGCTTTGTGTATAGCGTGAATTCGCGAGCCTCACACCTCGGTATGAGTCAAAAACGGGATACGGACTGCAGGGTGTGAAGACCCGCAACTTCCCCGTAAAGGAAAGCGTCGGATAGTTCGAGAACAAGCCACAACAGAACGCATACAGAAGAACATTTCATTGTATATTACAACAATGCATCAGATTACAAGAATATACAGAGTATAAAGGAATATTACACAGAAATATCAGAGATTTAAATTACATTTAAATACATAGCAGCGGAAAATAATACAATACACAACTAGAAGAAGATATACGGATACAAAGCTTTCCGGATATCGTTCCAGCTGTAAACCAGGATCCTGTGAATATAAATCTGCAAAACCCAACTACTAGCTGCCCGTGTCGAAAATAAGGGCACCCAGAGTTTAGGTTAAAACAATAAACTCCAGGTCAGTCATGTGACTGGTGTGAGAACTAAAACAGTTATTAATCTTTATTTTAAAGTTAGGTAAATCAAGGGACCACGCCGTATAACACGGAACGGGTTTCCTCCCAAGAATACCAGTGCATAAACAACAGCGCAATGCTAAATAAAGAAAAATGAAGCTGTTATAAGACCCAGGTCCTATCACACAATGCAATCGCAAGCCGGGGGATAGGGTTTTCCCTTATAACAGCTAAAGAATGCTTGATACGTTTAAAACAAATCATTTGATACTATTATAAGTGCATAGAGTATAAAACAACTTCAAATCATAAGTATCAATCATAGGCGGCATGAATGCCCCATACCACTATGTCGCCATATATAGGTTTACAAATAAAATCGCAAATGGCACGTATTTGGAAATTGGATTTCCGTCTATGAACCGAGGCTAGGGGCAAGATCCTCAACCGATTTGTGACTCTCTAGCCCGAGCCACAGGACCCAGACTCAGGTGGGCCCTTGGATCGTCAGGGCCGGTCCACCGATGTGGATTAAAATTCCTGAACACTACGTTTCCCCACCCTATGGGGTGTAAGTCTGGTCCGTCAGCCGACCAGAATGCATCGGCCGAAACCGATATAACCGAGGCGCCTCGCAACAGCAACAACCACATAAGTCAAACTCGTCAGGGCGTGTAAAACCACTGACGCCACTTCTAACTAGAAAGAAACGCATGCCCTCCCTGAGGTCCGTCTCCCGTTTTTGATTCATACCGGGTGTGAAACTCGCGAATCAAACGTTACACAAAGCTACGCCACAAAGGCCGTGCTTTGATCATCAACCACAAGACTTTGCTTTTCAACAGAAGCCTTGATCATTTGCATCTTAGCATGCCACACAGGCAAGCCATCCTATGCAACCGATATCAGTCACACAGAATGAAATCCGATGTCAGACACACAGTCCATTTACAAGTCCGTTCTGGGTCTGAACGAAACCGGAGGCACCTAGTACCCCGCATATCCATCGATCTCCAAGTACGTCTGGACGATCACTAACTGTTTCCATCTTCTTGGGTGTACAGCCCAATCAAGATCATCAGTTATCACCCAAACGACGTGAAGACCTCCGGTCTTCGACCATCGTCTTCATCTTCGACTTATCGTCGCATCAGTTATTCAGAATGGGATAAACCCGGTCTTTCCGAATAACTCGCGTATATTTTAAATACGTGTTACACAAACACAACATACGCCTCATTCCAATTCATTAGTCACTAACAGTAAATTAATCAAGAGAATAATTCCCCAAATATTAACCCCGAAGGCCGAAACCAACATCAGATCAATATCCAGAAAACCATTCTACTTAGCTAACCGACAGTTAGTTTCTAAATTTCACGTTCAAATCTAATTAAAGATTTAACTATCGCCTGGAGCAAAACTGGTGATACTCCATTCTCGATCTTTTCAATCTAATTAAAGATTCATTAAAACTCCACTTAGTTTTAATCTTTAACTGGGTTAAAGAATCAGTGTCATTTAAAACACGGTTCACGATAAACCCAAAGTCACATTCATTAATTATCGGGTTAAAGAACGAGTGTTATTTAAAACACTGTCCACGATAAACCCAAAAATCAATATCGATTCAATTCCAATTAAATGTTATTTAATTGGTACACTTCATTAAATCTAAATAAAAAGATTTAATCTTTTCTCAACTGGGTTCAAGAACGGTGTTAGTGAAGACACCATTCACGACAAACCCAAATCACATTCATTAATTATCGGGTTAAAGAACAAGTGTTATTTAAAACACTGTTCACGATAAACCCAAAAATCAATATCCATTCAATTCCAATTAAATATCATTTAATTGGTACACTTCATTAAATCTAAATAAAAAGATTTAATCTTTTCTCAACTGGGTTCAAGAACAGTGTTAGTGAAGACACCATTCACGACAAACCCAAATCCCATTTGATATTCAATATAAGGCTCTGAATAGAAAATATATCGGCTTATATTCAATATCAAATTCTACGATTAACAAATGTCGTATTGGAAATAACGATATAAATATATATCTTTCAAATTTCCATAACAACATCTGTATAATCACAAATTCCAACATCGAAATATTCCGAAGACAATTTCGATTCAAATCCACTCCAATGCAATCATTGGAAATTTTGGTTATTTTCAAAACCCTTTTCAAATTCAATTTATTTATTTAAAAATAAATAGAATTATAATTCTAGTTCAAAACTAGTTCATTTCGATAAAAATCTATTTTTATCTTTTCAAATATGGAGTTTTTCATCCCAAATCTTCACAAATCACTTCTTATGATTTTACACAAATTATCGCTATTTTTAATAATTTTATCAAGGCCCGTACAGTCGATTTCCATCAACGGCCATCGAACTGCACTTACAGCGACCTTTTTCGAATTTGATTTGGACATAATTCCAAATCCAACCGTTAGATTTCTAATTTCTAATATTCTTTAGAAAGCTCTTTTCGATACGAACCCAACGGTTCCGGTTTTAGGAGAATCCGACGGTCGGATCTCCCGCAATGTCCGTTTGAAATAAATGGTCGAAATTCACGAACTGCCGCGGCGCGGCGCGTTCTATTCAGGCCATTATATTATATATATAATATATATAATATATATTTCGTCGATTTCTATTTAAAACGAATTATATAAATAGTTTTGAATTCGTTTCAAAATTCATTTCTATTCAATTCAAATTTCAATTCAATTTGAATTCGTTTTCAATTCAATTCATTTCGAATTCGCTTTCTATTCAATTCAATTCGAATTCGTTTTCTAGCCAATTAAATTCGAATTCGTTTTCTATTCAATTCAATTCGAATTCGTTTTCTATTCAATTCAATTCGAATTCGTTTTCTATTCAATTCAATTCGAATCCGTTTTCTATTCAATTCAATTCGAATTCGTTTTCTATTCAATTCAATTCGAATTCGTTTTCTAGTCAATTCAATTCGAATTCGTTTTCTATTCAATTCAATTCGAATTCGTTTTCTATTCAATTCAATTCGAATTCGTTTTCTATTCAATTCAATTCGAATTCGTTTTCTATTCAATTCAATTCGAATTCGTTTTCTATTCAATTCAATTCGAATTCGTTTTCTATTCAATTCAATTCGAATTCGTTTTCTATTCAATTCAATTCGAATTCGTTTTCTATTCATTTCAATTCGAATTCATTTTCTATTCGAATATTTCATATACATCGTTTTCAATTCGAATATTTCATATACATCGTTTTCAATTCGAATATTTTCACTTTCAATATATTCAATATTTTCACTTTCGATATATTCAATATTTTCACTTTCGATATATTCAATATTTTCACTTTCGATATATTCAATATTTTCACTTTCAATAAATATATTATTTTCACTTTCAATATATATATTAATTTCACTTTCAATATATATATATTTCATACACTTCTAATATATATAATATTTTCACTTCGCTATATATATATAAATTTCACTTTTCTATCAATCAATTTTCACAACAATTTCAACCAATAAATATCGTCCATGGTTTGTGGACGAGGGGCGTATATATATATATATAGATATTTATATATAGCAATTCACTTCCACTTTCAACACATATATAAAATTATAAAAAGAAATTGAAGAGTGAGAAATCCTCACGGCTTCACATATTTCTATTTTCAAATATTCTATTTCAAATATTTCTATTTCAAATATTTCTTTTTTTTTTCGAAACTGGAATGAGGCCCAATCAATTACCATATAATGTTAATTATATGGATTTTCTACAACACATGTATATATCAACAACGATGAATAATCAACCATCAACCAAAGTGCACTACACTGTATAAGCATCAAATATAGACATTTAACGCTTATAGCAGCTTGTCAATCAATCGATCGACATATTTAATCAATCAGGATGAGTGAACTTCAAATTTCATCCTAACACCCGTGTGGGGTTTCAAACAATCAAACACATATTTTATTTGTGCAGCTAGGCGATGTGTAAAATTTATCGACCCAATCAACGTCATTCAAATAGGTGTACATAAACAAACCATCTGGTTTGTAAATGAATATTTATTTATTCACATTCACGTTAAAAATTATATTTTTAACGATAACACATTTTATTTTAACATATGAATTTCTATTCAGTTCATTCGTTAAATAAAATGCTATTTTTATTTTTCTAACTTATTTTAGAAAATTTCGGCGGCATAACGGCACGATACTAGAAACGGGACAAGGCCTAGCCTTATCCCCGGTCTAGTGAAGGCCCACGCCATTCACACATCAATCAAATTCACTTTCGTTATGCAAACCACAAAATTTGGAGTAAGGGTCTAACCTAGCCTTACTCCTTCGCCTTATAACGGCGCACGTCTAATCCTAACCAATTTATCGATTCGGTTTTTCACACCACAAACCACATTCAAACCAATATCACAATCAATAACCAAACAGCCAAACAAACAAGTCCATGGTCTGTGGACGATTGTGTCGGGTGCTACTAAGCACCGTCTGCATCCTAGTATATATATATATCTAGAAAAGAAATAGAAAGGTGAGAAATTCTCACATATAGCTATCCTAGCTCCACGGCTCTTCTTTTGCAGAAGTCTTCGTCGTTTCGCCTTTTTGTCCTCTTCGTTGCTGCTTTCACTACATACGTAAAAATCACATTTTTACTTCGCTATTCAATATATAAAAATCGAATTTTTAGTTCAAAGTTCAATATATAAAAATCGAATTTTTAGTTCAAAGTTCAATATATAAAAATCGGATTTTTAGTTCAAAGTTCAATATATAAAAATCGAATTTTTAGTTCAAAGTTCAATATATAAAAATCGAATTTTTAGTTCGAAGTTCAATATATAAAAATCGAATTTTTAGTTCGAAGTTCAATATATAAAAATCGAACTTTTATTTCAAAGTTCAATAGATAAAAATCGAATTTTTATTTCGAAGTTCAATATATAAAAATCGAATTTTTATTTCAAATAGATTCCGCCTTTTCCATTTCAAAGATCTAATCTTTTCTTTTACTTTTCAAAGTTTAAATCTTTTACCTTTTAAAAATTCAAATCTTTTTAAAACCTTTTAAAAAAAATCAAATCTTTTTAAAACCTTTTTAAAATAAAGAATCAGTTTTAAATCTTTATTAAAATTTCAGTTTTAAAATCCTAAACAAAATCAGTTTTAACTTTAAATAAAATCAGTTTTAACTTTTAACAAAAATCAGTTTTAACTTAATATAAAAAAACAGTTTTAACTTAATATATAAAAAAACAGTTTTAACTTAATATAAAAAAACAGTTTTACTTAATATAAAAAAAACAGTAATACTTACAGGGGGGGGGTCTTCGTCGATGATTGCAGATCGGAGGGGAGGGGGTCGGGTTGAAGGTCGGAGCGTGGGCGGGTTCGTGGTGGCGAGGGGGTGCGAGGCGCTGCAAGGCGGCAGGGGCTTTTTGGGCGCCGCTGGTGATCGATCGAAGGAAGGGGAATCGGAGGAGCGGGTCTGGGAGGAGGCGCAGCCGGGCTGGGGTGGGGCGGCGTTGACGCGAGGCGGCGGTCTTCGGTGGATCGGCGACGACGATTTTAGATTTAGGTTTGTTTGTTTTTTTTTTTTTTTTTTTTTTTTTTTTTTTATCTTCCTTCTGAAATCGAAATGATAGAAAGGGGGGGGGGCCAGACGGTTAAAGGGGGAAAGGTTTTTTTTTTATATTTATTTTCTTATTTAATTATTAAATTATATTCTCATAAAGTAACTTTTGCTGACGACTTCAGAATCGAACCCACCGCCTGTCGTCCATAGCATTTTACCCCCATTCCGAACACAATGGGATATGTATCGCTAGCTGATTTGATCGTTTCGAATAGTTTCCGTTGAATTTACATTTAAATCCTATATTGAATTTTAAACGCACATTTCAAATTACTGGGGTCACATGCTAACTCTCAAAATTCTCGAAAAATATTTTCTAGCTTCGTATTGACGATACGGTCCTAACAAAACTAGTTTCGTCGAATTCTGAGACTGTTTGAAAAATGGCCAATTTCCAGTCGATAAAAATCAACTGAAAATGGTCCAACGCATTTTCCTTTGCCACGCTCACATATTGATTCGAAAAATTATGAAATTTGAAACCTAGCAATAATTTGACATCACGGACCCAACAAAACTAGTTTCGTCGAAATCCGAGGTCGTTTGCAAAATGTCCATTTTTAAGGGCCTGAATTCCATAGCGACTATTCAGAATTTTCAACTGGACATATCTTTTGATTCCCGATATGAAATCTTGATTTTCCGGATTCGTTGGAAAGATATTCACTATTAGATTCCATTATTTTTGGTTTCACTAAAATCCGGATTGATTTGCACCCGGTACATTCAATTGAAGTTTGAAATCGAATTATCGAACTACCGTGCCATTTTCAATTCTATTTATAATTATATATAAATATTTATACTCTAACGACGACGCGTATAATATATACGTTCGAATTCTATTCAAAATAAATTTCTCGTCGTTTTTATTTAAAATAATCTATTTTAAATATTTAAAATTCGCTAAAATGGCCAAAATAAAAAATTTTAAACTGGCCCAGATTTTCGGGTTGTTACAATCTCCCCCACTTAAAACTTTTCGTCCCCGAAAAGGAACAAAGTCGAAAGTGGTTTGATTATTCAACACTACGCTCGATCTGGCTTCTACTCTCCAACTCTTTAGTTTCTGAGAATTTCCTAAAATCTCAAAAATTTGGCTAACACCCTAAATTTTTGAAAAATTTCGCCATAACCTCCCCTGCACCGGGAGCATCGGGGAATTTCAAATAGCTTCCCCGGTCCTTCAGATCTCAAAAAGAAAAAGAAAAAGCCAAGCGGCTAGCCAATAGGCTCACAAAATCATCATCACCCAAACAAAACAGGAAATTATGTAGTAAACATGTACCTATTTGTCGGGCAAACAAATTTTATTCTCTGGCTCTAGCCTCCTTGCTATGACCTGTTCAATGTAAGTATATGTATATGCAAGCAAATGCGACCAATTTTCAATATAATCCAATATTTGATTCAATTAGGCTAAATGGTTCAAAATTAGCAAACAAATAAACAAACAACACAAACATCAATCAATTAGTGAATTAGAGTTTCCAATTCATAATTTTGATATATATACAAAAATCATGTTTTTGATGCCAAATCACAACAATAAGCCCTATCTAATTTTGGTTCTCACACCAGCCTAATGGAAATATATAGAAATCACACCTTCGTCACTCAAAAATAAATGCTGATGATGTTTCGAACCACCATCAGAACATTGTCGGGCTACTAGAGTGCGGTTCTATATCTACCCGGTATATTAAAACTTCGAATATACGCGGATCAGACGTATACGCAAAATCTATATATACTGGATTGTCCACATCAATATAAATAGATAATCAAATACGAATAATTGATTTAAATTTTCAAAACAAAATTTTGTTTTCATTTGAAAAATATACCCTTCACACTCGTTCTAGGATACTACTGATCCTATCTTTAACGAGTCATTCTCATTGGATATTACTAATCCAATATCTGATGAATTCTTTCATACGGTTCTAATGTGCCTTGTTCTCTGAGCTTTGTAAACCAAAGCTCTGATACCAACTGTGAAGACCCGCAACTTCCCCGTAAAGGAAAGCGTCGGATAGTTCGAGAACAAGCCACAACAGAACGCATACAGAAGAACATTTCATTGTATATTACAACAATGCATCAGATTACAAGAATATACAGAGTATAAAGGAATATTACACAGAAATATCAGAGATTTAAATTACATTTAAATACATAGCAGCGGAAAATAATACAATACACAACTAGAAGAAGATATACGGATACAAAGCTTTCCGGATATCGTTCCAGCTGTAAACCAGGATCCTGTGAATATAAATCTGCAAAACCCAACTACTAGCTGCCCGTGTCGAAAATAAGGGCACCCAGAGTTTAGGTTAAAACAATAAACTCCAGGTCAGTCATGTGACTGGTGTGAGAACTAAAACAGTTATTAATCTTTATTTTAAAGTTAGGTAAATCAAGGGACCACGCCGTATAACACGGAACGGGTTTCCTCCCAAGAATACCAGTGCATAAACAACAGCGCAATGCTAAATAAAGAAAAATGAAGCTGTTATAAGACCCAGGTCCTATCACACAATGCAATCGCAAGCCGGGGGATAGGGTTTTCCCTTATAACAGCTAAAGAATGCTTGATACGTTTAAAACAAATCATTTGATACTATTATAAGTGCATAGAGTATAAAACAACTTCAAATCATAAGTATCAATCATAGGCGGCATGAATGCCCCATACCACTATGTCGCCATATATAGGTTTACAAATAAAATCGCAAATGGCACGTATTTGGAAATTGGATTTCCGTCTATGAACCGAGGCTAGGGGCAAGATCCTCAACCGATTTGTGACTCTCTAGCCCGAGCCACAGGACCCAGACTCAGGTGGGCCCTTGGATCGTCAGGGCCGGTCCACCGATGTGGATTAAAATTCCTGAACACTACGTTTCCCCACCCTATGGGGTGTAAGTCTGGTCCGTCAGCCGACCAGAATGCATCGGCCGAAACCGATATAACCGAGGCGCCTCGCAACAGCAACAACCACATAAGTCAAACTCGTCAGGGCGTGTAAAACCACTGACGCCACTTCTAACTAGAAAGAAACGCATGCCCTCCCTGAGGTCCGTCTCCCGTTTTTGATTCATACCGGGTGTGAAACTCGCGAATCAAACGTTACACAAAGCTACGCCACAAAGGCCGTGCTTTGATCATCAACCACAAGACTTTGCTTTTCAACAGAAGCCTTGATCATTTGCATCTTAGCATGCCACACAGGCAAGCCATCCTATGCAACCGATATCAGTCACACAGAATGAAATCCGATGTCAGACACACAGTCCATTTACAAGTCCGTTCTGGGTCTGAACGAAACCGGAGGCACCTAGTACCCCGCATATCCATCGATCTCCAAGTACGTCTGGACGATCACTAACTGTTTCCATCTTCTTGGGTGTACAGCCCAATCAAGATCATCAGTTATCACCCAAACGACGTGAAGACCTCCGGTCTTCGACCATCGTCTTCATCTTCGACTTATCGTCGCATCAGTTATTCAGAATGGGATAAACCCGGTCTTTCCGAATAACTCGCGTATATTTTAAATACGTGTTACACAAACACAACATACGCCTCATTCCAATTCATTAGTCACTAACAGTAAATTAATCAAGAGAATAATTCCCCAAATATTAACCCCGAAGGCCGAAACCAACATCAGATCAATATCCAGAAAACCATTCTACTTAGCTAACCGACAGTTAGTTTCTAAATTTCACGTTCAAATCTAATTAAAGATTTAACTATCGCCTGGAGCAAAACTGGTGATACTCCATTCTCGATCTTTTCAATCTAATTAAAGATTCATTAAAACTCCACTTAGTTTTAATCTTTAACTGGGTTAAAGAATCAGTGTCATTTAAAACACGGTTCACGATAAACCCAAAGTCACATTCATTAATTATCGGGTTAAAGAACGAGTGTTATTTAAAACACTGTCCACGATAAACCCAAAAATCAATATCGATTCAATTCCAATTAAATGTTATTTAATTGGTACACTTCATTAAATCTAAATAAAAAGATTTAATCTTTTCTCAACTGGGTTCAAGAACGGTGTTAGTGAAGACACCATTCACGACAAACCCAAATCACATTCATTAATTATCGGGTTAAAGAACAAGTGTTATTTAAAACACTGTTCACGATAAACCCAAAAATCAATATCCATTCAATTCCAATTAAATATCATTTAATTGGTACACTTCATTAAATCTAAATAAAAAGATTTAATCTTTTCTCAACTGGGTTCAAGAACAGTGTTAGTGAAGACACCATTCACGACAAACCCAAATCCCATTTGATATTCAATATAAGGCTCTGAATAGAAAATATATCGGCTTATATTCAATATCAAATTCTACGATTAACAAATGTCGTATTGGAAATAACGATATAAATATATATCTTTCAAATTTCCATAACAACATCTGTATAATCACAAATTCCAACATCGAAATATTCCGAAGACAATTTCGATTCAAATCCACTCCAATGCAATCATTGGAAATTTTGGTTATTTTCAAAACCCTTTTCAAATTCAATTTATTTATTTAAAAATAAATAGAATTATAATTCTAGTTCAAAACTAGTTCATTTCGATAAAAATCTATTTTTATCTTTTCAAATATGGAGTTTTTCATCCCAAATCTTCACAAATCACTTCTTATGATTTTACACAAATTATCGCTATTTTTAATAATTTTATCAAGGCCCGTACAGTCGATTTCCATCAACGGCCATCGAACTGCACTTACAGCGACCTTTTTCGAATTTGATTTGGACATAATTCCAAATCCAACCGTTAGATTTCTAATTTCTAATATTCTTTAGAAAGCTCTTTTCGATACGAACCCAACGGTTCCGGTTTTAGGAGAATCCGACGGTCGGATCTCCCGCAATGTCCGTTTGAAATAAATGGTCGAAATTCACGAACTGCCGCGGCGCGGCGCGTTCTATTCAGGCCATTATATTATATATATAATATATATAATATATATTTCGTCGATTTCTATTTAAAACGAATTATATAAATAGTTTTGAATTCGTTTCAAAATTCATTTCTATTCAATTCAAATTTCAATTCAATTTGAATTCGTTTTCAATTCAATTCATTTCGAATTCGCTTTCTATTCAATTCAATTCGAATTCGTTTTCTAGCCAATTAAATTCGAATTCGTTTTCTATTCAATTCAATTCGAATTCGTTTTCTATTCAATTCAATTCGAATTCGTTTTCTATTCAATTCAATTCGAATCCGTTTTCTATTCAATTCAATTCGAATTCGTTTTCTATTCAATTCAATTCGAATTCGTTTTCTAGTCAATTCAATTCGAATTCGTTTTCTATTCAATTCAATTCGAATTCGTTTTCTATTCAATTCAATTCGAATTCGTTTTCTATTCAATTCAATTCGAATTCGTTTTCTATTCAATTCAATTCGAATTCGTTTTCTATTCAATTCAATTCGAATTCGTTTTCTATTCAATTCAATTCGAATTCGTTTTCTATTCATTTCAATTCGAATTCATTTTCTATTCGAATATTTCATATACATCGTTTTCAATTCGAATATTTCATATACATCGTTTTCAATTCGAATATTTTCACTTTCAATATATTCAATATTTTCACTTTCGATATATTCAATATTTTCACTTTCGATATATTCAATATTTTCACTTTCGATATATTCAATATTTTCACTTTCAATAAATATATTATTTTCACTTTCAATATATATATTAATTTCACTTTCAATATATATATATTTCATACACTTCTAATATATATAATATTTTCACTTCGCTATATATATATAAATTTCACTTTTCTATCAATCAATTTTCACAACAATTTCAACCAATAAATATCGTCCATGGTTTGTGGACGAGGGGCGTATATATATATATATATAGATATTTATATATAGCAATTCACTTCCACTTTCAACACATATATAAAATTATAAAAAGAAATTGAAGAGTGAGAAATCCTCACGGCTTCACATATTTCTATTTTCAAATATTCTATTTCAAATATTTCTATTTCAAATATTTCTTTTTTTTTTCGAAACTGGAATGAGGCCCAATCAATTACCATATAATGTTAATTATATGGATTTTCTACAACACATGTATATATCAACAACGATGAATAATCAACCATCAACCAAAGTGCACTACACTGTATAAGCATCAAATATAGACATTTAACGCTTATAGCAGCTTGTCAATCAATCGATCGACATATTTAATCAATCAGGATGAGTGAACTTCAAATTTCATCCTAACACCCGTGTGGGGTTTCAAACAATCAAACACATATTTTATTTGTGCAGCTAGGCGATGTGTAAAATTTATCGACCCAATCAACGTCATTCAAATAGGTGTACATAAACAAACCATCTGGTTTGTAAATGAATATTTATTTATTCACATTCACGTTAAAAATTATATTTTTAACGATAACACATTTTATTTTAACATATGAATTTCTATTCAGTTCATTCGTTAAATAAAATGCTATTTTTATTTTTCTAACTTATTTTAGAAAATTTCGGCGGCATAACGGCACGATACTAGAAACGGGACAAGGCCTAGCCTTATCCCCGGTCTAGTGAAGGCCCACGCCATTCACACATCAATCAAATTCACTTTCGTTATGCAAACCACAAAATTTGGAGTAAGGGTCTAACCTAGCCTTACTCCTTCGCCTTATAACGGCGCACGTCTATTCCTAACCAATTTATCGATTCGGTTTTTCACACCACAAACCACATTCAAACCAATATCACAATCAATAACCAAACAGCCAAACAAACAAGTCCATGGTCTGTGGACGATTGTGTCGGGTGCTACTAAGCACCGTCTGCATCCTAGTATATATATATATCTAGAAAAGAAATAGAAAGGTGAGAAATTCTCACATATAGCTATCCTAGCTCCACGGCTCTTCTTTTGCAGAAGTCTTCGTCGTTTCGCCTTTTTGTCCTCTTCGTTGCTGCTTTCACTACATACGTAAAAATCACATTTTTACTTCGCTATTCAATATATAAAAATCGAATTTTTAGTTCAAAGTTCAATATATAAAAATCGAATTTTTAGTTCAAAGTTCAATATATAAAAATCGGATTTTTAGTTCAAAGTTCAATATATAAAAATCGAATTTTTAGTTCAAAGTTCAATATATAAAAATCGAATTTTTAGTTCGAAGTTCAATATATAAAAATCGAATTTTTAGTTCGAAGTTCAATATATAAAAATCGAACTTTTATTTCAAAGTTCAATAGATAAAAATCGAATTTTTATTTCGAAGTTCAATATATAAAAATCGAATTTTTATTTCAAATAGATTCCGCCTTTTCCATTTCAAAGATCTAATCTTTTCTTTTACTTTTCAAAGTTTAAATCTTTTACCTTTTAAAAATTCAAATCTTTTTAAAACCTTTTAAAAAAAATCAAATCTTTTTAAAACCTTTTTAAAATAAAGAATCAGTTTTAAATCTTTATTAAAATTTCAGTTTTAAAATCCTAAACAAAATCAGTTTTAACTTTAAATAAAATCAGTTTTAACTTTTAACAAAAATCAGTTTTAACTTAATATAAAAAAACAGTTTTAACTTAATATATAAAAAAACAGTTTTAACTTAATATAAAAAAACAGTTTTACTTAATATAAAAAAAACAGTAATACTTACAGGGGGGGGTCTTCGTCGATGATTGCAGATCGGAGGGGAGGGGGTCGGGTTGAAGGTCGGAGCGTGGGCGGGTTCGTGGTGGCGAGGGGGTGCGAGGCGCTGCAAGGCGGCAGGGGCTTTTTGGGCGCCGCTGGTGATCGATCGAAGGAAGGGGAATCGGAGGAGCGGGTCTGGGAGGAGGCGCAGCCGGGCTGGGGTGGGGCGGCGTTGACGCGAGGCGGCGGTCTTCGGTGGATCGGCGACGACGATTTTAGATTTAGGTTTGTTTGTTTTTTTTTTTTTTTTTTTTTTTTTTTTATCTTCCTTCTGAAATCGAAATGATAGAAAGGGGGGGGCCAGACGGTTAAAGGGGGAAAGGTTTTTTTTTATATTTATTTTCTTATTTAATTATTAAATTATATTCTCATAAAGTAACTTTTGCTGACGACTTCAGAATCGAACCCACCGCCTGTCGTCCATAGCATTTTACCCCCATTCCGAACACAATGGGATATGTATCGCTAGCTGATTTGATCGTTTCGAATAGTTTCCGTTGAATTTACATTTAAATCCTATATTGAATTTTAAACGCACATTTCAAATTACTGGGGTCACATGCTAACTCTCAAAATTCTCGAAAAATATTTTCTAGCTTCGTATTGACGATACGGTCCTAACAAAACTAGTTTCGTCGAATTCTGAGACTGTTTGAAAAATGGCCAATTTCCAGTCGATAAAAATCAACTGAAAATGGTCCAACGCATTTTCCTTTGCCACGCTCACATATTGATTCGAAAAATTATGAAATTTGAAACCTAGCAATAATTTGACATCACGGACCCAACAAAACTAGTTTCGTCGAAATCCGAGGTCGTTTGCAAAATGTCCATTTTTAAGGGCCTGAATTCCATAGCGACTATTCAGAATTTTCAACTGGACATATCTTTTGATTCCCGATATGAAATCTTGATTTTCCGGATTCGTTGGAAAGATATTCACTATTAGATTCCATTATTTTTGGTTTCACTAAAATCCGGATTGATTTGCACCCGGTACATTCAATTGAAGTTTGAAATCGAATTATCGAACTACCGTGCCATTTTCAATTCTATTTATAATTATATATAAATATTTATACTCTAACGACGACGCGTATAATATATACGTTCGAATTCTATTCAAAATAAATTTCTCGTCGTTTTTATTTAAAATAATCTATTTTAAATATTTAAAATTCGCTAAAATGGCCAAAATAAAAAATTTTAAACTGGCCCAGATTTTCGGGTTGTTACACAGGGAGAGCACGACGTTTCTTTCTAGCTTTGGTGGTGTCAGTGACTTACCAGCCCTGACATTTATATACTTTTCACCTTTGTGGTTGTTGGATGAGGCGCCTCGATTATAGGTCTGTAAGGACCGAGAAACGTGTGTTCAGGAATAAATAATCCTCTAACGTAAGTGAGGACCGGCCCTGAAGCATCCAAGGGTTGCCCAGAGTGCGTAGCCCAGGGACATTTGCTAGAGTGTCTCGAACGCGGAGAGGAGCTTGCCCCTTGCCTCGACTCATGACGGAAATCCAATTTCCAATACGTGTATTTCGGCTTTAATTATAGAACCTAGTATGGCGACATACTGGTATGGGGCACGTATGCCGTCTATGATTTATATTTATGATTGAAATTGTTTTGACACTATACACCTATTATAGTATCAAATGATTTGTTTTAAACGTATCAAGCATGTTTGGCTGTTATAAGGTAAAAACCTATCCTCCGGCTTGCGTTGCATTGTGTGATGGGACCTGGGTCTTATAATAGCTTCATTTTTCGAAAAAGCATTGCGTTGCCTTTTCTATGCACTGGTATTCTTGGGAGGAAACCCGTTCCGTGTTATACGGCGTGGTCCCTTGAATTACTCTCTTTTAAAGTAAAGTTTTAAATAACTGTTTTAGTTCTCACACCAGTCACATGACTGACCTGGAGTTTATTGTTTTAACCTAAACTCTGGGTGCCCCTATTTTCCACACGGGCAGCTAGTAGTTTTGGTTTTGCAGATTTATATTCACAGGATCCTGGTTTACAGCTGGAATGATATCCGGAAAGCTCTATATCCGTATATCACCTTCAGTTGTGCTTTGTATTATTTTCCGCTGCTATGTAATTTATTGTAATCTCTGATATTTTTTCGAATGTAATTTATTCATTTATACTCTGTATATTCTTGTATCTGATGGAATTGTTGTAATAGCAATGAAATATTCTTCCGTCTGCGTTATGTTTTGTCCTGTTCTCAAACGATCAGGGGTTTCGAACGATCTAGATCGGTTTAACGACTGATTCAGATTGAGCGAAATTCCCGGCCGTTACAGTTCCGCTGTAATGTATTTAATTTATTGTAAATGTATCTTCCGCTGTATTATTTATTGATGTACTCTGATATGTTCTATACTCTGATGTAACATTTATTATTGATGTTATAAAAGTCTGTGGTGTTGTTCCGATGTGTTGTATGCCCAAAGTTAACGTACGCGGGTTTTGAACGGTCTTGATCGATCTTGCGATCGATGGGGTCGGGCGAAATCCGGGTCGTTACAGCTGTTATTAGAGCTCAGGTTAGCTCAAATCTTTGGGGTACAACTCATTAGAACTAAACAGAAGACTCATCAGAGGTTGGATTAGTAATATCCAATAGGAATATTCATTAGAGATAGGATCAGCAGTATCCTAGAATGAGAATACTCATTAGAGATGGGGTTAGCAATGCCCCAGAATGAGTCAGAGTGAAGAAGAATTCATAATTAACGTACTTGTTATTATATATAGTTCGATTTTAGAAAATATGATTTTTGAATATATAAAAGTTATATATTTTTGAAAATTTAATCAACTAATTGATTGATGATTGTGTTGTGTGAATATGAATTTAACTAATAAAATTATTAAATAACTAAAGAATGAAAATTAAATTAGTTAAATAAACAACTTTAGCTTCATTTCCCTTTCGAGGACGAAAAGATTTTAAGTGGGGGAGATTGTAACAGCCCGCAAATTCTGAACCAATTTAAAATTTTTATTTTAGAAAATTTTAATGAATTTTGGGAATATAAAGTGATTTATTTTTAATAATAATCGCTAGAACTTATTTTTGTCGAAGTTAAAATGACTAAATTTAATTTATATATAAAAGGAGTTAGAAATGTCGCGGTAGTTTGAAAATTTGATTTTAAACTTTAACTGAATGTACATGACTCAAAATAAATCAGAATTGAGTGAAACCAGAAATATTTAAATCTATTTAATCATATCTTTCTAAAGAATCTAAAAAATTGAAATTTCATAGCGGAAATCAAAAGTTATAGCCAATTCAATTTTTAGAAAGGTCGCTGTAGAATTTTTATATATATATATATATATATATATATATATATATATATATATATGGCCCGAAAGGCTACTTTTCACATATGAAGGAATTTCGACTCGAAACCACTTCCATTGAGTTCAGAATGACGTTTCTTCATTGAAAAATAGTAAACACTTATATATTTTGGGTTTCAGAATTTATTTGTGTAAAAATGTATTTTTAATATTAAATATATTGGCCTTAAAAATAGTCATTTTTCAAACGACCTCTATTTTCGACGAAACCACTTTTGTTGGAACCATAATGTCAAATTATTGCTAGATTTCAATTTTCAGAATTTTTCGAATTAATATGTGAGTGTGGCGAAAGAAAATGTGTTTTGACTATTTACAGTTAAATTTAAACGCCTTAAAAATAGCCATTTTTCAAACAGTCTCAGAATTCAACGAAAATAATTTTGTTGGATTCGTATCGTCATAAGAAAGCTAAAAATAATTTTTTTAGAATTTTCTGAGGTCGTATGTGGCCCCGGCATATTTTAATGTATGGTCAATATTTAATTAATTAATTTTTAATGCAATTTTAAATAAAAATCGTACAGATTTCGGAATTGGGCCACGGGACCTATCCCATTGCGTTCAGAAGGTGTCAAAACCTTAAGCATGCCCAAATCAGAGAAAGTCCGAAAATCCACCTTTTAAGCACAATTTTCGAGAAATAATATTAAAATATTATTAAAATAATTAGGCCGAAACCCTAATTTGACATGGCAGCCGCCACCTAAACCGAAGGCCAGAATTGTCCGATTTTCAAACCTCAATAACTTTTGATCCGCTCAACGAAAATCAACAAACTGTATACCGAATCGAAGAGAATTTCAAGACCTTTCAATCCATACGGTTAAGATCGAATTTTGGTTCACGGATTTCGCGAATTTTAGGCCTGAAGTGGCTGCGGTTTTTGGTGTATGGCGGGTCATAGGGGGGTGTGAGTTGACCATGGCTCGGGGGGGTGGTCGGCGCTGCGAAGGGCAACGACGTGGTGGTCTCTGATCGGAGGTGGGTGGCTCGTGTGGTGGTGCGACGTGAAGGATCGGAGGAGGTATATGGGTGCGGCTCGGTTACGTGAACGAGAAGAGGAAGAAGGTCCATTCTTTTTAATATTATTAATTTAATTATTTAATTTATGCAATCTTTAAAAATCAATATCTCTCTCATACGAGGTCCGATTGAAAAACCGTAAGTTGCGTTGGATTCGTCTTTCCGAGATCTTCGCGATGGCGCAGACCAGAGCTGATTCCGAGACAGTCAAATTTTCAGCAAATATCAATGTGAGAATTTCTGATTTTAACATTTAATTAATTAAATAAATAGTTTTATTGCGGTTAAACGTCTGTGTGTGTGTTATATATGCAGAACTGTGATGTAGTGAATTTTTCTCTGTGATTTGATGAATTGTTTTGTACTGTATTGCTTGGATCTGTTATTGTATGAATAGATCTGTATTAAATCAACAAATATACTACACATATGATTTGTTGTGTTAGAATTGACGGCAAGCAAATATATTACATATATGATTTGTTATGTTAGAAGCGACGACAACAAAATCTTCATTTTGTTAAATAGAAAAGTATGAAAACAAAATATTCATTTTGTTAATAGAAAAATATGGGAAACATAAAATATTCTTTATGTTAAAATAAAAAGTTAGAAAAGTGGCTAAACATAAAATATTCTTTATGTTAAGATAAAATGTTAGAAAGGATTTAACATAGGATTGAAAAGAGATTATTTTATTTACATTTTTGGTAAATTGTAAAATTTAAAATGATATTTTTATTTACATTTTATATATGTAAATAAAAACCTGAATTTGGGAAAGGCATTTTTGTTTAACATTGTTTTTGTTAAATGGAAGAACAAGATCAAACAATATATTTTATTTGTACATTTTACTTTTGAATAAAGGAACCATTCTTTTATTTGTGTTTTTCAACACAAATAATAACATAGAAATAGAACCATTCTTTTATTTGTCCCTCGACACAAATATTAACATTGAAATTAAATTGCTTCTTTTCATTTGTGTATTCAACACAAATATATCATAGAATTGGAGTCACCTTTATTTGTGTCTTCATCGCAAATATGAACATTGAAATAAAGTTATTCTTTTTATTTGTGTTTTCGACACAAATATTACATAGTAAATAAAGCTATTCTTTCTATTGTGTTCTTAACACAAATATATGCATAGCAAATAAAGTCATTCTTTTTATTTGTGTTTCAACACAAATATATACTTAGAAATAAAATCATTCTTTTTATTTGCATTTACAATGCAAATATTACATAGAAATATAAGTTTTACTTTTTATTTGCATTCCACCATGTAAATAAAATGTTGGAAATGGAAGTACACTTTTTTTTATTTGCATTCTACAATACAAATAAATATAGAGATTAAAAGTTCACTTTTCATTTGCATCTCACAATGCAAATATTCTTTGAAAATAGAAATTGTTCTTTTATTAGCATTTTCAAATGCAAATATACTTTGAAATAAAAACTGTTCTTTTACTTGCATTTTCAAATGTAAATATACATTGAAATTTAAGTTTATTCTTTTATTTGCATATACTCATGTAAATAAACATTAAAAATAAAATTTATTCTTTTATTTGCATTCAAAAGCAAACACATATTGGAAATAAAGTTTTGTTCTTTTATTTGCATTCGCAAATGTAAACATGTTTTGAAAATAAAGTTTGTTCTTCTATTTACATTCAGCCATGCATATATATATATATATATATAGAAAATAGAAATTGTTCTCTTTTTGCATTTACCATTGCAAAATGTATATTGAAAAACAAATTATTCATTTGCATTCACCAATGCAAATACAAACATATATTGAAAATAAAGTTTATTTCTTTGTTTGCATTTATCAATATATATGCATTGAAAATTAAGGTTTATTCTTTTATTTGCATTTATCAATGTAAATATTCAATGAAACTATAGTCTATTTTCTTTATCTACATTTTCCAACCCCAATGCACACACTTTTATACATTTAACAGAATTTGTTTAAATTATACTTTGAAAATAAATTTTGTTCTCTTATTTACATTCACTAATGTAAATAAAATTTATAAACAAAACTATTCTTTGTTTGCTTTCACAAATGTAAATGCTCATTTAAATAAAATTTGTTTCTTTTATTTACATTCAATAATGTAAATACACTTTGTAAATAAGGTTCTTTTTACTTGCACACAAATATACTTTTAAATAAAATAAAGGTCACATTGGTTATCTGCATTCCTTGTTGCAAATAAAACCTTAAAATAATGTTCATCTTTGTTTGCAATTCATTAATGCAAACAAATCATCAGATTGGAAATTATATTCTTGATTTATAATTTTGATATGACTAAAGATTGTTTGAAATAAAGGATAGAATTTAAAAGTTACATTTTAATAACCAAACATTCACATTTTTATCATTAAAGTAAAATAGACAAAAACACTCATTTTGTCTAAATTAAAAGAATAAAACAAAATATAGCATTGGCTTGTTTATTAGATTTGAAACACAAATTATTCATTTTTATAAATTTATATTAGTTAAAACCAATCATTCATTTTTGTTAATTTACATTAGTTAAAAATAATGATTCATTTTAGTCAATTTATACTAGTTAAACCAAATTATACATTTTGTCAGAAATATTCATTTTTGTCAAAATGAATTTGTTGAAGCAATTTATATATATATATATGTGTGTGTGTGTGTGTGTGTGTGTGTGTGTGTGTGTGTGTTTGACAAGATATATACATGTCAAGATAGGATAGTTAAAACAAATATTTATCATTTTGTCTCATTAGAATTGCCAAAACAAAATAACTATTTTTGTTTAGAGTTTAAATTAGCAAAATAGAAATTGTCAATAGAGACAAAGTTATTATGCTTATTCATTCATTGCAATAGAGATATTTTCTTGTCATCATTATATATATAGTGTATTACACTTCCATTCACAAGTTACCCGACTTGTGTATGTGATTGGGACGATAATTTTTCACACATTGTGACGAGAAGGAATTTCGCTCGGTCCGAACCAGTCGCTAAACCGATCCAGGCCGTTCGAAACGCCCTATCGTTTGAGAACAGTACAAAACAGAACGCATACGGAAGAACATTTCATTGTATATTACAACAATGCATCAGATTACAAGAATATACAGAGTACAAATGAATATTACACAGAAATAACAGAGATTTTAAATTACATTTAAATACATCGCAGCGGAAAATAATACAATACACAACTAGAAGAGATATACGGATACAAAGCTTCCCGGATATCATTCCAGCTGTAAACCCGGATCCTGTGAATATACATCTGCAAAACCAAAACTACTAGCTGCCCGTGTCAAAATAAGGGCACCCAGAGTTTAGGTTAAAACAATAAACTCCAGGTCAGTCATGTGACTGGTGTAAGAACTAAAATAGTTATTATTCTTTATTTTAAAAGTTAGGTAAATCAAGGGACTACGCCGTATAACACGGAACGGGTTTCCTCCCAAGAATACCAGTGCATAAAACAAACAGCGCAATGCTAAATAAAGAAAAATGAAGCTGTTATAAGACCCAGGTCCCATCACACAATGCAACGCAGCCGAGGATAGGGTTTTCCCTTATAACAGCCAAAGAATGCTTGATACGTTTAAAACAAATCATTTGATACTATTATAAGTGCATAGTGTATAAAACAACTTCAAATCATAAGTATCAATCATAGGCGGCATGAGCGCCCCATCCCACTATGTCGCCATACTAGGCTCTACAAATAAAACCGCAAATGTCACGTATTTGGAAATTGGATTTCCGTCTATGAACCGAGGCAAAAGATAGTCCTCAACCGATTCGAGACTCTCTAGCCCGAGCCTCCGGAACAGCCGCAACTGTCCCTTGGATCGTCAGGGCCGGTCCACCGATGTGGATTATAGTGCCTGAACAATACGTTTCCCCGCCCTTTGGGGCGTAAATGAGCCAACGAATGACTCCATCGGACCCGGATCGTCCGATCAAACCGAGGCGCCTCGCAACAGCAACAACCACACAGGTGAAAAGTATATAAATGTCAGGGCTGGTAGGTCACTGACACCACCCTAGCTAGAAAGAAACGCATGCCCTCCCTGAGGTCCTCTCCCGTTTTTGGTTCACAACCGGGGTGCGAGACTCGCGAATTCACGTTACACAAAGCTGTGCCACACAGGCTGTGCTTTGATCATCACCACAAGACTTTGCTTTTCAACAGAAGCCTCGATCAATTGCCACTTAGGCATGCCACATAGGCAATTCACTCCATGCGTTTGATATCCATCAATATATAACCCCTGAGCTCGTACGTCTCAGAGAAGGGCGTTAAGCAAGAGAATAAATTCTCCGCCGCCAAACAGATATATATTTAATAGAGATCAATCACATGGACTAAAATCCAATGTCAGACACACAGTCCATTTACAAGTCCGTTCTGGGTCTGAACGAAACCGGAGGCACCTAGTACCCCGCATATCCATCGATCTCCAAGTACGTCTGGACGGTCACCAACTGTTTCCATCCTCTTGGGTGTACAACCCAATCAAGATCATCAGTAATCACCCAAACGACGTGAAGACTTCTGGTCTTCGACCACCGTCTTCATCTTCGACACCACGACGAATCAGTTATTCAGAATGGGATAAACCCGGTCTTTCTGAATAACTCGCGTATATATTATAAAAGTGTTACACAAACACAACATACGCCTCATTCCAATTCAGAATATTCTTTTATTCAAATATTCCCATACTTTGGGAAAAGTTCCCATTAATTTTATCCAAGATAAATTCTTTAAATTTATTCTTTAATCTCCTTTGAATATCAATTCAAACTAGTCGGGATTATCGAACCACACCGAAGTAATCATTTATTTTATTTTCCCAATCCCAACCTATTCATCCCATGAAGTAAAACTGGTAGTACTTCATATCTAACACCACAGTGTTATCGGTAATTCAATTACCATTTCACGTTCAAATCTAATTAAAGATTTAACTATCGCTTGGAGTAAAACTGGTGATACTCCATTCTCGATCTTTTCAATCTATTTAAAGATTCATTAAAACTCCACTTAGTTTTAATCGTTAACTGGGTTAAAGAATCAGTGCCATTTAAAACACGGTTCACGATAAACCCAAAATCACATTCATTAATTATCGGGTTAAAGAACGAGTGTTATTTAAAACACTGTTCACGATAAACCCAAAAATCAATACCAATTCAATTCCAATTAAATATCATTTAATTGGTACACTTCATTAAATCTAAATAAAGAGATTTAATCTTTTCTCAACTGGGTTCAAGAACAGTGTTAGTGAAGACACCATTCACGACAAACCCAAATCACATTTGATATTCAATACAAGGCTCTGAATAGAAAATATCCCGGCTTATATTCAATATCAAATTCTACGATTAACAAATGTCATATTGGAAATAACGATATAAATATGTATCTTTCAAATTTCCATAACACATCTGTATAATCACGAATTCCAACATCGAAATATTCCGAAGACAATTTCGATTCAAATCCACTCCAATGCAATCATTGGAAATTCTGGTTATTTTTAAAACCCTTTTCAAATTCAATTTATTTATTTAAAAATAAATAGAATTATATTTCTAGTTCAAAACTAGTTCATTTCGATAAAAATCTATTTTTATCTTTTCAAATATGGAGTTTTTCATCCCAAATCTTCACAAATCATTTCTTATGATTTTACACAAATTATTACTATTTTTAATAATTTTATCAAGGCTCGTACAGTCGATTTCCATCAATGGCCATCGAACTGCACTTACAGCGACCTTTTTCAAATTTGATTTGGACATAATTCCAAATCCAACCGTTAGATTTCAAATTTCTAACATTTGCTAGAAAGCTCTTTTCGATACGAACCCAACGGTTCCGGTTTTAGGAGAATCCGACGGTCGGATCTCCCGTTATGTCCGTTTGAAATAAATGGTCGAAATTCGCGAACTGCCGCGGCGCGGCGCGTTCTATTCAGGCCATTATATTATATATATAATATATATAATATATATTTCGTCGATTTCTATTTAAAACGAATTATATAAATAGTTTTAAATTCGTTTCAAAAACAATTTCAACTTCCATTTCAATCCAAAGCAAAATTGAATTCTTCTTTATAAATTCGTTTTAAAATTCATTTCTATTCAATTCAAATTTCAATTCAATTTCAATTCAATTTGAATTCAATTCAATTCATTTCGAAATCGTTTTCAATTCATTTCATTTCGAAATCGTTTTCAATTCAATTCATTTCGAAATCGTTTTCAATTCAATTATTTCGAAATCGTTTTCAATTCATTTCGAAATCGTTTTCAATTCAATTCATTTCGAAATCGTTTTCAATTCAATTCATTTCGAAATCGTTTTCAATTCAATTCCAATTCGAATTCATTTATATTCAATTTCAATTCGAATTCATTTCTATTCAATTTCAATTCGAATTCATTTCTATTCAATTTCAATTCGAATTCATTTCTTTTCAAAATTTCAGATTTTAAAATCACTTTCGATATTCATTATAAAATGAATAAAATCGATATATATATATCGTTCACGTCAAAATGGCGTCAATCTAATCAATACGGCTTCATATTTTTCTATTTTCAAATATTCTATTTCAAATATTTCTTTTTCAAATATTTCCTTTTCAAAACTGGAATGAGGCCCAATCAATTACCATATAATGTTAATTATATGGATTTTCTACAACACATGTATATAATAGCATTGAAAAATAATCAACCATCAACCAAAGTGCACTACACTGTATAAGCATCAAATATAAATATCTAACGCTTATAACAGCCTGTCAATTAATCGATCGACATATTTAATCAATCAGGATGAGTGAACTTCAAATTTCATCCCAACACCTGTGTGGGGTTTCAAACAATCAAACACAGATTTTATTTGTGCAGTTGGGCGATGTGTAAAATTTATCGACCCAATCAAAGTGCTTCAAATAGGTGTACATAAACAAACCGTCTGGTTTGTAAATGAATATTTATTTTATTCACTTCACGTTAAAAATTATAATTTTAACGACAAAACATTTTATTCCAACATATGAATTTCTATTCAGTTCATTCTTTAAATAAAATGTTATTTTTATTTTTCTAACTTATTTTAGAAAATTTCGGCGGCATAACGGCACGATACTAGAAACGGGACAAGGCCTAGCCTTATCCCCGGTCTAGTGAAGGCCCACGCCATTCACACATCAATCAAATCAATTCATTTCACCACACAATTCAATTTCAATCAAATAATCTAACCAATTTTTGCAATCAAACAAACAAGTCCATGGTCTGTGGACGATTGTGTCGGGTGCTACTAAACACCGTCTGCATCCTAGTATATATATATATAACTAGAAAAGAAATTGAAGAGTGAGAAGTTCTCACCAAAAGCTAAATCCGAACGCCACGACTCTTCATATGTAGGAAATCTTCGCCGTTCCTTCTTTTGCTACTTTCGTCGCTCGTATTCACTACATATATAAAAATCACATTTTTATATTCTCTAGTATATAAAAATCATACTTTTAATTCACTACTTCGTTATAAAAATTATATTTTTATTACGCTCTTCTTCTAATAAAGATTATATTTTTATAACGCTACTTCATATTCAAAGATCACATTTTTCTATCGCTACTATATAGATAAAAATTCTATTTTTATACCTTAACTTCATATCTAAATAAAAATCACATTTTTTTTACTTTGTTCTCTAGAAAATAAAAATCACATTTCCTATACGATGTATATATTATTTAAAATCGCTTCTTCCATACGATGTATATATTCTTTAAAATCACTTCTTCCATACTGTGCTTTATATAAAAATCTCCTTTTCATTTTATATAAAAATTCAATCTTAAATCTTGCTATTCATATCAAAAATCATATCATATTTTTTTTCTTCTATTCTTTCTATTTTAAAAAACAAGGCTAACTTTATTTCATAAACATTGCCAATTTTATATTTTTAAAACAAAGTATATTTATTTTCAAAAACCAAGTTCAAAACAAAGTTATAAATAAAAGAAAATCGTATTTTTACACCTCTATTTATATTCTCAAAACAAAGTTAATTTTATTCTATTTTAAAACAAAGTTATATATATATTTTTTCAAAGAAAATCTAAATTTCACTAATTTAACAATATAAACTTCGCACCATAAAAATCTCATCTTTTCTATTGAAAAATCTAATTTTTCTTCTAATGAAAAATCGTATTTTTCTTTTATTAAAAATCTAAAAATTCAGTTTTTCCCTAAATAAAAATTAAGTTTTTAACTAACTAAAAATTCAGTTTTTAACTAACTAAAAATTCAGTTTTTAACTTCGGAAAAAAAAAATCGAAATCAGAATCGTAAAGAAAGAAAAAAGAAAAGAAAAGGAAATAAAGCTTACAGGTGATCGTTCGGAGGAGGGTTTGGAGTTGGCGACGCCGAGGCTGGCGAAGGCGGAAGCTCGCGGTGGTGGAGCTCCTCCGGTGCGTTCTCCGATCGGTTCTAGGGTTAGGAAGGGGGCTCGGGTTTCACGACGCGGCTCACACGAGGAGAGAGAATCAAAGAGGAGAGGGAAGGAGGAGGAAGGGCTGTCGGTTGGAGGGGGCGCCGACCTGGATGTGGGTGGCGAGCGTGGGTGGAGGCGCGTGAATTTGGGGGTGATTTCCGCCCTTGTTCTGGAGAAGGAGGCGGGTTTGACCGCGGTTTGAAAGTGTTAGGGTTGACTAGGTTTGATTGGAGATATATATATATATATATATTTATATTATTTTATTCTTTTAATTCATTTTAAAATTCAACCTCGTTATGGACTTCAAATCAAACCCAACGAATGTCGCCCCTAGCTAAATACCCCCATCCCGGGCACAATGGGATATATCCCATAGGCCAATTCGATCATTACGATTAGTTTTCGTTGAATTTAAAATATAAATCTTTATATATTCAATTTAAAAGCACATTTCAATTCACCGGGGCCACATACTAACTCTAAAAATTCCCAAAAAATATTTTCCCGCTTCGTATTGACGATACGGTCCTAACAAAACTAGTTTCGTCGAATTCTGAGTCCGTTAGAAAAATGGCCATTTTCCAGTCGATTAAAATCAACTGAAACTGGTCAATCGCGTTTTACTTTGCCACGCTCACATACTGATTCGAAAAATTATGAAATTTGAAACCTAGCAATAACTTTATACCACGGACCCAACAAAATGGGTTTCGTCGAAATCCGAGGTCGTTTGCAAAATGTCCATTTTTAAGGGCCTGAATTCCATAGCGACTATTCAGAATTTTCAACTGGACATATCTTTTGATTCCCGCTATGAAATTTCGATTTCCCGGATTCGTTGGAAAGATATTATCAACTAGATCCTAATGTTTTTGGTTTCACTAAAATCCGGATTGTTTTGCACCCGGTACATTCAATTGAAGTTTGAAATCGAATTATCGAACTACCGCGCCATTTTCAATTCTATTTATAATTATATATATAAATATTTATATTCTAACGACGACACGTATAATATATACGTTCGAATTATATTAAAAATAAATTTCTCGTCGATATTATTTAAAATAATTCAGTTTAAATAATCAAAATTCGCCAAAATTGCCAAAATAAAAATTTTAAACTGGCCCAGATTTTCCGGGTTGTTACAATCTCCCCCACTTAAAACTTTTCGTCCCCGAAAAGGAACAAAGTCGAAAGTGGTTTGATTAATAAGCTCTACATTTGATCTGGCTTCCATTCTCCAACTTTTCAGTTTCTGAGAATTTTCACATTCTTCAAAAATTTGGCTAACACCCTAAATTTTCGAAAAAATTCGCCATAACCTCCCCTGCACCGGGAGCATCGGGGAATTTCAAATAGCTTCCCCGGTCCTTCTAATCTCAAAAAGAAAAAGAAAAAGCCAAGCGGCTAGCCAATAGGCTCACAAAATCATCATCACCCAAACAAAACAGTAAATTATGTAGTAAACATGTACCTATTTGTCGGGCAAACAAATTTTATTCTCTGCTCTAGCCTCCTTGCTATGACCTGTTCAATGTAAGTATATGCATATGCAAGCAAATGCGACCAATTTTCAATATAACTCAATATTTGATGCTATTAGGCATAATGGTCCAAAATTACCAAACAATTAGGCAAACAACACAAACATCAATCAATTAGTGAATTAGAGTTTCAAATTCATAATTTTGATACATATACAAAAATCATGTTTTTGATGCCAAATCACAACAATAGGCCCTATCTAATTTTTGGTTCTCACACCAGTCAATAGGAGATATATAAATATCACACCTTCGACACTCGAATACTAATTTTGATGATGTAGCTACAATCATCAGAATCATCTTCGGGCGACTAGAGTGTGAATCTATATCTATCCAGTATATTAAAATTTCAAATACACGTTTGCAAGGCGTATATGCAAAATCTTTATATACTGGACTGTCCAAATCAATCTAAAATAAATAATCAAATACGAATAGTTGATTTAAATCTTCAAAACAAAATTTGTTTTCATTTTAAAAATATACTCTTCACACTCGTTCTAGGATACTACTGATCCCATCTCTAACGAGTCATTCTAATTGGATATTACTAATCCAATATCTGATGACTTCTTTCGTATGGTTCTAATGTGCCTTGTTCTCGAGCTCTGTAAACCTCGCTCTGATACCAACTGTGACGAGAAGGAATTTCGCTCGGTCCGAACCAGTCGCTAAACCGATCCAGGCCATTCGAAACGCCCTATCGTTTGAGAACAGTACAAAACAGAACGCATACGGAAGAACATTTCATTGTATATTACAACAATGCATCAGATTACAAGAATATACAGAGTACAAATGAATATTACACAGAAATAACAGAGATTTTAAATTACATTTAAATACATCGCAGCGGAAAATAATACAATACACAACTAGAAGAGATATACGGATACAAAGCTTCCCGGATATCATTCCAGCTGTAAACCCGGATCCTGTGAATATACATCTGCAAAACCAAAACTACTAGCTGCCCGTGTCAAAATAAGGGCACCCAGAGTTTAGGTTAAAACAATAAACTCCAGGTCAGTCATGTGACTGGTGTGAGAACTAAAAAAGTTATTATTCTTTATTTTAAAAGTTAGGTAAATCAAGGGACCACGCCGTATAACACGGAACGGGTTTCCTCCCAAGAATACCAGTGCATAAAACAAACAGCGCAATGCTAAATAAAGAAAAATGAAGCTGTTATAAGACCCAGGTCCCATCACACAATGCAACGCAGCCGAGGATAGGGTTTTCCCTTATAACAGCCAAAGAATGCTTGATACGTTTAAAACAAATCATTTGATACTATTATAAGTGCATAGTGTATAAAACAACTTCAAATCATAAGTATCAATCATAGGCGGCATGAGCGCCCCATCCCACTATGTCGCCATACTAGGCTCTACAAATAAAACCGCAAATGTCACGTATTTGGAAATTGGATTTCCGTCTATGAACCGAGGCAAAAGATAGTCCTCAACCGATTCGAGACTCTCTAGCCCGAGCCTCCGGAACAGCCGCAACTTTCCCTTGGATCGTCAGGGCCGGTCCACCGATGTGGATTATAGTGCCTGAACAATACGTTTCCCCGCCCTTTGGGGCGTAAATGAGCCAACGAATGACTCCATCGGACCCGGATCGTCCGATCAAACCGAGGCGCCTCGCAACAGCAACAACCACACAGGTGAAAAGTATATAAATGTCAGGGCTGGTAGGTCACTGACACCACCCTAGCTAGAAAGAAACGCATGCCCTCCCTGAGGTCCTCTCCCGTTTTTGGTTCACAACCGGGGTGCGAGACTCGCGAATTCACGTTACACAAAGCTGTGCCACACAGGCTGTGCTTTGATCATCACCACAAGACTTTGCTTTTCAACAGAAGCCTCGATCAATTGCCACTTAGGCATGCCACATAGGCAATTCACTCCATGCGTTTGATATCCATCAATATATAACCCCTGAGCTCGTACGTCTCAGAGAAGGGCGTTAAGCAAGAGAATAAATTCTCCGCCGCCAAACAGATATATATTTAATAGAGATCAATCACACGGACTAAAATCCAATGTCAGACACACAGTCCATTTACAAGTCCGTTCTGGGTCTGAACGAAACCGGAGGCACCTAGTACCCCGCATATCCATCGATCTCCAAGTACGTCTGGACGATCACCAACTGTTTCCATCCTCTTGGGTGTACAGCCCAATCAAGATCATCAGTAATCACCCAAACGACGTGAAGACTTCTGGTCTTCGACCACCGTCTTCATCTTCGACACCACGACGAATCAGTTATTCAGAATGGGATAAACCCGGTCTTTCTGAATAACTCGCGTATATATTATAAAAGTGTTACACAAACACAACATACGCCTCATTCCAATTCAGAATATTCTTTTATTCAAATATTCCCATACTTTGGGAAAAGTTCCCATTAATTTTATCCAAGATAAATTCTTTAAATTTATTCTTTAATCTCCTTTGAATATCAATTCAAACTAGTCGGGATTATCGAACCACACCGAAGTAATCATTTATTTTATTTTCCCAATCACAACCTATTCATCCCATGAAGTAAAACTGGTAGTACTTCATATCTAACACCACAGTGTTATCGGTAATTCAATTACCATTTCACGTTCAAATCTAATTAAAGATTTAACTATCGCTTGGAGTAAAACTGGTGATACTCCATTCTCGGTCTTTTCAATCTATTTAAAGATTCATTAAAACTCCACTTAGTTTTAATCGTTAACTGGGTTAAAGAATCAGTGCCATTTAAAACACGGTTCACGATAAACCCAAAATCACATTCATTAATTATCGGGTTAAAGAACGAGTGTTATTTAAAACAATGTTCACGATAAACCCAAAAATCAATACCAATTCAATTCCAATTAAAAATCATTTAATTGGTACACTTCATTAAATCTAAATAAAGAGATTTAATCTTTTCTCAACTGGGTTCAAGAACAGTGTTAGTGAAGACACCATTCACGACAAACCCAAATCACATTTGATATTCAATACAAGGCTCTGAATAGAAAATATCCCGGCTTATATTCAATATCAAATTCTACGATTAACAAATGTCATATTGGAAATAACGATATAAATATGTATCTTTCAAATTTCCATAACACATCTGTATAATCACGAATTCCAACATCGAAATATTCCGAAGACAATTTCGATTCAAATCCACTCCAATGCAATCATTGGAAATTCTGGTTATTTTTAAAACCCTTTTCAAATTCAATTTATTTATTTAAAAATAAATAGAATTATATTTCTAGTTCAAAACTAGTTCATTTCGATAAAAATCTATTTTTATCTTTTCAAATATGGAGTTTTTCATCCCAAATCTTCACAAATCATTTCTTATGATTTTACACAAATTATTACTATTTTTAATAATTTTATCAAGGCCCGTACAGTCGATTTCCATCAATGGCCATCGAACTGCACTTACAGCGACCTTTTTCAAATTTGATTTGGACATAATTCCAAATCCAACCGTTAGATTTCAAATTTCTAACATTCGCTAGAAAGCTCTTTTTGATACGAACCCAACGGTTCCGGTTTTAGGAGAATCCGACGGTCGGATCTCCCGTTATGTACGTTTGAAATAAATGGTCGAAATTCGCGAACTGCCGCGGCGCGGCGCGTTCTATTCAGGCCATTATATTATATATATAATATATATAATATATATTTCGTCGATTTCCATTTAAAACGAATTATATAAATAGTTTTAAATTCGTTTCAAAAACAATTTCAACTTCCATTTCAATCGAAAGCAAAATTGAATTCTTCTTTATAAATTCGTTTTAAAATTCATTTCTATTCAATTCAAATTTCAATTCAATTTCAATTCAATTTGAATTCAATTCAATTTCAATTCAATTCATTTCGAAATCGTTTTCAATTCATTTCATTTCGAAATCGTTTTCAATTCAATTCATTTCGAAATCGTTTTCAATTCAATTCATTTCGAAATCGTTTTCAATTCAATTCTTTTCGAAATCGTTTTCAATTCAATTCATTTCGAAATCGTTTTCAATTCAATTCATTTCGAAATCGTTTTCAATTCAATTCATTTTGAAATCGTTTTCTATTCAATTCCAATTCGAATTCATTTATATTCAATTTCAATTCGAATTCATTTCTATTCAATTTCAATTCGAATTCATTTCTATTCAATTTCAATTCGAATTCATTTCTTTTCAAAATTTCAGATTTTAAAATCACTTTCGATATTCATTATAAAATGAATAAAATCGATATATATATCGTTCACGTCAAAATGGCGTCAATCTAATCAATACGGCTTCATATTTTCCTATTTTCAAATATTCTATTTCAAATATTTCTTTTTCAAATATTTCCTTTTCAAAACTGGAATGAGGCCCAATCAATTACCATATAATGTTAATTATATGGATTTTCTACAACACATGTATATAATAGCATTGAAAAATAATCAACCATCAACCAAAGTGCACTACACTGTATAAGCATCAAATATAAATATCTAACGCTTATAACAGCCTGTCAATCAATCGATCGACATATTTAATCAATCAGGATGAGTGAACTTCAAATTTCATCCCAACACCCGTGTGGGGTTTCAAACAATCAAACACAGATTTTATTTGTGCAGTTGGGCGATGTGTAAAATTTATCGACCCAATCAAAGTCCTTCAAATAGGTGTACATAAACAAACCGTCTGGTTTGTAAATGAATATTTATTTTATTCACTTCACGTTAAAAATTATAATTTTAACGACAAAACATTTTATTCCAACATATGAATTTCTATTCAGTTCATTCTTTAAATAAAATGTTATTTTTATTTTTCTAACTTATTTTAGAAAATTTCGGCGGCATAACGGCACGATACTAGAAACGGGACAAGGCCTAGCCTTATCCCCGGTCTAGTGAAGGCCCACGCCATTCACACATCAATCAAATCAATTCATTTCACCACACAATTCAATTTCAATCAAATAATCTAACCAATTTTTGCAATCAAACAAACAAGTACATGGTCTGTGGACGATTGTGTCGGGTGCTACTAAACACCGTCTGCATCCTAGTATATATATATATATAACTAGAAAAAAATTGAAGAGTGAGAAGTTCTCGCCAAAAGCTAAATCCGAACGCCACGACTCTTCACATGTAGGAAATCTTCGCCGTTCCTCCTTTTGCTACTTTCGTCGCTCGTATTCACTACATATATAAAAATCACATTTTTATATTCTCTAGTATATAAAAATCATACTTTTAATTCGCTACTTCGTTATAAAAATTATATTTTTATTACGCTCTTCTTCTAATAAAGATTATATTTTTATAACGCTACTTCATATTCAAAGATCACATTTTTCTATCGCTACTATATAGATAAAAATTCTATTTTTATACCTTAACTTCATATCTAAATAAAAATCACATTTTTTTTACTTTGTTCTCTAGAAAATAAAAATCACATTTCCTATACGATGTATATATTATTTAAAATCGCTTCTTCCATACGATGTATATATTCTTTAAAATCACTTCTTCCATACTGTGCTTTATATAAAAATCTCCTTTTCATTTTATATAAAAATTCAATCTTAAATCTTGCTATTCATATCAACAATCATATCATATTTTTTTTCTTCTATTCTTTCTATTTTAAAAACAAGGCTAACTTTATTTCATAAACATTGCCAATTTTATATTTTTAAAACAAAGTATATTTATTTTCAAAAACCAAGTTCAAAACAAAGTTATAAATAAAAGAAAATCGTATTTTTACACCTCTATTTATATTCTCAAAACAAAGTTAATTTTATTCTATTTTAAAACAAAGTTATATATATATTTTTTCAAAGAAAATCTAAATTTCACTAATTTAACAATATAAACTTCGCACCATAAAAATCTCATCTTTTCTATTGAAAAATCTAATTTTTCTTCTAATGAAAAATCGTATTTTTCTTTTATTAAAAATCTAAAAATTCAGTTTTTCCCTAAATAAAAATTAAGTTTTTAACTAACTAAAAATTCAGTTTTTAACTAACTAAAAATTCAGTTTTTAACTAACTAAAAATTCAGTTTTTAACTAACTAAAAATTCAGTTTTTAACTTCGAAAAAAAAAATCGAAATCAAAATCGTAAAGAAAGAAAAAAAAAGAAAAGGAAATAAAGCTTACAGGTGATCGTTTGGAGGAGGGTTTGGAGTTGGCGACGCCGAGGCTGGCGAAGGGGGAAGCTCGCGGTGGTGGAGCTCCTCCGGTGCGTTCTCCGATCGGTTCTAGGGTTAGGAAGGGGGCTCGGGTTTCACGACGCGGCTCACACGAGGAGAGAGAATCGAAGAGGAGAGGGAAGGAGGAGGAAGGGCTGTCGGTTGGAGGGGGCGCCGACCTGGATGTGGGTGGCGAGCGTGGGTGGAGGCGCGTGAATTTGGTGGTGATTTCCGCCCTCGTTCTGGAGAAGGAGGCGGGTTTGACCGCGGTTTGAAAGTGTTAGGGTTGACTAGGTTTGATTGGAGATATATATATATATATATTATTTTATTCTTTTAATTCATTTTAAAATTCAACCTCGTTATGGACTTCAAATCAAACCCAACGAATGTCGCCCCTAGCTAAATACCCCCATCCCGGGCACAATGGGATATATCCCGTAGGCCAATTCGATCATTACGATTAGTTTTCGTTGAATTTAAAATATAAATCTTTATATATTCAATTTAAAAGCACATTTCAATTTACCGGGGCCACATACTAACTCTAAAAATTCCCAAAAAATATTTTCCCGCTTCGTATTGACGATACGGTCCTAACAAAACTAGTTTCGTCGAATTCTGAGTCCGTTAGAAAAATGGCCATTTTCCAGTCGATTAAAATCAACTGAAACTGGTCAATCGCGTTTTACTTTGCCACGCTCACATACTGATTCGAAAAATTATGAAATTTGAAACCTAGCAATAACTTTATACCACGGACCCAACAAAACGGGTTTCGTCGAAATCCGAGGTCGTTTGCAAAATGTCCATTTTTAAGGGCCTGAATTCCATAGCGACTATTCAGAATTTTCAACTGGACATATCTTTTGATTCCCGCTATGAAATTTCGATTTCCCGGATTCGTTGGAAAGATATTATCAACTAGATCCTAATGTTTTTGGTTTCACTAAAATCTGGATTGTTTTGCACCCGGTACTTTCAATTGAAGTTTGAAATCGAATTATCGAACTACCGCGCCATTTTCAATTCTATTTATAATTATATATATAAATATTTATATTCTAACGACGACGCGTATAATATATACGTTCGAATTATATTAAAAATAAATTTCTCGTCGATATTATTTAAAATAATTCAGTTTAAATAATCAAAATTCGCCAAAATTGCCAAAATAAAAATTTTAAACTGGCCCAGATTTTCCGGGTTGTTACACACATCGCCCAAGTGCACAAATTAGTTTATCATTTGCTTGATTGGTTGAAACCCACACGGGTGTTGGGATGAAAATTTACATACACAAATCCCAATATTTAGTTGCATGTTGATCATTAGATCGACAGGCTGCGATGAGCGTTATTATTTAATTTTAACGCTTACACAGTGGAAATTACACTTTGGATGTAATGGATGACTTGATGATTATACTGTTATTATCATATATATGATGTGTGTGAAATCCATGTAAGCCAAATTATATGGTAAATGTTTGAGTCGCATTTCGATTCAAGTGTTCTTTTAAATAAGACTATTTTTACATTAGGAATCCTTTTTATATAAAGTGCATATATTTTCATAATATATTTTTAATCAACTATATGTTAAAACAAAGAATATTTGTAAAAGATGAAGATTTGTAAAATAAAGAATACTTCTCATTTAGAATCTTTTATATAAAGAATATTTTTATGATTATTTTAAAATTTGTTTTTAAAAGATTACTAGCATTTGCAAACTATATTTTGTGATATGAAATAAATTGAGATGTGAAGTGGATTTAATGTGGACGATGTTTTAAATGACATTTGTCATTTAATCCAGTTTACATTGAAATTATTATTTGGAACTTATGAATCTATTTTATAGATTTAAAAAGGGCATTTTCTAAAAATCAAGTTTTTCAATTTAATATATTAAATTGGAATTAAGTGGAAATTCGATTGGTAATAATCGAAATGGACTTCTGTAAAAGAAGAACGATATTACATATGGAATTTAAGAGGCTTTGCCATTATTCTATTTATATTATTAGTCTGATACAGAAATCTATATCGATTATGTATTGATTTGATTTCTGTGAAATTCCATATTTCGGAAATTGATTTATAGATTTTATTTTCAGTGTTTATCTTTGATAAAATTAATGAGAATCTTTTAAAATGAATATCTTATTAAAAGAATATTCTGAGTTGGAATGTGACGAAATGTGTGATTTTCCAATATTTGCTTTTTAATCCCAAAATACGCGAGTTATTCAGAAAGACCGGGTTTAACCCATTCTGAATAATCATCACGACGATCAAGAGTCGAAGATGAAGACGGTGATTGAAGACCGAAGGTTTTCACATCGTTGGGATGATAATGACTTGTATCTTGAATTGGGATTGGCCTTCTAAGGCAAGGTATTTGGTGATGGTCGTCCAAACGCATTTGGAGAACAATGGGACGTTGTTTCGCTCAGACCCAAAGCGGACTTGTAAATGGATTGCGTGTCTGACATTGTATTCATTTCTGCTGTATTTGTTGAACGCTACTGATTATATATTTCTGTTTGGTGGTGAAGAAATTATTCTTTACTTATCACCCTTCTCAAAGAAGTATGAGCTTAGAGGTTATATATATATTGGTAGATGATCAATAATATGGTAGGGTCTGACAATGTGACATGCTAAAATGCAAATGATCAAGGCTTTGTTGAAAAGCAGGCCTTATGGTTGATGATCAAAGCATAGCCTGTTTAGGCATAACTTTGTGTATATCATGACTTCGCGAGCCTCACACCCCGGTATGAGTCAAAAACAGGATATGGACCGTAGGGAGTGCATACGTTTCTTTCTAGCTAGAAGTGGTGTTTGGGCTTTAATACGGCCCGGCATTTTACTATGTGGATTTTGGATTGAGGTACCTCGGGTTTTTATAGGCCGAAAGTGGTCATATTATAGGTCCAAAAGGACCGGGAAACGTATGTTCAGGAATTGCCAATCCACTACCGTTAGGTAGGGACCGGCCCTACCGTTCCAAGGGTTCACTACGGGGGATCCTGAGGCATTTGCTAGTGTCTCGAATCGGAAGAGGACGATCCCTAGCCTCGATTTCATGACAGAAAACCAATTTCCAGTACGACATCTCGTTTTCGATTGTATAACTAGTATGGCGACATAGTAGGATGGGGTACTATGCCGTCTAAGATTAATACATTTATATTGAAATGTTTTAAATATATATATATATACACTAATAATAATATCGTTTTTACGTATTAAGCATCTTTTGACCATTATAAGGTAAAACCCTATCCTCTGGTGTGCGTTGCATTGTGTGATGGGACCTGGGTCTTATAATGGTTTCATTTTTCCAAAAAGCATTGCGTTATTTGACGATTTACTTTAATTATGCACTGGCAATCCAATGGAATAAACCCGTTCCGCGTTAGCGGCGTGGTCCTATGATTAGCCTACTTATTAGATAGATTAAGTTAAGAATTCTCACACCAGTCCCACGACTGACCTGTAGTTTGTTTCACTTTGCAAACTCGGGTGCCCTCTTTCCACACGGGCAGTCGACTAGCTTTTTGCAGATATAGTTAAGCAGGATCCTGGATTGAAGTCTGAAGCTGGGTCCAGAATATTGATGGCCTTCCGTTGAGATTAGTTCCGCTGCAATGTATTTAATTTATTGTAAATGTATCTTCCGCTGTATTATTTATTGATGTACTCTGATATATTCTGTACTCTGATGTAACATTTATTATTGATGTTATAAAAGTCTGTGGTGTTGTTCCAATGTGTTGTATGCCCAAAGTTAACGTACGCGGGTTTTGAACGGTCTTGATCGATCTTGCGATCGATGGGGTCGGGCGAAATCCGGGTCGTTACACTTTTGGTTGTGTAATATTTTGTGTTTGGAACCTCTATGCTTTTGGTTGTGTTGGATATTATGTTGCTTGAAATGATTATGTTTTATTTTAGCATCAGTTTGTTATTCGATTACTCTGTGTTCATCAAGGCTATTTCATTTTTCATCGATTACAAAGGGGGTGAAAAATCATTAAGTTCACATATATTCTATGTTTTTAATGATGGATTTATTGAATATATGTGCTATCCTATTAATATTGATTTTATTGAGAATATATATGCTAACATTTTGTTGCAAGAATTAGAATTGTAAGATTATAATTTATCGAACTAACAAAATGTTGCAGAAACTAAGGGGGAGCAAATACTCAGGGGAGAAAATCAGATATGTTGTCATCAATCAAAAAGGGGGGAGAATGTTGATACCAATAATTTGATTAATGCCAACAATAGAAGATAGAAATGGAAATCATGTTATAGAGATAGGGTGTTATATATATTTATAAGTTGAGTCATATTAGAATCATGTTAAAATCTATCCTCGAGTGTATATATATAAGAGTTTAAAAAGAATAAATATACAAAAAATGTTCTACCAGTCGACTTGTATAAAAAGGACCAGTTGACTGGTTAGCCTGTTTTGTATATAACAGCTAGTTTTGAAAATATTATATATACGATTTAATTCAACCAGTCAACTGATAATTTTTAACCAGTCGACTAATTCGAGACAGCAAATATTTTTCTGAAGAGTTGCTTCTATTCATGAAGAGGAATCTCTTCATTTCTGAAAGGAAGTAGACGTTTCTTTTGATTAAGACTTTTCATGAAGTATTGCTACCTTTCTACTATTATACAAATAGCTTCAAACATGATTTACAATCACCAATATTACAAATTAGTATTATATACTCTCCATTCTCTGAAATTTCATTCTTTGAAAAAAAAAGCTCTCCTATTTAAAATACTTGTTGAATTCTTGAATTGATTTAATACCACTTGATTCAACAAGCAATTTTCTTCCTTAAATCTTCGCATTCAAATCATATACTCGAGGATCAGATTATAGGAAGGTTGTACTTAAGCCGTTGACTATCCACGTTGATTTAAGAACACAAATAAGAAGTCAAAACACTTGTATTTGCTAAAGTCCTGTGTAGTTGCTTAAGGAAGAGGCATCGTTGTTGGGGCTCGGGTGTATTGATCTATTCCTCCGGGCTAAGAGAGGGAGTGGTAGTGAATTCCAAAAAGGAACTTCGGGACTGGACGTAGGGCGGGAAGTCCGAACCAGTATAAAATTCTTGGTGTCACTTTACTTTATTTATTGCTTTATTTACTTGTGATATATCATATCAGTTCTTGAATTAACTAGTTAGTATATCAACTACATTTTCGCTATATCCATATAGATCCTTCTTAAGTCGTACACATCGACCTTTTCATGATTCACTTTCCACGTATTCCTGATTTGATTTACTCTTGATTTTCTTTCAATTAATTTTATTGGTTTTGTGGGGGATGACTTTATATTGTACTCTTATTAGGCTAGATTTTTTCATGAGGTAGTTATGATATTTTATAATGATGGATATTTTCACGGTGTTATAAATTTTTGTTTTGACTTTAAGTTAAAGTTTTTAATTCCGCTGTGTTTCTATATATCCTGCCTTGTGATTTATAGTCTCTTTAATGTTATACCTATACACTTCATATTACTTAGCGAAATTCTCATATGGGTCAAATCCTATTGTTTGAAAGTTGGTTTATGCTTTGTTTCTCATTAGTTCTGAGTTAGATGATAGCAGGCCAAGTTCGGGAAGAGAAATTCAGTGGTGAAGATTGTTTTCACCAAACAAATCTCCATATTAGTTCTCTTAGGTGCATGACCATGGTTACGATACCGCATCTACCAACGAGGGATAAGAAGTATTAAGGTAATTAACCTTGGTTAATTATAGACTAACTTGTTTAGTTATTTAAATAATTGTAAAACTTACGTCATCCATATATTTTGCATACGAGTTTGGAATTGAATGCCATTTCTCCCATTGGACTCCTATAAATGAGATATATGCATTAGGCTTTTTTGGATTGATTTGGATAAGGCAAGTGATATTTTATCTCACTGAACTGTGTTTGTTCGTATAGTATAAATTTAGCGTTTTAAACTGATTTCTAATTATATAATGTAATATTTAGGATAGTTGAACCTAAAAACAATTAATAAATATATTAATAATTAATTTAAGTAGTTTTAATCATGGTTATCACTTTTTACCTAGTTGTGCGCTATTGTGCGCGCTATTAACCCGTTTACGTGCTATTGTGCACTTTTTGATCATATTGCTAAATCTAAGTTATCTGGTTGCTTATTTCACTTTTATTCATAGTGGTAGGTTCTATTTAGCTTAACGTTTCTATTGTGGATGGTAGTTCAGGAATTGTTTGATTATTGGATGCATGGTTGAATTGTTTGCTTAGTTTAGCTTAAAACGCCATTCGTATCGATCAATTATTAGGGAGTATTTCGTTCGTTAGTGTTGGAGGTTGCTTATCGATAAAATGCACATGTAGGTATATATTAATTGAATGCAAAAGAGTAGTATACCGGAATTGACAAGATAAAATTTCAAAGGAGATTTAGAGCGCTTGGGTAGATTCGACGATGGAGGAGCATAAGAGCTCGATGACAGGTTTAAAATTGGAGCGAAACTAGAGCTTGGAAGCCAATCTGAAGACGAAGGATGGACTTGGCAATGCGATGGACTTTGCGAATGCTAGGCGTTTTCCTTGGATGCATATTTATCCAATTTTGGTTAAATAGGTGATCCGAGTAGTCGTTGTCAATTATTATGCAAAGTTGATATCGATTGCTATTGCAATTAGCCACTTTGGCCAATTTGACATAGACGATTGTGCAATTTATTGGAGAAGAATAAGTTGGTTCCTTACATAGAGATTTCGACATGATGGATTTTTGACAAGTGGCTTTGGCCTGAGACGAGGATGTTATGCTTCTTTACAGTGATTCATCATTCGACAATAGTGATTCTAGGATGAGGAACAAGGATGCTGCGATGGATAATTTTCTCTAAGATGTAGAAAAGACGACATTAAGCCATATTATGGTGACTATCAAGGAAAGAGATATGGGCAACATAGGATGATATCCTACGACATACGGTTACAATCCGGAATATTTTCTAAATAGAAATGTTTTTCAATGTTAATAACGTATATTTTCTAAATATAGAAAATAAGAATTTATGAATATATGGAAACGTTTTTCAATTGTGATAAGACATATTTCCTAAAATATAGAAAATAAAGAGTTTACTACTGGAAATGTTTCCCAAGAATCATGAGTGGCCAAACGGGTTTTAAGAAATATTTGGGAAAGGATATGGAAAATACTAAAAACGAGAAGTTGGAAAACAAATAAATCAGTCACATATTAATTTTGAAAAGGCTCATTGTTGCTTGGTGCTTAACCTGTAGTATTTCCAGTTAGAAATAGGAGCGTTGGTTGTATGGATGTTTCCTTCGATAGTTAAATAATCAGCTATCAATGTTTTGGCCTGTGACGACACAGATTTTTTGCCCGACCCCAATCGATCGCAAGATCGATCAAGACCGTTCAAATTCAGCATACGTTAACTTTGGGCATACAACACATCAGGACAACAACACAGTCTTTTATAACATCAATAATAAATGTTATATCAGAGTACATAATATATCAGAGTACATAGGAATAAAATTACAGCAGAAGATAAATTACAATAGATTGACATATTGCAGCGGAACTAATCTCAGCGGAAGGCCATCAATATTCTGGACCCAGCTACAGGCTTCAATCCAGGATCCTGCTTAAAATATATCTGCAAAAAGCTACTCGACTGCCCGTGTGGAAAGAGAGCACCCGAGTTTGCAAAGTGAAACAAACTACAGGTCAGTCATGGGACTGGTGTGAGAAATCTATACTTAACTTATCTAATAAGTAGGCTAATCACAGGACCACGCCGCTAACGCGGAACGGGTTTACTCCATTGGATTTCCAGTGCATAAATAAAGTAAATCGTCAAATAACGTAATGCTTTTTAGAAAAATGAAACCATTATAAGACCCAGGTCCCATCACACAATGCAACGCAAACCGGAGGATAGGGTTTTACCTTATAATGGTCAACCGATGATAAATACGCAAAATATGATATTATTATTAGTGTGTATATATATGTTTAACATTTCAAATATAATATCAATCCTAGACGGCATAGCTACCATCTACTATGTCGCCATACTATTTATAAAATCAAAACCGCACGGGGCGTATTGGAAATTGGGTTTCCATCATGAGTCAAGGCTAGGGAGGAGCTCCTGACCGATTCGAGACACTCTAGCAATGTCTCAGGATTCGGACGCTGGCGAACCCTTGGATACAGCAGAACCAGTCCACAAATATTTTAGTGGATTAGTTATGCCTGAACACACGCTCCGCGATCCTATTGGACCTACAAATCGGCCGTGGGCGACCGATAAGAATAAACCGCGACGATCCCAAAACCCCGTGACACGGTGTTAAGGATAATCATTGGAATATAGAACATTAATCATCATTAGCAGATCACAAATAATAGCATAAAAAGAAAATAGAATAATTTACACACATACGACAGCTGAATCATATAGATATCATCACATCAGAGAAGCACAGTACAGGATACAACTTAGTGCATAATGATACATAGTCAGTCACCATCGCCTGAGGCGGAATCATACATAAAGAGTACACAAAATAAATATCAGTCTGCATCGCCAATGGCGGAATCATAATATAGATACAATAATGGCGGAGAAAATCCAAGTCAGCATGGTGTAGTCAAGTCTCGCCATGAGCCAAAAGTGCGTCAGAAACCTGTAACTAGGCTGCCCATGTGAAAATGAGGGCACCCGAGTTTGCAAGGTGAAACAAACTACGAGTCAGTCATGGGACTGGTATGAGAAATCTACTTAACTTATTAACAACAATAACAAGGCAAATCAAAGGACCACGCCACTTTCGCGGAACGGGTTTACTCCAATGAGTGCTAGTGCATGAAATAAAGTAAATGATTAAATCATCGCAATGCTTTTTAAAAAATGAAGCCATTATAAGACTCAGGTCCCATCACACAATGCAACCCAAGCCGGAGGATAGAGTTTTACCTTATAATGGCCAAAAATACTTCATACGTATAAAACAAAAGTGTTTGATATTATTACTAGTGCATATATGTTTTAAAAGCAAATTCCATCATAAATATCAATCCTAGACGGCATGGGTACCATATATCAAGTCGCCATACTAGTAATACAATCACATTCGCATATTTCGTATTGGAAATTGGATTCCATCATGAGTCGAGGTAAGGGGCAAGCTCCTCTCCGTTCGAGACACTCTAGCAAATGCCTCGGGACCGCACACAGCAATCCCTGGATCCTCCAAGGCCGGTCCTCTCTTACTTTTGAGGATTGGCAATTCCTGAACACACGTTTCCCGGTCCTTACAGACCTATAATCGAGGCGCCTCACATTCCAACAACCACACAGGTGAAAAGTAGATATAAATGTTAGGGCTAGGAGGTCACTGACACCACCATAGCTAGAAAGAAACATCGTGCACTCCTTGGGTCCTTCTCCCGTTTTTGACTCATACCGCGGTGTGAGGCTCGCGAATTCACGTTATACACAAAGCTACGTCACACAGACCATGCTTTGATCATCAACCAGTAGACCTTGCTTTGCAATAGAAGCCTTGATCATATGCCACTTAGGCGTGCCACACAGGCAATCCACTCCATGCGACTGATTTCTATCAATACATAACCTCTGAGCTCGTACGTCTCAGAGAAGGGCGTTAAGCAAGAGAATAAATTCTCCGCCGCCAAACAGATATATTTTTAACAGAGATCAATCAGCACAGAACAAAATCCAATGTCAGACACACAGTCCATTTACGAGTCCGTTCTGGGTCTGAACGAAACCGGAGGCACCAATTCCTCGCATATCCGTACAATCAACAGTATGTTTGGACGGCTACTACTTCAGTTCCTTCATGGTAGCTACTCCAATCACGAGCATCAATAGCGCTCATCCATCCAATGTGAAGATCTTTGGTCTTCAACCGTCTTCGACTCTTCGACTTCTCAACGTCGATCGATTATTTGAAATGAGATGAACTCGGCCTTTTCAAATAATCCACGTATATTTAGATTTTCAAATCAATTTATCACATGGTTGGACTATTCAACAATCACATTTCAGTTCTATAGTTATAATTCTCATGTTAAATACATTCAACCATCACATATCAAGTAAACACAATGAAATTGGTTTATTTCCACTCTATATCGTCTATAGTATTTTATAACGATATATCGCCATTTTTATTTAATTTAAAACAGCCATATTTAATTAAACGACGTTTCAGGTCGTGCCAATGCACTGGCGCTGTTTTTCACTAATTTTGTTTTACACATATCTGAAAATCTAACCGTTGGATCTTCACAAATTTTATATCATTAGGAAGGTCATTTCAAAACGAATCCAACGGCTTCAGTTTCGGGAAAATCCGACGGTCGGATTTTCCACACTAGTCATTTGAAGTTACGATTTCAATTTACGAACTGCAGCGTCGTTATTCGATTTAATTTAATTATATTTATTTATATATATATAAATATAATCGTTTCTGGCGCTTTTTTTCTTCAGATTTGAATTAAACATTCCAGACAATCCAACCGTCGGATCTTCACAAATTTGGTGCCGTTGGAAAGATATTTCCAAGGCGAACCCAACGGTTGCGGTTTCTGGAAAATCCAATGGTCGGATTTCCCGCACTAGTCGTTTGAAATCACAGTTTCAAAACACGAACTGCACGGCCACGTTTCATTTTAATTATATTTATATTTATATATTTATATAAATATAGTTCATTAAAAAATTCCTATATCGTTTTCACTTCAATTATTTCACTAACGCCTTTAAATTTTGGAAAATTTCGCCATAACCTCCTTTGTACGGGAGGGGCTGGGAAAATTCCCAAATAGCCACACGAGCGTCTCATGTCAAAAAGAAAAAGAAAAAGCCAAGCGGCTAGCCAACAGGCTCATAAAATCATCACCCAAACAAAACAGTAAATGTATACCTATTTGTCGGGCACAAAATTTTATTCCTCTTCTCTAGCCCCTTTGTTATAACTTGTTCAATAAATATGCATGTACATATATACAATTTTTATCACTTATCATTTTCCATTCAACTTCATATTTGATTTACTTTGGTTTAAAAACACCATTCATTCTAATGTTGCATGCATAGGCTAAAATCATATCATTAGCTAATTAATGTATATTTCAACTCATGCATATTTATTTGAACAAGTGGCTATTTTTAACACTTCACATTTCAAAGATGATAATTTTGGCGAACTAAATATATTTCAACACATGACTATTTTATTTATTTCCTATGCATGTTAAAAATAATATTTCATTCACAAATATTTATTTCAACGTTCGCATATTTTTAGCATATCACATATATGATAAAAATGATATTTTTATCATTTAAAATATTTATTCGACAAATGGATGTTTTCAACACTTCATAGTTTCAATAAAAATGTAATTTTTATTGCTCGATCTTTTTATTCAACACATGAACTTTTACACTACACACATTTTTCAACACATGAGCATTTCCACACATGGATATTTTATTTATGTTGTTTATATAAGAAAGATGGAATTTTTATTGTTGAAACTATTTATATATAAGGCGAATATTTTACTTACTTCATATATATTATAAAAATGTGATTTTTATTGTTTAAACACTTCATTCATTCACAAATGAATTTAATTTTCACACATCACTTTTCAACACATGAACATTTCCACACATGGATGTAGTTTCAACATATGACTTTAATTTCAACGCATGAAGATAATTTCAACATATGAAAATAATTCTAACACATAAAGATTATTCAAAATTTCGGCAGCATAACGGCAGGGTAGTTAAAATCGGCACCGTCCCTAGTATGGCTCCTCGCTCTACCTTAAAACCTCGCGGTTTTTGACAATGGCGATTCATGCATCTAATTCGCACACAGGCGGCATGTTTTATTTTTATTTCCACAAATATTTCCAATTCATTTCAATCACCAATGGGTATTTTTCAACCACAACCAAACAATATCAACCACAAACAATTATTAAACCATTCGTATTTTTCATCCAATATTTCACACCAATTCACAACAATAAATATCGTCCATGGTTTGTGGATGAGGGGAGTATATATATATATATATTTATATATATTATAATTTCTATATTTCACTTGCATTTCAACACATATATCAATTATTCTATGCATGTATAATTCATACTTCGCTTATATAGCTTACACCATGCATGTACATGAGGTATACAACACGTGTGTAATTTATATTTCGCTAATATAATTTATACACGACATTTTCCATTCAAATTCATTTAATTTAGATTTCTCACATTGGTTTGCGGAGTGCTAAAAATCGTAGATGACTCAGAAAAATCCGCGCCTTCTTCTATGTGGTAGAGAGCTTCCTTGCGGTCCCGATGTTTCCTGTTTCATCGAATTTCGTCAACACACCAAAAAGATATGATTTTTCAAAGTGCAGACATCAAAAAGGACTCACCTTTCTAAGTGGTTCGAAACTAGGGTTGCGGTTTTCGTGAAATCCGTGGCATGTGGGGACGATCGGAGGTGCTGACGTGGAAGAGGAAGGAGAGGCGGTCCTGTCGGTGGTGGTTTGGGGTGGCTCGGTGGCTCCTATGGCGATCGGCGGCGTTGGGAAGTCGACGACTTCCTGGGCTCGATTCAGGCGGAGGCGGCGACGAGGGGTGGAGGGAGTTGGTCGGATTTGAAGAGGAGGAGGAGGCGGTTCGATGGCAGGTGGTGGCGGCGACGATAGAGGGCTGAGGTGGTCAGAATCTCGTCTGGAAGAATCGAATGGGTTTCGCCGTTCGTTTCAGAGGAACGAGGTTTTTTTTATAAATTTATGAAAGAAAAATTCTGATTGGCCGATATATATATTATATTTTTAAATAGTGTTTTCTCCAACGAACTCCTTTTCAAGTCCAACGACAGTTGTCCCTAGCTAAATACCCCCATCCCGGACACAATGGGATATGTTTCGTTTGCCAATTCGACTGTTACAGTCAGTTATTTTTCAAATTAAAGTATAAAACATTTAATATTTAACTTTGAACGTGCATTTCAATTTGCCAGGGCCACAAACTGATTCGAAAAATTCCAGAAAAATAAATCTAGCTATGTTTTGAAGCTACGGTCCCAACAAAACTAGTTTCGTCGAATTCTGAGATCGTTTGAAAAATGGCCTTTTTCTGGTCGATCCAATTTAACAGAAATTGACCAAACACATTTTCTTTTGCCACGCTCACATACTAGCTTCAAAAATTATGAAATTTGAAACCTAGCAATAGTTTGACATCCTGGACCCAACAAAAGTGGTTTCGTCAAATTTCGAGGTCGTTTGCAAAATATCAATTTTCCAGGGCTATATATTCTATATAGCGACCTTTCTGAAAATTCATTCGGCCATAACTTTTGATTCCCCTTATGAAACTTTTATTTTTCAGATTCGTTAGAAAGGTATTGATAAACAGATTTAAATATTTTTGGTTTCACTAAAATCCGTTATTTTTTGCACCCTGCACAGTCAGTCAAAGTTTGAATTCAAATTTTCAAACTGACTCACTGTTTCTAATTCATTATTTTATTGAAATATTCTATTTCAATTGTTCAAATTCCTTTGAAATGTCCAATTTAAAAATTTAAAATTGGCCCGTATTTTCCGGGTTATTACAATCTCCCCCACTTAAAACTTTTCATCCTCGAAAAGGAAACAACAGTAAAGTAGGAAACAAAATGTAAATGCAAAGTATTGTAAAGGTACCTTGCACCGGAGTTAGTCAGAGATATCCACTCTGCATTTGGGGTAAGCTTGCTTAATGCTTTCCTCAGTCTCCCAAGTACAGTCTCTAGGATCACTGCTCCACTGCACTTTAACTAAATGAACCTTTTTGCTTCTTAGTTCTCTAGTTTCTTTGCCAACAATCTTTAATGGCTCTCTTCTGACTGCTAATTCTGGAGTTATGTCTATATCCTGTTGCGCTGCTTCTTCTACAACAAGATCCGGATCATGCACATGTCTTCTAAGTTGAGATACGTGGAACACATCGTGCACTCCAGGCAATCAATCTGGTAATTGAACCCTATAAGCAAGAGTTCCAATTCGTTCGAGTATAGGAAAGGGACCAATAAATCTCGGTGCCAACTTCCCAGTTTTGCCAAATCTGATTACTCCTCTCATCGGAGAAACTTTCAAATAAACATGATCACCAACAGCAAATGTGAAATCTCGTCTTCTAGAATCTGCATAACTTTTCTGTCGGCTTTGTGCGGTTCTCAATCGCTTTTTGATGAAGTCGACTTTATCAGATGCTTCTCTAATCATATCGGGTCCTAACACAAGTCTATTGCCAGGTTCTACCCAACATGCTGGAGATCTGCACGGTCTGCCATATAATGCTTCAAATGGCGACATCCCCAAACTTGCTTGATAGCTATTGTTATATGAGAATTCTGCCAAATGCAAGTGATCTTCCCATGACCCACCAAAATAAATTATACAAGCCCGCAATAAATCTTCTAGAATTCTATTCACCCGGTCAGTTTGGCCATCTGGTTGAGGGTGATAAGCGGTGCTCATATTCAGTTTCATTCCCAATTCTGTCTGGAAAGCCTCCCAGAATTTTCTAGCAAATATTGGGTCTCTATCACTGACTATGCTGATGGGAATTCCATGCAGCTTAACGATTTCTTTGAAATATATCTGTGCTAGACTTTGAGCGGTTCTATTGGATCTGACAGGTATAAAATGGGCAGTCTTCGTGAAGAGATCTACGATTACCCAAATGCTGTCATTACCTTTCCTGGTTCGCGGCAAACCATCTATGAAATCCATGGAAATCTGTTCCCATTTCCATCCTGGGACTTCCAACGGTTGCAACAATCCAGCTAGCTTCTGTTGGCCGCTCTTGACCAATTGACAAGTAGGGCATCTGCTAACATACAATGAAATATCCCTTTTCATTTCCCTCCACCAGAAAGTGCGTTTGATATCGTGGTACATTTTACTCACACCAGGATGGATGCAAAATTTGGATTTAAGGCATTCGTCTAGCACTTCTCTTTTGAGCTCAGGGATGTTGGGAACACATATTCTCCCATTTAGTCTCAGAACTTCTCCTTTATCTACCTGAAAACTTGAGGGTTCTCCTGTAACAACCCGAAAATGCGGGCCAGTTTAAAATTTTTATTTTGGCAATTTTAGTGAATTTTGAACATTTAAAATGAATTATTTTAAATAATATCGACGGAAAATTTAAATTGAATGGGATTCGAAAGTATATGTTATATACGTCGTCGTTAGAATATAAATAATTATATATAATTATAAATAGAATTGAAAATGGCGCGGTAGTTCGATAATTCGATTTCAAACTTCAATTGAATTTACCGGGTGCAAAACAAACTGGATTTTAGTGAAACCAAAAACAATAGGATCTATTTGAGAATATCTTTCCAACGAATCCGAAAAATCGAAATTTCATAGCGGGAATCAAAAGATATGTCCAGTTGAAAATTCTGAATAGTAGCTATGGAATTCAGGCCCTTAAAAATAGACATTTTGCATACGACCTCGGATTTCGACGAAACCACTTTTGTTGGGTCCGTGATGTCAAATTATTGTTAGATTCCAAATTTCATGATTTTTCTAATCAATATGTGAGCGTGGAAAAGGAAAACGCATTTGACCAGTTTTAGTTGATTTTAATCGACTGGAAAATGAACATTTTTCCAACGGTCTCAGAATTTGACGAAACTAGTTTTGTTAGGATCGTATCGTCAATACGAAGCTAGGAAATATTTTACTGGGATTTTTCGAGTTAGTATGTGACCCCGGTAAATTGAAATGCGCGTTCAAATTCAATATATAGAGTTATATGTTGATTTTGACGAAAACTGATTGTGACGATCGAATCAGCCTACGATACATATCCCATTGTGTTCGGAATGGGGGTAATTAGCTATGGACATCAGGCGGTGGGCCTCGTTTAGAGGTCGTATGTAAAAGTCAACTTTTTGAAATTAAAATAATAAGAAAAACCTCTCTCCTCTTCCTTTATTCATTTCCCCCCCCCCTTCGTTCATTCAGATCGACTAAGAAAAAAAAAGGGGCGCGAGACCCATAACTGCCGCCGCAGCGGCGCTGCTGCCACCGCCGCTGGTGGCGTGAGCCACCGCCTCCTCCTCCTGCTTCTTCCCCATCCTCTTCCTCCTCGCTCTGCCCTCCTAGAAAACCCCCACACGCGCCGCCCAGACACCCACCGCACGACCGACCGCACACCCCTAAACCCGACGAACCCTCCTCCGCCTCGATCCCGAACTCCGCTTGCTCCCCTGGCCCACCAACACGCACGCAACCTCCGGCAACAGTGAAACCCCCCCTTGTACGCTGTAAGCCTTTAACTTATTTATTTTAATTTTATTTCTAAATCTGAGTTTGGTTGTAACGACAAGGAATTTCGCTCGATCCGAATCGATCGTTAAACCGACAAAGACCGTTCGAAACCCCTGATCGTTTTGAGAATAGGACAAATCAGAATGCAGACGGAAGAACATTTCATTGTTATTACAACAATTCCATCAGATACAAAAATATACAGAGTATAAATGAATAAATTACATTCGATAAATATCAGAGATTACAATAAATTACATAGCAGCGGAAAAATATACAAAACACAACTAGAAGAGATACACGGATACAGAGCTTTCCGAGCATCGTTCCAGCTGTAAATCAGGACCCTGTGAATATAAATCTGCAAAACCAAAACTACTAGCTGCCCGTGTCGAAAATAGGGGCACCCAGAGTTTAGGTTAAAACAATAAACTCCAGGTCAGTCATGTGACTGGTGTGAGAACTAAAACAGTTATTTAAAACTTTACTTTAAAATAGTAATTCAAGGGACCACGCCGTATGACACGGAACGGGTTTCCTCCCAAGAATACTAGTGCATATAACAAAACAACGCAATGCTTTTTGGAAAAATAAAGCTATTATAAGACCCAGGTCCCATCACACAATGCAACGCAAGTCGGAGGATAGGGTTTTCCCTTATAATAGCCATATTATATATTTTTCGTCGATTTCCTTTTAAAACGTATTTTATAAATCGTTTTAAATTCGTTTCAAAACCATTTCAACTCTATATTCAACTTCATATCGATTTGATTTAAATTTGAATTCGAACTAAATAAAATTGAAATGAATTCGAATTGAATTTATATCAAATCGATTTGAAGTTGAATATAGAGTTGAAATGGTTTTGAAACGAATTTAAAATGATTTATAAAATACGTTTTAAAAGGAAATCGATGAAATATAACGGCAAGGAATTTCCATCGATCTGAATCGATCATTAAACCGACTAAGACCGTTCGAAACCCCTGATCGTTTTGAGAACAGGACAAAATAGAACGCATACGGAAGAACATTTCATTGTTAATACAACAATTCCATCAGATACAAGAATATACAGAGTATAAATGAATAAATTACATTCAACAAATATCAGAGATTTAAATTACATTTAAATACATCGCAGCGGAAAATAATACAAAAGCACAACTAGAAGTGATACACGGATACAGAGCTTTCCGAGCATCATTCCAGCTTTAAATCAGGACCCTGTGAATATAAATCTGCAAAACCAAAACTACTAGCTGCCCGTGTGGAAAATAGGGGCACCCAGAGTTTAGGTTAAAACAATAAACTCCAGGTCATTCATGTGACCGGTGTGAGAACTAAAACAGTTATTTAAAACTTTGCTTTAAAAGATAGTAATTCAAGGGACCACGCCGTATAACACGGAACGGGTTTCCTCCCAAAAATACTAGTGCATATAACAAAACAGCGCAATGATTTTTGGAAAAATGAAGCTATTATAAGGGAAAACCCTATCCTCCGGCTTGCATTGCATTGTGTGATGGACTGTAACGGCAAGGCATTTCGCTCGATCCGAATCGATCGTTAAACCGACTAAGACTGTTCGAAACCCCTGATCGTTTTGAGAATAGGACAAATCAGAATGCAGACGGAAAAACATTTCATTGTTATTACAACAATTCCATTAGATACAAGAATATACAGAGTATAAATGAATAAATCACATTCGGTAAATATTAGAGATTACAATAAATTACATAGCAGCGGAAAATAATACAAAAGCACAACTGAAAGTAATACACGGATACAGAGCTTTCCGAGCATCGTTCCAGCTGTAAATCAGGAACCTGTGAATATAAATCTGCAAAACCAAAACTACTAGCTGCCCGTGTGGAAAATAGGGGCACCCAGAGTTTAGGTTAAAACAATAAACTCCAGGTCAGTCATGTGACTGGTGTGAGAACTAAAACAGTTATTTAAAATTTTGCTTTAAAAGATAGTAATTCAAGGGACCACGCCGTATAACACGGAACGGGTTTCCTCCCAAGAATACAAGTGCATATAACAAAACAACGCGATGCTCTTTGGAAAAATGAAGCTATTATAAGACCCAGGTCCCATCACACAATGCAACGCAAGCCGAAGGATAGGGTTTTCCCTTATAATAGCCAAATAATGCTTGATACGTTTAAAACAAATCATTTGATACTATAATAGATGTATATAGTGTCAAAACAATTTCAATCATAAATAACAATCATAGGCGGCATGGGTACCATATATCATGTCGCCATACTAGTTCTACAATTAAAACCGCAATATCACGTATTGGAAATTGGATTTCCGTCATGAGTCGAGGCAAGGGGCAAGCTCCTCTCCGATTCGAGACACTCTAGCAAATGTCTCAGGACCCCACTATGATCCTTGGATCTTCAGGGTCGGTCCTCTCTTACTTTTGAGGATTGGCAATTCCTGAACACACGTTTCCCGGTCCTTACAGACCTATATCTGAGGCTCCTCGTATCCAACAACCACACATGAGAAAAGTATATAAATGTCAGGGCTGGTAGGTCACTGACACCACCTTAGCTAGAAAGAAACGTCGTGCTCTCCCTGGAGTCGCTATCCCATTTTTGACTCATACCGAGGTGTGAGGCTCGCGAATTCACGTTATACACAAAGCTACGCCACACAGGCCGTACTTTGATCATCAACCACAAGACTTTGCTTTTCAACAGAAGCCTTGATCAATTGCCACTTATGCGTGCCACACTGGCAATTCACTCCATGCGACCGATGTCCATCGATATACAACCTCTAAGCTCGTACGTCCCAGAGAAGGGCGTTAAGCAAGAGAATAAATTCTCCGCCGCCAAACAGATGTATATTTAATGGAGATCAATCAACATAGAATAAAATCCAATGTCAGACACACAATCCATTTACAAGTTCATTCTAGGTCTGAACGAAACCGGAGGCACTTTCCTCGCATATCCATCCATCTCCAAGTACGTCTGGACGATCGCCAACTGTTTCCCTCATCCTGGATGTACAGCCCAATCAAGATCATCAGTAATCACCCAAACGATGTGAAGACTTCCGGTCTTCAACCACCGTCTTCATCTTCGACATCTCGTCGAATCGGTTATTCAGAATGGGTATAAACCCGGCCTTTCCGAATAACCCACGTATATGATAAACAAATGTTACAAAAACACAACAAACGCCTCATTCCAATTCAGAATATTCTTTTATTCACAAAATCACATTCTTAGGGAAAGGTTCCCATTAATTTTATCCAAGATAAATTCTTCTAAATTTATTCTTTAATCTTCCTTTGGATATCATTTCAAACTAGTCGGGATTAGCGAACCACACCGAAGTAATTATTTATTTTATTTCCCAATCCATACCTATTCATCCCATGGAGAAAAACTGGTAAAACTCCGTATCTAGCACCACGGTGTTATCGGTAAAATTAATTACCATTTCCCGTTCAAATCTAATTAAAGATTTAACTATCGCTTTGGAGCAAAACTAGTGGTACTCAATTCTCGATCACCTTTCAGATTTGATAATTTAAATTATCAATTCACTTTTTAATCTAATTAAAGACTCATTAAAACTCCACTTAGTTTCAATCTTTTCAAAAATCAATATCCTGCCTTTAACTGGGTTAAAGAACCAATGTCATCTAAAACACGATTCACGACACCCAAATCATATTTGATATTAAATACTAGGCTCTGAATAGAAAATATATCGGCTTATATTCAATATCAAATTCTGAAACAAACATATATCGTATTGGAAATAACGATATAAAATATATCTTTCAAATTCCCACAACAATATCTGTATAGTCACGAAATCCAACATCGAGATATTCCGAAGATAATTTCGATTCAACTCCAGTCCAATTCACGTATTGGGAATATTGATTATTTTTAATGTCACTTTCAAATTCAATTTATTTATTTCAAAAATAAATTGATTTTTATTCTAGTTCAAAACTAGTTCATTTCGATAAAAATCTATTTTTATCGTTTCAAATGTGGAGATTTTCATCCCAATTTTTCCCAAATCATTTCTTTTGATTTTACACAAATTATAGATATTTTTAATTATTTTTTTCATGGCCCGTACAGTCGGTTTTCAATAACTGCCACCGAACTGCACTTACAGTGACCTTTTCCATATTTGATTTGGACATAATTCCAAATCCAACCCTTAGATTTTAAATTTCTAATATTCATTGGAAAGCTCTTTTCGATACAAACCCAACGGTTCTGGTTTTAGGAGTATCCGACGGACGGATCTCCCGTAATGTCCGTTCAAAGTCAATGGTCGAAATTCGCGAACTGCCGCGGCGCGGCACGTTCTATTCAGGCCATTATATTATATATATAATATATATAATATATATTTCATCGATTTCTATTTAAAATGAATTTTATAAATCGTTTTAAATTCATTTCAAAAACAGTTTCAACTTCCTTTTCAATTCAAATCAATTTCAATTCGATTTCAATTCAATTCTATTCGAATTCAATTTCAATTCTATTCTATTTGAATTCAATTTCAATTCTATTCTATTCGAATTCAATTTCAATTCTATTCTATTCGAATTCATTTTTTATTCAATTCTATTCGAATTCAATTTCAATTCTATTCTATTCCAATTCAATTTCAATTTCAATTCTATTCTATTCGAATTCAATTTCAATTCAATTCTATTCGAATTCATTTTCTATTCAATTCTATTCGAATTCAATTTCAATTCTATTCTATTCGAATTCAATTTCAATTCAATTCTATTCGAATTCAATTTCAATTCAATTCTATTCGAATTCAATTTCAATTCAATTCTATTCGAATTCATTTTCAATTCTATTCTATTCGAATTCATTTTCTATTCGAATTCATTTTCTATTCAATTCTATTCGAATTCATTTTCTATTCAATTCTATTCAATTCGAATTCAATTTCTATTCTATTCAATTCAAATTCAATTTCTATTCTATTCAATTCGAATTCAATTTCAATTCAATTCTATTCGAATTCAATTTCAATTCTATTCTATTCGAATTCAATTTCTATTCTATTCAATTCGAATTCAATTTCTATTCTATTCTATTCGAATTCATTTTCTATTCAATTCTATTCGAATTCAATTTCAATTCTATTCTATTCGAATTCATTTTCTATTCAATTCTATTCGAATTCAATTTCAATTCTATTCTACTCGAATTCAATTTCAATTCAATTCTATTCAAATTCGAATTCAATTTCTATTCTTTTTTCAATTTCTTTCAACACATGACTAATCTCAACAAATGAGTACTGTCCACATGTGACTATATTTTATAATATTCTTTATTTTCCCAATTGGAATGAGGCCCAATCAATTACCATATAATGTTAATTATATGGATTCCATACAACACATGTATACAATAGCAACGATATATAATCAACTATCATCCAAAGTGCAAAACACAACTGCATAAGCATCAAATATATATAATTGACGCTCACATAGTCTGTTGACCAATCGATCGACATACAATTAAATAATTGGGATTAGTGTACGCCAAATATCATCCCAACACCCGTGTGGGGTTTCAAACAATCAAACACAGATTTTATTTGTGCAGTTGGGCGATGTGTAAAATTTATCGTCCCAATCAATATCAGTCAAATCAGTGTATATAAACAAATCGTCTGATTTGTTTATAATTATTTATTTATTCACATTCACATTAAAAATTATATTTTTAACGATAATTAATTCATTTCAACCATCTACTTTTTTATCATCGATTTCACATCAACAATACAAACAAATTTCACAACACATCAATCAAACAAACAAGCCATCCATGGTCTGTGGATGACGGGTTTCGGGTGTTGCTAAACACCGTCTGCATCCTAGTATATATATTAACTAGAAATTTGAAATAAAAGTGAGGAGTTCTCACCTTGGAGATCCACTCCTCCATTATCTATGTCTGAACGGTTCGGATAATGCCAAAAATTCCAATGCGACCCTTTTCTGCTGTTCATAGTAAAAATCGCATTTTTAATATGATGCTTCTATATTAAAAATCATATTTTTATATCGCGACAACATATATAAAATATCATATTTTTATATTTTCTACCATATAAAAATCATATTTTTATAATCGCTATAATTATATAAAAATTCTATTTTTATATCGCTACTAATATAATAAAATTTATATTTTTCCAAACAATGTTGTTTTTATTCAAACAGTGAATGTTTTTCTTCAAAACGGTGAATGTTTTTCTTGCTAAAACATTTGCTATTTATTATTTTTGAAATCAATTCTTTTCTACAATGTTTTTTTTAATATAAGAAATCTCAAATTTTAAACAGTCCTATTTTGCATTAAAAACTGAAAATAAATCCACTGTGAACTTACAGTAATTAATTAACTTAATTAAATTATTAATTAAATAATTTATACCTTTTTCCATCGTTCTCTGTAACTCGTTCTTCTCCTTGTTTCACGATACAGGAAATCAGCCCCATTTCGCTCGCCACTAGGGCTCCTCCAGGCGCGAGAACCAAGGTGCCATGCCCTGATCGGAGGCCGGCCTCGGAAGCGGCGCAGCGCCCTTCCCCCACGCTTGGCCACAGCTCGCAACTCGAGCCACCGTCAGCCTCGAAGTCCATGCTCGAACGCAGCAGCCTTGAGCTGCGAATCCGCTCCTCTGGCTTCACGAAAGTCGAACTTGAACGATTGAATTAAGGAGCAACTCGAGTTGTTTGATTTGGTGATGACCGATTTGCAGAATGATTAAGGGATTGGGAGAGTCGAATTTGGGCAAATTTTGGCCATCGCTTTTAGATTTGGCGGCTGGGCATTTTAATTTGAGTGGGGCTAGGGTTTAGAGGGAATAAACTATATTTTATATAATATATTATTATTCTATTCTACATATTACTACTTTATGAAATTTTAGTGTTTGAACACCAATTCAAACCCAATGACTGTCGCCTCTAGCTAATTACCCCCATTCCGAAAAGAACGGGATATGTATCGTAAGTTGATTCGGTCGTTTCAATCAGTTTTCGTCAAATTCAACATATAACTCTATATATTGAATTTGAACGCACATTTCAATTTACCGGGGCCACATACTAACTCGGAAAATTCCAGAAAAATATTTTCTAGCTTCGTATTGACGATACGGTCCTAACAAAACTAATTTCGTCGAATTTTTACTTTATAAAATATTTTACATAACAAAAATACTGATGTGTTGACAGTACTCATGTGTTGAGATTAGTCGTGTGTTGAAAGAAATATAGATTCATGTGTTGAATAGAATAAATATTCATTTGTTGAATAGAATAACAAAGTTTTTGAAAAATATAAAGCCGTGTTGATTAGAGATGCGTTATTTTGACGCGAACGATATTTATATCGATTTTATTCGTTTTATAACGAATATTGAAAAGTGATTTCAAAATTTAATATTTTGAAATGAAATTCAAATTGAATAGAAATGAATTCGAATCGAATAGAAAATGAATTTGATTCGAATTGAATAGAAAGTGAATTTGAATTCAAATTGAATAGAAATGAATTCAAATTGAATTAAATTGAAATTGAATTAAAAACGAATTGAAATCGTTTTGAATGAAATTTAAAACGAACTGAAATTGACTTGAAATCAATTAGAAATGAATTCGAATTGAAGTAAATAGAAGGTAAATTCAAATTGAATTGAATTGAAACGAATTAGAATTAGAATTGAATTGAAACGAATTTGAATTCGAATTAAATCAAATTGAAATGAATTCGAATTGAATTGAAATCAAATCGATTTGAAATTGAAGATGAAGTTGAAATTGTTTTTGAAACGAATTTAGAACTATTTATAAAATTCGTTTTAAAAAGGAAATCGATGAAATATATATAATATTATATATATATATAATGGCCTGAATAGAACGCGCCGCGCCGCGGCAGTTCGTGAATTTCAACCATTAACTTCGAATTGACGTTGCGGGAGATCAGACCGTCGGATTCTCCTAAAACCGGAACCATTGGGTTCGTATCGAAAAGAGATTTCCAATGAATATTAGAAATTTGAAATCTAACTGTTGGATTTGGAATTATGTCCAAATCAAATTTGGAAAAGGTCGCTGTAAGTGTAGTTCGATGGCCGTTGATGGAAATCGACTGTACGGGCCTTGTTAAAATTATTAAAAATATCTATAATTTGTGTAAAATCATAAGAAATGATTTGGGAAAAAATTGGGCTGAAGAATTCCACATTTGAAAGGATAAAAATAGATTTTTGTCGATATGTACTAGAATTAAAACCAATTTATTTTTGAAATAAATAAATTGAATTTGAAAGTGATTTTAAAAATAATCAATATTCCCAATACGTGGATTAGACTGGAGTTGGAACGAAATTATCTTCGGAATATTTCGATGTTGGATTTCGTGATTATACAGATATTGTTGTGGGAATTTGAAAGATATATTTATATCATTATTTCCAATACGATATTTGTTGGTTTCAGAATTTGGTATCGAATATAAGCCGATATATTTTCTATTCAGAGCCTTGTATTTAATATCAAATGTGATTTGGGTTTATCGTGAATCGTGTTTTAGATGACATTGGTTCTTTAACCCAGTTAAAGGCAAGATGTTGATTTTTGAAAGGATTAAAACTAAGTGGAGTTTTAATGAATCTTTAATTAGATTAAAATTTGAAATTATAATTTAAATTATCAAATCTGAAAGGTAATCGAGAATGGAGTACCACTAGTTTTGCTCCAATGCGATAGTTAAATCTTTAAACAGATTTGAACATGAAATCTTAATTAATTTTACCGATAACACCGTGGTGTTAGATATGGGGTATTACCAGTTTTGCTCCATGGGATGAATAGGTTGGGATTGGGAAATAAAATAAATAATTACTTCGGTGTGGTTCGCTAATCCCGACTAGGTTGAAATGACATCCGAAGGAAGACTAAAGAATAAATTTAGAAGAATTTATCTTGGATAAAATTAATGGGAACATTTCCCTAAGAATGTGATTTTGTGAATAAAAGAATATTCTGAATTAGAATGAGGCGTTCGTTGTGTTTGTGTAACATTTGTTTACTATATACGTGGGTTATTCAGAAAGGCCGGGGTTATACCCATTCTGAATAACCGATTCGACGAGATGTCAAAGATGAAGACGGTGGTTGAAGACCGGAAGTATTCACATCGTTTTGGTGATTACTGATGATCTTGATTGGGCTGTACACCCAAGATGAGGGAAATAGTTGGTGATCGTCCAGACGTACTTGGAGATCGATGGATATGCGAGGAAAGTGCCTCCGGTTTCGTTCAGACCCAGAACGAACTTGTAAATGGATTGTGTGTCTGACATTGGATTTTATTCTGTGTTGATTGATCTCTATTAAATATACATCTGTTTGGCGGCGGAGAATTTATTCTCTTGCTTAACGCCCTTCTCTGAGACGTACGAGCTCATAGGTTGTATATCGATGGACATCAGTCGCATGGAGTGAATTGCCAGTGTGGCACGCGTAAGTGGCAAATGATCAAGGCTTCTGTTGAAAAGCAAATCTTGTGGTTGATGATCAAAGCACGGCCGGTGTGGCACATCTTTGTGTATAACGTGGATTCGCGAGCCTCACACCTCGGTATGAGTCAAAAAGGGGATACGGACCCAAGGAGTGCACGACGTTTCTTTCTAGCTAGGGTGGTGTCAGTGACCTACCAGCCCTGACACTTATATACTTTTCAACTGTGTGGTTGTTGGATACGAGGCGCCTCGGATATAGGTCCGTAAGGACCGGGAAACGTGTGTTCAGGAATAACCAATCCTCAAAAGTAAGAGAGGACCGACCTTGGAGGTTCCAAAGGATCATAGTGGGGTCCTGAGGCATTTGCTAGAGTGTCTCGAACGCGGAGAGGAGCTTGCCCCTTGCCTCGACTAATGACGGAAATCCAATTTCCAATACATGATAGTGCGGTTTTATTTGTAGAACCTAGTATGGCGACATAGTGGTATGGGTCATTCATGCCGCCTATGATTGATATTTATGATTGAAATTGTTTTGACACTATACACTTATAATAGAATCAAATAATGTGTTTTAAACGTATCAAGCATGCTTTGGCTGTTATAAGGTAAAAACCCTATCCTCCGGCTTGCGTTGCATTGTGTGATGGGACCTGGGTCTTATAATAGCTTCATTTTTCTTTATTTAGCATTGCGCTGTTTGTTTTATGCACTGGTATTATTCTTGGGAGGAAACCCATTCCGTGTTATGCGGCGTGGTCCCTTGAATTACTATCTTTAAAGTAAAGTTTTAAATAACTGTTTTAGTTCTCACACCAGTCACATGACTGACCTGGAGTTTATTGTTTTAACCTAAACTCTGGGTGCTCCTATTTTCCACACGGGCAACTAGCAGTTTTGGTTTTGCAGATTTATATTCACAGGACCCTGATTTACAGCTGGAACGATGCTCGGAAAGCTCTGTATCCGTGTATTACTTTCAGTTGTGTTTTGTATTATTTTCCGCTGCTATGTAATTTATTGTAATATCTGATATTTATCGAATGTATTTCATTCATACTCTGTATATTCTTGTATTCTGATGGAATTGTTATAATAAACAATGAAATGTTCTTCTGTTTACGTTTTATTTTGTCCTGTTCTCAAAGTATCTGCGCTTTCCTTCACGGGGAAGTTACGGGTCCTTACAGTTGGTATCAGAGCTTTGGTTTACAGAGCTCGAGAACAAGACACATTAGAACCAAATGAAAGAATTCATCAGATATTGGATTTGTAATATCCAATTAGAATGACTCGTTAGAGATAGGATCAGTAGTATCCTAGAACGAGTGTGAAGAGTATATTTTTCAAATGAAAACAATATTGTTTTAAAAATTTAAATCGCTTTATACGTATTTGAATATTTATTTATTTTGAATTTGGACAATCCTGTATATAAAGATTTCGCGTATACGCGTCATGAACGTATATTCGAAGTTTTAATATACTGGATAGATATAGAATCACACTCTAGTCGCCCGGAGATAATTCTGGTAATGCGGCCGCATTATCAATATTTATGTTCGTGTTTCGAAGGTGTGATATCTATATGTTTCCATTAGACTGGTGTGAGAACCAAAACTAATATAGCTAGAATACATTGTTGTGAATTGGCATCAAAAACATGATTTTCTGTATATGTATCAAATTATCAATTTGAAACGTTAATCCACTAATTGATTGATGTTTGTTGTAACACCCCACCTCCGCCAGGGTGGCTCTTGCAAGCACTCTGACTTTGGAGGGGCGTTTGAATCAGGTAAACATGCATAATGATATATCAAGGCAGAACAAGAACATATGTATATATGTAAACAGAGTAAATAACATAGATAAAACAGCGGAAGATTTTATACTATTTCAAAACAAGTCTGGTACAACATAGCTTTCCAAATAAACAAGTCTAGATAAAAACAACATCAACTGAAAAACTGAAATACATAAGTACTATCCCCAAATAAGTGATAACCATAGCTAGCTTCATGTCGAAACCGTACATGAGCTGAAATCCCACAAGCAAGCAATCCGAAATCCAAGCTAAGCTCCAACGTTCCCACCCTGAGAACCTGGGGGGGGGGGAAACGGAAGAAAAGAGGCGAAAGAAAACAGGTCAGTCAAAAAGACTGAGTAAGCCCTACTACACTCAATGTAAACTGATAAAGTTAACTGGCATGATGAAAGCTGAGATGAACATATGGATAACTACATACTGGCATGATGATTAACTAACAAGGTAGATAAAGATGTCATCGCATAATCAGGTTTTAAGGTTTTGCACCACAGGTGTACTAGCAAACTAACATGACTTGAATAAACCAGTATTGATCCCTTGGCCCAAGCTTTGGCCCAATAACATGAAGTGACCCTCATACGAGGTCCAATAACATGAAGTGACCCTAATACGCGGTCCAACCAAACGGTCTAGTCGATCGGCTCCCTATAAGCCTAACTCGTCACGTGTTGGTGTCCATACGGCCCAAACATAATTGTAGTCAGACTGTGCCGGGTCTCCCGTTGGGTGTATCAAGCCCTAGGGTGTCAACCCCTGGACACCATAATCATGCGTGCACAGTCTCGATCTACTGGTACCCGTGCATGTTTTCCCCGGCTTCGGACTATGTGCACGACCATGGTCCGCCCAGAACTACACCGGCGTACCACTCTGCCGTATTTTTTGGTCACTTACCTCCAGTTCAGTAATTCGTGCCCCACACCCTAGCCTAGACCCTAGGGCCATAATGATACAAACTTGGGATTACTGCTGGAGTGGACCCCCATTGCTAGGATTTTTCTAGTGGGTTAAGTACGGTTTAATCCTCTTGCTAATCATGGATTAACTTGGTTAAGTGTAACGATGAGTTCACGACTTAACCCCGATTAATCTACCAAGCCCAAATTGGTTAAGTACTAAGTGGACCATGACTTAACCCTAATCACGAGGCATTAATTAATTTAATGCGCCTTAACCTCTCACATTAGACCTTGTTGTGGTTACTAGTTAAGCCGGGCGGGTCCGGGTAGCTTTACACCACAACTTGGTCTAACCTCGGGTTCAAGGTACAACATGACCAACTTCTCACATTGGGTCCTATTGTTTGTAGCAACTAGTTAAGCCGGTCGGTTCCGGGTAGGTTTACGCTACAAACTCAACCCAACCTCGAGTTGGTCACACTTATCTTTTCTAAGTGTCATGTCCATCATGTTTCCAAAACATGTTACAAGTTTTCAAGCATTTGGGTAGACCTAACTTAATAGGTAAATTCCCAAAGGGTAGACCTAACTTAATAGGTAAATTCCCAAGCTTATGTTTTTATGTCTTTTAAGTTTACCCAACCCCAAACGCAATCCCATCGCTTACATATCGCAATAGCGCATAAAGGATAGAAAGAGGGAACTTGGCATAATCATGACATAAAGGTGTTGAAGCCACAAGTTTAACATGGTGGCATATGAAATGTACATATGTTCATATACTTGCATATTACATTTTATGCCTCAAAAGCATGCATAAAACCAAACTTAGCATATTGGTGATACATGGTGATAAATGACATGTAGAAATGGCCATAAGTTCGCATTTAGCCTCACATGCAAGTTATCATAAGAGATATGATAACCTACATGTTGCCAAAATGCAACCTTTAGCATAAAGCTTGAAGCTTTAGGCTCATAAATCCAAGATAAGCTTGCATAACATGATAACATGAGTGAGATGATCAACCCAAACTTGCATACATAACATGGCAACTTGCATATCATAACATAGCAAACTTGCATACATAACATGATAGACTTGCATATTACATCATAGTAAACTTGCATAACATATCATGATAAACTTGCATATCATATCATAGCATACTTTCATAACATGATAAACTTGCATATCACATAATAATGATCAAACACAACTTGCATCATTCATTAGCTTTAGAGTTTAAATATGAAAGTAGAAAAGGGCTTACAATGCTTATGAAAACACAAAAATATGACAAAGCCCTTATGCACTCAAATAGACCCAAAATGCAAGCTCCAAATCACTAAAAACCCTTGCTTTATGATGTAAATATGGAAACTTGACTTGAATGCAAGCTAATGACACTCATACAAGCTTGAAAACACTTGTATGCATGGAAAATCTCATAGAAATTTATTTAGGAATTTTATGAAGAGAGTGGAGGCCATGAGAGGATTGATTTTGCCCTAGTTTAGTTGTAGGATTGATTAATGATGATTTAGGGTTAGGTTAGGGCCTTATTTATAGAGATTAGGACTAGTTTCAACCCTATGATTAAACCCTAGTTCCAATCTCAGCCCTCAAAACCGAATCTGGCCCCCAAGCTCAACACAAACCCAAAATGGTGCACCAGGCAGAACTGCCCGGCTGGACCAAGTCGACAGCCAAGTCGACAGGGCTGTCGACTTGGGTCCAACCAAGTCGACTCCCAAGTCGACATGGCTGTCGACTTGGGTACTCTGGCGGGAATTTTCCCGCCTGGCCCGATCTGACCTAATTTTGCAAATTCAAACTTGAATTTGAAATCTGTTTTTACTTTGAAATTTTCTGAAAACTTCGTTGGGCCTTAATCGGGTCATACGGACTCCGATTTTCGAAAACTCGAACTATATTTCGCGTATTTTTCCGAGACGAACGCAATGGCATAGCCCGTTTCCCTTGATTCAGATTTTAGAATTAAATTCTACCTCGATTTATGTTATAACAGGTTATTGAAAATACGGGTTGTTACATTCTCCCCTCCTTAAAGGATTTCGTCCCCGAAATCTTCAAGTTAGGAAGAACGTATCCTACCATCCAACATCCATCTACTCAAAACATCATCCACGAGTAATCATTGTCCTTACAAGATTCTAAATGTTGTATGAACATATGCAAAGGTGTGTGTATATGTACTTATCTAATGCAAATATCATCAATGCAAATTATGTTAGTGAAATGAATCCATATGTATGCAATTCCTAACATAATGTATAACATCTATATGTGTGCACATAACATACATCCATATGCAACATCCATGTGATAACACAAAAATTTTCATCCATGAATAAGCATAAACACTCATGCATATGCAATATGAGGAGTGTGTGAGTCGATCTAGTGCCTAACGTGTTTAATGCATCCACGAGTAACCACTTGCAAACACTTGCAACCACTTGCAAACATCAAGCATAACATGTTTCAAACACATGTTTCATCCAAAGGGTTTCTACCTAAGGTTCTCATGACAAGATTAACACGATAAACTAGATAAACATGGATAGCAAAGAGAAAGATATGCTAATCAAAGAAAAGAGATTGAGAGTGTACCCTCAAAAAGGAATGGATAAAGCCCACGCATCTTCCCCTCGGTTTCCCAAGTTGCGTCTTCTTCGGCTTCACCCCATTGAACCTTCACCAACTTGACCTCTCGATTCCTTAGCTTCTTGGTCTCCGTCCCCAAGATACGAATCGGAGCTCTCCTCAAGGTAGCCTCTTTCTCCACTTCCACATCTTTCAGAACACTTGGCTCAACAACCTCTACTGATTCATGTAAACACTTCCGGAGATGCGAGACATGAAAAACATCGTGTACTCCGGCAAGCTTCTCGGGCAACTCCACTCTATAAGCCATCTGCCCGATCCTCTCTATAATAGGGAATGGTCCAACAAACCTCGGTGCTAACTTCCCAACGGCTCCAAATCGGACCACATTCCGCAAAGGAGTAACCTTCACGAAAACCATATCCCCAACACCAAACTCCAAATCAGTTCTTCGCTTATCAGCATAGGATTTCTGTCGGTCTTGGGCCGCTTTCATCCGTCTCCGAATCAACTCGACCTTCTCGGATGTATCTCTGATCAGATCAGGCCCAAGTATAAGCTTATCTGTAGTCTCCCACCAATATGTAGGCGACTTGCACGACCTCCCATATAAAGCTTCAAATGGTGCCATCCCTATGCTTGCCTGATAACTGTTATTATATGCAAACTCAACAAGAGGAAGATGGTCTTCCCAAGTACCACAAATCCAGAATACAAAGCCTCAACAGATCCTCGAGTACCCTATTCACCCTTTCGGTTTGACCGTCCGTCTGTGGGTGATAAGCAATACTTAGATTCAACCTCGTGCCCATGGCTTCTTGCAAGCTATTCCAGAACTGACTTGTAAAGATTGAGTCACGGTCACTGACTATACTAGAAGGGACTCCATGTAGTCTCACAATCTCACGAAGATATACAGACGCTAGCCAAGATGCGGTCCTCTTGCTCTTCACCGGAATGAAATGAGCACTCTTCGTAAGTCTATCCACAATAACCCAAATGCTCGTATTCCCTTTCCTTGACCTTGGTAGCCCATCGATAAAATCCATGGAAATACTCTCCCACTTCCATAGTGGAACGTCTAGAGGATGCAATAGCCCACCGGGCTTCTTCGACTCGGCCTTAACTTGCTGGCAAATGATACATCTAGAGACAAACTCTGCCACATCCTTCTTCATCCCAGGCCAAAAGAAAATGCGCTTCATATCTTTATACATCTTATCTCCGCCTGGATGTATAGTCAACTTAGAGCTATGCGCTTCCTCAAGAACTTTTCTTACTAAATCTTCTACCATTGGAACACATAACCTTCCGTCTCTCCTCAGCCAACCCTTGTCATCAATAGAATATCGAGCGAGATGACTAGACGCCTCTCCTCGAATCAGCTTATCCATAATCTCAACTATTTGAGGGTCTTCTCTCTGCGAAGCCCCAACTTGATCAAGAAGGGTAGGTCTGAGTTCCAGAGATGCTAAAGAACCGATCATCGACTCAACCGCCAAAGAGAAATCAAAGGTTGCCACATACTCTAAATTCTTCATCTCAACGAATAGAGGACTTAGGGTCAACCTTCTTCTACTCAATGCATCTGCTACCACATTCCCCTTGCCAGGGGTATAAGCTATCTCAAAATCGTAGGACGCCAAGAATTCCATCAATCTTTGTTGCCTCAGATTCAGATCCTTCTGAGAAAAGAGATACTTCAATGACTTGTGATCGGTATAAAGCTCAAATCTTTCTCCCAGAAGATAATGGCGCCAAGCCTTGAGTGCATATACTATTGCTGCCAACTCTAAGTCATGAGTGGGATAATTCTTCTCATGCACTTTGAGTTGTCTACCGCCAAAGCATATCACCCTTCCTTCTTGCATCAGAACAGCTCCTAACCCCGTGCCACATGCATCGGTGTATACTGTAAATAACTTCCCTCCATCGGGCAAAGCTAGAACAGGTGCTGATGTAAGAGCTCTCTTGAGCTTCTGAAAAGCAAGCTCGCATTCTATGCTCCAAGCAAAAACTAAATTCTTCTTCGTCAATTTAGTGAGAGGAGCGGAAATCTTCGCGAAGTCCTTAATAAACTTCCGGTAAAAGCCTGCAAGACCTAGAAAACTTCTCACCTCAGTTGCATTCCTTGGAGTCTTCCAATCCTGAACTGCAACTACCTTAGCGGGATCCACCGCTAAGCCTTGCTTCGATACTATATGCCCAAGGAATCTAACTTCCCTTCTCCAAAAGTGACACTTGGAGAACTTGGCCTTCAACTGATGCGCTCTAAGCGTATCCATCACCTCCACGAGATGCCTTGCGTGTTCTTCCTCATCCTTAGAGAAGATCAGAATATCATCGACGAAGACCACGACAAACTTGTTCAAGAACTCCCTGAACACCCTACTCATCAAGTCCACGAAATATGCGGGTGCATTAGTCAAGCCGAACGGCATGACAAGCCATTCGAAGAATCCATCTGGAGTTCTGAACGCAGTCTTGTCTATACTATCTTCAGCTACCCTGAGTTGATGGAATCCAGTAGCAAGATCAAGCTGAGAGAAAACAGAAGCACCGATAAGCTGGTCAAAGAGATCATCAATCCTCGGTAACGGGTGTCTGTTCTTCTTAGTCAGCTTATTCAACTCTCGATAGTCAACAGAAAGTCGGAGAGAACCATCTGCCTTGGTAGCAAATACCACAGGCGCTCCCCATTCAGATATACTTCGTCCAATGAAGTTCTTCTCAAGCAACTCCTTCACTTGCTTACTTAGCTCCCGCCTTTCACGCGGAGCCATGTGTCGAACGGGCAAAGAAACCGGCTTTGCATTATCCACCAGATAAATGCGGAAATCAATCTCTCGCTTAGGGGGCAACCCCCTAACTTCATCAAAAACATCCGGATACTCTCGAACCTACTCTTACAGACTGAAGAGTTTCCATTGACGAGTCGAGTGATTCAAGATAGCACAACATGACGGGACCTCTCGGATTACAAGAAATTTCTAGGGTGTTTCCGAGGCGAGTCACGAGCCTCACAACCCTATGCTCACAATCAAGAATGGCTCCATATCTGGACAACCAATCCATGCCCAATATCAATCCGTATCCCCTAAAACCAAGAACATAAGCACTGCACAAGAACTCTACACTCAGTATAGAGATCCTCAAATCCCCACATATCATAGACAAATGGGCGGAACCCCCAATAGGATTTGAGACACAGACGGGATCATCTACCAAGCTAGTACTAAGGTGCAAACTATCAACAAGATCAGATGAGATAAAGCTATGCGATGCACCAGAATCAAACAAGGTACGAACTGGAAAATCAGAAATATATACAAGGCTCTCAACAGAAATACTACCTCGATCGGGAACTGGAGCGGTATTGAGAGCATGAACTTGCCCTCCTGAAGGTCCAGCACGCTGAGTCTGACCCTGGCCTTGCCCTTGCTTCTTCGGGCAATCCTTACTGAAATGTCCAGTCTTACCGCAGAAAAAGCATTCACCATTCTTCCTTTTCCTCTTCTTACAATCCTTAATAAGATGCCCAACTGAACTGCAATGATGGCACTTCCCCTTGTTGTTCTTGCCCTTGTTGTTGTTCCCCTTGTTGCCTTGACTCTTGTTCTTGTTCTTGTTCTTGTTCTGGTTGCCTTGACTGCTCTGACCACTTGGATTACCCTGATTTCCTTTCCCCTGGGAATTAGTCTTCTTGGCTTGAGTATCACTCATCCTGGTCTCTTTCTTGACATCTCCCTGAAGTAACGCCATATCAACCAAACTCTCAAACGTGGCCCCATGGGGAATATGTGACATAGCCAATCCCTGCAACGGCTCATTCAATCCTCTAGCAAAAAGAAGAGCCTTCTTCTGAGGAGTATTCACCATATCCAAGCCAAAACGAGCTAACTGATTGAACTTGTTCACATATTCTTTGACAGACATATCTCCTTGTTTCAAAGTTATGAACCTCTCCATTTGCAGATTCTCCTCAGCAGAAGATAAAAACTTAAGCACGAACCTTGCCCTGAAATCGGCCCAAGTCTCAATAGGCCTAGTACCATTGGTGACTTCCCACCAATAAGCGGCTTCATCCTTCATAAGCCAAACCGCCAACAAGATCTTCCTCTGATCGTCTAACCCAAAGATTGCAAATAAATCCTCGGTCTCTTTCAACCAATTTCTGGCCTCTACAAAAGTATCAGTGCCTTGAAAGTTCTTGCCACCCATTGCTTTGAAATCTTTGCAAGTTTTTGCGAAGTCAGCTTGAGGATGCTGAGGGGGAGGAGGAAGAGGAACCTCAGCGACAGGAGGAGGAGGAACATCAGCGACAGGAGGAGGAGGAACATTGACTACCGGAGGAGGAGGAGGAGGAACATCTGCGGGGCCGGCTTCGGTCGCCCTAGCCTCCAAAAGTCTCCTATACCAAACAGGTACGTGTACTCCCTCCGGAATAGCAAAGTTATCGGCCATACTGAAAACGAAGAAAAAGACAGATTCAGAATGGAAAAAAAACGAAGGAATTTTGCTAATGGATTTTTGGGGAATAGCCTTTAAAATAAACTAGACTTTTCTTTGGAAAATACTTTATACTTGGTTTTGAAAATAGTTTTCCAAAAGTTTTCTAAAAACCTTTTTTTTTTGTTCCTTCTCGTAAACCATATGCTCTGATACCAAATGTAACACCCCACTTCCGCCAGGGTGGCTCTTGCAAGCACTCTGACTTTGGAGGGGCGTTTGAATCAGGTAAACATGCATAATGATATATCAAGGCAGAACAAGAACATATGTATATATGTAAACAGAGTAAATAACATAAGTCTAGATAAAAACAACATCAACTGAAAAACTGAAATACATAAGTACTATCCCCAAATAAGTGATAACCATAGCTAGCTTCATGTCGAAACCGTACATGAGCTGAAATCCCACAAGCAAGCAATCCGAAATCCAAGCTAAGCTCCAACGTTCCCACCCTGAGAACCTGGGGGCGGGGGGGGGGGGGGAAACGGAAGAAAAGAGGCGAAAGAAAACAGGTCAGTCAAAAAGACTGAGTAAGCCCTACTACAATCAATGTAAACTGATAAAGTTAACTGGCATGATGAAAGCTGAGATGAACATATGGATAACTACATACTGGCATGATGATTAACTAACAAGGTAGATAAAGGTGTCATCGCATAATCAGGTTTCAAGGTTTTGCACCACAGGTGTACTATCAAACTAACATGACTTGAATAAACCAGTATTGATCCCTTGGCCCAAGCTTTGGCCCAATAACATGAAGTGACCCTCATACGAGGTCCAATAACATGAAGTGACCCAAATACGCGGTCCAACCAAACGGTCTAGTCGATCGGCTCCCTATAAGCCTAACTCGTCACGTGTTGGTGTCCATACGGCCCAAACATAATTGTAGTCAGACTGTGCTGGGTCTCCCGTCGGGTGTATCAAGCCCTAGGGTGTCAACCCATGGACACCATAATCATGCGTGCACAGTCTCGATCTACTAGTACCCGTGCATGTTTTATCCGGCTTCGGACTATGTGCACGACCATGGTCCGCCCGGAACTACACCGGCGTACCACTCTGCCGTCGTTTTTGGTCACTTACCTCCAGTTCAGTAATTCGTGCCCCACACCCTAGCCTAGACCCTAGGGCCATAATGATACAAACTTGGGATTACTGCTGGAGTGGACCCCCATTGCTAGGATTTTTTTAGTGGGTTAAGTACGGTTTAACCCTCTTGCTAATCATGGATTAACTTGGTTAAGTGTAACGATGAGTTCACGACTTAACCCCGATTAATCTACCAAGCCCAAATTGGTTAAGTACTAAGTGGACCATGACTTAACCCTAATCACGAGGAATTAATTAATTTAATGCGCCTTAACCTCTCACATTAGACCTTGTTGTGGTTACTAGTTAAGCCGGGCGGGTCCGGGTAGCTTTACACCACAACTTGGTCTAACCTCGGGTTCAAGGTATAACATGACCAACTTCTCACATTGGGTCCTATTGTTTGTAGCAACTAGTTAAGCCGGTCGGTTCCGGGTAGGTTTACGCTACAAACTCAACCCAACCTCAAGTTGGTCACACTTATCTTTTCTAAGTGTCATGTCCATCATGTTTCCAAAACATGTTACAAGTTTTCAAGCATTTGGGTAGACCTAACTTAATAGGTAAATTCCCAAAGAGTAGACCTAACTTAATAGGTAAATTCCCAAGCTTATGTTTTTATGTCTTTTAAGTTTACCCAACCCCAAACGCAATCCCATCGCTTACATATCGCAATAGCGCATAAAGGATAGAAAGAGGGAACTTGGCATAATCATGACATAAAGGTGTTGAAGCCACAAGTTTAACATGGTGGCATATGAAATGTACATATGTTCATATACTTGCATATTACATTTTAGGCCTCAAAAGCATGCATAAAACCAAACTTAGCATATTGGTGATACATGGTGATAAATGACATGTAGAAATGGCCATAAGTTCGCATTTAGCCTCACATGCAAGTTATCATAAGAGATATGATAACCTACATGTTGCCAAAATGCAACCTTTAGCATAAAGCTTGAAGCTTTAGGCTCATAAACCCAAGATAAGCTTGCATAACATGATAACATGAGTCAGATGATCAACCCAAACTTGCATACATAACATGGCAACTTGCATATCATAACATAGCAAACTTGCATACATAACATGATAGACTTGCATATTACATCATAGTAAACTTGCATAACATATCATGATAAACTTGCATATCATATCATAGCATACTTGCATAACATGATAAACTTGCATATCACATCATAATGATCAAACACAACTTGCATCATTCATTAGCTTTAGAGTTTAAATATGAAAGTAGAAAAGGGCTTACAATGCTTATGAAAACACAAAAATATGACAAAGCCCTTATGCACTCAAATAGACCCAAAATGCAAGCTCCAAATCACTAAAAACCCTTGCTTTATGATGTAAATATGGAAACTTGACTTGAATGCAAGCTAATGACACTCATACAAGCTTGAAAACACTTGTATGCATGGAAAATCTCATAGAAATTTATTTAGGAATTTTATGAAGAGAGTGGAGGCCATGAGAGGATTGATTTTGCCATAGTTTAGTTGTAGGATTGATTAATGATGATTTAGGGTTAGGTTAGGGCCTTATTTATAGAGATTAGGACTAGTTTCAACCCTAGGATTAAACCCTAGTTCCAATCTCAGCCCTCAAAACCGAATCTGGCCCCCAAGCTCAACACAAACCCAAAATGGTGCACCAGGCAGAACTGCCCGGCTGGACCAAGTCGACAGCCAAGTCGACTCCCAAGTCGATAGGGCTGTCGACTTGGGTACTCTGGCGGGAATTTTCCCGCCTGGCCCGATCTGACCTAATTTTCCAAATTCAAACTTGAATTTGAAATCTGTTTTTACTTTGAAATTTTCTGAAAACTTCGTTGGGCCTTAATCGGGTCATACGGTCTCCGATTTTCGAAAATTCGGACTCTATTTCGCGTATTTTTCCGAGACGAACGCAATGGCATAGCCCGTTTCCCTTGATTCAGATTTTAGAATTAAATTCTGCCTCGATTTATGTTATAACAGGTTATTGAAAATACGGGTTGTTACATTTGTGTTGTTTGTTTATTTGTTTGATAACGTTGAACCATTTATGCCTAATTGTACCAAATATTGAATTGTATTGAAAATTGGTCACATTTGCTTGCATATACATGTACTTACATTGAACAGGTCATAGCAAGGAGGCTAGAGCAGAGAATAAAATTTGTTTGCCCGACAAATAGGTACATGTTTACTATAATTTACTGTTTTGTTTGGGTGATGATGATTTTATGAGCCGATTGGCTAGCCGCTTGGCTTTTTCTTTTTCTTTTTGAGATCAGAAGGCCTGTATGGCAATTTCGGGATTTTCCTGTGGCTCCCGGTGCAGGGGAGGTTATGGCGAAATTTTTCGAAAATTTAGGGTGTTAGCCAAATTTTTGAAGAATTTGAAAACTCTCAGAAACTGAAAAGTTGGAGAATGGAAGCCAGATCGAACGTAGAGTTGATTAATCAAACCACTTTCGACTTTGTTCCTTTTCGGGGATGAAAATTTTTAAGTGGGGGAGATTGTAACAACCCGAAAATGCGTGCCAGTTTAAAATTTTTATTTTTGCAATTTTAGTGCATTTTGAACATTTAAAATGAATTATTTTAAATAATATCGACGGAAAATTTAATTTGAATGGGATTCGAACGTATATTTTATATACGTCGTCGTTAGAATATAAATAATTATATATAATTATAAATAGAATTGAAAATGGAGCGGTAGTTCGATAATTCGATTTCAAACTTCAATTGAATGTACCGGGTGCAAAACAAACCGGATTTTAGTGAAACCAAAAACAATAGGATCTATTTGAGAATATCTTTCCAACGAATCCGAAAAATCGAAATTTCATAGCGGGAATCAAAAGATATGTCCAGTTGAAAATTCTGAATAGTCGCTATGGAATTCAGGCCCTTAAAATAGACATTTTCCAATCGACCTCGGATTTCGACGAAACCACTTTTGTTGGGTCCGTGATGTCAAATTATTGTTAGATTCCAAATTTCATAATTTTTCGAATCAATATGTGAGCGTGGCAAAGGAAAACGCGTTTGACTAGTTTCAGTTGATTTTAATCGACTGGAAAATGGCCATTTTTCCAACAGTCTCAGAATTTGACGAAACTAGTTTTGTTAGGACCGTATCGTCAATACAAAGCTAGGAAATATTTTTCTGGAATTTTTCAAGTTAGTATGTGACCCCGGTAAATTGAAATACGCGTTCAACTTCAATATATAGAGTTATATGTTGATTTTGACGAAAACTGATTGTAACGATCGAATCAGCCTACGATACATATCCCATTGTGTTCAGAATGGGGGTATTTAGCTATGGACGTCAGACGGTGGGCCTCGTTTAGAGGTCGTATGTAAAAGTCAACTTTTTGAAATTAAAATAATAAAAAAAATAAAAACCACTCTCCTCTTCCTTTATTCATTTTGCCCTTCCCCCCTTCGTTCATTCAGATCGACTAAAGAAAAAAAAAAGGGGGGCGCGAGACCCCAAACTGCCGCCGCAGCTGCGCTGCCACCGCCGCTGGTGGCGTGAGCCACCGCCTCCTCCTCCTCCTTCTTCCGCATCCTCTTCCTCCTCGCTCTGCCCTCCTGGAAAACCCCCACACGCGCCGCCCAGACACCCACCGCACCACCGACCGCACCCCCCTAAACCCGACGAACCCTCCTCCGCCTCGATCCCGACCTCCGCCTGCTCCCCTGGCCCACCAGCACGCAACCTCCGGCAACAGTGAAAACCGCACCCCCTTGTACGCTGTAAGCCTTTAACTTATTTATTTTAATTTTATTTCTAAATCTGAGTTTGATTTTGTTTAAAAACATATTTTATAAAACCAGTTTTTTTATATATATGATTTCTAGAAATAAAAATCAAATTTTTATAAATATCGTCTATAAAAATATAATAGCGTTGTTTATAAAAATATAAAGACATGATTTTTCTTTGTTGAATCGGGAATAAAAATATGATTTTTATATAATATAGGAAAGTTAAAAATATGATTTTTACATTATAGAAGTGTTAAAAATATGACCTTTATACAGTATAAGATATAAAAATACTATTTTTATATAAGTAGTGCATTGAAAATAAAATTTCTATATAGTAGCGATGTAAAAATAGAATTTTTATCCATATGGAGCAATTATAAAAATAAGATTTTTATATACATGGCAATAAAGTAAAAATTCGATTTTTATATATGTAGTGGCTACGGGCGACGAAAGTGACAAAAGGCGAGAATGGCGAAGACTTCTACTTTTGAAGTGTCGTGGAGTTGGGATAGATATCAGTGAGAACTTCTCACTCTAAATTCCTTTTTCTAGTTATATATATATACTAGGATGCAGACGGTGCTTAGCAGTACCCGACACCCGTCATCCACAGACCATGGATGGCTTGTTTGTTTGATTGATGTGTTGTGAAAATTGTTTGTGATATTGATGTGAAATTGATAGTAAAATGTAGATGGTTGAAATAAATTAATTATCGTTAAAAATATAATTTTTAACGTGAAAGTGAATAAATGGATATTTATAAACAAATCGGCTGATTTGTTTATATGCACTGATTTGACTGATATTGATTGGGATGATAAATTTTACACACCACCCAACTGCACAAATAAAAATCTATGTTTGTTGATTTGAAACCCCACAAGGGTGTTGGGATGATATTTGGCGTACACTAATCCCAATTAATTCATTGTATGTCGATCGATTGGTCGAAAGGCTGTGTAAGCGTTGATTATTTATATTTGATGCTTATGCAGTTGTGTTGTGCACTTTGGATGATGGTTGATGGTTTATCGTTGCTATTATATACACGTGTTGTATGGAATCCATATAATTAACGTTATATGGTAATTGATTGGGCCTCATTCCAATCGGGAAAATAATGAATATTATAAAAGAAAATTCATGTGTTGAATATAAAAATATTCATGTGTTGACGATGTTCATGTGTTGAAACTATTTATGTGTTGAGTGAAATATTTTAATAATAAAATTCACATCTTTATCATATTTAAAATTAGAACTACTTCACGCTGGAGTCTAATTAAAAATCAAACGATAGATACCATGATTTTATAAAATATTTTACATAACAAAAATAGTCGTGTGTTGAAAGAAATATAGATTCATGTGTTGAATAGAATAAATATTCATTTGTTGAATAGAATAAGGAAGTTTTTGAAAAATATAAAGCCGTGTTGATTAGAGTTACGCTATTTTGACGTGAACGATATTTATACCAATTTTATTCGTTTTACAATGAATATTGAAAAGTGATTTCAAAATTTAATATTTTGAAATGAAATTCAAATTAAATTAGATTAAAATTCAAATTGAAATTTTGTTGAATCAATTTGAAATGAATTCGAATTGAATAGAAAATGAATTCGATTCAAATTGAATAGAAAGTGAATTTGAATTCAATTGAATAGAAAGTGAATTTGAATTCGAATCAAATAGAAATGAATTCAAATTGAATTAAATTGAAATTGAATTAAAAACGAATTGAAATCGTTTTGAATGAAATTTAAAACGAACTGAAATTGAATTGAAATCAATTGAAATGAATTCGAATTGAAGTAAATAGAAGGTAAATTCAAATTGAATTGAATTGAAGCGAATTAGAATTTGAATTGAATTGAAACAAATTTGAATTCTAATTAAATAAAAATCGAAATGAATTCGAATTGAATTGAAATCAAATCGATTTGAGATTGAAGATGAAGTTGAAATTGTTTTTGAAACGAATTTAGAACTGTTTATAAAATTCGTTTTAAAAAGGAAATCGACGGAATATATATAATATATATATATTATATATATAATGGCCTGAATAGAACGCGCCGCACCGCGGCAGTTCGTGAATTTCGACCATTGACTTCGAATTGACGTTGCGGGAGATCCGACCGTCGGATTCTCCTAAAACCGGAACCGTTGGGTTCGTATCGAAAAGTGCTTTCCAATGAATATTAGAAATTTGAAATCTAAAGGTTGGATTTGGAATTATGTTCAAATCAAATTTGGAAAAGGTCGCTGTAAGCGCAGTTCGATGGCCGTTGATGGAAATCGATTGTACGGGCCTTGATAAAATTATTAAAAATATCTATAATTTGTGTAAAGTCATAAGGAATGATTTGGGAAAAATTTGGGCTGAAGAATTCCATATTTGAAAGGATAAAAATAGATTTTTGTCGAAATGAACTAGTTTTGAACTAGAATTAAAACCAATTTATTTTTGAAATAAATAAATTGAATTTGAAAGTGATTTTAAAAATAATCAATATTCCCAATACGTGGATTGGACTGGAGTTGGATCGAAATTATCTTCGGAATATTTCGATGTTGGATTTCGTGATTATACAGATATTGTTGTGGGAATTTGAAAGATATATTTATATCGTTATTTCCAATTCGATATTTGTTGGTTTCAGAATTTGGTAACGAATATAAGCCGATATATTTTCTATTCAGAGCCTTGTATTTAATATCAAATGTGATTTGGGTTTATCGTGAATCGTGTTTTAGATGACATTGGTTCTTTAACCCAGTTAAAGGCAAGATGTTGATTTTTGAAAGGATTAAAACTAAGTGGAGTTTTAATGAATCTTTAATTAGATTAAAATGTGAACTGATAATTTAAATTATCAAATCTGAAAGGTGATCGAGAATGGAGTACCACCAGTTTTGCTCCAATGCGATAGTTAAATCTTTAATTAGATTTGAACGTGAAATGGTAATTAATTTTACCGATAACACCGTGGTGTTAGATATGGGGTATTACCAGTTTTGCTCCATGGGATGAATAGGTTGGGATTGGGAAATAAAATAAATAATTACTTCGGTGTGGTTCGCTAACCCGACTAGGTTGAAATGACATCCGAAGGAAGATTAAAGAATAAATTTAGAAGAATTTATCTTGGATAAAATTAATGGGAACATTTCCCTAAGAATGTGATTTTGTGAATAAAAGAATATTCTGAATAGGAATGAGGCGTTCGTTGTGTTTGTGTAACATTTGTTTACTATATACGTGGGTTATTCAGAAAGGCCGGGGTTATACCCATTCTGAATAACCGATTCGACGAGATGTCGAAGATGAAGACGGTGGTTGAAGACCGGAAGTCTTTACCTCGTTTGGGTGATTACTGATGATCTTGATTGGTGTGACGAAATGGAATTTCGCTCGGTCCGAACCAGTCGTTAAACCGATCCAGGCCGTTCGAAACGCCCTATCGTTTGAGAACACGACAAATCAGAATGCATACAGAAGAACGTTTCACTATATATTACAACAGTGCATCAGATTACAAGAATATACAGAGTATGAATAAATATTACACAGAAATATCAGAGATTTAAATTACATTTAAATACATAGCAGCGGAAAATAATACAATACACAACTAGAAGAAGATATACGGATACAAAGCTTTCCGGATATCGTTCCAGCTGTAAACCAGGATCCTGTGAATATAAATCTGCAAAACCAAAACTACTAGCTGCCCGTGTCGAAAATAAGGGCACCCAGAGTTTAGGTTAAAACAATAAACTCCAGGTCAGTCATGTGACTGGTGTGAGAACTAAAACAGTTATTAATCTTTATTTTAAATCATTAGGTAAATCAAGGGACCACGCCGTATAACACGGAACGGGTTTCCTCCCAAGAATACCAGTGCATAAAACAACAGCGCAATGCTAAATAAAGAAGAATGAAGCTGTTATAAGACCCAGGTCCCATCACACAATGCAACGCAGTCGAGGATAGGGTTTTCCCTTATAACAGCCAAAGAATGCTTGATACGTTTAAAACAAATCATTTGATACTATAATAAGTGCATAGTGTATAAAACAACTTCAAATCATAAGTATCAATCATAGGCGGCATAAGCGCCCCATCCCACTATGTCGCCATATATAGGATTACAACTAAAACCGCAAAGTCACGTATTTGGAAATTGGATTTCCATCTATGAACCGAGGCAAAAGATAGTCCTAAATCGATTCGAGACGCTCTAGCCCGTGTCTCAGGCAAGCGCGCAGGCAAGCCTTGGAGCGACAGGGCCGGTCCACACGGAGTGGATTATTATGCCTGAACAATACGTCCCCCCACCCTATGGGGTGTAAGTCTGGTCCGTCAGCCGACCAGAATGCATCGGCCGAAACCGATATAACCGAGGCGCCTCGCAACAGCAACAACCACATAAGTCAAACTCGTCAGGGTGTGTAAAACCACTGACGCCACTTCTAGCTAGAAAGAAACGCATGCCCTCCCTGACGTCCGTCTCCCGTTTTTGGTTCACAACCGGGGTGCGAGGCTCGCGAATTCACGTTACACAAAGCTGTGCCACACAGGCTGTGCTTTGATCATCACCACAAGACTTTGCTTTTCAACAGAAGCCTCGATCAATTGCCACTCAGGCATGCCACACAGGCAATTCACTCCATGCGTTTGATATCCATCAATATATAACCCCTGAGCTCGTACGTCTCAGAGAAGGGCGTTAAGCAAGAGAATAAATTCTCTGCCGCCAAACAGATATATATTTAATAGAGATCAACCACACGGACTAAAATCCAATGTCAGACACACAGTCCATTTACAAGTCCGTTCTGGGTCTGAACGAAACCGGAGGCACCTAGTACCCCGCATATCCATCGATCTCCAAGTACGTCTGGACGATCACCAACTGTTTCCATCTTCTTGGGTGTACAGCCCAATCAAGATCATCAGTTATCACCCAAACGACGTGAAGACTTCCGGTCTTCGACCACCGTCTTCATCTTCGACACCACGTCGAATCAGTTATTCAGAATGGGATAAACCCGGTCTTTCTGAATAACTCGCGTATATATTATAAAAGTGTTACACAAACACAACATACGCCTCATTCCAATTCAGAATATTCTTTTATTCGAATATTCCTATACTTTGGGAAAAGTTCCCATTAATTTTATCCAAGATAAATTCTTTAAATTTATTCTTTAATCTCCTTTGAATATCAATTCAAACTAGTCGGGATTAGCGAACCACACCGAAGTAATCATTTATTTTATTTCCCAATCCCAACCTATTCATCCCATGAAGTAAAACTGGTAATACTTCATATCTAACACCACAGTGTTATCGGTAAATTCAATTACCATTTCACGTTCAAATCTAATTAAAGATTTAACTATCGCCTGGAGCAAAACTGGTGATACTCCATTTTCGATCATTTCAATCTAATTAAAGATTCATTAAAACTCCACTTAGTTTTAATCGTTAACTGGGTTAAAGAATCAGTGTCATTCAAAACACGGTTCACGATAAACCCAAAATCCCCTTCCATTAATTATCGGGTTAAAGAACAAGTGTTATTTAAAACACTGTTCACGATAAACCCAAAAATCAATACCAATTCAATTCCAATTAAATATCGTTTAATTGGTACACTTCGTTAAATCTAAACAAAAAGATTTAATCTTTTCTCAACTGGGTTCAAGAACAGTGTTAGTGAAAACACCATTCACGACAAACCCAAATCACATTCGATATTCAATACAAGGCTCTGAATAGAAAATATATCGGCTTATATTCAATATCGAATTCTACGACTAACAAATGTCGTATAATCACGAATTCCAACATCGAAATATTCCGAAGACAATTTCGATTCAATTCCACTCCAATGCAATCATTGGATATTCTGGTTATTTTCAAAACCCTTTTTAAATTCAATTTATTTATTTAAAAATAAATAGAATTATATTTCTAGTTCAAAACTAGCCATTTCGATAAAAATCTATTTTTATCTTTTCAAACATGCAGTTTTTCATCCCAAATCTTCACAAATCATTTCTTATGATTTTACACAAATTATTACTATTTTTAATAATTTTATCAAGGCCTGTACAGTCGATTTCCATCAATGGCCATCGAACTGCACTTACAGCGACCTTTTTCAAATTTGATTTGGACATAATTCCAAATCCAACCGTTAGATTTCAAATTTCTAACATTCGCTAGAAAGCCCATTTCGATACGAACCCAACGGTTCCGGTTTTAGGAGAATCCGACGGTCGGATCTCCCGTAACGTCCATTTGAAATCAATGGTCGAAATTCGCGAACTGCCGCGGCGCGGCGCGTTCTATTCAGGCCATTATATTATATATATAATATATATAATATATACTTCGTCGATTTCTATTTAAAACGAATTATATAAATAGTTTTAAAATTCGTTTCAAAATCTATTTCAACTTCCATCCCAATTCAAAGCAAAATTGAATTCTTCTCTATAAATTCGTTTTAAAATTCATTTCTATTCAATTCAAATTTCAATTCAATTTGAATTCATTTCAATTTTCTTTCAATTCATTTTGAATTCGTTTTCAATTCAATTCATTTCGAAATCGTTTTCAATTCAATTCACTTTGAATTCGTTTTCAATTCAATTCATTTCGAAATCGCTTTCAATTCAATTCACTTTGAATTCGTTTTCAATTCAATTCATTTCGAAATCACTTTCAATTCAATTCACTTTGAATTCGTTTTCAATTCAATTCATTTCGAAATCACTTTCAATTCAATTCACTTTGAATTCGTTTTCAATTCAATTCATTTCGAAATCACTTTCAATTCAATTCACTTTGAATTCGTTTTCAATTCAATTCATTTCGAAATCGTTTTCAATTCAATTCACTTTGAATTCGTTTTCAATTCAATTCATTTCGAAATCACTTTCAATTCAATTCACTTTGAATTCGTTTTCAATTCAATTCATTTCGAAATCGTTTTCAATTCAATTCACTTTGAATTCGTTTTCAATTCAATTCATTTCGAAATCGTTTTCAATTCAATTCACTTTGAATTCGTTTTCAATTCAATTCATTTCGAAATCACTTTCAATTCAATTCACTTTGAATTCGTTTTCAATTCAATTCATTTCGAAATCACTTTCAAAATTACTTTTTAATATTCATTTTAAAATGAATAAAATCGATATAAATATCGTTCACGTCAAAATGGCGTCAATCTAATCAACACGGCTTCATATATTGACATTTTCAAATATTTCATTTCGAATATTTCTATTTTAAATATTTCTATTTTAAAACTGGAATGAGGCCCAATCAATTACCATATAAAGTTAATTATATGGATTTTCATACAACACATGTATAATAGCCTTGAAAAATAATCAACCATCAACCAAAGTGCACTACACTGTATAAGCATCAAATATAGATATCTAACGCTTATAACAGCCTGTCAATCAATCGATCGACATATTTTATCAATCAGGATGAGTGAACTTCAAATTTCATCCCAACACCCGTGTGGGGTTTCAAACAATCAAACACAGATTTTATTCGTGCATTTGGGCGATGTGTAAAATTTATCGTCCCAATCCATATCAGTCAAATCAGTGTACATAAACAAACCGTCTGGTTTGTAAATGAATATTTTATTTTATTCCCATTCACGTTAAAAACTATATTTTTAACGATAAAATATTTATTCCAACACATGAATTTTCTTTTCAGTTCATTTATTCAATAAATGACATTTTTATTTTTCTAACTTATTTTAGAAAATTTCGGCGGCATAACGGCACGATACTAGAAACGGGACAAGGCCTAGCCTTATCCCCGGTCTAGTGAAGGCCCACGCCATTCACACATCAATCAAATCAATTTCATCTCACCAAACAATTCAAACAAATAATTCAACTAATCTATGCAACCAAACAAACAAGTCCATGGTCTGTGGACGATTGTGTCGGGTGCTACTAAGCACCGTCTGCATCCTAGTATATATATATAACTAGAAAATAAATTTGAAAGGTGAGAAATTCTCACATATAGCTATCCTAGCTCCACGGCACTCCATTGATAGAAATCTTCATCGCTATCGCATCTTCGTCATCTTCGTTGCCCGGATCCTCTACATATGTAAAAATCGAATTTTGGCTTCGTTATTCAATATATAAAAATCGAATTTTTACTTCGCTTCTCAATATATAAAAATCGAATTTTCTTTCTTCGCTTCTCAATATATAAAAATCGAATTTTTAGTTCGCTATTCAATATATAAAAATCCATTTCTCTATCGAAGTTCAATATATAAAAATTCTATTTTTCTATCGAAGTTCAATATATAAAAATTCTATTTTTCTATCGAAGTTCAATATATAAAAATTCTATTTTTCTATCGAAGTTCAATATATAAAAATTCTATTTTTCTATCGAAGTTCAATATATAAAAATTCTATTTTTCTATCGAATAAAAATCCTATCTTTCTGTAAATCAACTATATAAAAATACGATCTTTTTCCATTTACAATTCAAATCAGTTTTTACTTTTACAACAAAATCAGTTTCTTTATTCCTTTATAAAATTCAGTTTTAAATTATGTTTTTATAAAAATTCAGTTTTAATCATTTTATAAAAACAGTTTTTAAATCTTTTATAAAATCAAAACAGTATTAACCTAAAAAAACAGCATTACAGAGTTTAAAAATAAAAATAAAAATAAAATAAATAAAATAAAATACTTACAGTGGTTTGCCGAGCAAAAGGGGGGGAGTTTACTGTCGCCGCTGGAATCTGGTGGGAGGGGGAAGTCGTCGGCCATCTGGTGGCGAGTGGAGTTCGTGAGAAGGAAGGGGGGTCTCGTCGGCTGTTCGCAGAGGGAAGGGGAGGAGGGGGATCGGAGAAGAGGAGGTGGGGGCGGTGAAGGACGGCGGCGCCAGGGAGGGAGCGCGACGGTGGATCGATCGCGCCTTTGGGGTTTTTTTTTCTTTTTTTTTTCTTTTCTCAGATCCACGAATGACGGGGGGGGGGGGGCAGAAGGTTTTAAGGGGAGGGAAGATAAGATTTTTATTATATTTATTTAATTATTAATTATTTAATTTGCAAAGAGTTGACTTTTACATACGACCTCGAAACGAGGCCCACCGCCTGTCGTCCATAGCGTTCTACCCCCATTCCGAACACAATGGGATATGTACCGTAAGTTGATTTGGCTGTTACAATCAGTTTCCGTTAAATTTACATTTAAATCACTTTATTGAATTCTAAACGTACATTTCGAATTACCGAGGTCACATACTAACTCTAAAAATTCCCGAAAAATATTTTCTAGCTTCGTATTGACGATACGGTCCTAACAAAACTAGTTTCGTCGAATTCTGAGACCGTTGGAAAAATGGCCAATTTCCAGTCGATCAAAATCAACTGAAACTGGTCAAACGCGTTTTCCTTCGCCACGCTCACATATTGATTCGAAAAATTATGAAATTTGGAATCTAGCAATAACTTAACCTCACGGACCCAACAAAACTGGTTTCGTCGAAATCCGAGGTCGTTTGCAAAATTGCTATTTTTAAGGGCCTTATATATATAAAAATATATATAAATTCCACAGCGACTATTTCTAATTTTAAACTGGACATATCTTATCATTTCTAAAATGAAAACTCAGTTTGTTAACTTCGTTACAAAGATATAGTTATACAGATTCAAATATTTCTTGTTTCGTTCAATTCTGACTTATATTGAATTCTGTATATTCATTTGAAATTAGAAATCGAATTTTCGAACTACCGCGCCATTTTCAATTCCTTTTAAAATTATATATAATTATTATATATTCTAACGACGACGTATATAATATATGCGATCGATTTATATTCAAAATAGATTTCTCGTCGCTATTATTTAAAATAATTCATTTTAAATAATTAAAACCCGCTAAAATTTCCTAAATAAAAATTTTAAACTGGCCCAGATTTTCGGGTTGTTACAATCTCCCCCACTTAAAACTTTTCGTCCCCGAAAAGGAACAAAGTCGAAAGTGGTTTGATTATTCAACTCTACGCTCGTCCTGGCTTCCATTCTCTAACTCTTTAGTTTCTGAGAATTTTCAAAATTTCAAAAATTTGGCTAACACCCTAAATTTTCGAAAAATTTCGCCATAACCTCCCCTGCACCGGGAGCATCGGGGAATTTCAAATAGCTTCCCCGGTCCTTCAGATCTCAAAAAGAAAAAGAAAAAGCCAAGCGGCTAGCCAATAGGCTCACAAAATCATCATCACCCAAACAAAACAGGAAATTATGTAGTAAACATGTACCTATTTGTCGGGCAAACAAATTTTATTCTCTGCTCTAGCCTCCTTGCTATGACCTGTTCAATGTAAGCATATGTATATGCAAGCAAATGCGACCAATTTTCAATACAGTTCAATATTTGGTTCAATTAGGCTAAATGGCTAAAAATTAGCAAACAAATAAACAAACAACCCAAACATCAATCAATTAGTGAATTAGAGTTTCAAATTCATAATTTTGATACATATACAAAAATCATGTTTTTGATGCCAAATCACAACAATAGGCCCTATCTAATTTTGGTTCTCACACCAGTCTAATGGAAATATATAGAAATCCCACCTTCGAAACACAAACATAAGTTCTGATGATGATCGATCAATCATCAGAACCATCTCCGGGTGTCTAGAGTGTAATTCTATATCTATCCAGTATATTAAAATTCCAAATACACGTGGATCAGACGTATACGCAAAATCTATATATACTGGATTGTCCACGTCAATATAAATAAATAACCAAATACGAATAATTGATTTAAATTTTCAAAACAAAAATTGTTTTCATTTGAAAAATATACTCTTCACACTCGTTCTAGGATACTACTGATCCTATCTCTAACGAGTCATTCTCGTTGGATATTACTAATCCAATATCTGATGAATTCTTTCGTATGGTTCTAATGTGCCTTGTTCTCTAAGCTTTGTAAACCAAAGCTCTGATACCAACTGTGACGAAATGGAATTTCGCTCGGTCCGAACCAGTCGTTAAACCGATCCATGCCGTTCGAAACGCCCTATCGTTTGAGAACACGACAAATCAGAATGCATACAGAAGAACGTTTCACTATATATTACAACAGTGCATCAGATTACAAGAATATACAGAGTATGAATAAATATTACACAGAAATATCAGAGATTTAAATTACATTTAAATACATAGCAGCGGAAAATAATACAATACACAACTAGAAGAAGATATACGGATACAAAGCTTTCCGGATATCGTTCCAGCTGTAAACCAGGATCCTGTGAATATAAATCTGCAAAACCAAAACTACTAGCTGCCCGTGTCGAAAATAAGGGCACCCAGAGTTTAGGTTAAAACAATAAACTCCAGGTCAGTCATGTGACTGGTGTGAGAACTAAAACAGTTATTAATCTTTATTTTAAATCATTAGGTAAATCAAGGGACCACGCCGTATAACACGGAACGGGTTTCCTCCCAAGAATACCAGTGCATAAAACAACAGCGCAATGCTAAATAAAGAAGAATGAAGCTGTTATAAGACCCAGGTCCCATCACACAATGCAACGCAGTCGAGGATAGGGTTTTCCCTTATAACAGCCAAAGAATGCTTGATACGTTTAAAACAAATCATTTGATACTATAATAAGTGCATAGTGTATAAAACAACTTCAAATCATAAGTATCAATCATAGGCGGCATAAGCGCCCCATCCCACTATGTCGCCATATATAGGATTACAACTAAAACCGCAAAGTCACGTATTTGGAAATTGGATTTCCATCTATGAACCGAGGCAAAAGATAGTCCTCAATCGATTCGAGACGCTCTAGCCCGTGTCTCAGGCAAGCGCGCAGGCAAGCCTTGGAGCGACAGGGCCGGTCCACACGGAGTGGATTATTATGCCTGAACAATACGTCCCCCCACCCTATGGGGTGTAAGTCTGGTCCGTCAGCCGACCAGAATGCATCGGCCGAAACCGATATAACCGAGGCGCCTCGCAACAGCAACAACCACATAAGTCAAACTCGTCAGGGTGTGTAAAACCACTGACGCCACTTCTAGCTAGAAAGAAACGCATGCCCTCCCTGACGTCCGTCTCCCGTTTTTGGTTCACAACCGGGGTGCGAGGCTCGCGAATTCACGTTACACAAAGCTGTGCCACACAGGCTGTGCTTTGATCATCACCACAAGACTTTGCTTTTCAACAGAAGCCTCGATCAATTGCCACTCAGGCATGCCACACAGGCAATTCACTCCATGCGTTTGATATCCATCAATATATAACCCCTGAGCTCGTACGTCTCAGAGAAGGGCGTTAAGCAAGAGAATAAATTCTCTGCCGCCAAACAGATATATATTTAATAGAGATCAACCACACGGACTAAAATCCAATGTCAGACACACAGTCCATTTACAAGTCCGTTCTGGGTCTGAACGAAACCGGAGGCACCTAGTACCCCGCATATCCATCGATCTCCAAGTACGTCTGGACGATCACCAACTGTTTCCATCTTCTTGGGTGTACAGCCCAATCAAGATCATCAGTTATCACCCAAACGACGTGAAGACTTCCGGTCTTCGACCACCGTCTTCATCTTCGACACCACGTCGAATCAGTTATTCAGAATGGGATAAACCCGGTCTTTCTGAATAACTCGCGTATATATTATAAAAGTGTTACACAAACACAACATACGCCTCATTCCAATTCAGAATATTCTTTTATTCGAATATTCCTATACTTTGGGAAAAGTTCCCATTAATTTTATCCAAGATAAATTCTTTAAATTTATTCTTTAATCTCCTTTGAATATCAATTCAAACTAGTCGGGATTAGCGAACCACACCGAAGTAATCATTTATTTTATTTCCCAATCCCAACCTATTCATCCCATGAAGTAAAACTGGTAATACTTCATATCTAACACCACAGTGTTATCGGTAAATTCAATTACCATTTCACGTTCAAATCTAATTAAAGATTTAACTATCGCCTGGAGCAAAACTGGTGATACTCCATTTTCGATCATTTCAATCTAATTAAAGATTCATTAAAACTCCACTTAGTTTTAATCGTTAACTGGGTTAAAGAATCAGTGTCATTCAAAACACGGTTCACGATAAACCCAAAATCCCCTTCCATTAATTATCGGGTTAAAGAACAAGTGTTATTTAAAACACTGTTCACGATAAACCCAAAAATCAATACCAATTCAATTCCAATTAAATATCGTTTAATTGGTACACTTCGTTAAATCTAAACAAAAAGATTTAATCTTTTCTCAACTGGGTTCAAGAACAGTGTTAGTGAAAACACCATTCACGACAAACCCAAATCACATTCGATATTCAATACAAGGCTCTGAATAGAAAATATATCGGCTTATATTCAATATCGAATTCTACGACTAACAAATGTCGTATAATCACGAATTCCAACATCGAAATATTCCGAAGACAATTTCGATTCAATTCCACTCCAATGCAATCATTGGATATTCTGGTTATTTTCAAAACCCTTTTTAAATTCAATTTATTTATTTAAAAATAAATAGAATTATATTTCTAGTTCAAAACTAGCCATTTCGATAAAAATCTATTTTTATCTTTTCAAACATGCAGTTTTTCATCCCAAATCTTCACAAATCATTTCTTATGATTTTACACAAATTATTACTATTTTTAATAATTTTATCAAGGCCTGTACAGTCGATTTCCATCAATGGCCATCGAACTGCACTTACAGCGACCTTTTTCAAATTTGATTTGGACATAATTCCAAATCCAACCGTTAGATTTCAGATTTCTAACATTCGCTAGAAAGCTCTTTTCGATACGAACCCAACGGTTCCGGTTTTAGGAGAATCCGACGGTCGGATCTCCCGTAACGTCCATTTGAAATCAATGGTCGAAATTCGCGAACTGCCGCGGCGCGGCGCGTTCTATTCAGGCCATTATATTATATATATAATATATATAATATATACTTCGTCGATTTCTATTTAAAACGAATTATATAAATAGTTTTAAAATTCGTTTCAAAATCTATTTCAACTTCCATCCCAATTCAAAGCAAAATTGAATTCTTCTCTATAAATTCGTTTTAAAATTCATTTCTATTCAATTCAAATTTCAATTCAATTTGAATTCATTTCAATTTTCTTTCAATTCATTTTGAATTCGTTTTCAATTCAATTCATTTCGAAATCGTTTTCAATTCAATTCACTTTGAATTCGTTTTCAATTCAATTCATTTCGAAATCGCTTTCAATTCAATTCACTTTGAATTCGTTTTCAATTCAATTCATTTCGAAATCACTTTCAATTCAATTCACTTTGAATTCGTTTTCAATTCAATTCATTTCGAAATCACTTTCAATTCAATTCACTTTGAATTCGTTTTCAATTCAATTCATTTCGAAATCACTTTCAATTCAATTCACTTTGAATTCGTTTTCAATTCAATTCATTTCGAAATCGTTTTCAATTCAATTCACTTTGAATTCGTTTTCAATTCAATTCATTTCGAAATCACTTTCAATTCAATTCACTTTGAATTCGTTTTCAATTCAATTCATTTCGAAATCACTTTCAATTCAATTCACTTTGAATTCGTTTTCAATTCAATTCATTTCGAAATCGTTTTCAATTCAATTCACTTTGAATTCGTTTTCAATTCAATTCATTTCGAAATCACTTTCAATTCAATTCACTTTGAATTCGTTTTCAATTCAATTCATTTCGAAATCACTTTCAAAATTACTTTTTAATATTCATTTTAAAATGAATAAAATCGATATAAATATCGTTCACGTCAAAATGACGTCAATCTAATCAACACGGCTTCATATATTGACATTTTCAAATATTTCATTTCGAATATTTCTATTTTAAATATTTCTATTTTAAATATTTCTATTTTAAAACTGGAATGAGGCCCAATCAATTACCATATAAAGTTAATTATATGGATTTTCATACAACACATGTATAATAGCCTTGAAAAATAATCAACCATCAACCAAAGTGCACTACACTGTATAAGCATCAAATATAGATATCTAACGCTTATAACAGCCTGTCAATCAATCGATCGACATATTTAATCAATCAGGATGAGTGAACTTCAAATTTCATCCCAACACCCGTGTGGGGTTTCAAACAATCAAACACAGATTTTATTCGTGCATTTGGGCGATGTGTAAAATTTATCGTCCCAATCCATATCAGTCAAATCAGTGTACATAAACAAACCGTCTGGTTTGTAAATGAATATTTTATTTTATTCCCATTCACGTTAAAAACTATATTTTTAACGATAAAATATTTATTCCAACACATGAATTTTCTTTTCAGTTCATTTATTCAATAAATGACATTTTTATTTTTCTAACTTATTTTAGAAAATTTCGGCGGCATAACGGCACGATACTAGAAACGGGACAAGGCCTAGCCTTATCCCCGGTCTAGTGAAGGCCCACGCCATTCACACATCAATCAAATCAATTTCATCTCACCAAACAATTCAAACAAATAATTCAACTAATCTATGCAACCAAACAAACAAGTCCATGGTCTGTGGACGATTGTGTCGGGTGCTACTAAGCACCGTCTGCATCCTAGTATATATATATAACTAGAAAATAAATTTGAAAGGTGAGAAATTCTCACATATAGCTATCCTAGCTCCACGGCACTCCATTGATAGAAATCTTCATCGCTATCGCATCTTCGTCATCTTCGTTGCCCGGATCCTCTACATATGTAAAAATCGAATTTTGGCTTCGTTATTCAATATATAAAAATCGAATTTTTACTTCGCTTCTCAATATATAAAAATCGAATTTTCTTTCTTCGCTTCTCAATATATAAAAATCGAATTTTTAGTTCGCTATTCAATATATAAAAATCCATTTCTCTATCGAAGTTCAATATATAAAAATTCTATTTTTCTATCGAAGTTCAATATATAAAAATTCTATTTTTCTATCGAAGTTCAATATATAAAAATTCTATTTTTCTATCGAAGTTCAATATATAAAAATTCTATTTTTCTATCGAAGTTCAATATATAAAAATTCTATTTTTCTATCGAATAAAAATCCTATCTTTCTGTAAATCAACTATATAAAAATACGATCTTTTTCCATTTACAATTCAAATCAGTTTTTACTTTTACAACAAAATCAGTTTCTTTATTCCTTTATAAAATTCAGTTTTAAATTATGTTTTTATAAAAATTCAGTTTTAATCATTTTATAAAAACAGTTTTTAAATCTTTTATAAAATCAAAACAGTATTAACCTAAAAAAACAGCATTACAGAGTTTAAAAATAAAAATAAAAATAAAATAAATAAAATAAAATACTTACAGTGGTTTGCCGAGCAAAAGGGGGGGAGTTTACTGTCGCCGCTGGAATCTGGTGGGAGGGGGAAGTCGTCGGCCATCTGGTGGCGAGTGGAGTTCGTCAGAAGGAAGGGGGGGTCTCGTCGGCTGTTCGCAGAGGGAAGGGGAGGAGGGGGATCGGAGAAGAGGAGGTGGGGGCGGTGAAGGACGGCGGCGCCAGGGAGGGAGCGCGACGGTGGATCGATCGCGCCTTTGGGGTTTTTTTTTCTTTTTTCTTTTTCTTTTCTCAGATCCACGAATGACGGGGGGAGCCAGAAGGTTTTAAGGGGAGGGAAGATAAGATTTTTATTATATTTATTTAATTATTAATTATTTAATTTGCAAAGAGTTGACTTTTACATACGACCTCGAAACGAGGCCCACCGCCTGTCGTCCATAGCTTTCTACCCCCATTCCGAACACAATGGGATATGTACCGCAAGTTGATTTGGCTGTTACAATCAGTTTCCGTTAAATTTACATTTAAATCACTTTATTGAATTCTAAACGTACATTTCGAATTACCGAGGTCACATACTAACTCTAAAAATTCCCGAAAAATATTTTCTAGCTTCGTATTGACGATACGGTCCTAACAAAACTAGTTTCGTCGAATTCTGAGACCGTTGGAAAAATGGCCAATTTCCAGTCGATCAAAATCAACTGAAACTGGTCAAACGCGTTTTCCTTCGCCACGCTCACATATTGATTCGAAAAATTATGAAATTTGGAATCTAGCAATAACTTAACCTCACGGACCCAACAAAACTGGTTTCGTCGAAATCCGAGGTCGTTTGCAAAATTGCTATTTTTAAGGGCCTTATATATATAAAAATATATATAAATTCCACAGCGACTATTTCTAATTTTAAACTGGACATATCTTATCATTTCTAAAATGAAAACTCAGTTTGTTAACTTCGTTACAAAGATATAGTTATACAGATTCAAATATTTCTTGTTTCGTTCAATTCTGACTTATATTGAATTCTGTATATTCATTTGAAATTAGAAATCGAATTTTCGAACTACCGCGCCATTTTCAATTCCTTTTAAAATTATATATAATTATTATATATTCTAACGACGACGTATATAATATATGCGATCGATTTATATTCAAAATAGATTTCTCGTCGCTATTATTTAAAATAATTCATTTTAAATAATTAAAACCCGCTAAAATTTCCTAAATAAAAATTTTAAACTGGCCCAGATTTTCGGGTTGTTACAATTGGGCTGTACACCCAAGATGAGGGAAACAGTTGGTGATCGTCCAGACGTACTTGGAGATCGATGGATATGAGAGGAAAGTGCCTCCGGTTTCGTTCAGACCCAGAACGAACTTGTAAATGGATTGTGTGTCTGACATTGGATTTTATTCTGTGCTGATTGATCTCTATTAAATATACATCTGTTTGGCGGCGGAGAATTTATTCTCTTGCTTAACGCCCTTCTCTGAGACGTACGAGCTCAAAGGTTGTATATCGATGGACATCAGTCGCATGGAGTGAATTGCCAGTGTGGCACGCGTAAGTGGCAAATGATCAAGGCTTCTGTTGAAAAGCATAGTCTTGTGGTTGATAATAAAAGCACGGCCGGTGTGGCGCAGCTTTGTGTATAACGTGGATTCGCGAGCCTCACACCTCGGTATGAGTCAAAAAGGGGATACGGACCCAAGGAGTGCACGACGTTTCTTTCTAGCTAGGGTGGTGTCAGTGACCTACCAGCCCTGACTTTTACATACTTTTCACCTGTGTGGTTGTTGGATACGAGGCGCCTCAGATATAGGTCTGTAAGGACCGGGAAACGTGTGTTCAGGAATAACCAATCCTCAAAAGTAAGAGAGGACCGGCCTTGGAGGTTCCGAAGGATCATAGTGGGGTCCTGAGGCATTTGCTAGAGTGTCTCGAACGCGAAGAGGAACTTGCCCCTTGCCTCGACTCATGACGGAAATCCAATTTCCAATTCGTGATAGTGCGGTTTTATTTGTAGAACCTAGTATGGCGACATAGTGGTATGGGTCATTCATGTCGCCTATGATTGATATTTATGATTGAAATTGTTTTGACACTATACACTTATAATAGTATCAAATAATGTGTTTTAAACGTATCAAGCATGCTTTAGCTGTTATAAGGTAAAAACTTTATCCTCTGGCTTGCGTTGTATTGTGTGATGGGACTTGGGTCTTATAATAGCTTCATTTTTCTTTATTTAGCATTGCACTGTTTGTTTTATGCACTGGTATTCTTGGGAGGAAACCCGTTCCGTGTTATACGACGTGGTCCCTTGAATTACTATCTTTAAAGTAAAGTTTTAAATAACTGTTTTAGTTCTCACACCAGTCACATGACTGACCTGGAGTTTATTGTTTTAACCTAAACTCTGGGTGCCCCTATTTTCCACACGGGCAGCTAGTAGTTTTGGTTTTGCAGATTTATATTCACAGGATCCTCATTTACAGCTGGATGCTCGGAAAGCTCTGTATCCGTGTATTACTTTCAGTTGTGTTTTGTATTATTTTCCGCTGCTATGTAATTTATTGTAATCTCTGATATTTATCGAATGTATTTCATTCATACTCTGTATATTCTTGTATTCTGATGGAATTGTTGTAATAAAAAATGAAATGTTCTTCTGTTTGCGTTTTATTTTGTCATGTTCTCAAAGTATCCGCGCTTTCCTTCATGGGGAAGTTATGGGTCCTTACATCTCCCTTCTGGATTCTCCCTCTGATCCTTTGAATGAAATAATCATTCCTCTGGAGAGCACATATTTTATCAATCAAGCCAGGTGTAATTATAAGATTGGCAATGATTGCGGTTTTTCTACTAAGCGCATCCGCTACAACGTTAGCCTTCCCCGGCGTATACAGGATATCAAGATCATACGCTGCAAGAAATTCTAGCCAACGCTGCTGTCTCAAATTCAGATCTTTCTGGGTGTATAAATACTTCAATGATTGATGATCTGTGAACAGTATAAATTTCTCGCCCAATAAATAATGCCTTCAGATTTTCAATGCAAAAACAATAGCTAGCAACTCAAGAACATGAGTCACATAATTCTTCTCATGCGGTTTCAGTTGGCGGCTTGCATAAGCGACTACTTGGCCTCTTTGCATTAACACTGCACCAAGACCTCTAATAGAAGCATCTGTCCAAACTGTTAAATCCTGATTGCCATCAATAATGGTTAACACTGGAGCAGTGGTTAGTTTCGATTTCAATTCTTGGAAAGCTTCTTCACAGTCAGAAGTCCACTTAAACTTCTCATGTTTTTTCGTGAGCTTCGTTAACAGACCGGATATCTTCGAAAAATCCTTAACGAACTTTCGATAATAACTAGCTAACCCCATAAAACTTCTAACTTCTGTGGGAGTAGTGGGTTGTTTCCAGTCTTGAATCGCTGTTATTTTGCTCGGGTCTACAGAAATCCCTTTCTCCGACATGACATGGCCAAGAATCTTCACTTCTTCTTGCCAGTAGACACATTTAGAGAATTTGGCTTTGAAGACGTTCTTTCTTAGAATCTCCAATACTTGTTCTAAGTGTTTTTCATGCTCGGGTTTTGATTTGGAGTAGATTAAAATATCATCGATGAATACGAGGACAAATTTATTCAGAACTCCCCTGAACACTCTATTCATTAGATCGACAAAGTATGCTGGAGCGTTGCACAGGCCGAACGACATTACTAACCATGCATAAAATATGTCTGGACCTCTGAAAGCTGTCAAAGGAACACATCCTTCTGCTATTCTCAATTGATGAAAACCTGTAGCTAGGTTCATTCGGGAAAATACTTTCGCCCCATTCAATTGGTCTAGCAAATCATCGATGCGGGGTAATGGATATTTGTTTTTGAGCGTCTGTTTGTTGAGGTCTCGGTAATTAACGCATAACCGAAGAGTACCGTCTGACTTTGGACAAACACAACAGCTGCACCCCAATTAGAAAAGCTAGGTCTGATTAGACCCTTCCACAACAGTTGACGAGTTTGATCGCCTAATTATTCCTTTTCCTTCGGAGTCATTCTGCGAATTGGATGTACCACTGGTCTGGCATTGGGAATTAGATCGATTCGGAATTCTATTTCTCTTTGCGGAGGTAAGTTTTCAACTTCTTCAAACACATCTGCATAGTTTCTAACAATCGGAATCTTTTCCAGGGAAGTGGGGAAAAGTTCTAATGCCGACCAAAATTCTTCTGTATTTGGATTCGAACCATGACAGGGTATAAATATAGTTCATTCAAAAATTCCTATATCGTTTTCACTTCATTTATTTCACTAACGCCTTTAAATTCTGGAAAATTTCGCCATAAACTCCTTTGTACGGGAGGGGCTGGGAAAATTCCCAAATAGCCACACGGGCGTCTCATGTCAAAAAGAAAAAGAAAAGGCCAAGCGGCTAGCCAATAGGCTCATAAAATCATCACCCAAACAAAACAGTAAATGTGTACCTATTTGTCGGGCACAAAATTTTATTCCTCTTCTCTAGCCCCTTTGCTATAACATGTTCAATAAATATGCATGTACATATATACAATTTTTATCACTTATCATTTTCCATTCAACTTCATATTTGATTTACTTTGGTTTAAAAACACCATTCATTCTAATGTTGCATGCATAGGCTAAAATCATATCATTAGCTAATTAATGTATATTTCAACTCATGCATATTTATTTGAACAAGTGGCTATTTTTAACACTTCACATTTCAAAGATGATAATTTTGGCGAACTAAATATATTTCAACACATGACTATTTTATTTAGTTCCTATGCATGTTAAAAATAATATTTCATTCACAAATATTTATTCCAACGTCCGCATATCTTTAGCATATCACATATATGATAAAAATGATATTTTTATCATTTAAAATATTTATTCGACAAATGGATGTTTTCAACACTTCATAGTTTCAATAAAAATGTAATTTTTATTGCTCGATCTTTTTATTCAACACATGAACTTTTACACTACACACATTTCTCAACACATGAGCATTTCCACACGTGGATATTTTATTTATGTTGTTCACATAAGAAAGATGGAATTTTTATTGCTGAAACTATTTATATATAAGGAGAATATTTTACTTACTTCATATATATTATAAAAATGTGATTTTTATTGTTTAAACACTTCATTCATTCACAAATGAATTTAATTTTCACACATCACTTTTCAACACATGAACATTTCCACACATGGATATAGTTTCAACATATGACTTTAATTTCAACGCATGAAGATAATTTCAACATATGAAAATAATTCTAACACATAAAGATTATTCAAAATTTCGGCAGCATAACGGCAGGGTAGTTAAAACCGGCACCGTCCCTAGTACGGCTCCTCGCTCTACCTTAAAACCTCGCAGTTTTTGACAATGGGGATTCATGCTTCTAATTCGCACGTAGGCGGCATGTTTTATTTTTATTTCCACAAATATTTCCAATTCATTTCAATCACCAATGGGTATTTTTCAACCACAACCAAACAATATCAACCACAAACAATTATTCAACCATTCGTATTTTTCATCCAATATTTCACACCAATTCACAACAATAAATATCGTCCATGGTTTGTGGATGAGGGGAGTATATATATATATATTATAATTTCTATATTTCACTTGCATTTCAACACATATATCAATTATTCTATGCATGTATAATTCATACTTCGCTTATACACCACGCATGTACATAAGGTATACAACACATGTGTAATTTATATTTCGCTAATATAATTTATACACGACATTTTCCATTCAAATTCATTTAATTTAGATTTCTCACAGTGGTTTGCGGAGTGCTAAAAATCGTAGATGACTTAGAAAAATCCGCGGCTTCTTCTATGTGGTAGAGAGCTTCCTTGCGGTCCCGAGTTTCCTGTTTCATCGAATTTCGTCAACACACCAAATAGATTTAATTTTTCAAAGTGCAGACATCAAAAAGGACTCACCTTTCTAAGTGGTTCGAAACTAGGGTTGCGGTTTTCATGAAATCCGTGGCACGTGGGGATGATCGGAGGTGCTGACGTGGAAGAGGGAGGAGAGGCGGTCCTGTCGGAGGTGGTTTGGGGTGGCTCGGTGGCTCCTATGTCGATCGGCGGCGCTGGGAAGTCGACGACTTCCTGGGCTCGATTCAGGCGGAGGCGGCGACGAGGGGTGGAGGGAGTTGGTCGGATTTGAAGAGGAGGAGGAGGCGGTTCGATGGCAAGTGGTGGCGGCGGCGATAGAGGGCTGAGGCCGTCGGAATCTTGTCGGGAAGAATCGAACGGGTTTCGCTGTTCGTTTCAGAGGAACGAGGGTTTTTTTTATATTTTAATTTATGAAAGAAAAGTTCTGATTGGCCGATATATATATTATATTTTTAAATAGTGTTTTCTCCAACGAACTCCTTTTCAAGTCCAACGACTATCGTCCCTAGCTAAATAACCCCATCTCGGACACAATGGGATATGTTTCGTTGGCCAATTCGACTGTTACAGTCAGTTAATTTTCAAATTAAAGTATAAAACATTTAATTTTTAACTTTGAACGTGCATTTCAATTTGCCAGGGCCACAAACTGATTCGAAAAATTCCAGAAAAATAAATCTAGCTATGTTTTGACGCTACGGTCCCAACAAAACTACTTTCGTCGAATTCTGAGATCGTTTGAAAAATGGTCATTTTCTGGTCGATACAATTTAACAGAAATTGACCAAACACATTTTCTTTTGCCACGCTCACATACTTTCTTCAAAAATTATGAAATTTGAAACCTAGCAATAGTTTGACATCCCGGACCCAAGAAAAGTGGTTTCGTCGAATTCCGAGGTCGTTTGCAAAATATCAATTTTCTAGGGCTATATATTCTATATAGCGACCTTTCTGAAAATTCATTCGGCCACAACTTTTGATTCCCGTTATGAAACTTCGATTTTTCAGATTCGTTAGAAAGGTATTGATAAACACATTTTTGGTTTCACTAAAATCCGTTATTTTTTCCACCCTGCACAGTCAGTCAAAGTTTGAATTCAAATTTTCAAACTAACTCACTATTTCTAATTCACTATTTTATTGAAATATTCTATTTCAATTGTTCAAATTCCTTTGAAATGTCCAATTTAAAAATTTTAAATTGGCCCGTATTTTCCGGGTTATTACAATGTATGGCGACATGATATATGGTACCCATGCCGTCTAGGATTGATATTTATGATGGAATTTGCTTTTAAAACATATATGCACTAGTAATAATATCAAACACTTTTGTTTTATACGTATGAAGCATTTTTGGCCATTATAAGGTAAAACTCTATCCTCCGGCTTGCGTTGCATTGTGTGATGAGACCTGAATCTTATAATAGCTTCATTTTTTAAAAAGCATTGCGATGATTTAATCATTTACTTTATTTCATGCATTAGCACTCATTGGAGTAAACCCGTTCCGCGAAAGTGGCGTGGTCCTTTGATTTGCCTTGTTATTGTTGTTAATAAGTTAAGTAGATTTCTCATACCAGTCCCATGACTGACTCGTAGTTTGTTTCATCTTGCAAACTCGGGTGCCCTCATTTTCACATGGGCAGCCTAGTTACAGGTTTCTGATGCACTTTTGGCTCATGGCTAGGCTTGACTACACCGTGCTGACTTGGATTTTCTCCGCCATTATTGTATCTATAATATGATTCCGCCATTGGCGATGTAGACTGATATTTATTTTGTGTACTCTTTATGTATGATTCGGCCTCAGGCGATGGTGACTGACTATGTATCATTATGCACTAAGTTGTATCCTGTACTGTGCTTCTCTGATGTGATGATATCTATATGATTCCGCTGTAATATGTGTGTAAATTATTCTATTTTCTGTTTATGCTATTATCTGCGATCTGCTAATGATGATTAATGTGTTATATTCCAATCATTATCCTTAACACCGTGTCACGGGGTTTTGGGATCGTCACATAAACCGAGGCCTCGCAAAATTCCAACAACCACATAAGCAAATGTCAGCCAGTTTAAGCACTGACACAACTTCTTGCTAGAAAAAAACATGTGCACTCCCTGCGTTCCCTTCTCCCATTTTAGACTCAATTGGTGTGTGAGGCTCGCGAAGTCACGATATACACAAAGCTATGCCTAAAGAGACCGTGCTTTGATCATCGACCACAAGGCCTGCTTTTCAACAAAGCCTTGATCATTTTCATCTTATCATGTCACATTGTCAGACCCTACCATATTATTGATCATCTACCAATATATATATATATATATATATATATATAACCTCTAAGCTCATACGTCTTAGAGAAGGGTGATAAGTAAAGAATAAATTCTTTACCACCAAACAGAAATATATAATCAGTAGCGTTCAATAAATACAGTAGAAAGTAATACAATGTCGGACACACAATCCATTTACACGTCCTCTCTGGGTCTGAGCGAGACAACGTGTCCGTCGATCTCCAAATGCGTTTGGATGATCATTACCAAATACGTTGCCTTGGAAGGCCAATCCTAATTCAAGATACCAGTCATCATCATCGCAACGATGTGAAAACCTTCGGTCTTCAACCACCGCCTTCATATTCGACTCTTGATCATCGTGATGATTATCCAGAATTGGTTAAACCCGGTCTTTCTGAATAACTCGCGTATTTTGTGTTTAGAAAGCAAATATTGGAAGATCACACATTACGCCACATTCCAACTCCGAGTATTCTTTTAATAAGATATTCGTATTAGAAGATTCTCATTAATTTTATCAAAGATAAACTCTGAAAATAAAATCTTAAATCTTCCTTAAAAGATTTATTAAAACTCCAGTTTTGATTTGATATCAAAAATCATTATTACAAGATCATTTATTTTAAGGAATAAATCTTGTCCTAAATAAGTTAAAGAACTAGTGTCCTTTAAACACAGTTCACAATAAACCTACAATCTATTTCCAAAATATGGAATTCCACAGAAATCAAATCAATACATAATCGATATAGATTTCTGTATTGGACTAATAATATAAATGGAATAACGGCAAAGCCTCTTAAATTCCATATATAATATCGGTCTTCTTTTATAGAAGCCCATTTCGATTATTACCAATCGAATTTCCACTTAATTCCAATTTAATATTAAATTGGAAAACTTGATTTTTAGAAAATGCCTTTTTAAATCTATAAAATAGATTTATAAATTCCAAATAATAATTTCAATGTAAATTGGATTAAAGGACAAATGTCATTTAAAACACCGTCCACGATAAATCCACTTCACATCTCAACTTATTTCATATCACAAAATATAATTGCAAATCCTAATAATCTTTTAAAAAACATATTTTAAAATAATCATTAAAAATATTCTTTATATATAAGATCGTAAATGAGAAGTTTTCTTTATATTACAATTTTTTATCTTACAAATATTCTTTGTTTTAACATATAGTTGATTAAAAATATATTTTATGAAAATATTTATTTTATATAAAAAGGATTTCTAATGTAAAATATTCTTATTTAAAAGAACACCTGAATCGAAATGCGACTCAATCATTTACCATATAATTTGGATTGTATGGATTTCACACACATCTTATATATGATAATAACAGTATAATCATCCGTCTACATCCAAAGTGTAATTTCCACTATGTAAGCGTTAAAATTAAATAATAACGCTCATCGCAGCCTGTCGATCTAACGATCAACATTTAACTGAATATTGGGATTAGTGTATGTAAATTTTCATCCCAACACCCGTGTGGGGTTTCAGCCAACAAACAAATAATAAATTATTTGTGTGCTTGGGCGATGTGTGAAAATTATCGTTCCAATCACATAAACACCTCGGGTAACTTGTGAATGAAGTGTAATACACAATATATAATGATGACAAAAAATGTCTCCTTTATATTATATGTAATTCTATTGCAATGAACGAATAAGAATAATAACTTCATCTCTATTGACAATTTCTATTTTGCTAGTTTAAACTCAAGCAAAAATGGTTATATTGTTTTGACAATTCTTATGGGACTAAAAGAATAATTTTGATTTAACTAACCTATCTTGACAAGTATATATCTTGCCAAACACAACATATATATATCTATATATGAATTGCTTCAACTAATTCATTTTGACAAAAATGAATATTTCTGACAAAATGTCTATTTTGGTTTACTAATCTCCTTAATGAAATATGAACTTCATTTAAGAGTGTATATTTTAATGTACAATCTTTCTATTGCCTCTAATTTAAAAGTAGAAAATGATATTTTCAATCCTACCTTCATATCGGCATATAAAATGTAAATAGAGATACAATTTCTAAACTATATTTTTATTTGCATCAAAAATAAATAAAAATGTAATCTTTGAAACTATGCGTTCGTTCACATTTGAGTTAAAAATAGAGTTTTAACTTTTTAATATATGTTTTATTTGCATCAAGAAATGCAAACAAAAGAACATCTTCATTTTTATGTACATTTGTATTGGAGAATGCAAATAAAAGAATAATCTTTAAAGATGACTAAAAATGTCTATTTCTATTTCATGGAAAAGTGAAAACAAAGCTAAAATGAATATCTTTATCTTAACAACTCTATAGTAACAGAACAAATAATTGGTTTCAACAAATGTAAATTTACAATAGTGATTAATTTGTATTTCAATTCTAATATAATATTCCAGTGCTATATTTTGTTTCATTCTTTTAGTTTAGACAAAATGAGTGTTTTTGTCTATTTTACTTTAATGATAAAAATATGAATGTTTAGTTATTCATTCTTTACAAAAGCTTTTTGAAGTGACAAAAAGAACTCCTTTTATTTCATAAAAGATATTTGACAAATTGGCTCTTTTCACTTCATATAGAATTGCAATAAAAATGCACTTCTAAAAACTATTCTTTTTATTGTCCTTTAAATGAAAATAAAATGAACCATTATTTTTTCATTTTTGCTACACATAGAATGTAACTAAAATGTAACTTTTAAAATCCTTTACTTATATCTAAAAATGTGAATAAACAGGTATTCCTTAATTTGAAAGTAAAATGAAAGATTTAATTCATGTCTTATTTGCATTGGAGGGTGCAAATAAAAAATGCCACTTTCAAACAATATTTTATACATATCAAAATTATAAATCAAAAATGCAACTTTCATTTTGATGGTTTGTTTGCATTTAGAATTGCAAACAAAGATGAAACCTTAAGTTTAATGTTCATTTACAACAAGGAAATCAAATAAATAAATAAGTGTAATCTTTGTTTTAGCTTATTTGAAACAAGGAATGCAATTAAAGAAACAAATTCTAATTTTAATGTATATTTTCATTAGTGATTACAAATAAAAGAACAACTTTGTTTTCAATATGTATATGTGCATTTGTGAATGCAAATAAAAGAACAATCCTTATTTTCAAAGTACATTTGCATTAGTGAATACAAAGTAAATACAACTTCCATTTGTAAAGTTTATTTGCAGTAATTGATGCAAATCAAAGAACAAATTTAATTTTTAAAGTTTATTTCATTTCAAAGCATAATTTATTTCAAAAAAATATATTTTATTTTAAGGTATATTCTATTACAAAGTATATTTGCATTTGTGAACGCAAATAAAAGAAACAACATTTATTCCCAAGGTATATTTGCATTTGTGAATGCAAACAAAAGAATAGTTTTGTTTTCAAAGTATATTTGCATTTGTGAATGCGAATAAAAGAATAGTTTTGATTTCAAATTATATTTGCATTAGTGAATGTAAATAAGAGAACAAAATTTATTTCAAAGTATATTTTCAACAAATTCTATTCAATGTATAAAAATGTGTATATTTGTATTGGTGAATGTAGATAAAAAGGTAGACCTTAGTTTCATTGAATATTTGCATTGATAAATGCAAATAAAAGAATAAACCTTAATTTCAATGCATATTTGCATTGATAAATGCAAATAAAGGAATAAACTTTATTTTCAATATATGTATTTGCATTGATGAGTGCAAATGAAAGAATAATTTGTTTCAATATATATTTGCATTGGTAAATGCAAATAAAGAACAATTTCTATTTTCTATATATATTTGCATTGGTGAATGTAAATAAAAGAATAAATTTTATTTTTAAAATTTATTAGCATCAGTGAATTCAAATAAAAGAATGAATTATATTTTAAAATATATTTGCAAACAAAAATGTAACTTCTGAAAATAATTTCTTATTTACATATAAAATGTAAACAAAATTGTGAATTCCAAAGTATGTATTTTTATTTACATAAAAATGCAAACAAAAAGGTGGTTTCCAAATACAACCTTTAATTTACAAATACAAAGTAAATAAATTTTTATTTTATAAATATGTTTTTAATATCAACAATAAAATTTAGTATTTTATTGTTATACCAATTCTAGAACATCCTAAGTTTAAGGTGACAGTAAAAAGAATTTTTTTACTGTAATTCACAAATCTCGTTCTTAATGTAAACAAATAAATGTAAAATTTGTTTGTTTGCCAAATTCTGTTGCAACGTAAACAAATAAAAATATATTTTATTTGTTAATCAATTTCTATCGTAACGTAAACAAATAAAATTATATTTTAGTTGTTGACCAAATTCTGTTGTTATATAAACAAATAAAAATAAGATTTTATTTGTCGCCCAAATCCTGTTGCAAAGTAAACAAATAAAAATAAGGTTTTATTTGTTGTTCATATTCTGTTGCAAAGTAAACAAATAAATAAAAATAAGGTTTTTATTAGTATTTCAGCTTCTATTGTAATATAAACAAATAAAAATGAGTTTTTATTTGTCGATCTGATTCTATTGTTCATTTCAGAATAATAGAAATAATACTTTAATACTATAAAGTAAATTTGAACAACTAGATCTGAATAAAATACGATTTAAATTTGAATAAAATATCATTTAGATCTAATTTTAGATCTAATTTTCTAACCACAAATAAAACTCAACAATATATAAAATTCAATGTAGATCTAGCCTATCATGAACAACAAAACATACCACCAACAAGCATCAACAATTCATCAATCACAGAACATTTCAGATCTGAATTAGTATTATAATACAATAATTTTTAACGCGAGAAAAATAATTAAATAATAAAAATTAGAGTTCTCACATTGATTTGGCTGAAAATTCAACTGTCTCCGTTTAAGCTCTGGTCTACGCCATTGCGAAGATCTCTGAAAGACGAGTCCAACACAACTTACGGTTCATAAAACGGCCCTCGTATGAGAAAGATATTGAATTTTAAAGATTGTATAAATTAAATATTAAATTAATTAAAATAATATAATATTAAAACCTTCTTCTACATCAAAACCGTCGGCCGAACCCATTCTCCATTTTCAACCACCACATCGCACGCAACACCAAGCCAACCACTGTAGATCGGACATCATGCGACGAGATGGAATTTCGCTCGATCCGAACCAGTCGCTAAACCGATCCAGGCCGTTCGAAACGCCCTATCGTTTGAGAACAGGACAAAACAGAACACAAACAGAAGAACATTTCATTGTATATTACAACAACGCATCAGATTACAAGCCTATACAGAGTATAAACGAATATTACACAGAAATATCAGAGATTTAAATTACATTTAAATACATAGCAGCGGAAAAATAAAACAATACACAACTAGAAGGAGATATACGGATACAAAGCTTTCCGGATATCGTTCCAGCTGTAAACCAGGATCCTGTGAATATAAATCTGCAAAACCCAAAACTACTAGCTGCCCGTGTCAAAATAAGGGCACCCAGAGTTTAGGTTAAAACAATAAACTCCAGGTCAGTCATGGGACTGGTGTGAGAACTAAAACAGTTAATCTTTATTTTAAAGTTAGGTAAATCAAGGGACCACGCCGTATAACACGGAACGGGTTTCCTCCCAAGAATACCAGTGCATAAAACAAACAGCGCAATGCTAAATAAAGAAAAATGAAGCTGTTATAAGACCCAGGTCCCATCACACAATGCAACGCAGCCGAGGATAGGGTTTTCCCTTATAACAGCCAAAGAATGCTTGATACGGTTAAAACAAATCATTTGATACTATTATAAGTGCATAGTGTATAAAACAACTTCAAATCATAAGTATCAATCATAGGCGACATGAGCGTCCCATGCCACTATGTTGCCATGTATAGGTTTACAAATAAAACCGCAAATGTCACGTATTTGGAAGTTGGATTTCCGTCTATGAACCGAGGCAAAAGATAGTCCTCAACCGATTCGAGACAATCTAGCCCATGTCTCAGGAACAGCCGCAACTGCCCCATGGAGCGACAGGGCCGGTCCACCGATGTGGATTATTATGCCTGAACACTACGTTTCCCCGCCCTTTGGGGCGTAAATGAGCCAACAAATGACTCCATCGGACCCGGATCGTCCGATCAAACCGAGGCGCCTCGCAACAGCAACAACCACATAAGTCAAACTCGTCAGGGCGTGTAAAACCACTGACGCCACTTTTTAGCTAGAAGGAAACGTGTAATAACCCGAAAATCTGGGCCAGTTTAAAATTTTTATTTTGGCAATTTTAGCGAATTTTGAATATTTAAAATAGATTATTTTAAATAATATCGACGAGAAAATTTATTTTGAATAGAATTCGACGTATATATTATATGCGTCGTCGTTAGAATATAAATATTTATATATAATTATAAATAGAATTGAAAATGGCGCGGTAGTTCGATAATTCGATTTCAAACTTCAATTGAATGTACCGGGTGCAAAACCATCCGGATTTTAGTGAAACCAAAAATGATAGGATCTAATTGATAATATCTTTCCAACGAATCTGACAAATCAAAATTTCGTAGTGGGAATCAAAAGATATGTCCAGTTGAAAATTCCGAATAGTCGCTATGGAATTCAGGCCCTTAAAAATGGACATTTTGCAAACGACCTCGGATTTCGACGAAACCACTTTTGTTGGGTCCGTGATGTCAAATTAATGCTAGATTCCAAATTTCATAATTTTTCGAATCAATATGTGAGCGTGGCAAAGGAAAACGCGTTTGACCATTTCAGTTGATTTTAATCGACTGGAAATTGGCCATTTTTCTAACGGTCTCAGAATTCGATGAAACTAGTTTTGTTAGGACCGTATCGTTAATACGAAACTAGAAAATATTTTTCTAGAATTTTTCTAGTTAGTATGTAACCCCGGTAATTTGAAATGTACGTTTAAAATTCAATATAAGGATTTAAATGTAAATTCAACGGAAACTGATTGTAACGATCAAAGCAGCTTACGATACATATCCCATTGTGTTCGGAATGGGGGTAAAACGCTATGGACGACAGGCGGTGGGCCTCGTTTCGAGGTCATATGTAAAAGTCAACCCTAATGCAAATTTAATAATTAAATAATAATAAAATAAATAAATAAAAAAAGAATTCCCTCCCCTTTTCTTCTGCCTTGGCCCCCCCGATCATTAATCAGAAAGTGGAAAAAAAAAAAAAAAAAAACCCTAGAAACTAAATCGAGCCGCCGCCTGATCTTCGAAGCCGCCGCCGAACCCTTCGCCGAAGCCCCACCGCCGACCAACCTCCTCCTCCCACCGCACGACCCCCGTTCAGTCTCCTCCCTCCAGACATCGAAGCAGCAACCCGAAGCCTCCGCCCGACACCTCCGAACGCCGCCAGAACCCGTCGACTCCTCCTCCTCCCCTTCGCATACCACAGTGAGTTTTTTTTTAGTTAATTTATTTTTATTTTTATTTCTGATTTACAAAACTGTATTTTTTTTAAGAAGTTATATTACTGTTTTTTTTTAGATTTTAAAAAAACAGAAATTTTTAAAGTAAATAAAAACTGGATTTTGAAAAGAAATAAAAACAGAAATTTTTAAAAGATTTTTAAAACAGAATTTTAAAGAGAATTTTTAAAAAGATTTATAAAACAGAATTTTAAAAGAAAAACTGATTTGATAAGAAGAATAAAAACTGTTTTTAAAAGATTTTAAAAACTGCATTTTTTTTAAAAAAAAAAAGAAGGAAAAAAAACTGCATTTTGGAAAAGATATAAAAACTGCATTTTCAAAAAGATAAAAGAAAAAGGTTTTATCTTTTGAAATAGAAAAAGGTTTTATCTTTTAAAATAGAAAAAAAAGGGTTTAAACTTTGAAATAGAAAAAGACTTAATCTTTTAGTAGAAAAAGATTTGAACTTTTAAAAATAAAGATCATATTTTTAAAAATAGAAAAGACAGAATTTTGTTAAGTAGTAAGATGCGATTCTTATATTTTTAAAGCAATAAAAATATAATTTTTACATCAAAGGAATATTAAAAATATAATCTTTGTTTTTTAAAATATAATCTTTACTATATAGGAATATTAAAAATATGATTTTTATATTTTTAAAGTATTAAAAATATAATCTTTATAGGATAGAGAATATAAAAATATCATCTTTGTGTATGTAGCAAAACAAAAATCTGATTTTTATTTTCTATACGTCGAAATAAAATGCTGATTTTTATAAAGATGAAATCTTTATAGTTGAAAAGGCGAGATCTTTATATATAGAATAACGATGTAAAAATAGAATTTTTATCTATATAGTAGTGGTGTAAAAATGGCATTTTTACCCATATAGCGTGAAAGTAAAAATGTGATTTTTATATATTGAACTTCGAAATAAAGATATGATTTTTATTTATTGAATAGCATAGTAAAAATTCGATTTTTAAATATATGAAGTGATTATGAAAATATGATTTTTAAATTGAAAGTGAATAAATAAAAATGTGATTTTTATTTTAAAAACATCGAAATATAAAAACGTGTGATTTTTATATATATAGTGACTACGGGCAACGAAGATGACGAAGGTGGGATAACGAAGAAGATTTCAATCAAAGAAGAGTCAAGATGATTGGATAGCTTTCGGTGAGAACTCCTCACTCAAAATTCTTATTCTAGTTAATATATATATATATATATATTAGGATGCAGACGGTGCTTAGCAGCACCCGACACCCGTCCACAGACCATGGACTTGTTTGTTTGATTGTGTAGTTGGTTAGGTTATTGGTTTGAATTGAAATTGAATTGTGGGGTGAATTGAAATTGATTTGATTGATGTGTGAATGGCGTGGGCCTTCACTAGACCGGGGATAAGGCTAGGCCTTGTCCCGTTTCTAGTATCGTGCCGTTATGCCGCCGAAATTTTCTAAAATATGTTAGAAAAATAAAAATATCATTTTATTGAATAAATGAACTGAATAGAAATTCATGTATTGAAATAGAATATTTTATCGTTAAAAATATAGTTTTTAACGTGAAAGTGAATAAATAAAATATTTATAAACAAATCGGCCGATTTGTTTATATACACTGATTTGACTGATATTGATTGGGTCGATAAATTTTACACATCGCCCAACTGCACAAATAAAATCTGTGTTTGATTGTTTGAAACCCCACACGGGTGTTGGGATGAAATTTGATGTTCACTCATCCTGATTGATTAAATATGTCGATCGATTGATTGACAGGCTGTTATAAGCGTCAGATATTTATGTTTGATGCTTATACAGTGTAGTGCACTTTGGTTGAGGATTGATTATTTTTCAATGCTATTATATACATGTGTTGTATGGAAATCCGTATAATTAACATTATATGGTGATTGATTGGGCCTCATTCCAATCGGGAAAATAATAAATATTATAAAAGAAAATTCATGTGTTGAATATAAAAATAGTCATGTGTTGACGATGATCATGTGTTGAAACTATTCATGTGTTGAGAAAAATATTTTAAATAAAATAAATTACATCTTTATCACATTTAAAATTAGAACTACTTCCTAGTAGAAGTCTAATTGAAAATCAAACGATAGATACCTTAGTTTTATAAAATATTTTACATAACAAAAATAGTGATGTGTTGACAGTACTCATGTGTTGAGATTAGTCGTGTGTTGAAATAAATATAGATTCATGTGTTGAATGGGATAATATTCATTTGTTGGATAGAATAAAGAAGTTTTGAAAATATAAAGCCGTGTTGATTAGATTGACGCCATTTTGACGTAAACGATATTTATATCGATTTTATTCATTTCGAAATGAATTGAATTGAAAACGATTTCGAAATGAATTGAATTGAAAACGATTTCGAAATGAATTGAATTGAAAACGATTTCGAAATGAATTGAATTGAAAACGATTTCGAAATGAATTGAATTGAAAACGATTTCGAAATGAATTGAATTGAAAACGATTTCGAAATGAATTGAATTGAAAACGATTTCGAAATGAATTGAATTGAAAACGATTTCGAAATGAATTGAATTGAAAACGATTTCGAAATGAATTGAATTGAAAACGATTTCGAAATGAATTGAAAACGAATTCAAAGTGAATTGAAATGAATTCAAATTGAATTAAAATTTGAATTGAATAGAAATGAATTTTAAAACGAATTTATAAAGAAGAATTCAATTTTGGCTTTGAATGGAAATAGTGTTGAAATGGTTTTGAAACGAAGTTAAAACGATTTATAAAATTCGTTTTAAAAGGAAATCGACGAAATATATATAATATATATATATTATATATATAATGGCCAGAATAGAACGCGCCGCGCCGCGGCAGTTCGTGAATTTCGACCATTCATTTCAAACGGACATTGCGGGAGATCCGACCGTCGGATTCTCCTAAAACCGGAACCGTTGGGTTCGTATCGAAAAGAGCTTTCCAATGAATATTAGAAATTTGAAATCTAACGGTTGGATTTGGAATTATGTCCAAATCAAATTCGAAAAAGGTCGCTGTAAGTGCAGTTCGATGGCCGTTGATGGAAATCGACTGTACGGGCCTTGATAAAATTATTAAAAATATCTATAATTTGTGTAAAATTATAATATGTGAATTGGAAAGAATTGGGCTGGAAATTTCCACATTTGAATAGATAAAAATAGATTTTTATCGAAATGAACTAGTTTTGAACTAGAATTAAAATCAGTTTATTTTTGAAATAAATAAATGGAATTTGAAAGTGATTTTGAAAATAATCAATATTTCCAATACGTGAATTGGACTGGAGTTGAATCGAAATTATCTTCGGAATATTTCGATTTTGGGTTTCGTGACTATACAGATATTGTTATGGGAATTTGAAAGATATATTTTATATCGTTATTTCCAATACGATATTTGTTGGTTTCAGAATTTGATATTGAATATAAGCCGGTATATTTTCTATTCAGAGCATTGTATTTAATATCAAATGTGATTTGGGTTTATCGTGGATCGTGTTTTAGATGACATTGGTTCTTTAACCCAGTTAAAGGCAAGATGTTGATTTTTGAAAAGATTAAAACTAAGTGGAGTTTTAATGAATCTTTAATTAGATTGAAATGTGAATTGATAATTTAGATTATCAAATCTGAAAAGTGATCGAGAGTGGAGTATCACCAGTTTTGCTCCAAAGCGATAGTTAAATCTTTAATTAGATTTGAACGTGAAATGGTAATTAATTTTACCGATAACACCGTGGTGTTAGATATGGAGTATCACCAGTTTTGCTCCATGGGATATATAGGTTGGGATTGGGAAATAAAATAAATAATTACTTCGGTGTGGTTCGTTAATCCCGACTAGTTAGAAATGATATCCAAAGGAGGATTGAAGAATAAATTTAGAAGAATTTATCTTTGATAAAATTAATGGGAACCTTTCCCTAAGAATGTGATTTTGTGAATAAAAGAATATTCTGAGTTGGAATGAGGCGTTTGTTGTGTTTGTGTAACATTTGTTAATTATATACGTGGGTTATTCAGAAAGGCCGGGTTATACCCATTCTGAATAACCGATTCGACGAGATGTCGAAGATGAAGACGGTGGTTGAAGACCGGAAGTCTTCACATCGTTTGAGTGATTACTGATGATCTTGATTGGGCTGTACACCCAAGATGAGGGAAACAGTTGGTGATCGTCCAGACGTACTTGGAGATCGATGGATATGCGAGGAAAGTGCCTCCGGTTTCGTTCAGACCCAGAACGAACTTGTAAATGGATTGTGTGTCTGACATTGGATTTTATTCTGTGTTGATTGATCTCTATTAAATATACATCTGTTTGGCGGCGGAGAATTTATTCTCTTGCTTAACGCCCTTCTCTGAGACATACGAGCTCAGAGGTTGTATATCGATGGACATCAGTCGCATGGAGTGAATTGCCAATGTGGCACGCGTAAGTGGCAATTGATCAGGGCTTCTGTTGAAAAGCAAAGTCTTGTGGTGATGATCAAAGCACGGCCTGTGTGGCGTAGCTTTGTGTATAACGTGAATTCGCGAGCCTCACACCTCGGTATGAGTCAAAAACGGGATAAGGACCCAAGGAGTGCACGACGTTTCTTTCTAGCTAGGGTGGTGTCAGTGACCTACCAGCCCTGACATTTATATACTTTTCACCTGTGTGGTTGTTGGATACGAGGCGCCTCGGATATAGGTCTGTAAGGACCGGGAAACGTGTGTTCAGGAATAACTAATCCTCAAAAGTAAGAGAGGACCGGCCTTGGAGGTTCCAAAGGATCAGAGTGGGGTCCTGAGGCATTGCTAGAGTGTCTCGAACGCGGAGAGGAGCTTGCCCCTTGCCTCGGCTCATGACGGAAATCCAATTTCCAATACGTGATATTGCGGTTTTAATTGTAGAACTAGTATGGCGACATGATATATGGTACCCATGCCGTCTATGATTGATATTTATGATTGAAATTGTTTTGACACTATACACTTATTATAGTATCAAATGATTTGTTTTAAACGTACCAAGCATGTTTGGCTATTATAAGGGAAAACCCTATCCTCCGGCTTGCGTTGCATTGTGTGATGGGACCTGGGTCTTATAATAGCTTCATTTTTACAAAAAGCATTGCGTTGTTTTGTTATATGCACTAGTATTCTTGGGAGGAAACCCGTTCCGTGTTATACGGCGTGGTCCCTTGAATTACTATCTTTAAAGTAAAGTTTTAAATAACTGTTTTAGTTCTCACACCAGTCACATGACTGACCTGGAGTTTATTGTTTTAACCTAAACTCTGGGTGCCCCTATTTTCCGCACGGGCAGCTAGTAGTTTTGGTTTTGCAGATTTATATTCACAAGGTCCTGATTTACAGCTGGAACGATGCTCGGAAAGCTCTGTATCCGTGTATCACTTCTAGTTGTGATTTTGTATTATTTTCCGCTGATATGTACTTTATTGTAATCTCTGATATTTATTGAATGTAATTTATTCATTTATACTCTGTATATTCTTGTATCTGATGGAATTGTTGTAATAACAATGAAATGTTCTTCCGTATGCGTCCTATTTTGTCTTGTACTCAATTCTATCCGTGCTTTCCTTCACGGGGAAGTTCGGGTCGTCTCATTTTGGTATCAGAGCTTTGGTTTACAGAGCTCGAGAACAAGACACATTAGAACCATACGAAAGAATTCATCAGATATTGGATTAGTAATATCCAATTAGAATGACTCGTTAGAGATAGGATCAGTAGTATCCTAGAACGAGTGTGAAGAGTATATTTTTCAAATGAAAACAATTTTGTTTTGAAAATTTAAACCATTTTAAACGTATTTGATTATCTATTTATTTTGAATATGGACAATCTAGTATATAAAGGTTTTGCATATACGCGTCATGAACGTATATTCGAAGTTTTAATATATTAGATAGATATAGGATCACACTCTAGTCGCACGGGCCTGATTCTGATGATTGACGCGTCATCATCAGTAATTATTTTCGTATTTTGAAGGTGTGATTTCTATATATTTCCATTAGACTGGTGTGAGAACCAAAACCTATATAGCTAGAATACATTGTTGTGAATTGGCATCAAAAACATGATTTTTGTATATATATATCAAAATTATGAATTTGAAACTTTAATTCACTAATTGATTGATATTTGTGTTGGTTGTTTATCTGTTTGCTAATTTTTGAACCATTTAGCCTAATTGAACCGAATATTGATTTGTATTGAAAATTGATCGCATTTGCTTGCATATACATATACTTACATTGAACAGGTCATAGCAAGGAGGCTAGAGCCGAAGAATAAAATTTGTTTGCCCGACAAATAGGTACATGTTTACTACATAATTTCCTGTTTTGTTTGGGTGATGATGATTTTGTGAGCCTATTGGCTAGCCGCTTGGCTTTTTCTTTTTCTTTTTGAGATCTGAAGGACCAGGGAAGCTATTTGAAATTCCCCGATGCTCCCATTGCAGGGGAGGTTATGGCGAAATTTTTCGAAAATTTAGGGTGTTAGCCAAAATTTTGAAATTTTGAAAATTCTCAGAAACTGAAAAGTTGGAGAATGCAAGCCAGATCGAACGTAGAGCTGAATAATCAAACCGCTTTCGACTTTGTTCCTTTTCGGGGACGAAAAGTTTAAAGTGGGGGAGATTGTAATAACCCGAAAATCTGGGCCAGTTTAAAATTTTTGTTTTGGCAATTTTAGCGAATTTTGAATATTTAAAATAGATTATTTTAAATAATATCGACGAGAAAATTTATTTTGAATAGAATTCGACGTATATATTATATGCGTCGTCGTTAGAATATAAATATTTATATATAATTATAAATAGAATTGAAAATGGCGCGGTAGTTCGATAATTCGATTTCAAACTTCAATTGAATGTACCGGGTGCAAAACAATCCGGATTTTAGTGAAACCAAAAATGATAGGATCTAATTGATAATATCTTTCCAACGAATCTGACAAATCAAAATTTCGTAGTGGGAATCAAAAGATATGTCCAGTTGAAAATTCCGAATAGTCGCTATGGAATTCAGGCCCTTAAAAATGGACATTTTGCAAACGACCTCGGATTTCGACGAAACCACTTTTGTTGGGTCCGTGATGTCAAATTAATGCTAGATTCCAAATTTCATAATTTTTCGAATCAATATGTGAGCGTGGCAAAGGAAAACGCGTTTGACCATTTCAGTTGATTTTAATCGACTGGAAATTGGCCATTTTTCTAACGGTCTCAGAATTCGATGAAACTAGTTTTGTTAGGACCGTATCGTTAATACGAAACTAGAAAATATTTTTCTAGAATTTTTCTAGTTAGTATGTAACCCCGGTAATTTGAAATGTACGTTTAAAATTCAATATAAGGATTTAAATGTAAATTCAACGGAAACTGATTGTAACGATCAAACCAGCTTACGATACATATCCCATTGTGTTCGGAATGGGGGTAAAACGCTATGGACGACAGGCGGTGGGCCTCGTTTCGAGGTCATATGTAAAAGTCAACCCTAATGCAAATTTAATAATTAAATAATAATAAAATAAATAAATAAAAAAAGAATTCCCTCCCCTTTTCTTCTGCCTTGCCCCCCCCCCCCCGATCATTAATCAGAAAGTGGAAAAAAAAAAAAAAAAACCCTAGAAACTAAATCGAGCCGCCGCCGAACCCTTCGCCGAAGCCCCACCGCCGACCAACCTCCTCCTCCCACCGCACGACCCCCGTTCAGTCTCCTCCCTCCAGACATCGAAGCAGCAACCCGAAGCCTCCGCCCGACACCTCCGAACGCCGCCAGAACCCGTCGACTCCTCCTCCTCCCCTTCGCATACCACAGTGAGTTTTTTTTTAGTTAATTTATTTTTATTTTTATTTCTGATTTACAAAACTGTATTTTTTTTAAGAAGTGTTATTACTGTTTTTTTTTAGATTTTAAAAAAACAGAAATTTTTAAAGTAAATAAAAACTGGATTTTGAAAAGAAATAAAAACAGAAATTTTTAAAAGATTTTTAAAACAGAATTTTAAAGAGAATTTTTAAAAAGATTTATAAAACAGAATTTTAAAAGAAAAACTGATTTGATAAGAAGAATAAAAACTGTTTTTAAAAGATTTTAAAAACTGCATTTTTTTTTAAAAAAAAAAGAAGGAAAAAAAACTGCATTTTGGAAAAGATATAAAAACTGCATTTTCAAAAAGATAAAAGAAAAAGGTTTTATCTTTTGAAATAGAAAAAGGTTTTATCTTTTAAAATAGAAAAAAAAGGGTTTAAACTTTGAAATAGAAAAAGACTTAATCTTTTAGTAGAAAAAGATTTGAACTTTTAAAAATAAAGATCATATTTTTAAAAATAGAAAAGACAGAATTTTGTTAAGTAGTAAGATGCGATTCTTATATTTTTAAAGCAATAAAAATATAATTTTTACATCAAAGGAATATTAAAAATATAATCTTTGTTTTTTAAAATATAATCTTTACTATATAGGAATATTAAAAATATGATTTTTATATTTTTAAAGTATTAAAAATATAATCTTTATAGGATAGAGAATATAAAAATATCATCTTTGTGTATGTAGCAAAACAAAAATCTGATTTTTATTTTCTATACGTCGAAATAAAATGCTGATTTTTATAAAGATGAAATCTTTATAGTTGAAAAGGCGAGATCTTTATATATAGAATAACGATGTAAAAATAGAATTTTTATCTATATAGTAGTGGTGTAAAAATGGCATTTTTACCCATATAGCGTGAAAGTAAAAATGTGATTTTTATATATTGAACTTCGAAATAAAGATATGATTTTTATTTATTGAATAGCATAGTAAAAATTCGATTTTTAAATATATGAAGTGATTATGAAAATATGATTTTTAAATTGAAAGTGAATAAATAAAAATGTGATTTTTATTTTAAAAACATCGAAATATAAAAACGTGTGATTTTTATATATATAGTGACTACGGGCAACGAAGATGACGAAGGTGGGATAACGAAGAAGATTTCAATCAAAGAAGAGTCAAGATGATTGGATAGCTTTCGGTGAGAACTCCTCACTCAAAATTCTTATTCTAGTTAATATATATATATATATATATATATATATTAGGATGCAGACGGTGCTTAGCAGCACCCGACACCCGTCCACAGACCATGGACTTGTTTGTTTGATTGTGTAGTTGGTTAGGTTATTGGTTTGAATTGAAATTGAATTGTGGGGTGAATTGAAATTGATTTGATTGATGTGTGAATGGCGTGGGCCTTCACTAGACCGGGGATAAGGCTAGGCCTTGTCCCGTTTCTAGTATCGTGCCGTTATGCCGCCGAAATTTTCTAAAATATGTTAGAAAAATAAAAATATCATTTTATTGAATAAATGAACTGAATAGAAATTCATGTATTGAAATAGAATATTTTATCGTTAAAAATATAGTTTTTAACGTGAAAGTGAATAAATAAAATATTTATAAACAAATCGGCCGATTTGTTTATATACACTGATTTGACTGATATTGATTGGGTCGATAAATTTTACACATCGCCCAACTGCACAAATAAAATCTGTGTTTGATTGTTTGAAACCCCACACGGGTGTTGGGATGAAATTTGATGTTCACTCATCCTGATTGATTAAATATGTCGATCGATTGATTGACAGGCTGTTATAAGCGTCAGATATTTATGTTTGATGCTTATACAGTGTAGTGCACTTTGGTTGAGGATTGATTATTTTTCAATGCTATTATATACATGTGTTGTATGGAAATCCGTATAATTAACATTATATGGTGATTGATTGGGCCTCATTCCAATCGGTAAAATAATAAATATTATAAAAGAAAATTCATGTGTTGAATATAAAAATAGTCATGTGTTGACGATGATCATGTGTTGAAACTATTCATGTGTTGAGAAAAATATTTTAAATAAAATAAATTACATCTTTATCACATTTAAAATTAGAACTACTTCCTAGTAGAAGTCTAATTGAAAATCAAACGATAGATACCTTAGTTTTATAAAATATTTTACATAACAAAAATAGTGATGTGTTGACAGTACTCATGTGTTGAGATTAGTCGTGTGTTGAAATAAATATAGATTCATGTGTTGAATGGGATAATATTCATTTGTTGGATAGAATAAAGAAGTTTTGAAAATATAAAGCCGTGTTGATTAGATTGACGCCATTTTGACGTAAACGATATTTATATCGATTTTATTCATTTCGAAATGAATTGAATTGAAAATGATTTCGAAATGAATTGAATTGAAAACGATTTCGAAATGAATTGAATTGAAAACGATTTCGAAATGAATTGAATTGAAAACGATTTCGAAATGAATTGAATTGAAAACGATTTCGAAATGAATTGAATTGAAAACGATTTCGAAATGAATTGAATTGAAAACGATTTCGAAATGAATTGAATTGAAAACGATTTCGAAATGAATTGAATTGAAAACGATTTCGAAATGAATTGAATTGAAAACGATTTCGAAATGAATTGAAAACGAATTCAAAGTGAATTGAAATGAATTCAAATTGAATTAAAATTTGAATTGAATAGAAATGAATTTTAAAACGAATTTATAAAGAAGAATTCAATTTTGGCTTTGAATGGAAATAGTGTTGAAATGGTTTTGAAACGAAGTTAAAACGATTTATAAAATTCGTTTTAAAAGGAAATCGACGAAATATATATAATATATATATATTATATATATAATGGCCAGAATAGAACGCGCCGCGCCGCGGCAGTTCGTGAATTTCGACCATTCATTTCAAACGGACATTGCGGGAGATCCGACCGTCGGATTCTCCTAAAACCGGAACCGTTGGGTTCGTATCGAAAAGAGCTTTCCAATGAATATTAGAAATTTGAAATCTAACGGTTGGATTTGGAATTATGTCCAAATCAAATTCGAAAAAGGTCGCTGTAAGTGCAGTTCGATGGCCGTTGATGGAAATCGACTGTACGGGCCTTGATAAAATTATTAAAAATATCTATAATTTGTGTAAAATTATAATATGTGAATTGGAAAGAATTGGGCTGGAAATTTCCACATTTGAATAGATAAAAATAGATTTTTATCGAAATGAACTAGTTTTGAACTAGAATTAAAATCAGTTTATTTTTGAAATAAATAAATGGAATTTGAAAGTGATTTTGAAAATAATCAATATTTCCAATACGTGAATTGGACTGGAGTTGAATCGAAATTATCTTCGGAATATTTCGATTTTGGGTTTCGTGACTATACAGATATTGTTATGGGAATTTGAAAGATATATTTTATATCGTTATTTCCAATACGATATTTGTTGGTTTCAGAATTTGATATTGAATATAAGCCGGTATATTTTCTATTCAGAGCCTTGTATTTAATATCAAATGTGATTTGGGTTTATCGTGGATCGTGTTTTAGATGACATTGGTTCTTTAACCCAGTTAAAGGCAAGATGTTGATTTTTGAAAAGATTAAAACTAAGTGGAGTTTTAATGAATCTTTAATTAGATTGAAATGTGAATTGATAATTTAGATTATCAAATCTGAAAAGTGATCGAGAGTGGAGTATCACCAGTTTTGCTCCAAAGCGATAGTTAAATCTTTAATTAGATTTGAACGTGAAATGGTAATTAATTTTACCGATAACACCGTGGTGTTAGATATGGAGTATCACCAGTTTTGCTCCATGGGATATATAGGTTGGGATTGGGAAATAAAATAAATAATTACTTCGGTGTGGTTCGTTAATCCCGACTAGTTAGAAATGATATCCAAAGGAGGATTGAAGAATAAATTTAGAAGAATTTATCTTTGATAAAATTAATGGGAACCTTTCCCTAAGAATGTGATTTTGTGAATAAAAGAATATTCTGAGTTGGAATGAGGCGTTTGTTGTGTTTGTGTAACATTTGTTAATTATATACGTGGGTTATTCAGAAAGGCCGGGTTATACCCATTCTGAATAACCGATTCGACGAGATGTCGAAGATGAAGACGGTGGTTGAAGACCGGAAGTCTTCACATCGTTTGAGTGATTACTGATGATCTTGATTGGGCTGTACACCCAAGATGAGGGAAACAGTTGGTGATCGTCCAGACGTACTTGGAGATCGATGGATATGCGAGGAAAGTGCCTCCGGTTTCGTTCAGACCCAGAACGAACTTGTAAATGGATTGTGTGTCTGACATTGGATTTTATTCTGTGTTGATTGATCTCTATTAAATATACATCTGTTTGGCGGCGGAGAATTTATTCTCTTGCTTAACGCCCTTCTCTGAGACATACGAGCTCAGAGGTTGTATATCGATGGACATCAGTCGCATGGAGTGAATTGCCAATGTGGCACGCGTAAGTGGCAATTGATCAGGGCTTCTGTTGAAAAGCAAAGTCTTGTGGTGATGATCAAAGCACGGCCTGTGTGGCGTAGCTTTGTGTATAACGTGAATTCGCGAGCCTCACACCTCGGTATGAGTCAAAAACTTGATACGGACCCAAGGAGTGCACGACGTTTCTTTCTAGCTAGGGTGGTGTCAGTGACCTACCAGCCCTGACATTTATATACTTTTCACCTGTGTGGTTGTTGGATACGAGGCGCCTCGGATATAGGTCTGTAAGGACCGGGAAACGTGTGTTCAGGAATAACTAATCCTCAAAAGTAAGAGAGGACCGGCCTTGGAGGTTCCAAAGGATCAGAGTGGGGTCCTGAGGCATTGCTAGAGTGTCTCGAACGCGGAGAGGAGCTTGCCCCTTGCCTCGGCTCATGACGGAAATCCAATTTCCAATACGTGATATTGCGGTTTTAATTGTAGAACTAGTATGGCGACATGATATATGGTACCCATGCCGTCTATGATTGATATTTATGATTGAAATTGTTTTGACACTATACACTTATTATAGTATCAAATGATTTGTTTTAAACGTACCAAGCATGTTTGGCTATTATAAGGGAAAACCCTATCCTCCGGCTTGCGTTGCATTGTGTGATGGGACCTGGGTCTTATAATAGCTTCATTTTTACAAAAAGCATTGCGTTGTTTTGTTATATGCACTAGTATTCTTGGGAGGAAACCCGTTCCGTGTTATACGGCGTGGTCCCTTGAATTACTATCTTTAAAGTAAAGTTTTAAATAACTGTTTTAGTTCTCACACCAGTCACATGACTGACCTGGAGTTTATTGTTTTAACCCAAACTCTGGGTGCCCCTATTTTCCGCACGGGCAGCTAGTAGTTTTGGTTTTGCAGATTTATATTCACAGGGTCCTGATTTACAGCTGGAACGATGCTCGGAAAGCTCTGTATCCGTGTATCACTTCTAGTTGTGATTTTGTATTATTTTCCGCTGATATGTACTTTATTGTAATCTCTGATATTTATTGAATGTAATTTATTCATTTATACTCTGTATATTCTTGTATCTGATGGAATTGTTGTAATAACAATGAAATGTTCTTCCGTATGCGTCCTATTTTGTCTTGTACTCAATTCTATCCGTGCTTTCCTTCACGGGGAAGTTCGGGTCGTCTCAAAACGCATGCCCTCCCTGAGGTCCGTCTCCCGTTTCTGGTTCATACCGGGTGTGAAACTCGCGAATTCACGTTACACAAAGCTGTGCCACACAGGCTGTGCTTTGATCATCACCACAAGACTTTGCTTTTCAACAGAAGCCTCGATCTATTGCCACTTAGGCATGCCACACAGGCAATTCACTCTATGTGTTTGATATCCATCAGTATATAACCCCTGAGCTCGTATGTCTCAGAGAAGGGCGTTAAGCAAGAGAATAAATTCTCCGCCGCCAAACAGATATATATTTAATAGAAATCAATCACACAGACTAAAATCCAATGTCAGACACACAGTCCATTTACAAGTCCGTTCTGGGTCTGAACGAAACCGGAGGCACCTAGTACCCCGCATATCCATCGATCTCCAAGTACGTCTGGACGATCACCAACTGTTTCCATCTTCTTGGGTGTACAGCCCAATCAAGATCATCAGTAATCACCCAAACGACGTGAAGACTTCTGGTCTTCGACCACCGTCTTCATCTTCGACACCACGTCGAATCAGTTATTCAGAATGGGATAAACCCGGTCTTTCTGAATAACTCGCGTATATATTATAAAAGTGTTACACAAACACAACATACGCCTCATTCCAATTCAGAATATTCTTTTATTCAAATATTCCTATACTTTGGGAAAAAGTTCCCATTAATTTTATCCAAGATAAATTCTTTAAATTTATCCTTTAATCTCATTTGAATATCAATTCAAACTAGTCGGGATTAGCGAACCACACCGAAGTAATCATTTATTTTATTTCCCAATCCCAACCTATTCATCCCATGAAGTAAAACTGGTAATACTTCATATCTAACACCACAGTGTTATCGGTAAATTCAATTACCATTTCACGTTCAAATCTAATTAAAGATTTAACCATCGCCTGGAGCAAAACTGGTGATACTCCATTTTCGATCATTTCAATCTAATTAAAGATTCATTAAAACTCCACTTAGTTTTAATCATTAACTGGGTTAAAGAATCAGTGTCATTTAAAACACGGTTCACGATAAACCCAAAATCACATTCCATTAATTATCGGGTTAAAGAACAAGTGTTATTTAAAACACTGTTCACGATAAACCCAAAAATCAATACCAATTCAATTCCAATTAAATATCGTTTAATTGGTACACTTCATTAAATCTAAATAAAAAGATTTAATCTTTTCTCAACTGGGTTCAAGAACAGTGTTAATGAAGACACCATTCACGACAAACCCAAATCACATTTGATATTCAATATAAGGCTCTGAATAGAAAATATATCGGCTTATATTCAATATCAAATTCTACGACTAACAAATGTCATATTGGAAATAACGATATAAATATATATCTTTCAAATTTCCATAACAACATCTGTATAATCACGAATTCCAACATCGAAATATTCCGAAGACAATTTCGATTTAAATCCACTCCAATGCAATCGTTGGAAATTTTGGTTATTTTCAAAACCCTTTTCAAATTCAATTTATTTATTTAAAAATAAATAGAATTATAATTCTAGTTCAAAACTAGTTCATTTCGATAAAAATCTATTTTTATCCTTTCAAATATGGAGTTGTTCATCCCAATCCTTTCTAAATCATTTCTTATGATTTTACACAAATTATTACTATTTTTAATAATTTTATCAAGGCCCGTACAGTCGATTTCCATCAACGGCCATCGAACTGCACTTACAACGACCTTTTTCAAATTTGATTTGGACATAATTCCAAATCCAACCGTTAGATTTCAAATTTCTAATATTATTTAGAAAGCTCTTTTCGATACGAACCCAACGGTTCCGGTTTTAGGAGAATCCGACGGTCGGATCTCCCGTAATGTCCGTTTGAAATAAATGGTCGAAATTCACGAACTGCCGCGGCGCGGCGCGTTCTATTCAGGCCATTATATTATATATAATATATATAATATATATTTCGTCGATTTCTATTTAAAACGAATTTTAAAAATAGTTTTAAATTCGTTTCCAAAAGCAATTTCAACTTCCATTTCAATTCAAATCAAAATTGAACTCTCCTTTATAAATTCGTTTTAAAATTCATTTCTATTCAATTCAAATTTCAATTCAATTTGAATTCATTTCAATTCGCTTTCAATTCAATTCCTTTCGAAATCGTTTTCAATTCAATTCCTTTCGAAATCGTTTTCAATTCAATTCCTTTCGAAATCGTTTTCAATTCAATTCATTTCGAAATCGTTTTCAATTCAATTCATTTCGAAATCGTTTTCAATTCAATTCATTTCGAAATCGTTTTCAATTCAATTCATTTCGAAATCATTTTCAATTCAATTCATTTCGAAATCGTTTTCAATTCAATTCATTTCGAAATCGTTTTCAATTCAATTCATTTCGAAATCGTTTTCAATTCAATTCATTTCGAAATATTTCAATTCAATTCATTTCGAAATATTCGATTTCAAAATTACTTTTTAATATTCATTTTAAAATGAATAAAATCGATATAAATATCGTTCACGTCAAAATGGCGTCAATCTAATCAACACGGCTTCATATATTGATATTTTCAAATATTCCATTTCGAATATTTCTATTTCAAAATAATTGTTATTATCAAAATATTTCGTTCAACACATGACCAATCTCAATGGATGAGTACTGTCAACACATGAACCTTTATTTTATAATATTCTTTATTTTTCAAATTAGAATGAGGCCCAATCAATCACCATATAATGTTAATTATATGGATTTTCATACAACACATGTATATAATAGCATTGAAAAATAATCAACCATCAACCAAAGTGCACTACACTGTATAAGCATCCCATATAAATATCTAACGCTTATAACAGCCTGTCAATCAATCGATCGACATATTTAATCAATCAGGATGAGTGAACTTCAAATTTCATCCTAACACTATCAAACACAGATTTTATTTGTGCAGTTGGGCGATGTGTAAAATTTATCGTCCCAATCAATGTCCTTCAAATAGGTGTACATAAACAAACCGTCTGGTTTGTAAATGAATATTTTATTTTATTCACTTTCACTATATTCATATTCACGTTAAAAATTATATTTTTAACGATAAAACATTTTATTCCAACATATGAATTTCTATTATTCATTTACACAATAAAATGATATTTTTATTTTCTAACATATTTTAGAAAATTTCGGCGGCATAACGGCACGATACTAGAAACGGGACAAGGCCTAGCCTTATCCCCGGTCTAGTGAAGGCCCACGCCATTCACACATCAATCAATCCATTCATTTCACCAAACAATTCAATTTCAATCAAATAATCTAACTTATTTTTGCAATCAAACAAACAAGTCCATGGTCTGTGGACGATTGTGTCGGGTGCTACTAAGCACCGTCTGCATCCTAGTATATATATATATAACTAGAAAAATTAAATTGAAAGGTGAGGAGTTCTCACACATAGCTATCCAAACTCCACGGCACTTCTAAGGCAGGAAATCTTCATTGTTCTCGTATTTTTATCATCTTCGTTGCCGTAGCCACTACATATGTAAAAACCACATTTTTACTTTGCTATTCAATATATAAAAACTGAATTTTTACTTCGATGTTCAATATATAAAAATCACATTTTTATTTCGAAGTTCAATATATAAAAATCATATTTTTATTTCGAAGTTCAATATATAAAAATCATATTTTTATTTCGAAGTTCAATATATAAAAATCATATTTTACTACTATGTTATATAGATAAAAATTATATTTTTATCACGCTATTTTCCATATAAAGATCTCGCCTTTTCTAAAATAAAGATTTCGCCTTTATAAAAACATAGACTTCGCCTTTTCCAATTTAAAGATTTCATCTTTATAAAAATCTCATTTTTATTCTCCTACACATATAAAGATGATATTTTTAATATTTCTATCATGTAAAAATTATATTTTTATTGCTTTAAAAATATAAATTTTCATATCTTACTTCTTTTACTTAATAAAAATTCCGTCTTTTCTATTTTAAAAATATGATCTTTTCCATTTTAAAGTTCAAACCTTTTCTATTTTAAAGGTCAAACCTTTTCTATTTTAAAGATCAAACCTTTTCTATTTTAAATTCTTTTTAAAATCAGTTTTAAATTAATTTTTTAAAAATCTATTTTAAATTACTTTTTAAAAATCAGTTTTAAATTACTTTTTAAAAATCAGTTTTAAATTACTTTTTAAAAATCAGTTTTAAATTACTTTTTAAAAATCAGTTTTAAATTACTTTTTTAAAAATACAATAACAAAACAACAAAAAAAAACTTACAGAGGGGGGGGGGGGAACTGTGCTGGTGGCGGCAGCAGGGTAGTGGGGGTCGGCGGCATACTTCTGCGTCGAGGGTGGTGGCCAGAGGCGCTCGAGATGGCGGAGGGCGGTGGTTTAAGGTGGAGAAGAAGAAGAGGAGGGCGTCGTGCGGTTGGAGGTTGGAGGAGGTGGAGAGGAGGAGGGGAAGGAGGGGAAGGAGGGGAGGCGGCTGTCGATCCGAGGGGGGGGAACTTCCGGCGGCGGCGACGCCTGGGGAGGCGATGGCGAGCGTCGTTCGTTTTTTTTTCTTTTTTTTTTCTTTTCGATTTCTGAAAAATCGATTCAGAATGATAAGAGGGGGGGGCAAAGCGGGTTAAAGGGGAGGGAGAGAGATTTATTTTTTTTTTTATTAATTTAATTATTTTATTTTGCAAAAAGTTGACTTTCACATACGACCTCTAAACGAGGCCCACCGCCTGTCGTCCATAGCGTTTCACCCCCATTCGAACACAATGGGATGTGTATCGCAGGTTGATTCGATCGTTTGAATCAATTTCCGTTAAATTTACATTTAAATCACTATACTGAATTTTAAACGTACATTTCAAATTACCGGGGTCACATACGAACACGAAAAATTCCAGAAAAATATTTTCTAGCTTCGTATTGACGATACGGTCCTAACAAAACTAATTTCGTCGAATTATGAGACCGTTAGAAAAATGGCCAATTTCCAGTCGATTAAAATCAACTGAAACTGGTCAAACACGTTTTCCTATGCCACGCTCACATATTGATTCGAAAAATTATGAAATTTGAAACCTAGCAATAACTTTACATCCCGGATCCAACAAAAGAGGTTTCGTCGAAATCCGAGGTCGTTTGCAAAAATTCCATTTTTAAGGGCCTGAATTCCATAGCGACTATTCAGAATTTTCAACTGGACATATATTTTGATTCTCGCTACGAAATTTTAATTTTTCGGATTCGTCGGAAAGATATTCACTATTAGATTCCATTATTTTTGGTTTCACTAAAATCCGGATTGTTTTGCACCCGGTACATTCAATTGAAGTTTGAAATCGAATTATCGAACTACCGCACCATTTTCAATTCCTTTTATAATTATTATATATTCTAACGACGACGTATGTAAATATATACGTCGAATTATATTCAAAATAAATTTCTCGTCGATATTATTTAAAATAATCTATTTTAAATATCAAAACTCGCTAAAATTGCAAAAATAAAAATTTCAAACTGGCTCGCATTTTACGGGTTGTTACAATCTCCCCCACTTAAAACTTTTCGCCCCCGAAAAGGAACAAAGTCGAAAGTGGTTTGATCAATCAACACTACGTTCGATCTGGCTTCCCTTCTCTAACTTTTCAGTTTCTGAGAATTTTCCAATTCTTCAAAAATTTGGCTAACACCCTAAATTTTCGAAAAATTTCGCCATAACCTCCCCTGCACCGGGAGCATCGGGGAATTTCAAATAGCTTCCCCGGTCCTTTAGATCTCAAAAAGAAAAAGAAAAAGCCAAGCGGCTAGCCAATAGGCTCACAAAATCATCATCACCCAAACAAAACAGGAAATTATGTAGTAAACATGTACCTATTTGTCGGGCAAACAAATTTTATTCTCTGCTCTAGCCTCCTTGCTATGACCTGTTCAATATAAGTATATGTATATGCAAGCAAATGCGACCAATTTTCAATATAACTCAATATTCGATCAAATTAGGCATAATGGTTCAAAATTAGCAAACACTAAACAAACAACACAAACATCAATCAATTAGTGGATTAGAGTCTCAAATTCATAATTTTGATACATATACAAAAATCATGTTTTTTGATGCCAAATCACAACAATAGGCCCTATCTAATTTTTGGTTCTCACACCAGTCAATAGGAAATATATAGATATCACACCTTCGAAACACGAATACCAATTCTGATGATGTTCGAACTATCATCAGAATCATCTTCGGGCGACTAGAGTGCGATTCTATATCTATCCAGTATATTAAAACTTCAAATACACGTTTGCAAGGCGTATATGCAAAATCTTTATATACTGGACTGTCCTAATCAATATGAAATAAATAATCAAATACGAATAGTTGATTTAGATTTTCAAAACAAAAATTGTTTTCATTTGAAAAATATACTCTTCACACTCGTTCTAGGATACTACTGATCCTATCTCTTACGAGTCATTCTAATTGGATATTACTGATCCAATATCCAATGAATTCTTTCGTAAGGTTCTAATGTGCCTTGTTCTCTGCTTTGTAAACCAAAGCTCTGATACCAAATGTGACGAGATGGAATTTCGCTCGATCCGAACCAGTCGCTAAACCGATCCAGGCCGTTCGAAACGCCCTATCGTTTGAGAACAGGACAAAACAGAACACAAACAGAAGAACATTTCATTGTATATTACAACAACGCATCAGATTACAAGCCTATACAGAGTATAAACGAATATTACACAGAAATATCAGAGATTTAAATTACATTTAAATACATAGCAGCGGAAAAATAAAACAATACACAACTAGAAGGAGATATACGGATACAAAGCTTTCCGGATATCGTTCCAGCTGTAAACCAGGATCCTGTGAATATAAATCTGCAAAACCCAAAACTACTAGCTGCCCGTGTCAAAATAAGGGCACCCAGAGTTTAGGTTAAAACAATAAACTCCAGGTCAGTCATGGGACTGGTGTGCGAACTAAAACAGTTAATCTTTATTTTAAAGTTAGGTAAATCAAGGGACCACGCCGTATAACACGGAACGGGTTTCCTCCCAAGAATACCAGTGCATAAAACAAACAGCGCAATGCTAAATAAAGAAAAATGAAGCTGTTATAAGACCCAGGTCCCATCACACAATGCAACGCAGCCGAGGATAGGGTTTTCCCTTATAACAGCCAAAGAATGCTTGATACGGTTAAAACAAATCATTTGATACTATTATAAGTGCATAGTGTATAAAACAACTTCAAATCATAAGTATCAATCATAGGCGACATGAGCGTCCCATGCCACTATGTTGCCATGTATAGGTTTACAAATAAAACCGCAAATGTCACGTATTTGGAAGTTGGATTTCCGTCTATGAACCGAGGCAAAAGATAGTCCTCAACCGATTCGAGACAATCTAGCCCATGTCTCAGGAACAGCCGCAACTGCCCCATGGAGCGACAGGGCCGGTCCACCGATGTGGATTATTATGCCTGAACACTACGTTTCCCCGCCCTTTGGGGCGTAAATGAGCCAACAAATGACTCCATCGGACCCGGATCGTCCGATCAAACCGAGGCGCCTCGCAAAAGCAACAACCACATAAGTCAAACTCGTCGGGGCGTGTAAAACCACTGACGCCACTTTTTAGCTAGAAGGAAACGCATGCCCTCCCTGAGGTCCGTCTCCCGTTTCTGGTTCATACCGGGTGTGAAACTCGCGAATTCACGTTACACAAAGCTGTGCCACACAGGCTGTGCTTTGATCATCACCACAAGACTTTGCTTTTCAACAGAAGCCTCGATCTATTGCCACTTAGGCATGTCACACAGGCAATTCACTCTATGTGTTTGATATCCATCAGTATATAACCCCTGAGCTCGTATGTCTCAGAGAAGGGCGTTAAGCAAGAGAATAAATTCTCCGCCGCCAAACAGATATATATTTAATAGAAATCAATCACACAGACTAAAATCCAATGTCAGACACACAGTCCATTTACAAGTCCGTTCTGGGTCTGAACGAAACCGGAGGCACCTAGTACCCCGCATATCCATCGATCTCCAAGTACGTCTGGACGATCACCAACTGTTTCCATCTTCTTGGGTGTACAACCCAATCAAGATCATCAGTAATCACCCGAACGACGTGAAGACTTCTGGTCTTCGACCACCGTCTTCATCTTCGACACCACGTCGAATCAGTTATTCAGAATGGGATAAACCCGGTCTTTCTGAATAACTCGCGTATATATTATAAAAGTGTTACACAAACACAACATACGCCTCATTCCAATTCAGAATATTCTTTTATTCAAATATTCCTATACTTTGGGAAAAAGTTCCCATTAATTTTATCCAAGATAAATTCTTTAAATTTATCCTTTAATCTCCTTTGAATATCAATTCAAACTAGTCGGGATTAGCGAACCACACCGAAGTAATCATTTATTTTATTTCCCAATCCCAACCTATTCATCCCATGAAGTAAAACTGGTAATACTTCATATCTAACACCACAGTGTTATCGGTAAATTCAATTACCATTTCACGTTCAAATCTAATTAAAGATTTAACCATCGCCTGGAGCAAAATGGTGATACTCCATTTTCGATCATTTCAATCTAATTAAAGATTCATTAAAACTCCACTTAGTTTTAATCTTTAACCGGGTTAAAGAATCAGTGTCATTTAAAACACGGTTCACGATAAACCCAAAATCACATTCCATTAATTATAGGGTTAAAGAACAAGTGTTATTTAAAACACTGTTCACGATAAACCCAAAAATCAATACCAATTCAATTCCAATTAAATATTGTTTAATTGGTACACTTCATTAAATCTAAATAAAAAGATTTAATCTTTTCTCAACTGGGTTCAAGAACAGTGTTAATGAAGACACCATTCACGACAAACCCAAATCACATTTGATATTCAATATAAGGCTCTGAATAGAAAATATATCGGCTTATATTCAATATCAAATTCTACGACTAACAAATGTCGTATTGGAAATAACGATATAAATATATATCTTTCAAATTTCCATAACAACATCTGTATAATCACGAATTCCAACATCGAAATATTCCGAAGACAATTTCGATTCAAATCCACTCCAATGCAATCGTTGGAAATTTTGGTTATTTTCAAAACCCTTTTCAAATTCAATTTATTTATTTAAAAATAAATAGAATTATAATTCTAGTTCAAAACTAGTTCATTTCGATAAAAATCTATTTTTATCCTTTCAAATATGGAGTTTTTCATCCCAATCCTTTCTAAATCATTTCTTATGATTTTACACAAATTATTACTATTTTTAATAATTTTATCAAGGCCCGTACAGTTGATTTCCATCAACGGCCATCGAACTGCACTTACAGCGACCTTTTTCAAATTTGATTTGGACATAATTCCAAATCCAACCGTTAGATTTCAAATTTCTAATATTCGTTAGAAAGCTCTTTTCGATACGAACCCAACGGTTCCGGTTTTAGGAGAATCCGACGGTCGGATCTCCCGTAATGTCCGTTTGAAATAAATGGTCGAAATTCACGAACTGCCGCGGCGCGGCGCGTTCTATTCTGGCCATTATATTATATATAATATATATAATATATATTTCGTCGATTTCTATTTAAAACGAATTTTAAAAATAGTTTTAAATTCGTTTCCAAAAGCAATTTCAACTTCCATTTCAATTCAAATCAAAATTGAACTCTCCTTTATAAATTCGTTTTAAAATTCATTTCTATTCAATTCAAATTTCAATTCAATTTGAATTCATTTCAATTCGCTTTCAATTCAATTCCTTTCGAAATCGTTTTCAATTCAATTCCTTTCGAAATCGTTTTCAATTCAATTCCTTTCGAAATCGTTTTCAATTCAATTCATTTCGAAATCGTTTTCAATTCAATTCATTTCGAAATCGTTTTCAATTCAATTCATTTCGAAATCGTTTTCAATTCAATTCATTTCGAAATCGTTTTCAATTCAATTCATTTCGAAATCGTTTTCAATTCAATTCATTTCGAAATCGTTTTCAATTCAATTCATTTCGAAATATTTCAATTCAATTCATTTCGAAATATTCGATTTCAAAATTACTTTTTAATATTCATTTTAAAATGAATAAAATCGATATAAATATCGTTCACGTCAAAATGGCGTCAATCTAATCAACACGGCTTCATATATTGATATTTTCAAATATTCCATTTCGAATATTTCTATTTCAAAATAGTTGTTATTATCAAAATATTTCGTTCAACACATGACCAATCTCAATGGATGAGTACTGTCAACACATGAACCTTTATTTTATAATATTCTTCATTTTTCAAATTGGAATGAGGCCCAATCAATCACCATATAATGTTAATTATATGGATTTTCATACAACACATGTATATAATAGCATTGAAAAATAATCAACCATCAACCAAAGTGCACTACACTGTATAAGCATCCCATATAAATATCTAACGCTTATAACAGCCTGTCAATCAATCGATCGACATATTTAATCAATCAGGATGAGTGAACTTCAAATTTCATCCTAACACCCGTGTGGGGTTTCCGACAATCAAACACAGATTTTATTTGTGCAGTTGGGCGATGTGTAAAATTTATCGTCCCAATCAATGTCCTTCAAATAGGTGTACATAAACAAACCGTCTGGTTTGTAAATGAATATTTTATTTTATTCACTTTCACTATATTCATATTCACGTTAAAAATTATATTTTTAACGATAAAACATTTTATTCCAACATATGAATTTCTATTATTCATTTACACAATAAAATGATATTTTTATTTTCTAACATATTTTAGAAAATTTCGGCGGCATAACGGCACGATACTAGAAACGGGACAAGGCCTAGCCTTATCCCCGGTCTAGTGAAGGCCCACGCCATTCACACATCAATCAATCCATTCATTTCACCAAACAATTCAATTTCAATCAAATAATCTAACTTATTTTTGCAATCAAACAAACAAGTCCATGGTCTGTGGACGATTGTGTCGGGTGCTACTAAGCACCGTCTGCATCCTAGTATATATATATATATAACTAGAAAAATTAAATTGAAAGGTGAGGAGTTCTCACACATAGCTATCCAAACTCCACGGCACTTCTAAGGCAGGAAATCTTCATTGTTCTCGTATTTTTATCTTCTTCGTTGCCGTAGCCACTACATATGTAAAAACCACATTTTTACTTTGCTATTCAATATATAAAAACTGAATTTTTACTTCGATGTTCAATATATAAAAATCACATTTTTATTTCGAAGTTCAATATATAAAAATCATATTTTTATTTCGAAGTTCAATATATAAAAATCATATTTTTATTTCGAAGTTCAATATATAAAAATCATATTTTACTACTATGTTATATAGATAAAAATTATATTTTTATCACGCTATTTTCCATATAAAGATCTCGCCTTTTCTAAAATAAAGATTTCGCCTTTATAAAAACATAGACTTCGCTTTTTCCAATTTAAAGATTTCATCTTTATAAAAATCTCATTTTTATTCTCCTACACATATAAAGATGATATTTTTAATATTCCTATCATGTAAAAATTATATTTTTATTGCTTTAAAAATATAAATTTTCATATCTTACTTCTTTTACTTAATAAAAATTCCGTCTTTTCTATTTTAAAAATATGATCTTTTCCATTTTAAAGTTCAAACCTTTTCTATTTTAAAGGTCAAACCTTTTCTATTTTAAAGGTCAAACCTTTTCTATTTTAAATTCTTTTTAAAATCAGTTTTAAATTACTTTTTTAAAAATCAGTTTTAAATTACTTTTTAAAAATCAGTTTTAAATTACTTTTTAAAAATCAGTTTTAAATTACTTTTTAAAAATCAGTTTTAAATTACTTTTTAAAAATCAGTTTTAAATTACTTTTTAAAAATCAGTTTTAAATTACTTTTTAAAAATCAGTTTTAAATTACTTTTTTAAAAATACAATAACAAAACAACAACAAAAAACTTACAGAGGGGGGGGGGAACTGTGCTGGTGGCGGCAGCAGGGTAGTGGGGGTCAGCGGCAGACTTCTGCGTCGGAGGGTGGTGGCCAGAGGCGCTCGAGATGGCGGAGGGCGGTGGTTTAAGGTGGAGAAGAAGAAGAGGAGGGCGTCGTGCGGTTGGAGGTTGGAGGAGGTGGAGAGGAGGAGGGGAAGGAGGGGAGGCGGCTGTCGATCCGAGGGGGGGGAACTTCCGGCGGCGGCGACGCCTGGGGAGGCGATGGCGAGCGTCGTTCGTTTTTTTTTCTTTTTTTTTCTTTTCGATTTCTGAAAAATCGATTCAGAATGATAAGAGGGGGGGGGGGGGGCCAAAGCGGGTTAAAGGGGAGGGAGAGAGATTTATTTTTTTTTTATTAATTTAATTATTTTATTTTGCAAAAAGTTGACTTTCACATACGACCTCTAAACGAGGCCCACCGCCTGTCGTCCATAGCGTTTCACCCCCATTCCGAACACAATGGGATGTGTATCGCAGGTTGATTCGATCGTTTGAATCAATTTCCGTTAAATTTACATTTAAATCACTATACTGAATTTTAAACGTACATTTCAAATTACCGGGGTCACATACGAACACGAAAAATTCCAGAAAAATATTTTCTAGCTTCGTATTGACGATACGGTCCTAACAAAACTAATTTCGTCGAATTCTGAGACCGTTAGAAAAATGGCCAATTTCCAGTCGATTAAAATCAACTGAAACTGGTCAAACACGTTTTCCTATGCCACGCTCACATATTGATTCGAAAAATTATGAAATTTGAAACCTAGCAATAACTTTACATCCCGGATCCAACAAAAGTGGTTTCGTCGAAATCCGAGGTCGTTTGCAAAAATTCCATTTTTAAGGGCCTGAATTCCATAGCGACTATTCAGAATTTTCAACTGGACATATCTTTTGATTCTCGCTACGAAATTTCAATTTTTCGGATTCGTCGGAAAGATATTCACTATTAGATTCCATTATTTTTGGTTTCACTAAAATCCGGATTGTTTTGCACCCGGTACATTCAATTGAAGTTTGAAATCGAATTATCGAACTACCGCGCCATTTTCAATTCCTTTTATAATTATATATAATTACTATATATTCTAACGACGACGTATGTAAATATATACGTCGAATTATATTCAAAATAAATTTCTCGTCGATATTATTTAAAATAATCTATTTTAAATATCAAAACTCGCTAAAATTGCAAAAATAAAAATTTCAAACTGGCTCGCATTTTACGGGTTGTTACACATCACCACCTCGACCGTCATAGGCCGCTCCTCCATCGCCCGGAACCCCAGCCAACTCGCGGGTCCCACCTCCCCTGAAATCGAGGTCAAAGTTGGCGGCTTCCTCACCAGAATTCGCGAAATCCATGAACTAAAACCCGATCTTAACCGTATGGATCTATAGATTTCTTCAAGAGCTTCGATTTGGTACCAAGTTTGTCAATTTTCGTTGAGCGGATCAAAAGTTATTGATGTTTGAAGTTTGGGACATTTTCAGCCATCGAACAGTCTAGAACAGTGGCGGCTAGGGTTTTTTGGGATTTTATATATTATTTTATTATTTATTCATCGTAAAGCGTGTTATAAAGGTAAAAATGCGGGCTGTCTCCGAATTGGGCTTGCTTACTGTCGGGGCCCAATTCTGAAATCTATAGAAATTTTATTTAAAATTACATTAAAAATTAATTAATTAAATATTTACCGTACCTTTAAATATGCCGGGGCAACATACGACCTCTAAAAATTCCAAAAAAAAAATATTTTTAGCTTTCTTATGACGATACGGTTCTAACAAGACTAATTTTGTCGAATTCTGAGACTGTTTGAAAAATGGCTATTTTCAAGTCGTTTAAATTTAACTAAAATAGTCAAAACACATTTTCTTTTGCCACGCTCACATATTAATTCGAAAAATTCTGAAAATTAAAACTTAGCAATAATTTGACATCCCGGTTCCAACAAAAATGGTTTCGTCGAAAACAGAGGTCGTTTGAAAATTGACTATTTTCAAGTGCTATATATTTAATATTAAAAATACATTTTTAAACAAATAAATTCTGAAACTCAAAATATATAAGTGTTTATACTTTTTAAATGCAGAAACATTATTCCAGACTCAATGGAAGTGGTTTCGAGTCCAATTTCCTTCATATGTGAAAAGTAGCCCTTTGGGCCATATATATTATATATGTAAATTCTACAGCGACCTTTCTAAATATTGAATTGGCCATCACTTTTGATTTTTAAAACGAAATTTCAATTTTTCAGATTTGTTAGAAAGATATGGTTAAGCATATTTAAATATTTCTGGTTTCACTCAATTCTGATTTATTTTGAATCCTCTACATTCAGTTAAAGTTTAAAATTAAAATTCAAACTACCGCGCTAGTTCTAACTCTTTTTATATTTAAATTAAATTTATTCGTTTTAACTTCGATTAAAATAAATTCTAGCCATTATTATTTATACAAATTATATTATATCCTCAAAATTCATTAAAATTTTCTAAAATAAATTTTTTAAATTGGTTCAGAATTTGCGGGTTGTTACAATCTCCCTCACTTAAAATCTTTTCGACCTCGAAAAGGAAATGAAGCTAAAGTTGTTTATTTAACTAATTTAATTTTCATTCTTTATTTGTTTAATAATTTTATTAGTTGAACTCATATTCACACAACACAATCATCAATCAATTAGTTGATTAAATTTTCAAAAATATATAACTTTTATATATTTAAAATCATATTTTCTAAAATTGAATTATATATATAATAACAAGTACGTTAATTATAAATTTTCCACTCTGACTCATTCTAGGGCATTGCTAACCCCATCTCTAATGAGTATTCTCTTTCTAGGAGACTACTGATCCTATCTCTAATGAGTATTCTTATTGGATATTACTAATCCAACCTCTGATGAGTCTTTTGTTCAGTTCTAACGAGTTGTACCCCAAAGATTCGAGCTAACCAGAGCTCTGATACCACGCTGTAACGATACGGATTTTTTGCCCGACCCCAATCGATCGCAAGATCGATCAAGACCGTTCGAATTCTGCATACGTTAACTTTGGGCATACAACACATCAGGACAACAACACAGACTTTTATAACATCAATAATAAATGTTACATCAGAGTACAAAATATATCAGAGTACATCGGAATAAAAATACAGCAGAAGATAAATTACAATAGATTGATACATTGCAGCGGAACTAATCTCAGCGGAAGACCATCAATATTCTGGACCCAGCTACAGGGTTCAATCCAGGATCCTGCTTAAAATATATCTGCAAAAAGCTACTTGACTGCCCGTGTGGAAAGAGAGCACCCGAGTTTGCAAAGTGAAACAAACTACAGGTCAGTCATGGGACTGGTGTGAGAAATCTATACTTAACTTATCTAATAATTAGGTTAATCACAGGACCACGCCGCTAACGCGGAACGGGTTTACTCCATTGGATTGCCAGTGCATAAATAAAGTAAATCGTCAAATAACGTAATGCTTTTTAGAAAAATGAAACCATTATAAGACCCAGGTCCCATCACACAATGCAACGCAAACCGGAGAATAGGGTTTTAACTTATAATGGTCAAACGATGATAAATACGGAAAATACGATATTATTATTAGTGTGTATATATATGTTTAAAACATTTCAAATATAATACCAATCCTAGACGACATAGCTACCATCTACTATGTCTCCATACTATTTATACAATCAAAACCGCAAGGGCGTATTGGAAATTGGGTTTCCGTCATGAGTCAAGGCTAGGGAGGAGCTCCTGACTGATTCGAGACACTCTAGCGATGTCTCAGGATTCGGACGCTGGCGAACCTTTGGATACAGTAGGTGTAATAACCCGAAAATCTGGGCCAGTTTAAAATTTTTATTTTGGCAATTTTAGCGAATTTTGAATATTTAAAATAGATTATTTTAAATAATATCGACGAGAAAATTTATTTTGAATTGAATTCGACGTATATATTATATACGTCGTCGTTAGAATATAAATATTTATATAAAATTATAAATAGAATTGAAAATGACGCGGTAGTTCGATAATTCGATTTCAAACTTCAATTGAATATACCGGGTGCAAAACAATCCGGATTTTAGTGAAACCAAAAATAATAGGATCTCGTTGTGAATATCTTTCCAACGAATCCGAAAGATCAAAATTTCATAGCGGGAATCAAAAGATATGTCCAATTGAAAATTCTGAATAGTCGCTATGGAATTCAGGCCCTTAAAAATAGCCATTTTGCAAATGACCTCGGATTTTGACGAAACCAGTTTTGTTGGGTCCGTGATGTCAAGTTATTGCTAGGTTTCAAATTTCATAATTTTTCGAATCAATATGTGAGCGTGGCAAAGGAAAACGCGTTTGACCAGTTTCAGTTGATTTTAATCGACTAGAAAATGGCCATTTTTCAAACGGTCTCAGAATTCGACGGAACTAGTTTTGTTAGGACCGTATCATCAATACGAAGCTAGAAAATATTTTTTAGGAATTTTTCTAGTTAGTATGTGACCCCGGTAATTCGAAATGTACGTTTAAAATTCAATATAGTGATTTAAATGTAAATTTAACGGAAACTGATTCAAACAGTCGAATCAGCCTACGATACATATCCCATTGGGTTCAGAATGGGGGTAATACGCTATGGACGACAGGCGGTGGACCTCGTTCAGGGATCATATGTAAAAGTCAACTTTTAGTGAATAAATTAATTAAATAAATAAAGAAATAAAAAAAAACTTTCTTCCCCTTTATTACCCTCTGCCCCCCCCCCCGTTCTAAATTATTACAACAGGAAAAAAAAAAGAAAAAAAAAAGGGAATGAAGGAGGACGCCGTCGCCCCAGGACCGGAGCCGCCACCGCCACCGTGGGCCAGCCGCCGTCCAACCCTCCATCTCCCCTTCCTCCTGCACCTCCGCCTCTTCTTCTCCTCCATTCGAGACTCGCGCAGCCCCCCTAACCGAATCCAAACGACGGGAAGCCGCCGCCCCCTGAAAACCCTACCCAATCCGCCGCCTCAGCTACACCTCGAGCCCCTACCCTGCTTCGCCCTCCTCCATTCGAAGACCCCCCCCAGTCGACGCAGACAGCGCGGAACCCCCCCCCCCATTCTCAGAGCAGATGCAGTAAGTTTTTATTTTAATTTTTATTTATTTAAACATTGAAATATGATTTCTTTTAATGCATATAAAATCAGATTTCGTATATAGAACTGCCTTAAATTCGTGTTCGATTTTTATATGACTGAATTTATTATAAAGATGAGATTTTTATTTCAGTCTTTGTTATATATAAATCGATAAAAATATTTGATCTTTAATATTAATAAAGATTCGTTTTTTTAAATTAAAAAGGCGAGATTTTTGAAATAAAAATATGATTTTTATATATTGAACTTTGAAATAAAAATATGATTTTTATATATTGAACTTCGAGATAAAAATATGATTTTTATATATTGAACTTGGAAATAAAAATATGATTTTTATATATTGAACTTCGAGATAAAAATATGATTTTTATATATTGAACTTCGAAATAAAAATATGATTTTTATATATTGAACTTCGAGATAAAAATATGATTTTTATATATTGAATAGCATAGTAAAAATTCGATTTTTAAATATATGAAGTGATTATAAAAATATGATTTTTAAATTGAAAGTGAATAAATAAAAATGTGATTTTTTATTTTAAAGACATCTAAATATAAAAATGTGTGATTTTTATATATATAGAGACTACGGGCAACGAAGATGACGAAGATGGGATAACGAAGAAGATTTCTATAAATGAAGAGTCGTGGTATTGGATAGCTTTTGGTGAGAACTTCTCACTCTTCAAATTTCTTTTTCTAGTTATATATATATATATATATATATATATATACTAGGATGCAGACGGTGCTTAGTAGCACCCGACACCCGTCATCCACAGACCATGGATAGCTTGTTTGTTAAATTGTTTGGTTGAGTAGTTGATTAGATTATTTGATTTGAGTTGAATTGTTTGGTGAATTAAAATGGATTTGATTGATGTGTAAATGGCGTGGGCCTTCACTAGACCGGGGATAAGGCTAGGCCTTGTTCCGTTTCTAGTATCGTGCCGTTATGCCGCCGAAATTTTCTAAAATATGTTAGAAAAATAAAAATATCATTTTTATTGTGTAAATGAACTGAATAGAAATTCATGTGTTGAAATAGAATATTTTATCGTTAAAAATATAATTTTTAACGTGGAAGTGAATAAAATAAAATATTCATTTACAAACCAGACGGTTTGTTTATGTACACCTATTTGAGGGACATTGATTTGGACGATAAATTTTACACATCGCCCAACTGCACAAATAAATTCTGCGTTTGATTGTTTGAAACCCCACACGGGTGTTGGGATGAAATTTGAAGTTCACTCATCCCGATTGATTAAATATGTCGATCGATTGATTGACAGGCTGTTATAAGCGTAAGATATCTATATTTGATGCTTATACAGTGTAGTGCACTTTGGTTGATGGTTGATTGTTTTTCAATGCTATTATATACATGTGTTGTATGGAATCCATATAATTAACGTTATATGGTAATTGATTGGACCTCATTCCAATCGGGAAAATAATGAATATTATAAAAGAAAATTCATGTGTTGAATATGAAAATAGTCATGTGTTGACGATGTTCATGTGTTGAAAATATTCGTGTGTTGAGTAAAATATTTTAAATAATAGAAATTACATCTTTATCATATTTACAATTAGAATCTACTTTACGGTGGAGTCTAATTAAAATCAAACGATAGATACCACAGTTTTATAAAATATTTTACATAACAAACATAGTGATGTGTTGACAGTACTCATGTGTTGAGATTAGCCGTGTGTTGAAAGAAATATAGATTCATGTGTTGAATGGAATAAATATTCATTTGTTGAATAGAATAACGGATTTATTGAAGAATATAAAGCCGTGTTGATTAGTTTTGCGCCATTTTGCCGTGAACGATATTTATATCGATTTTATTCAAATTGAAATGAATATTATAGCAAATTCGAATTGAAAAGAAAACGAATTTGAATTGAACATAAAAAGGGACTTCGAATGGAATTGAATATAAAACAAATTCAAGTTGAATTGAAAACGAACTGAAATTTAATGGAATTCGAATCGAAATTAAATTGAAATCAATTTGAATTGAAACGAATTTGAAGTTGAATTGAATTGAAACGAATTTGAATTCGAATTAAATAAAATGGAAATGAATTCGAGTTGAACTGAAATCAAATCGATTTGAAATTGAATATAGAAGTTGAATTGTTTTAGAAACGAATTTAAAACGATTTATAAAATTCGTTTTAAATAGAAATCGACGAAATATATATTATATATATAATATAATGGCCTGAATAGAACGCGCCGCGCCGCGGCAGTTCGCGAATTTCGACCATTTATTTCAAACGGACATTACGGGAGATCCGACCGTCGGATTCTCCTAAAACCGGAACCGTTGGGTTCGTATCGAAAAGAGCTTTCCATTGAATATTAGAAATTTGAAATCTAACGGTTGGATTTGGAATTATGTCCAAATCAATTTCAGAAAAGGTCGCTGTAAGTGCAGTTCGATGGCCGTTGATGGAAATCGACTGTACGGGCCTTGATAAAATTATTAAAAATATCAATAATTTGTGTAAAATCATAATATATGATTTGGGAAAAATTGGGCTGAAGAATTCCACATTTGAAAGGATAAAAATAGATTTTTATCGAAATGAACAAGATTTGAACTGGAATTAAAATCAATTTATTTTTGAAATAAATAAATTGAATTTGAAAGTGATTTTAAAAATAATCAATATTCCCAATACGTGGATTGGACTGGAGTTGAATCGAAATTATCTTCGGAATATTTCGATGTTGGATTTCTTGACTAAACAGATATTGTTATGGGAATTTGAAAGATATATTTTATATCGTTATTTCCAATACGATATTTGTTGGTTTCAGAATTTGATATTGAATATAAGCCGGTATATTTTCTATTCAGAGCCTAGTATTTAATATCAAATGTGATTTGGGTTTGTCGTGAATCGTGTTTTGTATGACATTGGTTCTTTAACCCAGTTAAAGACAAAATGTCGATTTCTGAAAAGATTAAAACTAAGTGGGGTTTTAATGAATCTTTAATTAGATTAAAAATGTGAATTGATAATTTAAATTATCAAATTTGAAAGGTGATCGAGAATGGAGTACCACCAGTTTTGCTCCAAAGCGATAGTTAAATCTTTAATTACATTTGAACGTGAAATGGTAATTAATTTTACCGATAACACCGTGGTGTTAGATGTGGAGTATTACCAGTTTTCTCCATGGGATATATAGGTTGGGATTGGGAAATAAAATAAATAATTACTTCGGTGTGGTTCGTTAATCCCGACTAGTTAGAAATGATATCCAAAGGAGGATTAAAGAATAAATTTAGAAGAATTTATCTTGGATAAAATTAATGGGAATCTTTCCCTAAGAATGTGTGTGACGGCAAGGAATTTCGCTCGGTCCGAACCAGTCGCTAAACCGATACAGACCGTTCGAAACGCCCTATCGTTTGAGAACACGACAAATCAGAATGCATATAGAAGAACATTTCATTGTATATTACAACAATGCATCAGATTACAAGAATATACAGAGTATAATTGAATAAATATTACACAGAAATATCAGAGATTTAAATTACATTTAAATACATAGCAGCGGAAAATAATACAATACACAACTAGAAGAGATATACGGATACAAAGCTTTCCGGATATCATTCCAGCTGTAAACCAGGATCCTGTGAATATAAATCTGCAAAACCAAAACTACTAGCTGCCCGTGTCAAAATAAGGGCACCCAGAGTTTAGGTTAAAACAATAAACTCCAGGTCAGTCATGGGACTGGTGTGAGAACTAAAACAGTTATTAATCTTTATTTTTAAAGTTTGGTAAATAAAGGGACCACGCCGTATAACACGGAACGGGTTTCCTCCCAAGAATACCAGTGCATAAAACAAACAGCGCAATGCTAAATAAAGAAAAATGAAGCTGTTATAAGACCCAGGTCCCATCACATAATGCAACGCAGCCGAGGATAGGGTTTTCCCTTATAACAGCCAAAGAATGCTTGATATGGTTAAAACAAATCGCTTGATACTATTATAAGTGCATAGTGTATAAAACAACTTCAAATCATAAGTATCAATCATAGGCGGCATGAGCGTCCCATGCCACTATGTCGCCATATATAGGTTCTACAATTAAAACCGCAAATGTCACGTATTTGGAAATTGGATTTCCTTCTATGAACCGAGGCTAGGGATCGTCCTCACCGAATTCGTGACTCTCTAGCCCGAGCCACAGGCAAGCGCGCAGGCAAGCCTTTAGATCCTCAGGGCCGGTCCACCGATGTGGATTATTATGCCTGAACACTACGTCTCCCCACCCTATGGGGTGTAAGTCTGGTCCGTCAGCCGACCAGATTGCATCGGCCGAAACCGATATAACCGAGGCGCCTCGCAACAGCAACAACCACATAAGTCAAACTCGTCAGGGCGTGTAAAACCACTGACGCCACTTCTAGCTAGAAAGAAACGCATGCCCTCCCTGACGTCCTCTCCCGTTTTTGGTTCATACCGGGTGTGAAACTCGCGAAGTAAACGTTACACAAAGCTACGCCACAAAGGCCATGCTTCGATCATCACCACAAGACTTTGCTTTTCAATAGAAGCCTCGATCAATTGCCACTTAGCCATGCCACACAGGCAATTCACTCCATGCGGTTGATATCCATCAATATATAACCCCTGAGCTCGTACGTCTCAGAGAAGGGCGTTAAGCAAGAGAATAAATTCTCCGCCGCCAAACAGATATATATTTAATAGAAATCAAACACACAGACTAAAATCCAATGTCAGACACACAGTCCATTTACAAGTCCGTTCTGGGTCTGAACGAAACCGGAGGCACCTAGTACCCCGCATATCCATCGATCTCCAAGTACGTCTGGACGATCACCAACTGTTTCCATCTTCTTGGGTGTACAGCCCAATCAAGATCATCAGTAATTATCCAAACGACGTGAAGACTTCTGGTCTTCGACCACCGTCTTCATCTTCGACACCACGTCGAATCAGTTATTCAGAATGGGATAAACCCGGTCTTTCTGAATAACTCGCGTATATATTATAAAAGTGTTACACAAACACAACATACGCCTCATTCCAATTCAGAATATTCTTTTATTCAAAATTTCCTATACTTTGGGAAAAGTTCCCATTAATTTTATCCAAGATAAATTCTTTAAATTTATTCTTTAATCTCCTTTGAATATCAATTCAAACTAGTCGGGATTAGCGAACCACACCGAAGTAATCATTTATTTTATTTCCCAATCCCAACCTATTCATCCCATGAAGTAAAACTGGTAGTACTTCATATCTAACACCACAGTGTTATCAGTAATTCAATTACCATTTCACGTTCAAATCTAATTAAAGATTTAACTATCGCCTGGAGTAAAACTGGTGATACTCCATTCTCGATCTTTTCAATCTAATTAAAGATTCATTAAAACTCCACTTAGTTTTAATCTTTGACTGGGTTAAAGAATCAGTGTCATTTAAAACACAGTTCACGATAAACCCAAAGTCACATCCCATTGATTATCGGGTTAAAGAACGAGTGTTATTTAAAACACTGTCCACGATAAACCCAAAAATCAATATCAATTCAATTCCAATTAAATATTCTTTAATTGGTACACTTCATTAAATCTAAATAAAAAGATTTAACCTTTTCTCCACTGGGTTCAAGAACAGTGTTAGTGAAGACACCACTCACGACAAACCCAAATCACATTCGATATTCAATACAAGGCTCTGAATAGAAAATATACCGGCTTATATTCAATATCGAATTCTACGACTAACAAATGTCGTATTGGAAATAACGATATAAATATATATCTTTCAAATTCCCATAACAACATCTGTATAATCACGAATTCCAACATCGAAATATTCCGAAGACAATTTCGATTCAAATCCACTCCAATGCAATCATTGGATATTCTGGTTATTTTTAAAACCCTTTTTAAATTCGATTTATTTATTTAAAAATAAATAGAATTATAATTCTAGTTCAAAACTAGTTCATTTCGATAAAAATCTATTTTTATCTTTTCAACTATGGAGTTTTTCATCCCAATTTTTCCCAAATCATTTCTTATGATTTTACACAAATTATTACTATTTTTAATAATTTTATCAAGGCCCGTACAGTCGATTTCCATCAAAGGCCATCGAACTGCACTTACAGCGACCTTTTTCAAATTTGATTTGGACATAATTCCAAATCCAACCGTTAGATTTCAAATTTCTAATATTCATTAGAAAGCTCTTTTCGATAGGAACCCAACGGTTCTGGTTTCAGGAGAATCCGACGGTCGGATCTCCCGCAATGTCCGTTTGAAATAAATGGTCGAAATTCACGAACTGCCGCGGCGCGGCGCGTTCTATTCAGGCCATTATATTATATATATAATATATATAATATATATTTCGTCGATTTCTATTTAAAACGAATTATATAAATAGTTTTAAAATTCGTTTCAAAAGCAATTTCAACTTCCATTTCAATTCAAATCAAAATTGAATTCTTCTTTATAAATTCGTTTTAAAATTCATTTCTATTCAATTCAAATTTCAATTCAATTTGAATTCATTTCAATTCACTTTCAATTCAATTTGAATTCGTTTTCAATTCAATTCATTTCGAAATCGTTTTCAATTCAATTCATTTCGAAATCGTTTTCAATTCAATTCATTTCGAAATCGTTTTCAATTCAATTCATTTCGAAATCGTTTTCAATTCAATTCATTTCGAAATCGTTTTCAATTCAATTCATTTCGAAATCGTTTTCAATTCAATTCATTTCGAAATCGTTTTCAATTCAATTCATTTCGAAATCGTTTTCAATTCAATTCATTTCGAAATCGTCTAAAATCGATATAAATATCGTTCACGTCAAAATGGCGTCAATCTAATCAACACGGCTTCATATATTCCTATTTTCAAATATTCTATTTCAAATATTTCTTTTTCAAAACTGGAATGAGGCCCAATCAATTACCATATAATGTTAATTATATGGATTTTCTACAACACATGTATATAATAGCATTGAAAAATAATCAACCATCAACCAAAGTGCACTACACTGTATAAGCATCAAATATAGTTATCTAACGCTTATAACAGCCTGTCAATCGATCGATCGACATATTTAATCAATCAGGATGAGTGAACTTCAAATTTCATCCTAACACCCGTGTGGCGTTTCAAACAATCAAACACATATTTTATTTGTGCTGTTGGGCGATGTGTAAAATTTATCGTCCCAATCAATGTCCTTCAAATAGGTGTACATAAACAAACCGTCTGGTTTGTAAATGAATATTTTATTTTATTCACTTTCACTATATTCATATTCACGTTAAAAATTATATTTTTAACGATAAAACATTTTATTCCAACATATGAATTTCTATTATTCATTTACACAATAAAATGATATTTTTATTTTCTAACATATTTTAGAAAATTTCGGCGGCATAACGGCACGATACTAGAAACGGGACAAGGCCCAGCCTTATCCCCGGTCTAGTGAAGGCCCACGCCATTCACACATCAATCAAAATCACCAAACAACCAAATTCAAATCAAATCATCTAACTAATTTATGCAACCAAACAAACAAGTCCATGGTCTGTGGACGATTGTGTCGGGTGCTACTAAGCACCGTCTGCATCCTAGTATATATATATATATATAACTAGAAAAAAAGAAATTGAAAGGTGAGAAATTCTCACCAATAGCTATCCAATTTCTTGACTCTTCTTTTGCAGAATTCTTCGTGGACCTCGCCTTTTTGTCGCTTTCGCCCGTATTCTCTACATATGTAAAAATTGAATTTTTACTTCGCTATTCAATATATAAAAATCATATTTTTATTTCGAAGTTCAATATATAAAAATTCTATTTTTATTTCGAAGTTCAATATATAAAAATTCTATTTTTATTTCGAAGTTCAATATATAAAAATTCTATTTTTATTTCGAAGTTCAATATATAAAAATCGAATTTTTACTTTGCTATACGAATAAATAAAAATCATATTTTGCTTTGCCTCCTACATAAGGAAAAATCATATTTTTATATCGATGTCTTCATTATAAAAATTATACACTTATACCGATTTTATTTATATAAAAACATACTTTTTACATCGTTGTTAGATATATAAAAATTCTATTTCTAAAACAGTGATTTTATTTTCAAAGCAAATCTATTTCTACCTTCAAAATAAATCTATTTCTATTTTGCTTTATACATTTTATAAAATCAATTTCATATATATTTTATAAAAACAACTTTTTGTATTTTTCAAATCAAAGTATTCTAGATAAAAATTCATAGCAAAGTATTTTATATTTTTCAAAGCAAACTATTTTATATAAAAATTCATTTACTTCTAATTTCATAAATAAAATAAACCAAGTAAATAAATAAATTAAAAAAAACTCACAATTGTTCTTCAAATCTTGTTCCAGCACCCTGCTCGAACCTTAGGGTTCGGATTCGCGTCACCAACGTCAGCCCAGGCGTCGATCCGTCACCTGCCCCCGAAGCCCCTCCGTGACGTGCGCCTACCCCCTCCACGATGGCCAGTTCGATCATCGTACAACGCCGGAGTTCGCCACTGAACGGCGTGGGTTCATGAACGAATTTCGAGAAAAATAGGTAGTAGAATCCGATCCTCTCCACACAAATCTGAAGAGCTCTCGAAGACGAACGATTCTTGCTTTGGAGTTTTTTGAAATCCATCGATTCAATGAAGAGAACGAGAGGGAAGAAGAACAAATGATTTCCGCCCTTGATTTTATTAGAACGGCGGATTTTCAGAAATGAATTTCTAGGGTTTCTGATTGGCCGAGATTATATATATATTATATTATTTTTAATTCATTTATTTCCAAAAGTACTAGTGTAATGAGACGAACCTCAAATCAAACCCAACGACTGCCGCCCCTAGCCAAATACCCCCATCCCGAACACAATGGGATATTCCCCGTAAGCCAATTTGACTGTTTCGATAAGTTTTTCGTTAAATTTAAATTTAAATCTCTATATTGAATTTTAAAAGTACATTTCAAATTACCGGGGTCACATACTAACTAGAAAAATTCCAGAAAAATATTTTCTAGCTTCGTATTGACGATACGGTCCTAACAAAACTAGTTTCGTCGAATTCTGAGACCGTTTGAAAAATGGCCAATTTCCAGTCGATTAAAATCAACTGAAACCGGTCAAACGCGTTTTCCTTTGCCACGCTCACATATTGATTCGAAAAATTATGAAATTTGGAATCTAGCAATAACTTGACATCACGGACCCAACAAAACTGGTTTCGTCGAAATCCGAGGTCGTTTGCAAAATGTCCATTTTTAAGGGCCTGAATTCCATAGCGACTATTCAGAAATTTCAACTGGACATATCTTTTGATTCCCGCAATGAAATCTCGATTCTTCGGATTCGTTGGAAAGATACTATCAAATAGATCCTATGATTTCTGGTTTCACTAAAATCCGGATTGTTTTGCACCCGGTACATTCAATTGAAGTTTGAAATCGAATTATCGAACTACCGCGCCAATTTCAATTCTATTTATAATTATATATAAATATTTATATTCCAACGACGATGCGTATAATATATACGTTCGAATTATATTCAATATAAATTTCTCGTCGATATTATTTAAAATAATCTATTTTAAATATTCAAAATTCGTTAAAATGGCCAAAATAAAAATTTCAAACTGGCTCGCATTTTACGGGTTGTTACAATCTCCCCCACTTAAAACTTTTCGTCCCCGAAAAGGAACAAAGTCGAAAGTGGTTTGATTATTCAACACTATGTTCGATCTGGCTTCCATTCTCCAACTTTTTTGTTTCTGAGAATTTTCAAATTTTCAAAAATTTGGCTAACACCCTAAATTTTCAAAAAATTTCGCCATAACCTCCCCTGCACCGGGAGCATCGGGAAATTTCAAATAGCTTCCCCGGTCCTTCAGATCTCAAAAAGAAAAAGAAAAAGCCAAGCGGCTAGCCAATAGGCTCATAAAATCATCATCACCCAAACAAAACAGTAAATTATGTAGTAAACATGTACCTATTTGTCGGGCAAACAAATTTTATT